>JARQOC010000004.1:35128191-35734718 GCA_033576535.1 Allobates femoralis | reverse complement strand
CCATTCCCACACACCTCCTCGCCCCATCCCCTCTTTTGGGGTTCCACAAGGCTCCGTCCTGGGGCCCCTCCTATTCTCCATCTATAGTCTATACCCTTGGTCTAGGACACCTCATACAGCCCCATGGCTTCCAGTATCACCTGTACACTGATGACCCTCAGATCTACCTCTCTGCCCAGACGTCACCTCTCTGCTGTCCAGAATCCCGGAGTGTCTATCAGCCATATCCTCCTCCTTCTCCTCTCTGCTGTCCACAATCCCGGAGTGTCTATCAGCCATATCCTCCTCCTTCTCCTCTCTGCTGTCCACAATCCCAGAGTGTCTATCAGCCATATCCTCCTCCTTCACCTCTCTGCTGTCCACAATCCCGGAGTGTCTATCAGCCATATCCTCCTCCTTCTCCTCTCTGCTGTCCACAATCCCAGAGTGTCTATCAGCCATATCCTCCTCCTCCTCTCTCCTGTCCACAATCCCGGAGTGTCTATCAGACATATCCTCCTCCTTCTCCTCTCTGCTATCCAGAATCCCGGAGTGTCTATCAGCCATATCCTCCTCCTTCTCCTCTCTGCTGTCCACAATCCCGGAGTATCTATCAGCCATATCCTCCTCCTTCTCCTCTCGCTTCCTAAAACTCAATGTAGGTAAAACCGAACTCATCATCTTTCCTCCACCTCGTGTATCTTTCCTACCTGATGTATCTATTATGGTAAATGGCATCATGTTCTCTCACACACCCGAAATCTGCTGATTCGGGGTAACCCTTGACTCTGCCCTGTCCTTTATACCGTACATCCATAATCTTGCCACCTCCTGCCTCCTCCAACTCAAAAATAATTCCAGAATCCATTCCTTGCTCAACCTACAAAAATTCTTGTACATGCCCTCATCATCTCCTGTCTCGACTACTGCAACCTCCTCCTCTGTGGCCTCCCTGCTAACACTCTTGCACCAATTCAATCTGTCCTTAACTCTGCTGCCCGACTAATCCTCCTCTCTCCTCGCTACTCCCGTTTCTCCCCTCTGCAAATCTCTTCACTGGCTCCCAATTCACCAACAAATCCAGTTCAAGCTCCTAACAATGACCTACAAAGCCGTCCACAATCTGTCTCCTCTCTAGATCTCTGAACTAATCTCCCAATATCTTCCCTCATGTAATCTTCGATCCCCCCCAGACCTCTTCCTCTACTCCTCACTTATCCATTCCTCACACAATCGCCTCCAAGATTTCTCCCGGATATCCCCCATCCTCTGGAATTCTGCACCCCAACACGTCCGATTATCCACCGCGCTCAGATACTTCAGATGGAACCTGAAAACCATCTCTACAGGAAAGCTACAGCCTGCAGTGACCGAGCCGCCGCCCCACCGCCACCGGAGCTGCTGCCCCACCGCCACCGGAGCTGCCACCTCACCGCCACCAGAGCTGCTGCCCCACCACCACCGGAGCTGCTGCCCCACCGCCACCGGAGCTGCCACCTCACCACCACCAGAGCTGCCGCCCCACTTCCACCGGAGCTGTCGCAGCCCTGACCTACCGTCTCTTCCACATCATCCTACAGAATATAAGCCCCCAGGGCAGGGTCTTCTCCCCTCTGTACCAGTCTGTCATCATTAGTTTGTTCACTGTAACTTATATCTGTATTTTGTATGTCACCCCTCTCATGTGCAGCACCATGGAATTAATGGTGCTATATAAATAAATAATAATCATAATTACTAATGATTGCACTGAAGAGCCTGAGCTCCCTGATCACATCTCCGTGAC
This sequence comes from Allobates femoralis, assembly GCA_033576535.1. Taxonomy (NCBI): domain Eukaryota; kingdom Metazoa; phylum Chordata; class Amphibia; order Anura; family Aromobatidae; genus Allobates; species Allobates femoralis. The sequence continues at coordinate 35,732,953 of JARQOC010000004.1, read as the reverse complement.
TCCTGGATCGGTCCAAACATCTTTTGTACTCACCACTTTCTTCTGATAAACCAGTTGGTTATTCTGAATAGAGAACCAGCGACTGTAAAGAGAAAAATCTACAGTTACTTCTGTCTGCACCATCACTTACTGCGCTACAAAACCTCCTCACAGATGCCCCATCCTGAAAGGACCTTAAAAGAAAAATGTAGATGCATCTGAAATATGGGAACTTTGAGTAGAGGAATGTGCAATAGAAGAACCTCCAAAAGAGGAGCCTGGAGGAGAGGAACCTGAAAGATATAAACCGAGAAAAGAAGAACCTCCAAAAGAGGAGCCTGGAGGAGAGGAACCTGAAAGATATAAACCGGGAATAGAAAATCCTCCAAAAGAGGAGCCTGGAGGAGAGGAACCTGAAAGATATAAACCTAGAAAAGAAGAACCTCCAAAAGAGGAGCCTGGAGGAGAGGAACCTGAAAGATATAAACCGAGAATAGAAGAACCTCCAAAAGAGGAGCCTGGAGGAGAGGAACCTGAAAGATATAAACCTAGAAAAGAAGAACCTCCAAAAGAGGAGCCTGGAGGAGAGGAACCTGAAAGATATAAACCGAGAAAAGAAAAACCTCCAAAAGAGGAGCCTGGAGGAGAGGAACCTGAAAGATATAAACCGAGAATAGAAAAACCTCCAAAAGAGGAGCCTGGAGGAGAAGAACCTGAAAGATATAAACCGAGAAAAGAAGAACCTCCAAAAGAGGAGCCTGGAGGAGAGGAACCTGAAAGATATAAACCGAGAATAGAAGAACCTCCAAAAGAGGAGCCTGGAGGAGAGGAACCTGAAAGATATAAATCAAGAATAGAAGAACCTCCAAAAGAGGAGCCTGGAGGAGAGGAACCTGAAAGATATAAACCGGGAATAGAAAAACCTCCAAAAGAGGAGCCTGGAGGAGAGGAACCTGAAAGATATAAACCGGGAATAGAAAATCCTCCAAAAGAGGAGCCTGGAGGAGAGGAACCTGAAAGATGTAAACCGAGAATAGAAAAACCTCCAAAAGAGGAGCCTGGAGGAGAGGAACCTGAAAGATATAAACCTAGAAAGAAGAAACCTCCAAAAGAGGAGCCTGGAGGGAGAAGAACCTGAAAGATATAAACCGAGAATAGAAAAACCTCAAAAAGAGGAGCCTGGAGGAGAGGAACCTGAAAGATATAAACCTAGAATAGAAAAACCTCAAAAAGAGGAGCCCGGAGGAGAGGAGCCTGAAAGATATAAACCTAGAGAAGAAGAAAACTTCCAAAAGAGGAGCCTGGAGGAGAGGAACCTGAAAGATATAAACATAGAAAAGAAGAACCTCAAAAAGAGGAGCCTGGAGGAGAGGAACCTGAAAGATATAAACCTAGAATAGAAAAACATCCAAAAGAGGAGCCCGGAGGAGAGGAACCTGAAAGATATAAACATAGAAAAGAAGAACCTCAAAAAGAGGAGCCCGGAGGAGAGGAACCTGAAAGATGTGAACCGAGAAAAGAAGAACCTCCAAAAGAGGAGCCTGGAGGAGAAGAACCTGAAAGATATAAACCTAGAAAAGAAGAACCTCCAAAAGAGGAGCCTGGAGGAGAGGAACCTGAAAGATATAAACCGAGAATAGAAAAACCTCAAAAAGTGGAGCCTGGAGGAGAGGAACCTGAAAGATATAAACCGAGAATAGAAAAACCTCAAAAAGAGAAGCCTGGAGGAGAGGAACCTGAAAGATATAAACATAGAAAAGAAGAACCTCCAAAAGAGGAGCCTGGAGGAGAGGAACCTGAAAGATATAAACCAAGAACAGAAAAACCTCCAAAAGAGGAGCCTGGAGGAGAGGAACCTGAAAGATATAAACCTAGAAAAGAAGAACCTCAAAAAGAGGAGCCTGGAGGAGAGGAACCTGAAAGATATAAACCTAGAATAGAAAAACCTCAAAAAGAGGAGCTCGGAGGAGAGGAACCTGAAAGATATAAACATAGAAAAGAAGAACCTCAAAAAGAGGAGCTCGGAGGAGAGGAACCTGAAAGATATAAACATAGAAAAGAAGAACCTCAAAAAGAGGAGCTCGGAGGAGAGGAACCTGAAAGAATATAAACCTAGAAAAGAAGAACCTCAAAAAGAGGAGATTGGAGGAGAGGAACCTGAAAGGTATAAACCTAGAAAAGAAGAACCTCAAAAAGAGGAGCCTGGAGGAGAAGAACCTGAAAGATATAAACCGAGAATAGAAAAACCTCAAAAAGAGGAGCCCGGAGGAGAGGAGCCTGAAAGATATAAACCTAGAGAAGAAAAACTTCCAAAAGAGGAGCCTGGAGGAGAAGAACCTGAAAGATATAAACATAGAAAAGAAGAACCTCAAAAAGAGGAGCCTGGAGGAGAGGAACCTGAAAGATATAAACCTAGAATAGAAAAACATCCAAAAGAGGAGCCCGGAGGAGAGGAACCTGAAAGATATAAACATAGAAAAGAAGAACCTCAAAAAGAGGAGCCCGGAGGAGAGGAACCTGAAAGATGTGAACCGAGAAAAGAAGAACCTCCAAAAGAGGAGCCTGGAGGAGAAGAACCTGAAAGATATAAACATAGAAAAGAAGAACCTCCAAAAGAGGAGCCTGGAGGAGAGGAACCTGAAAGATATAAACCTAGAAAAGAAGAACCTCCAAAAGAGGAGCCCAGAGGAGAGGAACCTGAAAGATATAAACCGAGAATAGAAAAACCTCCAAAAGAGGAGCCCGGAGGAGAGGAACCTGAAAGATATAAACATAGAAAAGAAGAACCTCAAAAAGAGGAGCCCGGAGGAGAGGAACCTGAAAGATGTGAACCGAGAATAGAAAAACCTCAAAAAGAGGAGCCCGGAGGAGAGGAACCTGAAAGATGTGAACCGAGAATAGAAAAACCTCAAAAAGAGGAGCCCGGAGGAGAGGAACCTGAAAGATATAAACCTAGAAAAGAAGAACCTCAAAAAGAGGAGATTGGAGGAGAGGAACCTGAAAGGTATAAACCTAGAAAAGAAGAACCTCCAAAAGAGGAGCCTGGAGGAGAGGAACCTGAAAGATATAAACCGAGAATAGAAAAACCTCCAAAAGAGGAGCCTGGAGGAGAGGAACCTGAAAGATATAAACCTAGAATAGAAAAACCTCAAAAAGAGGAGCCTGGAGGAGAGGAACCTGAAAAATATAAACCTAGAAAAGAAGAACCTCAAAAAGAGGAGCCTGGAGGAGAGGAACCTGAAAGATATAAACCTAGAAAAGAAGAACCTCCAAAAGAGGAGCCTGGAGGAGAAGAACCTGAAAGATATAAACCTAGAATAGAAAAACCTCCAAAAGAGGAGCCTGGAGGAGAGGAACCTGAAAAATATAAACATAGAAAAGAAGAATCTCAAAAAGAGGAGCCCGGAGGAGAGGAACCTGAAAGATATAAACCTAGAAAAGAAGAACCTCAAAAAGAGGAGCCTGGAGGAGAGGAACCTGAAAGATATAAACCTAGAAAAGAAGAACCTCCAAAAGAGGAGCCTGGAGGAGAGGAACCTGAAAGATATAAACCAAGAATAGAAAAACCTCAAAAAGAGGAGCCTGGAGGAGAGGAACCTGAAAGATATAAACATAGAAAAGAAGAACCTCAAAAAGAGGAGCCTGGAGGAGAGGAACCTGAAAGATATAAACCTAGAAAAGAAGAACCTCAAAAAGAGGAGCCTGGAGGAGAGGAACCTGAAAGATATAAACATAGAAAAGAAGAACCTCAAAAAGAGGAGCCCGGAGGAGAGGAACCTGAAAGATATAAACCTAGAAAAGAAGAACTTCAAAAAGAGGAGATTGGAGGAGAGGAACCTGAAAGATATAAACCAAGAATAGAAAAACCTCAAAAAGAGGAGCCTGGAGGAGAAGAACCTGAAAGATAAAACCGAGAAAAGAAGAACCTCAAAAAGAGGAGCCTGGAGGAGAGGAACCTGAAAGATATAAACCAAGAATAGAAAAACCTCAAAAAGAGGAGCCTGGAGGAGAAGAACCTGAAAGATATAAACCGAGAAAAGAAGAACCTCAAAAAGAGGAGCCTGGAGGAGAGGAACCTGAAAGATATAAACCTAGAATAGAAAAACCTCAAAAAGAGGAGCCTGGAGGAGAGGAACCTGAAAGATATAAACATAGAAAAGAAGAACCTCAAAAAGAGGAGCCCGGAGGAGAAGAACCTGAAAGATATAAACCGAGAATAGAAAAACCTCCAAAAGAGAAGCCTGGAGGAGAAGAACCTGAAAGATATAAACCGAGAATAGAAAAACCTCAAAAAGAGGAGCCCGGAGGAGAGGAACCTGAAAGATATAAACCTAGAATAGAAAAACCTCAAAAAGAGGAGCCTGGAGGAGAGGAACCTGAAAGATATAAACCGAGAAAAGAAGAACCTCAAAAAGAGGAGCCCAGAGGAGAGGAACCTGAAAGATATAAACCTAGAATAGAAGAACCTCAAAAAGAGGAGCCTGGAGGAGAGGAACCTGAAAGATATAAACATAGAAAAGAAGAACCTCAAAAAGAGGAGCCTGGAGGAGAGGAACCTGAAAGATATAAACCAAGAATAGAAGAACCTCCAAAAGAGGAGCCTGGAGGAGAGGAACCTGAAAGATATAAACCAAGAATAGAAGAACCTCAAAAAGAGGAGCCTGGAGGAGAGGAACCTGAAAGATGTGAACCGAGAATAGAAAAACCTCAAAAAGAGGAGCCCGGAGGAGAGGAACCTGAAAGATATAAACCGAGAAAAGAAGAACCTGAAAAAGAGGAGCCTGGAGGAGAGGAACCTGAAAGATATAAACCGAGAAAAGAAGAACCTCCAAAAGAGGAGCCTGGAGGAGAGGAACCTGAAAGATATAAACCTAGAAAAGAAGAACCTCAAAAAGAGGAGCCTGGAGGAGAGGAACCTGAAAGATATAAACCGAGAAAAGAAGAACCTCAAAAAGAGGAGCCCGGAGGAGAGGAACCTGAAAGATATAAACCTAGAATAGAAAAACCTCAAAAAGAGGAGCCCGGAGGAGAGGAACCTGAAAGATATAAACCGAGAAAAGAAGAACCTGAAAAAGAGGAGCCTGGAGGAGAAGAACCTGAAAGATATAAACCTAGAAAAGAAGAACCTCAAAAAGAGGAGCCCGGAGGAGAAGAACCTGAAAGATATAAACCGAGCATAGAAGAACCTCAAAAAGAGGAGCCTGGAGGAGAGGAACCTGAAAGATATAAACCGAGAAAAGAAGAACCTCAAAAAGAGGAGCCTGGAGGAGAGGAACCTGAAAGATATAAACCGAGAATAGAAGAACCTCCAAAAGAGGAGCCTGGAGGAGAAGAACCTGAAAGATATAAACCGAGAAAAGAAGAACCTCAAAAAGAGGAGCCTGGAGGAGAGGAACCTGAAAGATATAAACCTAGAAAAGAAGAACCTCCAAAAGAGGAGCCTGGAGGAGAGGAACCTGAAAGATATAAACCTAGAATAGAAAAACCTCAAAAAGAGGAGCCCGGAGGAGAAGAACCTGAAAGATATAAACCAAGAATAGAAGAACCTCCAAAAGAGGAGCCTGGAGGAGAGGAACCTGAAAGATATAAACCTAGAATAGAAAAACCTCAAAAAGAGGAGCCTGGAGGAGAAGAACCTGATAACTAGAACATAGGAGCCTGGAGAGGACAATGGTGAGGACATCTGATATCATATTTTAATGGATTGGAATAAAATGTTGAATTTGTAACCACTTTTTGGAATACAAACCGTCTTTTAACATAGAAGTTACTGGAGAATAGAAACTTTAAATATCGTTATCTGAACTAAGGAAAGCTGGAGGAGCGCGAATAGAGAAGACTGAAATAGAGACCCTGCAGAGGGGACATCTAAACCAAACTGACCTGAAACCTAAAGGAGAAGCCTAGAATATAGACTCCAACACAGGAACCTAAAATAAAGCTTCAACCCTGGAGCCCTGGAGTAGAGGCACCTGACATAGAGGGACTTAGAATAGAGGCTCCGACAGCCGGGGTCCCCAACTTTAGACCTCAAGAGCCACCAACACATCATGTGTTCAAGATCCCCATAGTATCACCGAGTGATAACTCCATCACCTGTGAAACCCTGATCTCATGCAATGTTAGGGTCTCTTGAGGACTAAAGTTGGGGGACACCGTCCTAGAGTATAGAAACCTAGAATAGAGGTGTCTTCAATCTGGAAAGCTAAAAAATGGAACCTAGAATAGTGAAGAAGAAATGAGATTAGAAGGTAACGAGCAGGTTGTCAGGTTACAGCCTTGCACCATCGCTACAAAACCCGTATATATGAATGGATTAACTGACTGGATAAGAAAACTGTGTGTGTGGCCATAACATATCCACATGGTGACCATGAATAATCCCTGTGGCAGGACATATTGATGGACTGAAGTATCGTTGAGGATCTATGTGCACAAGGTCCTTTGTTCTTTGAGCTTTCCCTGAAGCTACTGAAAGTCGTATTGCTCCTAACAGGAATAAAACATTTTCCTGAAGACTCAATCTCCTGATTCATAAATATAGAAGACTCAGGAAGCTACAAGGAAACTAGATATACAGGCATTGGGAAGAAAGCCTAAAATACAGGACCATGAAAAAGGGAAGAAATAACAAGCCTCCCCGCAGTAGATGAGGAGAAGCCTCCCCTCAGGAGAGGAGAAGAAGAAGCCTCCCCGCAGTAGATGAGAAGAAGCCTCCCCGCAGTAGATGAGAAGAAGCCTTCCCGCAGTAGATGAAGATAAGAAGCCTCCCCGCAGTAGATGAGGAGAAGAAGCCTCCCCACAGTAGATGAGGAGAAGCCTCCCCGCAGTAGATGAGAAGAAGCCTCCCCGCAGTAGATGAAGATAAGAAGCCTCCCCGCAGTAGATGAGGAGAAGAAGAAGCCTCCCCACAGTAGATGAAGATAAGAAGCCTTCCCGCAGTAGATGAGGAGAAGAAGCCTCCCCGCAGTAGATGAGGAGAAGAAGCCTCCCCGCAGTAGATGAGAAGCCTCCCCACAGTAGATGAAGATAAGAAGCCCCCCGCAGTAGATGAGAAGAAGCCTCCCTGCAGTAGATGAGGAGAAGCCTCCCCACAGTAGATGAGGAGAAGAAGAAGCCTCCCCGCAGTAGATGAGAAAGAAGCCTCCCCGCAGTAGATGAAGATAAGAAGCCTCCCCGCAGTAGATGAGAAGAAGCCTCCCTGCAGTAGATGAGGAGAAGCCTCCCCACAGTAGATGAGGAGAAGAAGAAGCCTCCCCGCAGTAGATGAGAAGAAGCCTCCCCGCAGTAGATGAAGATAAGAAGCCTCCCCGCAGTAGATGAGGAGAAGAAGCCTCCCCGCAGTAGATGAAGATAAGAAGCCTCCCCGCAGTAGATGAGAAGAAGCCTCCCTGCAGTAGATGAGGAGAAGCCTCCCCACAGTAGATGAGGAGAAGAAGAAGCCTCCCCGCAGTAGATGAGAAGAAGCCTCCCCGCAGTAGATGAAGATAAGAAGCCTCCCCGCAGTAGATGAGGAGAAGAAGCCTCCCCGCAGTAGATGAGGAGAAGAAGAAGCCTCCCCACAGTAGATGAAGATAAGAAGCCTCCCCGCAGTAGATGAGGAGAAGAAGCCTCCCCGCAGTAGATGAAGATAAGAAGCCTCCCCGCAGTAGATGAGAAGAAGCCTCCCCGCAGTAGATGAGAAGAAGAAGCCTCCCCGCAGTAGATGAGAAGAAGCCTCCCTGCAGTAGATGAGAAGAAGCCTCCCCGCAGTAGATGAAGATAAGAAGCCTCCCCGCAGTAGATGAGGAGAAGAAGAAGCCTCCCCGCAGTAGATGAGAAGAAGCCTCCCTGCAGTAGATGAGAAGAAGCCTCCCCACAGTAGATGAAGATAAGAAGCCTCCCCGCAGTAGATGAGAAGAAGAAGCCTCCCCGCAGTAGATGAGGAGAAGAAGCCTCCCCGCAGTAGATGAGAAGAAGCCTCCCTGCAGTAGATGAGAAGAAGAAGCCTCCCCGCAGTAGATGAGAAGAAGCCTCCCTGCAGTAGATGAGAAGAAGCCTCCCCGCAGTAGATGAAGATAAGAAGCCTCCCCGCAGTAGATGAGGAGAAGAAGAAGCCTCCCCACAGTAGATGAAGATAAGAAGCCTCCCCGCAGTAGATGAGGAGAAGAAGCCTCCCCGCAGTAGATGAAGATAAGAAGCCTCCCCGCAGTAGATGAGAAGAAGCCTCCCCGCAGTAGATGAGAAGAAGAAGCCTCCCCGCAGTAGATGAGAAGAAGCCTCCCTGCAGTAGATGAGAAGAAGCCTCCCCGCAGTAGATGAAGATAAGAAGCCTCCCCGCAGTAGATGAAGATAAGAAGCCTCCCCGCAGTAGATGAAGATAAGAAGCCTCCCCGCAGTAGATGAGGAGAAGAAGCCTCCCCGCAGTAGATGAGAAGAAGCCTCCCTGCAGTAGATGAGAAGAAGCCTCCCCACAGTAGATGAGGAGAAGAAGCCTCCCCGCAGTAGATGAGAAGAAGCCTCCCTGCAGTAGATGAGAAGAAGCCTCCCCGCAGTAGATGAAGATAAGAAGCCTCCCCGCAGTAGATGAAGATAAGAAGCCTCCCCGCAGTAGATGAGAAGAAGGAAGAAGCCTCCCCGCAGTAGATGAGAAGAAGGAAGAAGCCTCCCCGCAGTAGATGAGAAGAAGCCTCCCCACAGTAGATGAGGAGAAGCCTCCCCGCAGTAGATGAGAAGCCTCCCCACAGTAGATGAGAAGAAGCCTCCCCGCATTAGATGAGAAGAAGCCTCCCCACAGTAGATGAGGACAATCCTCCCCGCAGTAGATGAGAAGAAGCCTCCCCGCATTAGATGAGAAGAAGCCTCCCCACAGTAGATGAGGACAATCCTCCCCGCAGTAGATGAGAAGCCTCCCCGCAGTAGATGAGGAGAAGCCTCCCCGCATTAGATGAGAAGAAGCCTCCCCGCAGTAGATGAGGACAATCCTCCCCGCAGTAGATGAGAAGAAGCCTCCCCGCATTAGATGAGAAGAAGCCTCCCCGCAGTAGATGAGGACAATCCTCCCCGCAGTAGATGAGAAGCCTCCCCGCAGTAGATGAGGAGTAGCGTCCCCACAGTAGATGAGAAGAAGAAGCCTCCCCGCAGTAGATGAGGAGAAGAAGCCTCCCCACAGTATATGAGAAGCCTCCCTGCAGTAGATGAGGAGATGAAACCTCCCCGCAGTAGATGAGAAGCCTCCCCACAGTAGATGAGAAGAAGCCTCCCCACAGTAGATGAGGACAATCCTCCCCACAGTAGATGAGGACAATCCTCCCCGCAGTAGATGAGAAGAAGCCTCCCCGCATTAGATGAGAAGAAGCCTCCCCACAGTAGATGAGGACAATCCTCCCCGCAGTAGATGAGAAGCCTCCCCGCAGTAGATGAGGAGAAGCCTCCCCGCATTAGATGAGAAGAAGCCTCCCCGCAGTAGATGAGGACAATCCTCCCCGCAGTAGATGAGAAGAAGCCTCCCCGCATTAGATGAGAAGAAGCCTCCCCGCAGTAGATGAGGACAATCCTCCCCGCAGTAGATGAGAAGCCTCCCCGCAGTAGATGAGGAGTAGCGTCCCCACAGTAGATGAGAAGAAGAAGCCTCCCCACAGTAGATGAGGACAATCCTCCCCACAGTAGATGAGGAGAAGCCTCCCCGCAGTAGATGAGGAGAAGAAGCCTCCCCGCAGTAGATGAGGAGAAGAAGCCTCCCCGCAGTAGATTAGAAGCCTCCTCTCAGTTAGTAGTTAGCAGAGCGCCATCTCAGTAGAAGAGTCATACCATCCTCTGCTGACATCTTTCTGCTGTACAGTTGTCCTATTTTACCATATTTCAATAGATAAGAAATCTCCACTCAGGTTCTCATTCACCAAGGAGTCTCCTTTCTAATCAATTCCCCGATGTCCCGTAATGCAATGATTGTGAGGAGCACCCATAATTACATTATCCCCAAAATGTAAAGATGTCCCCTCACCGGCTCCAGGTCTTAAATGTGTTACTGGCTCGTTTATAGAGGTATCCTTCAATGACAATCTCCGAAGTCTCTCCATCTCCTTGATGTATGGCGTCTTCATCAGAAATGTCCTGAGGAGCAAGAAGGGAAGAGTTCATCATCTTATAACTGGAGGCCATGATGAAGTGGCCATAAGTGTTCCACTAGGCCACGAAACGGCGTCGGGGTGCACTCCCCCAGGTTCCCCCTGCACCTCGCCCACATGGCTGCCGGCAGCACTGGTAAACTTGGTCTATAGACCCTTTTATTAATGGGGTTTGCACAGACCTCCTTGCACCTTAGAGGAGTACTATTATTATATGACTATGTGCTGCCTCTATGTGATCAATGTGACACATTTTGTACTGTTTTTTACTGCTACATTTACACTGTGACCCTGTTGTCCTTTGGTCCACAATCTCTTGTATCCAGAGTGTTCTGTATATGATTGTGCATTAGTGACCCTGTTTATTCAGTATCTGTCATGGCTGTAGGCTGGTCTATGGTGACATTGCTCACCTCACTTCAGCCTCCATTGTTTGGTGACTTAAAGAAAAAGCACCTTATTTGCATGAATTTGAAGCTTTTTCTCGTCTTTCTTTGCTCTATTGTAATCTGAGTAGTTTCCCAAAGGGGCCTCTAGTCTTAGGGGCATCGGTGTATGTTTATACATGGAAATTCTTGTACTAGTACCTCCACAACAGTCCAATTACCTGGGCACAAGGAAAACCAAAGAACTTATAAAAATAACAAATCATTGCAAGTCTCACGAGACGATGGTTGGTGAGGTCATCTGTGAAATGAAGGGATGGGATGTGGACGACATGTAGAGAGAACTCCATACCGATACACTATGCACAAACTGACACAAAACCGCTTCATTCTCATGTCCAGTAATGGAAGACCTCTACAATCAGGGCTGGAAGTTATGACAGTATCAACATAGGGTCCACATGGTCACATCCAGGGGTTATCATAGGGTTCACATGGTCACATCCAGGGGTTATCATAGTGTCCACATGGTCACATCCAGGGGTTATCATAGTGTCCACACATTCACATCTGGTGGATATTACCGGGTCTATATGGCTACGTTCAGTGGAACTCACGTGGTGTTTCATGCTGATCAGCTTCTGTTCCAGGTCCCTGTTCTCACGAGCTTCTTCTAATACTTTTTGATGGACCTGCACATACAAAACACAAAGAGCTTTTCTAGGACTCCACAGACCTCATCTCCAGAACTAGGGGATCTCATCCCAGGTTTACAAGGACCCCATCTCCAGAACTAGAGAGATCTCACCCCCAAATCTACAAGGACCCTCATCTCCAGAACTAGAGAGATCTCATCCCCAAGTCTACAAGGACCTCATCTCCAGAACTAGAGAGATCTCATCCCCAGATCTACAAGAACCTCATCTCCAGAACTAGAGAGATCTCATCCCCAGATTTACAAGGACCTCATCTCCAGAACTAGGGAGATCTCATCCCCAGGTTTACAAGGACCTCATCTCCAGAACTAGAGAGATCTCACCCCGAAATCTACAAGGACCTCATCTCCAGAACTAGAGAGATGTGATCCTCAGGTCTACAAGGACCTCATCTCCAGAACTAGAGAGATCTCACCCCCAAATCTACAAGGACCTCATCTCCAGAACTAGAGAGATCTCATCCCCAAGTCTACAAGGACCTCATCTCCAGAACTAGAGAGATCTCACCCCCAAATCTACAAGGACCTCATCTTCAGAACTAGAGAGATCTCATCCCCAAGTCTACAAAGACCTCATCTCCAGAACTAGAGAGATCTCACCCCCAAATCTACAAGGACCTCATCTCCAGAACTAGGGAGATCTCATCCCCAAATCTACAAGGACCTCATCTTCGGAACCAGAGAGATCTCATCCGCAGGTTTACAAGGACCTCATCTCCAGAAATAGAGAGATCTCATCCCAAGTCTACAAGGACCTCATCTCTAGAACTAGAGAGATCTCACCCCAAATCTACAAGGACCTCATCTCCAGAACTAGAGAGATCTCATCCCCAAGTCTACAAGGACCTCATCTCCAGAACTAGAGAGATCTCACCCCCAAATCTACAAGGACCTCATCTTCAGAACTAGAGAGATCTCATCCCGAAGTCTACAAAGACCTCATCTCCAGAACTAGAGAGATCTCACCCCCAAATCTACAAGGATCTCATCTCCAGATCTAGAGAGATCTCATCCGCAGGTTTACAAGGACCTCATCTCCAGAACTAGGGAGATCTCATCCCAGGTTTACAAGGACCTCATCTCCAGAACTAGAGAGATCTCACCCCCAAATCTACAAGGACCTCATCTCCAGAACTAGAGAGATCTCATCCCCAAGTCTACAAGGACCTCATCTCCAGAACTAGAGAGATCTCACCCCCAAATCTACAAGGACCTCATCTCCAGAACTAGGGAGATCTCATCCCCAGATCTACAAGGACCTCATCTCCAGAACTAGGGAGATCTCATCCCCAGGTTTACAAGGACCTCATCTCCAGATCTAGGGAGATCTCATCCCAGGTTTACAAGGACCTCATCTCCAGAACTAGGGAGATCTCATCCCCAGATCTACAAGGACCTCATCTCCAGAACTAGGGAGATCTCATCCCCAGGTTTACAAGGACCTCATCTCCAGATCTAGGGGATCTCATCCCCAGGTTTACAAGGACTTCATCTCCAGAACTAGAGAGATCTCATCCCCAGATCTACAAGAACCTCATCTCCAGAACTAGAGAGATCTCATCCCAGGTTTACAAGGACCTCATCTCCAGAACTAGGGAGATCTCATCCCCAGGTTTACAAGGATCTCATCTCCAGAACTAGGGAGATCTCACCCCAAATCTACAAGGACCTCATCTCCAGAACTAGAGAGATCTCATCCCCAAGTCTACAAGGACCTCATCTCCAGAACTAGAGAGATCTCACCCCAAATCTACAAGGACCTCATCTTCAGAACTAGAGAGATCTCATCCCAAGTCTACAAGGACCTCATCTCCAGATCTAGGGAGATCTCATCCCAAGTCTACAAGGACCTCATCTCCAGAACTAGAGAGATCTCACCCCCAAATCTACAAGGACCTTCATCTCAGAACTAGAGAGATCTCATCCCCAAGTCTACAAGGACCTCATCTCCAGTTCTAGGGAGATCTCATCCCCAAATCTACAAGGATCTCATCTCCAGAACTAGGGAAATCTCACCCCCAAATCTACAAGGACCTCATCTCCAGAACTAGAGAGATCTCACCCCCAATTCTACAAGGACCTCATCTTCAGAACTAGAGAGATCTCATCCCCAAGTCTACAAGGACCTCATCTCCAGAGCTAGAGAGATCTCACCCCCAAATCTACAAGGATCTCATCTCCAGATCTAGGGAGATCTCATCCCCAAATCTACAAGGACCTCATCTCCAGATCTAGGGAGATCTCATCCCCAGATTTACAAGGACCTCATCTCCAGAACTAGAGAGATCTCATCCCCAAGTCTACAAGGACCTCATCTCCAGAACTAGGGAGATCTCATCCCCAAGTCTACAAGGACCTCATCTCCAGAAATAGAGAGATCTCATCCCAAGTCTACAAGGACCTCATCTCCAGAACTAGAGAGATCTCACCCCCAAATCTACAAGGACCTCATCTCCAGAACTAGAGAGATCTCATCCCCAAGTCTACAAGGACCTCATCTCCAGAACTAGAGAGATCTCACCCCCAAATCTACAAGGACCTCATCTTCAGAACTAGAGAGATCTCATCCCCAAGTCTACAAAGACCTCATCTCCAGAACTAGAGAGATCTCACCCCCAAATCTACAAGGACCTCATCTCCAGAACTAGGGAGATCTCATCCCCAAATCTACAAGGACCTCATCTTCGGAACCAGAGAGATCTCATCCGCAGGTTTACAAGGACCTCATCTCCAGAAATAGAGAGATCTCATCCCCAAGTCTACAAGGACCTCATCTCTAGAACTAGAGAGATCTCACCCCCAAATCTACAAGGACCTCATCTCCAGAACTAGGGAGATCTCATCCCCAGATCTACAAGGACCTCATCTCCAGAACTAGAGAGATCTCATCCCCAAGTCTACAAGGACTCATCTCCAGAACTAGAGAGATCTCATCCCAAGTCTACAAGACCTCATCTTCAGAACTAGAGAGATCTATCCCAAATCTACAAGGACTCATCTCCAGACATTAGAGAGATCTCACCCCCGAAATTACAAGGACCTCATCTCAGAACTAGAGAGATCTCATCCCGAAGTCTTACAAAGACTCATCTCCAGAACTAGAAGATCTCACCCCAAATCTACAAGGACCTCATCTACTGGAAGTTATCACAGTATCACATAGGTCCACATGGTCACATCCAGGGTTATCATAGGGTTCACATGGTCACATCCAGGGGTTATCATAGTGTCCACATGGTCACATCCAGGGGTTATCATAGTGTCCACACATTCCACATCTGGTGGATATTACCGGGTCTATATGGCTACGTTCAGGAACTCACGTGGTGTTTCATGCTGATCAGCTTCTGTTTCCAGGTCCCTGTTCTCACGAGCTTCTTCTAATACTTTTTGATGGACCTGCACATACAAAACACAAAGACTTTTCTAGGATCCACAGACCTCATCTCCAGAACTAGGGGATCTCATCCCCAGGTTTACAAGGACTCCCATCTCCAGAACTAGAGAGATCTCACCCCCAATCTACAAGGACCTCATCTCCAGAACTAGAGAGATCTCATCCCCAAGTCTACAAGGACCTCATCTCCAGAACTAGGGGAGATCTCATCCCCAGATCTACAAGAACCTCATCTCCAGAACTAGAGAGATCTCATCCCCAGATTTACAAGGACCTCATCTCCAGAACTAGGGAGATCTCATCCCCAGGTTTACAAGGACCTCATCTCCAGAACTAGAGAGATCTCACCCCAAATCTACAAGGACCTCATCTCCAGAACTAGAGAGATGTGATCCTCAGTCTACAAGGACCTCATCTCCAGAACTAGAGAGATCTCACCCCCAAATCTACAAGGACCTCATCTCCAGAACTAGAGAGATCTCATCCCCAAGTCTACAAGGACCTCATCTCCAGAACTAGAGAGATCTCACCCCAAATCTACAAGGACCTCATCTTCAGAACTAGAGAGATCTCATCCCCAAAGTCTACAAAGACCTCATCTCCAGAACTAGAGAAAATCTCACCCCCAAATCTACAAGGACCTCATCTCCAGAACTAGGAGATCTCATCCCCAAATCTACAAGGACCTCATCTTCGGAACAGAGAGATCTCATCCGCAGGTTACAAGGACCTCATCTCCAGAAATAGAGAGATCTCATCCCCAATCTACAAGGACCTCATCTCCAGAACTAGAGAGATCTCATCCCCAAGTCTACAAGGACCTCATCTTCAGAACTAGAGAGATCTCATCCCCAAGTCTACAAGGACCTCATCTCCAGAACTAGAGAGATCTCACCCCCAAATCTACAAGGACCTCATCTTCAGAACTAGAGAGATCTCATCCCGAAGTCTACAAAGACCTCATCTCCAGAACTAGAGAGATCTCACCCCCAAATCTACAAGGATCTCATCTCCAGATCTAGAGAGATCTCATCTGCAGGTTTACAAGGACCTCATCTCCAGAACTAGGGAGATCTCATCCCAGGTTTACAAGGACCTCATCTCCAGAACTAGAGAGATCTCACCCCCAAATCTACAAGGACCTCATCTCCAGAACTAGGGAGATCTCATCCCCAGATCTACAAGGACCTCATCTCCAGAACTAGAGAGATCTCACCCCCAAATCTACAAGGACCTCATCTCCAGAACTAGGGAGATCTCATCCCCAGATCTACAAGGACCTCATCTCCAGAACTAGGGAGATCTCATCCCCAGGTTTACAAGGACCTCATCTCCAGATCTAGGGAGATCTCATCCCCAGGTTTACAAGGACCTCATCTCCAGAACTAGGGAGATCTCATCCCCAGATCTACAAGGACCTCATCTCCAGAACTAGGGAGATCTCATCCCCAGGTTTACAAGGACCTCATCTCCAGATCTAGGGGATCTCATCCCCAGGTTTACAAGGACTTCATCTCCAGAACTAGAGAGATCTCATCCCCAGATCTACAAGAACCTCATCTCCAGAACTAGAGAGATCTCATCCCCAGGTTTACAAGGACCTCATCTCCAGAACTAGGGAGATCTCATCCCCAGGTTTACAAGGATCTCATCTCCAGAACTAGGGAGATCTCACCCCCAAATCTACAAGGACCTCATCTCCAGAACTAGAGAGATCTCATCCCCAAGTCTACAAGGACCTCATCTCCAGAACTAGAGAGATCTCACCCCCAAATCTACAAGGACCTCATCTTCAGAACTAGAGAGATCTCATCCCCAAGTCTACAAGGACCTCATCTCCAGAACTAGAGAGATCTCACCCCCAAATCTACAAGGATCTCATCTCCAGATCTAGGGAGATCTCATCCCCAAATCTACAAGGACCTCATCTCCAGATCTAGGGAGATCTCATCCCCAGATTTACAAGGACCTCATCTCCAGAACTAGAGAGATCTCATCCCCAAGTCTACAAGGACCTCATCTCCAGAACTAGAGAGATCTCACCCCAGATCTACAAGGACCTCATCTCCAGAACTAGAGAGATCTCATCCCCAGATCTACAAGGACCTCATCTCCAGAACTAGAGAGATCTCATCCCAGATCTACAAGGACCTCATCTCCAGAACTAGAGAGATCTCATCCCCAGATCTACAAGGACCTCATCTCCAGAACTAGAGAGATCTCATCCCCAGATCTACAAGGACCTCATCTCCAGAACTAGAGAGATCTCATCCCCAGATCTACAAGGACCTCATCTCCAGAACTAGGGAGATCTCATCCCCAGATCTACAAGGACCTCATCTTCAGAACTAGGGAGATCTCATCCCCAGGTTTACAAGGACCTCATCTCCAGATCTAGGGGATCTCATCCCCAAGTCTACAAGGACCTCATCTCCAGATCTAGGGAGATCTCATCCCCAGATCTACAAGGACCTCATCTCCAGAACTAGAGAGATCTCATCCCCAGATCTACAAGGACCTCATCTCCAGAACTAGAGAGATCTCACCCCAGATCTACAAGGACCTCATCTCCAGAACTAGGGAGATCTCATCCCCAGATCTACAAGGACCTCATCTCCAGAACTAGAGAGATCTCATCCCCAGATCTACAAGGACCTCATCTTCAGAACTAGGGAGATCTCATCCCCAGGTTTACAAGGACCTCATCTCCAGATCTAGGGGATCTCATCCCCAAGTCTACAAGGACCTCATCTCCAGATCTAGGGAGATCTCATCCCCAGATCTACAAGGACCTCATCTCCAGAACTAGAGAGATCTCATCCCCAGATCTACAAGGACCTCATCTCCAGAACTAGAGAGATCTCACCCCCAGATCTACAAGGACCTCATCTCCAGAACTAGGGAGATCTCATCCCCAGATCTACAAGGACCTCATCTTCAGAACTAGGGAGATCTCATCCCCAGGTTTACAAGGACCTCATCTCCAGATCTAGGGGATCTCATCCCCAAGTCTACAAGGACCTCATCTCCAGATCTAGGGAGATCTCATCCCCAGATCTACAAGGACCTCATCTCCAGAACTAGAGAGATCTCATCCCCAGATCTACAAGGACCTCATCTCCAGAACTAGAGAGATCTCATCCCCAAGTCTACAAGGACCCCATATCCAGAACTAGAGAGATCTCATCCCCAGATCTACAAGGACCTCATTTCAAAAGACTTTACGTTCTCCAGTATAGGTCTGCAGTGTTTGGAGGATCTCAGTGTACAGGACAGTCGTAGACGCCTCCACTTTACTCACCTGTGCTGCCAGCCCCTTCCGATAGTCATCCAGGTTGTGCAGCACCAGATGACTCTGCGCCAGAAAGGAGGCCTGAGCGTCAATCAGCTGCAGCATCTAGCGGGGAATCAGGTGGTTACACGAGTTATGCGTCACCCCAGTAAGAAGAACTGTCCTCTATGATACTGTCCCCTGATCCTCACTGGCCAACTCTCAGCCCATGCCCTTACCTTGCCCAGCCCATGCCCTTACCTTGCCCACCTCACAACCCATGGGCATACCTTGCCCAGCACATGCCCTTACCTTGCTCACCATCCAGCCAATGCCTTTACCTTGCCCACTGCCCAGCCCATACCTTTACCTTGCCCACTGCCCACCTACCAGCCCATGCCTTTACCTTGTCTTCCAGCCAGCCCATGCCCTAACCTTCCTTACCACCCAGCCCATGCCTTTACCTTGCCCACCGCCCAGGTGATACCTTTACCTTCTTTACCTTGCCCATCGCCCAGGCCATGCCTTTACCTTGCCCACCGCCCAGCTCATGCCTTTACCTTGCCCACCGCCCAGGCCATGCCTTTACCTTCCTCACCGCCCAGGCCATGCCTTTACCTTGCCCATCGCCCAGGCCATGCCTTTACCTTCCTCACCGCCCAGGCCATGCCTTTACCTTGCCCACCACCCAGGTGATGCCTTTACCTCTTTTACCTTGCCCACCACCCAGGCCATGCCTTTACCTTGCCCACCGCCCAGGCCATGCCTTTACCTCGCCCACCGCCCAGGCCATGCCTTCACCTTGCCCACCACCCAGGCCATGCCTTTACCTTGCCCATCGCCGAGGCCATGCCTTTACCTTCCTCACCGCCCAGGTGATGCCTTTACCTCCTTTACCTTGCCCATCGCCGAGGCCATGCCTTTACCTTCCTCACCGCCCAGGTGATGCCTTTACCTCCTTTACCTTGCCCACCGCCCAGGCCATGCCTCTACCTTGCCCACCGCCCAGGCCATGCCTTTACCTTGCCCACCGCCCAGGCCATGCCTCTACCTTGCCCACCGCCCAGGCCATGCCTTTACCTTGCCCACCGCCCAGGCCATGCCTCTACCTTGCCCACCGCCCAGACCATGCCTTTAGCTTGCCCACCGCCCAGACCATGCCTTTACCTTGCCCACTGCCCTCTCTGCCCCACCCCTTAGTATTACACCACAGGCCCTCATGCCCATCTCCTTCCATTATACAGGCCAAGGGTCCTTTCATGGGATCTCTATGCTCGTGTACTTTTCACACCCCTCCACGTCCACTGATGTCACGCGGACCCCTCCACATCCTCTACACCCCAGAACATCCCAAAAAACTCACAAATTCCAGAATGTCGAATTTCTTCTTTCCTTGGATGATGTTAATCTGAGAGGAAATAAGAAACCAAGAGAGTGAGAGGAGGCGAGAGAGTCCTGGACCTGCAGACGTCTCGTCCCGGGGTCTCACCTGCAGGGTGTAGTCCAGGACGCGCTCTCTAAACGCCCTACGAGACGTCTGCACCGCGGAGGACGCCTCCTGCATCTCCTGAGCCTTCTTACGAGGCATCTCTGCATTGTGGTTCAGCGCGCTCTCCAGACCCTCTCTGCAGCGCTCTAACTCCTTACGACTTTCTTTGAATGATCGTAGGTCTCTAAGAAAGAGGGAAACATTAATGGGAGCGCCAGATGTGAAAAAGAGTATGTGCAGCTCTGGAGGTAACTGGAGGACACGATGTAACAGAAGAATAGTGAGTGCAGCTCTGGAGATGACTGGAGGATAAGACACGATGTAACAGCAGAATAGTGACTGCAGCTCTGGAGGTGACTGGAGGATAAGACACGATGTAACAGAGGAATAGTGAGTGCAGCTCTGGAGGATAATACTAGACACATGGGCTATACATGACGTGTGAGGATTGCGGGCCCCTATGACGGTTCGGGCCGGTCCTCAGTGTTATATGGAGGTCGGGGTCTCACTCTTTCAGGAGATGCTGCAGTTTCTGTTTGAAGCTTTGCTGGATGGAGTCCAGAAGTTCCTGCAGGAATGGACAATTCCATGAAAAGCCGCCATGATGGGACACAACACATGATCACAGCAAAGACAGCAAAGTCAGATAAAGAGGATCAGTGGCAGCGGCGTCTCACCGTGTGATGGTCGATGAGTCTGTTCAGACCTTCTGAGAACTTCCCCAGACATTCCTGCAACCAGAAACATTAGAAGCTTTGAGACAGAATGGGACATCATATAGAACCACCATCACACCACTGCCACCACTGCCACCACTGCCACCACATCCCACCACTACCATCACCACCACTGCCCCCACTACCACATCCCACCACTACCATTACTACCACCACTTCCCACTACTGACGTCACGACCACTGCCACCACTGGCGTGGTCCACACCACTACCATCACGACCACTGCCGCTGCCACCATCACATCTCACTACGACCACTACCACTGTGACCAACACCAGCACTACTGCCACATCCTCCTCAACTACTACGGTAACTACCATCACACTACATCCACCACCATCACTGCAACCACCACCGCATCAACAGAATTTTTGTCAACATTGAATTGAAGGTGTGTGGGGACATCATCATACAGTGTGTGGAGACTGTGGGGACATCATCATACTGTGTGTGGAGACATCATCATACTGTGTGTGGAGACTGTGGTGACATCATCATACTGTGTGTGGGGACATCATCATACTGTGTGTGGACACTGTGGAGACATCATCATACTGTGTGTGGACACTGTGGAGACATCATTATACCGTGTGTGGACACTGTGGGGACATCATCATACTGTGTGTGGAGACATCATCATACTGGTGTGGAGACATCATCATACTGTGTGTGGAGACTGTGGAGACATCATCATACTGTGTGTGGACACTGTGGAGACATCATCTATACACGTGTGTGGAGACTGTGGCGACATCATCATACTGTGTGCTGGGGACATCATCATACTGTGCTGTGGACCAAACTGTGGACACATCATCATACTGTGTGTGGACACTGTGGAGACATCATATTAACTGTGTAGTGACTGTGGACATCATCATACGTGGTGTGACATCATATACGTGTGTGGAGACTGTGGGGACATCATCATACTGTGTAGACTGGGACACATATGTGGTGGACACTGTGGACATCATCATACTGTGCTGTGGGGACATCATCAACTGTGTGGAACTGTGGGACATCATCATACTGTGTGAACTGTGGGACATCATCATACTGTGTGTGGAGACTGTGGGGACATCATCATACGTGTGTGGAGACTGTGGGACATCTCATACTGTGTGTGGAGAGCTGTGGGGACATCATCATACTGTGTGTGGAACTGTGGGGGACATCATCATACTGTGTGTGGAGACTGTGGGGACATCATATACGTGTGTGGAGACTTGGGGACATCATCATACCGTGTGTGGAGACTGTGGGACATCATCATACTGTGTGTGGAGACTGTGGGACATCATCATACTGTTGGAGATGTGGGACTATTAGTGTGGGGACATCATCATACCTGTGTGGAACTGTGGGGACATCATCATACGTGTGTGGAGCTGTGGGGACATCATCATACCGTGTGTGGACACTGTGGGGACATCATCATACTGTGTGTGTGGAGACATCATCATACGTGTGTGGAGACTGTGGGGACATCATCATACGTGTGTGGAGACTGTGGGGACATCATCATACCATGTGTGGGAGACTGTGGGGACATCACATACTGTGTGTGGAGCTGTGGGGACATCATCATACCGTGTGTGGAACTGTGGGGACATCACATATGTGTGTGGAGACATCATCATACCGTGTGTGGAACTGTGGGACATCATCATACGTGTGTGGAGACTGTGGGGACATCATCATACGTGTGTGGAGACATCATCATACGTGTGTGGAACTGTGGGGACATCATCATACCGTGTGTGGAACTGTGGGGACATATCATACTGTTGTGGAGACTGTGGGGACACATCATACTGTGTGTGGAACTGTGGGGACATCACATACCAGTGTGGAGACACATCATACGTGTGAGTGGGACATCATCATACGTGTGTGGAGATGGGACATCACATACCTGTGTGAGACTGGGGACATCATCATACCGTGTTGAGACTGTGGGGACATCATCATACTGTTGTGGAGGGACATCATGTGTGGGAGACATCATCATACCGTGTGTGGACACTGTGGGGACATCATCATACCGTTGTGTGGAGACTGTGGGGACATCATCATACTGTGTGTGGAGACTGTGGGGACATCATCATACTGTTGTGGAGACTGTGGGACATCACATACCGTGTGTGGAGACATCATCATACCGTGTGTGGAGACTGTGGGGACATCATCATACGTGTGTGGAGACTGTGGGGACATCACATACTGTGTGGAGACTGTGGGACATCATCATACCGTGTGTGAAGACTGTGGGGACATCATCATACCGTGTGGAGACTGTGGGACATCATCATACTGTGTGTGGAGACATCATCATACCGTGTGTGGAGACTGTGGGGACATCATCATACTGTGTGTGGAGACTGTGGGGACATCATCATACTGTGTGTGGAGACTGTGGGGACATCATACTGTGTGTGGAGACTGTGGGGACATCATCATACTGTGTGGAGACTGTGGGGTCATCATCATATACCGTGTGTGGAGACTGTGGGGACATCATCATACTGTGTGTGGAGACTGTGGGGACATCATCATACTGTGTGTGGAGACTGTGGGGACATCATCATACTGTGTGTGGAGACTGTGGGGACATCAACATACCGTGTGGGAGACTGTGGGGTCATCATCATACTGTGTGTGGAGACTGTGGGGACATCATCATACTGTGTGTGGAGACTGTGGGGACATCATCATACTGTGTGTGGAGACTGTGGGGACATCACCATACCGTGTGTGGGGACATCATCATACTGTGTGTGGAGACTGTGGGGACATCATCATACTGTGTGTGGAGGCTGTGGGGACATCATACTGTGTGTGGAGACTGTGGGGACATCATCATACTGTGTGTGCAGACTGTGGGGACATCATACTGTGTGTGGAGACATCATCATACCGTGTGTGGAGACTGTGGGGACATCATCATACTGTGTGTGGAGACTGTGGGAACATCATCATACTGTGTGTGGAGACATCATCATACCGTGTGTGGAGACTGTGGGGACATCATCATACTGTGTGTGGAGACTGTGGGGACATCATCATACTGTGTGTGGAGACTGTGGGGACATCATACCGTGTGTGGAGACTGTGGGGACATCATCATACTGTGTGTGGAGACTGTGGGGACATCATCATACTGTGTGTGGAGACTGTGGGGACATCATACTGTGTGTGGAGACTGTGGGGACATCATCATACTGTGTGTGGAGACTGTGGGGTCATCATCATACCGTGTGTGGAGACTGTGGGGACATCATCATACTGTGTGTAGAGACTGTGGGGACATCATCATACTGTGTGTGGAGGCTGTGGGGACATCATACTGTGTGTGGAGACTGTGGGGACATCATCATACTGTGTGTGGAGACTGTGGGGACATCATACTGTATGTGGAGACTGTGGGGACATCATACTGTGTGTGGAGACTGTGGGGACATCATCATTCCGTGTGTGGAGACTGTGGGGACATCATCATACTGTGTGTGGAGACTGTGGGGACATCATCATACTGTGTGTGGAGGCTGTGGGGACATCATACTGTGTGTGGAGACTGTGGGGACATCATCATACTGTGTGTGGAGACTGTGGGGACATCATCATACTGTGTGTGGAGACTGTGGGGACATCATACTGTGTGTTGAGACATCATCATACTGTGTGTGGAGACTGTGGAGACATCATCATACTGTGTGTGGAAATGAAATCTGCAGGGGTAATAAGAGACAGTTGTAGCCCCTGGGCAGCTCCTCTAGTGTTAGTTAAAAAGAAGGACGGGACCATGAGAATGTGCGTAGATTACCGGCAGATTAATCGCATCACACATAAGGACGCATACCCATTACCTAGGATTGAGGAGTCATTAGCTGCATTAAAATCTGCTAACTACTTTTCCACCCTTGATCTGACTAGTGGGTACTGGCAGGTTCCTGTGGCCGAGGCCGACAAGGAGAAGACAGCGTTTACTACGCCGATGGGCCTCTGTGAGTTCAATTGTATGCCGTTCGGACTCTGCAACGCACCCGGGACCTTTCAACGTCTGATGGAGAGCTGCTTAGGACATAAGAACTTTGAAACTGTCCTCCTGTACCTAGATGACGTCATAGTCTACTCCAAGACGTACGAGCAACATCTACAAGACCTGGCAGAAGTGTTCGAAGCTTTATCCAAATACGGCATGAAAATCAAGCCATCCAAGTGTCACCTTCTCAAACCAAAGGTACAGTACCTGGGACATGTCGTGAGTTCAGAGGGAGTAGCACCGGATCCTGATAAAGTCACAGTGATAAGGGATTGGCCAAGACCTACGAACGTGAAAGAAGTGAGGCAATTCCTGGGCCTGGTAGGCTATTATAGAAGATTTATCAGAGGATTCACGAAGTTAGCAGCTCCTCTGCAAGACATTCTGGTAGGACGGTCAAGAAAGTCAGCAACCCGTAATCCTCCGTTCCAGTGGAGTGAGGAGAGAGAAGATTCCTTCAACAAGCTGAAACGTGCACTGACGGAGAAGAGATCCTGGCATACCCTGATTACCATCAACCATTCATTCTATACACGGATACCAGCAACGTGGGACTGGGAGCAGTATTGTAACACAAGCAAGGAGGCAAAGAAAGAGTTATTGCCTTTGCAAGCAGGAAGCTCCGGCCTACAGAAAGAAATCCCGAGAATTACAGCTCCTTCAAGTTAGAGCTACTGGCAGTAGTTTGGGCTGTGACTGAACGTTTCAAGCACTATCTGGCAGCTGCAGAATTCACCATCTACACGGATAACAACCCGTTGACTCACCTGGACTCAGCAAAGCTAGGAGCTCTGGAGCAGCGATGGATAGCCCGGCTGTCTAATTACAACTTTGTCATCAAATATCGGGCAGGCCATAAGAACGGGAACGCAGATGCCTTATCCGGATGTCACACCTGAGAGACGTGGAAGAGGAACCGGAAGAGTTGGAAGAGATTGAACTACCGGCCTTTCATCGTTTTAAGGTAGAAAAGTATCAACCCGGCATCTACCAAAAACAACAGCAGGCAAGTCTCAACCCGTTAGCACACCCATGGATGGGCTGACACCCAAGAGAGCGACCCGGCTGTGAAGCTAGTGAAAGAACTGCTTACACAACAAGGTGCGTACCCTAACCAGAATGCCCCAGCTGAGACTATACAACTCTAGAAAGAGAGAGGCAAGATGTTCCTGTATCAAGGGAAGCTCTGTAGAAGGCATACCAACCCTAAAACACATGAACTGGTCTGGCAGATAATCGTACCCAAGCGAGATGTCAAAATGGTCTTAGAAGCCTACCACGATGGTGCAGGTCATTTTGGATGGAAGACGTTGGAAGTGCTCTTAAGAGAGAGATTCTACTGGGTTGAGATGAGAAGGTCAATTGAAGATTGGTGTAGAAAATGTGGCCCATGCAACCGCAGAAGAAAAGATCAACAGAGTCAGAGAGCCCCACTCCCGTCCATAGTAACCAAGCAACCACTTGAGTTAGTCGCGTTAGACCACGTCAAGTTGTCACCAAGCCGGTCAGACTATGTCTATGCCTTAACCATCGTGGACCATTACTCACGCTTCTTAGTGGTGGTACCCGTCAAGGACCTGACAGCAAAGACAGCTGCAAAAGCATTTCAGACACATTTCTGTAGACCTCATGGTTACCCGGAACAAGTCCTTGCAGATCACGGCCCAGCTTTCAAGTCAGAGATTTTCCAGGAATTCTGCAAAATGGACGGCTGTAAGAAGATCCGCATGACAGCCTATCATCCCCAAACCAATGGCTTATGCGAAAAGATGAATCATATTGTGATCGACCTGTTGAAAACCTTACCAGAGTCAGAGAGATATCAATGGCCAGAGAAATTACCCGACTTGGTAGACTTGTACAACCATGTCCCGGTGAGTTCTACAAACTGCACCCCAGCCTACCTTATGTGAGCAAGGCCCGGTAAGCTGCCAATTGATTTAGATATGGGAAATCTGAAACCAGATGCAGAAGCTGAAGAATCCAATTGGGATAACCTACATCAACAGCAGTATAGCAAAGTACAAGAGTGCGTAGAGAAGAGTCTCCAGCAAGCTAGAGCAAGAAAAGAGAGAACCTTTAAAAAACGTGCTGTAGCAACCCCATTACAACCTGGTGGGCAAGTTCTCAAGAGAAAGAGACGCACCAACAAATTGGATAAATAGTAGGAAACCACCCCATATACAGTCTTACCATCAAGTTTAGACAATGCCAAAGTGTGTCTAATCAGCAAGGACGAAGGAAGGACATGAGCAGTTGTGTCAAGAGACCATCTTAAACAATGTTCTGAAACCCTGAAGACACCAGAAGTAACCTTACCCATACAGATCCAACCTGTCAGGAAAGAAGAGGATGTGTTCCATACCGTCTTAGGAGATTTCCCCAAAACATGGCCAAACTACTACGGAGCAGTTGTAGTCCCCATGATTGCTTTCCCTCCAATGGTAGAACCAACACCAGAACCCGTACCACAAGAAGTCCCAAGACAAGAAGAACTGGAAATTGAGCTTGAAGAGGAAGAACCAATTCCTGGTCCCAGTGAGTTTGCCAGTCCTACTGTCAGATCTCCATCCGCAGTAGTAACGGATACTTTAAATAGGTACACGTCCACCCGCACCATTATGGTAAGTACACCCAGTACACCAGCATTACGCAGATCACAGCGTAGTACCCAGGGTCAGATACCAGCTAGGTACAAGAAATGAAGTGGGGAATTAAATGTAAATATGTTGTTATAAAGTTAAATAGAACCCATTAAAGTGTAAGTGTACAAAAAGGGTGAGAGTAGCATGATGTTAGGTGGCAGCCACGGAGAATAAGAACTTGGCCTCTTATGTGGTGACCCAAGGGCTCAGGAGCCTACTGCACTTAAACCAGAGACACCCGTAGAGACTTGTTTAATATTGTTGCAACGTTAAAAAGCTCAGTACCTACAGAGACTGTCCTGTATGAACTACTTACATCTTCTTGAACATTTTCTTCTTTATTGACTTTGGATCATACTTACCACGGAACTGGTCGTGGTAAAGACTACTTGTATATATTTACCAGCCCCGGAAGGCAATAGACTAAACCCCCGGAAGGACTGATTTGTTTTGAACTTTTTGGACTCTTTTTGAGTTTCAGTGGTTTTTGTATATTTTTATTTTTAAGACTTTGTATATAATAATTGTTTGTTATGTCATTTGTTTGCTTTCCTACAGTCCCGGGAGTACTGTTCTTTACTAAGGGGGAATGTGGCACCCCAGGGTTCATGCGCCACAGTAACACCACAAAGGGTTAACTCCCCACACAACCCACAGCACTACACAAGTGCCTCCAGGCCAGAAGGGGGGAGCTAAAGCTGCTTCCCTATATATTCTGGTGAGTAGAGGAAGTGGGCAGTTCAGCCAAGCTAGGGTCTGAAGAAAGGAGACAGGAGAAGCAGAGAAACACACCTGGGAGACCGAGTTACCCTGAAACTCACCCCAGAGGACCACACAGAACGGATACCGGATACGGGACTGTGCCTGAAACATACAGCATAGTGAACACTGGATTAGTGAAGGTCCCACATCTTCACTGTACCACAGCGAAGCAACACGGTGGGGTCAGGAGCACAGGACAAGACTCAAGTTGCCTAGCAGATTGGTACCTGTGAGGGGAGACAGGGGCGGCAGCTTAGCTAAAGTGGCAGCAGGACAACACACACAACGCAGAAACAGGGAGCCAAAGGACCCGGCCCCTGTACATACTCCGTGGACAGTACTCAGCTGTATACCATCTGCAGTAAAAGACCTGGAAAACTAAAAAACCATGAGTCCGCTCTCCCTCACAAACTGTGTCATCACTACTGCCCCGGGGACCAGGCTCTGCCCGTGGAGAGCCGTCACATCACAAGCTGCCATCCATCATCCCCGGAGGTTCTGCAGCAGCGGTGGTGGTCACCCTGACCACATACCACGGGTGGCGTCACGACTCTTTCTCCCCTGTAAATAACCCCCTTTTACTTGTGGGCTCGGGACACGGTCCGGACCAAGAACGCCGTGATAACCCTGTGAGACCCCGGTCCGTACAGAGTACCCCATGCCAGTGAGCGCCACAATTGTTTTTCAGAATGGTCATGTGTATTTTCTTGTAAATGATGATAATAATGTTTATTTCACCTTGTTTTATTACTCAGCGTTTCCAGGGTTTGTCCATATATTGATTGTAGTGTTCTAGGTGGAGCAGAGGACGCTCAGGTCACGGTCACCTCCTGCAATGTGGCTGATGGTAATTGGTTGATAGATCTTTGGATTGTATCTTGCTGGTCATTGTGCTGTGATATACTGATGAAGAGGTCGGGACGACATTGAAACGCATCAGATAAAGGAAGCAGTTCACAATATGACGGAGGTCTGTCCCTGATACAGCAGCACGGATCAGGTCTGTGGTCCTTCTTGGTGTACAGTCTCTCATGTGGCCGCTCAGGAATATCCACTACCGTCCCCTGATCTAGATGACATGAGGAGAGAGAGGAGCTGCACCCGGAGGAGGAGAGAGAGGAGCTGCACCCGGAGGAGGAGAGAGAGGAGCTGCACCCGGAGGAGGAGAGAGAGGAGCTGCCCCGGAGGAGGAGAGAGAGAAGCTGCACCCAGAGGGGGAGAGAGAGGAGCTGCACCCAGAGGGGGAGAGAGAGGAGCTGCACCCAGAGGAGGAGAGAGAGGAGCTGCACCCGGAGGAGGAGAGAGAAGAGCTGCACCCGGAGGAGGAGAGAGAAGAGCTGCACCCGGAGGAGGAGAGAGAGGAGCTGCCCCAGAGGAGGAGAGAGAGGAACTGCACCGGGAGGAGGAGAGAGAGGAGCTGCACCCGGAGGAGGAGAGAGAGGAGCTGCACCCGGAGGAGGAGAGAGAGGAGCTGCACCCGGAGGAGGAGAGAGAAGAGCTGCACCCGGAGGAGGAGAGAGAGGAGCTGCCCCAGAGGAGGAGAGAGAGGAACTGCACCGGGAGGAGGAGAGAGAGGAGCTGCACCCGGAGGAGGAGAGAGAGGAGCTGCACCCGGAGGAGGAGAGAGAGGAGCTGCCCCAGAGGAGGAGAGAGAGGAACTGCACCGGGAGGAGGAGAGAGAGGAGCTGCACCCGGAGGAGGAGAGAGAGGAGCTGCACCCGGAGGAGGAGAGAGAGGAGCTGCACCCGGAGGAGGAGAGAGAGGAGCTGCACCCGGAGGAGGAGAGAGAGGAGCTGCACCCGGAGGAGGAGAGAGAGGAGCTGCACCCGGAGACGCCGAGAGGGAACACGGATTCATTGCAATCACAGAAAAAGTGTTCACAAAGCAACAGAAAGAAAGTAATGGATGGAAGTGAGTATCTCCGGCCCGAGTCCACGGAGAGCGGGTCTACAGAGCTGACACATCCCCTCATCAGCCTCTACTGACCTCGCCGGAGGTTCTGCATCAAAGCGAAAATGAGTAGGAGCCACCAAAGTGGAGAAGAAAGTCAAGAAGCCTCAGCTGATGGAGGAGACCATCACTGAAGGAATAGACACACAAA
This sequence comes from Allobates femoralis, assembly GCA_033576535.1. Classification (NCBI taxonomy): domain Eukaryota; kingdom Metazoa; phylum Chordata; class Amphibia; order Anura; family Aromobatidae; genus Allobates; species Allobates femoralis. The sequence goes on along the minus strand of JARQOC010000004.1, from coordinate 35,703,320 downwards.
TGGTGATTATAAAAGGGTGTGGTGTGGCGCCCCTGCGGACCAGTGGCCATAGAAAGGTACAGCAGCTGGGACAGGTAAGCTAGCCATCCCACACCAACACCCAACACATCCCCCAGTCCCCAGACCTAGTACTCCATGTCAGGAGGGGATGGGGGGAGCTGAGAGAAGGGTGAGAACCCGGGAAGGGGGTGGTGGAGGAACTAGATTAAAAACCCGGGACACGAAGTTGGGGGAGGAGTGAGCGCAGGTTTGTGTTCCCGGTGAGCTGTGAGAGGAACCGGACTCCCAAGCAGAAACACCTAATAGGCTAAAACACTAACACCTGTGAGAAAGAACCCGGACCCGGGGCCTGTGCCACTGAGGAAGAGAAGAGGGAGTCCACGGTGCACCCGAGCCAATAGGGCCACTGTGGGACTGGGCCGACACCAGGGAGCCGACCCTGTTGACATGGTAGGACGCTGCAAGCCCCAGCCATAAATTAACCGGCGGGGTGAAGGGACTGTTTGCCCGGAACCCAACCCCCGACACCGAACCGGAAAGGCCGTCACATAGAGCTAGGGGTCCCACAAAGGGACAGTCCAAGAGAAGCCCGCGACTGCTGGCCCGGGGAATGTGCACGGGACTGAGAGGCGTGAAAGGACTTAGAAAGGTGGTGCCCCTAGTAAACCGTCCCAGCTGCTGACCGGTCACCGGGACCGTGATTGAACTGCTGTAAAGTGACTGTGTCTACGTGAAACCAAAGCAGTAAAGTACCCGGTGCACTCAGGACTTGTGTGTGAGATTTACTGGTGCTGGGACAGCGGAGGCGCGCCTGCAGAGCCACACACTGATTATTCCAGCCACAGGGGAGACTACCTGGAGAGGATGAGAGCGGCGTTCAGATACTTCACTTCTACACCTGCCCTGGGGGACCAAGCCCTACCCATGGAGGGCTCAACATCCCGGCTTCCAACCCTCACCATCCCCAGAGGCCTGGACGGCAGTGGGGGGCCCTCACTGGCCACAAACCACGGGTGGCGTCACAAACTACAATTTACTAAACCTTAATCCCTTTTATCATTCCCCTTTTTATTGCCGCACCTGGGACCACTGAGCCGGATCACATCACTGTGACGCCCCACAGCCCTAGAAGACGACAGGGCCCAGTTCCGAGTACCCCAGTCCCCGGGGTGCGACATGTGGCACCTTGAATAACACTGTCACCTTAGGACACTTTAGGACAGAGGTCCCCCACTCCAGCCCTCAGGTCCCACCAGCAGTGCAGGTTTTCAGGATTTCCTTAGCATTTGACAGTTGAAATAATTACCTGTGCATGAGGTTAATTTACCAACTGTCAAATGCTAAGGAAATCCTGAAACCCTGCACTATTGGTGGGTCCAGAGGACTGGATCAATTCAATTAATCTCTAAATATGTCTCCTTCATTCAATAAAACGAAAAAATTCCTAACTCTAGATAAAAAGATAAAAAGATAAAAAGATAACTGCAGCGTCTCTACCTGAGGAAGGAAATGTGGAAATATCACAGCTGAGACGGCAGCACGCTATCTGGGGATGGGAAGATGGTCTGTGGAGTTTGGGCAGCGTCTCGTGCTCTTCTCTGTGGAGTTTGGGCAGCGTCTCGTGCTCTTCTCTGTGGAGTTTGGGCAGTGTCTCGTGCTCGGCTCTGTGGAGTTTGGGCAGTGTCTCGTGCTCTTCTCTGTGGAGTTTGGGCAGTGTCTCGTGCTCTTCTCTGTGGAGTTTGGGCAGTGTCTCGTGCTCTTCTCTGGGGAGTTTGGGCAGTGTCTCGTGCTCTTCTCTGTGGAGTTTGGGCAGCGTCTCGTGCTCTTCTCTGTGGAGTTTGGGCAGTGTCTCGTGCTCTTCTCTGTGGAGTTTGGGCAGTGTCTCGTGCTCTTCTCTGTGGAGTTTGGGCAGTGTCTCGTGCTCTTCTCTGTGGAGTTTGGGCAGTGTCTCGTGCTCTTCTCTGTGGAGTTTGGGCAGTGTCTCGTGCTCTTCTCTGTGGAGTTTGGGCAGTGTCTCGTGCTCTTCTCTGTGGAGTTTGGGCAGTGTCTCGTGCTCGGCTCTGTGGAGTTTGGGCAGTGTCTCGTGCTCTTCTCTGTGGAGTTTGGGCAGTGTCTCGTGCTCTTCTCTGTGGAGTTTGGGCAGTGTCTCGTGCTCGGCTCTGTGGAGTTTGGGCAGTGTCTCGTGCTCTTCTCTGTGGAGTTTGGGCAGTGTCTCGTGCTCTTCTCTGTGGAGTTTGGGCAGTGTCTCGTGCTCTTCTCTGTGGAGTTTGGGCAGTGTCTCGTGCTCGGCTCTGTGGAGTTTGGGCAGTGTCTCGTGCTCTTCTCTGTGGAGTTTGGGCAGTGTCTCGTGCTCTTCTCTGTGGAGTTTGGGCAGTGTCTCGTGCTCTTCTCTGGGGAGTTTGGGCAGTGTCTCGTGCTCTTCTCTGTGGAGTTTGGGCAGCGTCTCGTGCTCTTCTCTGTGGAGTTTGGGCAGTGTCTCGTGCTCTTCTCTGTGGAGTTTGGGCAGTGTCTCGTGCTCTTCTCTGTGGAGTTTGGGCAGTGTCTCGTGCTCTTCTCTGGGGAGTTTGGGCAGTGTCTCGTGCTCGGCTCTGTGGAGTTTGGGCAGTGTCTCGTGCTCTTCTCTGTGGAGTTTGGGCAGTGTCTCGTGCTCTTCTCTGTGGAGTTTGGGCAGTGTCTCGTGCTCTTCTCTGGGGAGTTTGGGCAGTGTCTCGTGCTCGGCTCTGTGGAGTTTGGGCAGTGTCTCGTGCTCTTCTCTGTGGAGTTTGGGCAGTGTCTCGTGCTCTTCTCTGTGGAGTTTGGGCAGTGTCTCGTGCTCTTCTCTGGGGAGTTTGGGCAGTGTCTCGTGCTCTTCTCTGTGGAGTTTGGGCAGTGTCTCGTGCTCTTCTCTGTGGAGTTTGGGCAGTGTCTCGTGCTCTTCTCTGTGGAGTTTGGGCAGTGTCTCGTGCTCTTCTCTGTGGAGTTTGGGCAGTGTCTCGTGCTCTTCTCTGTGGAGTTTGGGCAGTGTCTCGTGCTCTTCTCTGTGGAGTTTGGGCACTCTCTCGTGCTCTTCTCTGTGGACTTTGGGCAGCGTCTCGTGCTCTTCTCTGTGGAGTTTTGGCAGTGTCTCGTGCTCTTCTCTGTGGAGTTTGGGCAGTGTCTCGTGCTCGGCTCTGTGGAGTTTGGGCAGTGTCTCGTGCTCTTCTCTGTGGAGTTTGGGCAGTGTCTCGTGCTCGGCTCTGTGGAGTTTGGGCAGTGTCTCGTGCTCTTCTCTGTGGAGTTTGGGCAGTGTCTCGTGCTCGGCTCTGTGGAGTTTGGGCAGTGTCTCGTGCTCGGCTCTGTGGAGTTTGGGCAGTGTCTCGTGCTCTTCTCTGTGGAGTTTGGGCAGCGTCTCGTGCTCTTCTCTGTGGAGTTTGGGCAGTGTCTCGTGCTCTTCTCTGTGGAGTTTGGGCAGTGTCTCGTGCTCTTCTCTGTGGAGTTTGGGCAGTGTCTCGTGCTCTTCTCTGTGGAGTTTGGGCAGCGTCTCGTGCTCTTCTCTGTGGAGTTTGGGCAGTGTCTCGTGCTCTTCTCTGTGGAGTTTGGGCAGTGTCTCGTGCTCTTCTCTGTGGAGTTTGGGCAGTGTCTCGTGCTCTTCTCTGTGGAGTTTGGGCAGTGTCTCGTGCTCTTCTCTGTGGAGTTTGGGCAGCGTCTCGTGCTCTTCTCTGTGGAGTTTGGGCAGTGTCTCGTGCTCTTCTCTGTGGAGTTTGGGCAGTGTCTCGTGCTCTTCTCTGTGGAGTTTGGGCACTCTCTCGTGCTCTTCTCTGTGGACTTTGGGCAGCGTCTCGTGCTCTTCTCTGTGGAGTTTTGGCAGTGTCTCGTGCTCTTCTCTGTGGAGTTTGGGCAGTGTCTCGTGCTCGGCTCTGTGGAGTTTGGGCAGTGTCTCGTGCTCTTCTCTGTGGAGTTTGGGCAGTGTCTCGTGCTCGGCTCTGTGGAGTTTGGGCAGTGTCTCGTGCTCTTCTCTGTGGAGTTTGGGCAGTGTCTCGTGCTCGGCTCTGTGGAGTTTGGGCAGTGTCTCGTGCTCGGCTCTGTGGAGTTTGGGCAGTGTCTCGTGCTCTTCTCTGTGGAGTTTGGGCAGCGTCTCGTGCTCTTCTCTGTGGAGTTTGGGCAGTGTCTCGTGCTCTTCTCTGTGGAGTTTGGGCAGTGTCTCGTGCTCTTCTCTGTGGAGTTTGGGCAGTTGTCTCGTGCTCTTCTCTGTGGAGTTTGGGCAGCGTCTCGTGCTCTTCTCTGTGGAGTTTGGGCAGTGTCTCGTGCTCTTCTCTGTGGAGTTTGGGCAGTGTCTCGTGCTCTTCTCTGTGGAGTTTGGGCAGTGTCTCGTGCTCTTCTCTGTGGAGTTTGGGCAGTGTCTCGTGCTCTTCTCTGTGGAGTTTGGGCAGCGTCTCGTGCTCTTCTCTGTGGAGTTTGGGCAGTGTCTCGTGCTCTTCTCTGTGGAGTTTGGGCAGTGTCTCGTGCTCTTCTCTGTGGAGTTTGGGCAGTGTCTCGTGCTCTTCTCTGGGAGTTTGGGCAGTGTCTCATGCTCGGCTCTGTGGAGTTTGGGCAGTGTCTCGTGCTCTTCTCTGTGGAGTTTGGGCAGTGTCTCGTGCTCGGCTCTGTGGAGTTTGGGCAGTGTCTCGTGCTCTTCTCTGTGGAGTTTGGGCAGCGTCTCGTGCTCTTCTCTGTGGAGTTTGGGCAGTGTCTCGTGCTCTTCTCTGTGGAGTTTGGGCAGTGTCTCCTGCTCTTCTCTGTGGAGTTTGGGCAGTGTCTCGTGCTGTTCTCTGTGGAGTTTGGGCAGTGTCTCGTGCTCTTCTCTGTGGAGTTTGGGCAGTGTCTCGTGCTCTTCTCTGTGGAGTTTGGGCAGTGTCTCGTGCTCTTCTCTGTATAGTTTGGGCAGCGTCTCGTGCTCGGCTCTGTGGAGTTTTGGCAGTGTCTCGTGCTCTTCTCTGTGGAGTTTGGGCAGTGTCTCGTGCTCTTCTCTGTGGAGTTTGGGCAGTGTCTCGTGCTCTTCTCTGTGGAGTTTGGGCAGCGTCTCGTGCTCTTCTCTGTGGAGTTTGGGCAGTGTCTCGTGCTCTTCTCTGTGGAGTTTGGGCAGTGTCTCGTGCTCGGCTCTGTGGAGTTTGGGCAGCGTCTCGTGCTCTTCTCTGTGGAGTTTGGGCAGTGTCTCGTGCTCTTCTCTGTGGAGTTTGGGCAGTGTCTCGTGCTCTTCTCCGTGGAGTTTTGGCAGTGTCTCGTGCTCTTCTCTGTGGAGTTTGGGCAGTGTCTCGTGCTCTTCTCTGGGGAGTTTGGGCAGTGTCTCGTGCTCTTCTCTGTGGACTTTGGGCAGTGTCTCGTGCTCGGCTCTGTGGAGTTTGGGCAGTGTCTCCTGCTCTTCTGTGTGGAGTTTGGGCAGTGTCTCGTGCTCTTCTCTGTGGAGTTTGGGCAGTGTCTCGTGCTCGGCTCTGTGGAGTTTGGGCAGTGTCTCGTGCTCTTCTCTGTGGAGTTTGGGCAGTGTCTCGTGCTCTTCTCTGTGGAGTTTGGGCAGTGTCTCATGCTCGGCTCTGTGGAGTTTGGGCAGCGTCTCGTGCTCTTCTCTGTGGAGTTTGGGCAGTGTCTCGTGCTCTTCTCTGTATAGTTTGGGCAGCGTCTCGTGCTCAGGTCTGTGGAGTTTTGGCAGTGTCTCGTGCTCTTCTCTGTGGAGTTTGGGCAGTGTCTTGTGCTCGGCTCTGTGGAGTTTGGGCAGTGTCTCGTGCTCTTCTCTGTGGAGTTTGGGCAGTGTCTCGTGCTCGGCTCTGTGGAGTTTGGGCAGCGTCTCGTGCTCGGCTCTGTGGAGTTTGGGCAGTGTCTCGTGCTCGGCTCTGTGAAGTTTGGGCAGTGTCTCGTGCTCTTCTCTGTGGAGTTTGGGCACTCTCTCGTGCTCTTCTCTGTGGAGTTTGGGCAGTGTCTCGTGCTCTTCTCTGTGGAGTTTGGGCAGTGTCTCGTGCTCTTCTCTGTGGAGTTTGGGCAGTGTCTCGTGCTCTTCTCTGTGGAGTTTGGGCAGTGTCTCGTGCTCTTCTCTGTGGAGTTTGGGCAGCGTCTCGTGCTCTTCTCTGTGGAGTTTGGGCAGTGTCTCGTGCTCTTCTCTGTGGAGTTTGGGCAGTGTCTCGTGCTCTTCTCTGTGGAGTTTGGGCAGTGTCTCGTGCTCTTCTCTGTGGAGTTTGGGCAGTGTCTCGTGCTCTTCTCTGTGGAGTTTGGGCAGTGTCTCGTGCTCTTCTCTGTGGAGTTTGGGCAGTGTCTCGTGCTCGGCTCTGTGGAGTTTGGGCAGTGTCTTGTGCTCTTCTCTGTGGAGTTTGGGCAGTGTCTCGTGCTCTTCTCTGTGGAGTTTGGGCAGTGTCTCGTGCTCGGCTCTGTGGTGTTTGGGCAGTGTCTCGTGCTCTTCTCTGTGGAGTTTGGGCAGTGTCTCGTGCTCTTCTCTGTGGAGTTTGGGCAGTGTCTCGTGCTTGGCTCTGTGGAGTTTGGGCAGTGTCTCGTGCTCGGCTGTGTGGAGTTTGGGCAGTGTCTCGTGCTCTTCTCTGTGGAGTTTGGGCAGTGTCTCGTGCTTCTCTGTGGAGTTTGGGCACTGTCTCGTGCTCTTCTCTGTGGAGTTTGGGCAGTGTCTCGTGCTCTTCTCTGTGGAGTTTGGGCAGTGTCTCGTGCTCTTCTCTGTGGAGTTTGGGCAGTGTCTCGTGCTCTTCTCTGTGGAGTTTGGGCAGTGTCTCGTGCTCTTCTCTGTGGAGTTTGGGCAGTGTCTCGTGCTCTTCTCTGTGGAGTTTGGGCAGTGTCTCGTGCTCTTCTCTGTGGAGTTTGGGCAGTGTCTCGTGCTCGGCTCTGTGGAGTTTGGGCAGTGTCTTGTGCTCTTCTCTGTGGAGTTTGGGCAGTGTCTCGTGCTCTTCTCTGTGGAGTTTGGGCAGTGTCTCGTGCTCGGCTCTGTGGTGTTTGGGCAGTGTCTCGTGCTCTTCTCTGTGGAGTTTGGGCAGTGTCTCGTGCTCTTCTCTGTGGAGTTTGGGCAGTGTCTCGTGCTTGGCTCTGTGGAGTTTGGGCAGTGTCTCGTGCTCGGCTGTGTGGAGTTTGGGCAGTGTCTCGTGCTCTTCTCTGTGGAGTTTGGGCAGTGTCTCGTGCTCTTCTCTGTGGAGTTTGGGCAGTGTCTCGTGCTCTTCTCTGTGGAGTTTGGGCAGTGTCTCGTGCTCGGCTCTGTGGAGTTTGGGCAGTGTCTCGTGCTCTTCTCTGTGGAGTTTGGGCAGTGTCTCGTGCTCTTCTCTGTGGAGTTTGGGCAGTGTCTCGTGCTCTTCTCTGTGGAGTTTGGGCAGTGTCTCGTGCTCTTCTCTGTGGAGTTTGGGCAGTGTCTCCTGCTCTTCTCTGTGGAGTTTGGGCAGTGTCTCGTGCTCTTCTCTGTGGAGTTTGGGCAGTGTCTCGTGCTCGGCTCTGTGGTGTTTGGGCAGTGTCTCGTGCTCGGCTCTGTGGTGTTTGGGCAGTGTCTCGTGCTCTTCTCTGTGGAGTTTGGGCAGTGTCTCGTGCTCTTCTCTGTGGAGTTTGGGCAGTGTCTTTAGCTCGTCATGTCATCGCTGGCTGGAGGGAGAAGGAGCCTTAACCTGGGAGACCTTCCTCCAGGTCACCCTGAAAGAACAGTTCTTTGCCAAGTGCCTGCTGAGATCCGGGAATGGGTGCGTGAGAGGAGACCAGCCACAGTGGAGGAAGCTGCTGCTCTAGAGGATGAGGCTCTCACCATCAAGCCTCAGTGGAGGAATCTGCTGGAGGATGGAGAGAGGCCTACCAGCTCCACAACACCGGTGGCCCCTTGTCCTCCTGTCCTCATTGTTCATCGTTCCCCTAAGCCACCACCTCGTGCTGATACCCATGTTAATGTGCCGCTAGTTGCTCCTACTGCGTCTTCTGGAATACGATGAAGAGAGAATGTAGTAGAACGCAGGTGTTATGGCTGTGGGCATCTCGGGCATCTGCAGGCCTCATGCCCAGCCATCCAATGGAGGAGTCGTCCTCAAACCCCTACAGTATCTTCAGGTGGGAGCCGGCCTCCAGGTTCCCTTACCCCCCGCCCAAGTGCACATTGGAAGGAGTGAGATACAGCGCCGATGTTATGGATGTGGGCAGCCTGTGCTGAGGAGAGCCATAGGGTCAAATACTTAATTAACCTTAAGACATACGAGCATGGGAGGAACGATCCATAGAGGGTAATGCTTTACATTGCATAACCTTAATTGTGGCTTAAACATGGCTGCCATTTCCTGATTCATCACACCATGCCCTGATATGTAGGATCGTGACTAGATCTATGACTACATCCTGTTCTACAAGGAAGTTCCTGAAGAAGCTGAATTCCATAGAAGGACTGACCAATCACAGAGTGGACACACTCGATCAAGACCACACCCCCTGATGACTTCATGGATCCACCCATTATCCAATCCACTGACCAATCAATACATCTGAGTAGGGCTGACCGAGCCCCTTACTGAGCAAAACCTCACGCCTCTTATAAATAAGGGTCACTTGGAGCCACACATGGAGGCGACCAAGGAAGAGTGTATACCTGACTGTGTGTGTCTGGTGTTATACTTTTCACACCGGTACTTGGTCTATATCATTTTGGGCAGGAGCAGCAACTAATATTATGAAATATGAATCCATAACACCTGGGCATCTGCAAGCCTCCTGCCCTGCTGTCACATGAGAAATGATCCTGCACCAAATCAGATTATTAATTATGTACAGCCAAGTGCCATGGAGGAAGAGGAGTCACCACTATGTGAGGACTGGTCCAGTGACTCACCCACCATGTTGCACCACTAGGGGTTTATGGGCCCGCAGCTATGATGTCTTCCACTCATGGAGGTCAGCACTTGCAGGAGGTCGTGCTGGATGGACAGAGACTTGTTGGATTTTATGACTCGGGGGCTTTCCTCACGTTGGCTGATCCCCGAGTGGTTTGGCCTGAGGTGATCCATGATGGACCTGGGATTGTTATTGAACTGGCTGGTGGACAATGGAGGACTATTCCTAAAGCCACTGTGGATCTGAACTTTGGCTTTGGGGTCAGGCGATGTGTGGTTGAGTAATGAGTGGCCTTCCGGCAGATGTGGGAGAGCTACAATGCCAATTTGTGGCTGCTTGAAGCTAAGGGTAAGTCTCGCCATGACTACGTAAACTTGATAAGCGATTTGTAGAGGTCATTAGTCCGTACACAAATTGAGGGGGGAAAGAATTGTAACAATGTGTCCCCCTCCCCCGCCTGTGTTCATGTACTACTTCTAGAGGGGGATTTTGTCTTTGTTCTCCTCAGCAAGAGCTGACTCCAATAGATAACCTGTAAGACAGAATGGAGTCTGGGTTTCTAGAATCTTCTAACTGTAGCAAATTGCTCAAATGTGGGTGTTGACCCTCCCCCATCCATGGACTGTCCCCAGGACACAGAACAATAGACTCATGCTTTGGCTCAGTCAGTTGTGTGTTGGCTTCCGATGCTGGAGAGTCTGTGGCTAAGGCCAGACCCTCGTACCCTGTGTGGATTGATAGAAGCTGCAACTTGGGATTGTGTTGTGTCCCTCACCTACTGGATCCATTGAACCCATCCAAGGATTATTTCTGCCTTTCCCCTGACATTGGGGTACTGGATGCCGCCCCCAGATCTGTTCCCTTTGTGAGGACTCATTGTGGACTCTAAAGAACAATAGTCATATTTGATGTTCTACGCTCCCTGCCTCAATAAAGCTTGTTGAATTGATCATCGGCCTGGTGTCCCTTCCTGCTGTCGCACACACCATCACAAGCACCTTCATCCTCCTCTTCATCATGCACACCCAAAACCTTCATACTCCTCATCATCATCATCAATACCCAGCACCTTCATCCTCCTCATCATCATCCAGATCCAGCACCTTCATCCTCCTCATCATCATCCAGACCAGCACCTTCATCCTCCTCATCATCATTCAGGCCAGCACCTTCATCCTCCTCATCATCATCCAGACCAGCACCTTCATCCTCCTCATCATCATCCAGACCAGCACCTTCATCCTCCTCATCATCATCCAGACCAGCACCCTCATTTTATGTTATGATTCTGTATCTCCAGTGTATATGTCAGCCATGTATTGGTGGAGTTCCTTTCCCTGGTATTTAGTGTTGTGATGTTATAATCCGGTGCGATGATGTTCTGTCCTCAAGGTTCTGATCAGATGTCGATATGCAGAACCTCAGGGGCGGAGGATCTGAATATCTACATATCACTCACTGTATTGAGGGGGCACTTACTTCCAGCATGGCGTCTTCCTCCGAGTGCAAAGATAATTCCCGCAGGGCACAGACGAACTGTCGATTAGAGGAGCAGTACTGCCGTCCGCCATCCATGGTGTGAGCGCACAGCTTCACCAACTGTGGACACACAAACAAGTGTAAGCTCCTGGGCCCAGAATATTGGTGGCCACAGTGGGTCTGGCAGATCTGGCACATGTGGTCAAGGGTCCAGTCTGACGGGTAAAAGTCTTAGAGTAGATCCCTACAGACGGTGTCTGCCAAGAATCAAGGATCCTTGGGGATCTCTGTGCCTGACCTGCCAATTATATCCACAAACCATAGGCCAGTACTGACCCAAGTCCATCAGTCCACACTGACCTTCTCCAGTCGGTTCTCCAAATCGAAGACTTCGGACTCCACTGTTTCCATGGCCGCCCTGCAAGACAAGAGCACAAAGGAACATCCATGAGACGGACAAGACGTCAGAGCTCATTACTGACAGGACCAGTGATGACCACCAGGTAGGGCGGCATCAGCCACTGCTCCGTGTCAGTCTATAACCAATGTGACATATTGGGGCCCCTGCACCTGGGGGCCAAAGAATGGCTTCATATATGATGATTTACATGTGTATTCCCAGCTTTGACATGAGTTTCCCAGCGGTATAACAAGCATCCACACATTTACACGCCCCTCACTGTGTGTGTGTTGGGTGTGACAGTCCCTGCGAGGGAGAAGCTGAGTGAGGAGAATGGAGGACGCCTGAGGGCAGAGCACATGTGCCATAAAGGAGCCAGGACCTCAGCTCCTAGGCCACCAGGGCTCACAGTGACCAGCGGGAGAATGGGGGATTCCAGCAGTGACGCACTGATTCCACATCAGCAGCATAGAAAGGTCTGGAGGAAGTATTACAGCCAAGCAGCGACCTTCACAGACCGGCACTGCCAGTGAGGAGACTTACTGAGAGAACTGAACAAGCCTCGCTCCCCGCATAGGGATTATATACAGGGTGAGCCATTTATAGGGTTATACAGGGTGGATCATTTATATGGATGTACAGGGTGGGCCATTTATATGGATATACAGGGTGGATCATTTATATGGATGTACAAGGTGGATCATTTATATGGATGTACAGGGTGGATCATTTATATGGATGTACAAGGTGGATCATTTATATGGATGTACAGGGTGGATCATTTATATGGTTATACAGGGTGGATCATTTATATGGATGTACAGGGTGGATCATTTATATGGATGTACAGGGTGGATCATTTATATGGATGTACTGGGTGGGCCATTTATATGGATGTACAGGGGGGGCCATTTATATGGATGTACAGGGTGGATCATTTATATGGATATACAGGGTGGATCATTTATATGGATGTACAGGGTGGATCATTTATATGGATGTACTGGGTGGGCCATTTATATGGATGTACAGGGTGGGCCATTTATATGGATGTACAGGGTGGATCATTTATATGGATATACAGGGTGGATCATTTATATGGATATACAGGGTGGATCATTTATATGGATGTACTGGGTGGGCCATTTATATGGATGTACAGAATGGATCATTTATATGGATGTACAGGATGGATCATTTATATGGATGTACAGAGTGGATCATTTATATGGATGTACAGGGTGGGCCATTTATATGGATGTACAGGGTGGGCCATTTATATGGATAGACAGGGTGGGCCATTTATATGGATATACAGGGTGGATCATTTATATGGATGTACAGGGTGGATCATTTATATGGATGTACAGGGTGGATCATTTATATGGATGTACAGGGTGGGCCATTTATATGGATATACAGGGTGGATCATTTATATGGATGTACAGGGTGGATCATTTATATGGATATACAGGGTGGGTCATTTATATGGATATACAGGGTGGATCATTTATATGGATATACAGGGTGGATCATTTATATGGATGTACAGGGTGGATCATTTATATGGATGTACAGGGTGGATCATTTATATGGATGTACAGGGTGGATCATTTATATGGATGTACAGGGTGGGCCATTTATATGGATGTACAGGGTGGATCATTTATATGGATGTACAGGGTGGATCATTTATATGGATGTACAGGGGGGGGCCATTTATATGGATGTACAGGGTGGATCATTTATATGGATATACAGGGTGGATCATTTATATGGATGTACAGGGTGGATCATTTATATGGATATACAGGGTGGATCATTTATATGGATGTACAGGGTGGGCCATTTATATGGATGTACAGGGTGGATCATTTATATGGATGTACAGGGTGGATCATTTATATGGATGTACAGGGTGGATCATTTATATGGATGTACAGGGTGGATCATTTATATGGATGTACAGGGTGGGCCATTTATATGGATGTACAGGGGGGGCCATTTATATGGATATACAGGGTGGATCATTTATATGGATATACAGGGTGGATAATTTATATGGATGTACAGGGTGGATCATTTATATGGATGTACAGGGTGGATAATTTATATGGATGTACAGGGTGGATCATTTATATGGATGTACAGGGTGGGCCATTTATATGGATGTACAGGGTGGGTCATTCATATGGATGTACAGGGTGGGTCATTTATGTGGATGTACAGGGTGGGTCATTCATATGGATGTACAGGGTGGATCATTTATATGGATGTACAGGGTGGATCATTTATATGGATGTATTGGCGCCCTGCCAACGCATGTAACCACATATCTCTCTGCTGCACAGGTGGGTTTCCACAGCAGGTACTACTACAAACACCTTCCACCCCTGCACAGTAGGGGGAGCTCAACCTGCTGCACTTAGGCAGGATCCCCTGTAAATACTGCTGCTGGGGCGGAGTTAGTCAGAGTGTAGCAGACGTAGAAGAGCTGCAGGAAGGTTGTGGTGCTGGTGCCACGAGCAGGCACAGGCCAGAGACCGAGGGGAGCCCTTCAGCGTCCCACCAGCTTAAGTGGGACTGAAGGCAAGGAGACTAGAAACAGACTCAGCAGCAGGAACAGGCAGCTCCAGCTGTGAGCTCGTCCCAGAGAGGAGAGAGAGAAGTCGGATATTGGGGATCCGCACCAGTGGAGAACTACAAGTCCCACAGGAAACCCCTGGGCACAGAGGAAGCTACAGCTACCCGGTCTCCTGAGAGAGTCACAGAGAGAGAGCCAAGACTAGCAGGGCACTGCAGAAACCAAGAGAAGGTTGTCCCAGAGACCGCACAGGAGGGAAGGAGAAACAGACCAGAGAAGAGAGTGGAGGCAAGTCCTGATTTAATAGACTGTGCTTCAGAGAATACAAAGAGGCCTTATACCTACTGGCTGTGGGCAGGGCCGCACCGTCCATTGGACAGGCAGGGGGAGCGGCAGTGCAGAAGGGGGCGGCGCCTCATGCACACAGCCTCCCCCTGTCATGGCGCCGGCCGCTCACCCCGCGCGCACCGCAGGTAAGCGGCGACCGCCGGGGGAGAGTCACAGTAGGGGCGACAGCGCCCCGGGCTTCAGCAGCATTCCCCCCCCCCCCCCCGGTACTCACGGCCGCGGCCGGCAATCACTGCCGCGGCTCAGGCGGCAGTAGCGAGGCAGAAGGGGCGGCAGTGCTGGGCTCCACTAGCACCCCCCCCACAGTGCAGGCAGCTACCCGTCACCGCTTGGGATCATTTGCCTGAATACCATCAGTAAAAGGTAAAGAGACTCTGCTGCGTGTTTGCCTTCCTTCTTCTCCCTCAACGTGCCCCTCCATAGACTCTTCCTATCCTCCCAACCGACCCGACTCTGCTGCATCCTGCCCCAACCTCACCACTCTGCCCTGGAGGTCCCAGTCCTGCCTGCGGGGACTATTCCATCACAGACGCAATCCCACTGACCTCCAGAGGACTGTAGTGGCACTGGTGACCCCACACCAGACACAGCAGGTGGCGTCACGACAAAGACAACTTGTAAATACTCACTGTAAATACCCCTTTTCACTGACCCCAGGGCTACAGCCTCGGGCAGCCACCCGTGACATCCCAGACTGAAACCGAGCCCGAGCCCTGAGTACCCTGCCGTGGGCAAGTCACAAAATGGCATCACGATCAGGATCCCGTGCCTGGTATCCCCGGGTACTGTGCGCCATTTATTAACTGTAAAGCGTGACTGTGAAATTTCCGCTGCCATTACTGCGCTGAAGTGTGGGAAGAAAGGGGGCGTGCCAGCCGTAGGGCGCAAAACTGAAGTCCCGCCCCCGGCTCAGTCGAGCATTCCCGAGCGCTGCGGGCCGGAAACTCCTGAACTAGTTAACCCTTCAGCAGCTGGCTGTAATTAACTAGGGGGCCTCCAACATGTCGGCCTCCTCCAGCGAGGATGAGGCGGCGTACGCTGACCCCCAGGTCTATCCTGGACCCTCGATGGCTACCTCCGGTAGCCCTGTCAGTACCTCCGGTGCCTCGGGCACCGTTGCCCCGATAATGCCCATGTTGTTCCCATACATCCCGGGGGCCAAGTTGTTGCCCCAGTATGACGGCCGCCCTGATACACTCGATGAGTTTAAGCAGAAGATTGAACGTGTCCTGGACATGTATGCTATGTCCGGCCAACAATGCGCTGCTGTGGTACTCGGACAGTTAACTGGTGCAGCAGAAAAAGAAAGTGCGTCTTGGTCTGTTGCTGAACGCAGATCAGCCCCTGCTATATTTGATAAACTGAGAGCTGCCTTTGAGGAGTTAACGAGGCTGATATACGCATGCGCTTCCATCACTGCTACCAGAGGCCGGGGGATGACATAAGAGCTTATGCCTGGTGTCTGGAGGAAGCACTGCGCGCCCTCATACATGTCAGCCCCGCCAGTGCACGAGATGAGAACAAGCTCCTCATAGAATAGTTCACGCGGGGCCTGCTTTTGTTGCGCAAAAGGCGGGAAAAGAAAGGGCGTTACTGTGCAAAGAGCGCGAAGATAGGCCCCACCCCACGCTCTGACGAGTTCCGCCGAACGCAGCAGGAACCGGAAACTCCCATGGTGCCTCACTCCTCACCGCGAGGCCGACAACTTCTGTTGAAATCGAAAGGACTGGCCGCGCTTAACTAAGGGGGAGCGAGGATGAGTGACTCGGATTCCGGCGACGCAGTGAACCAACCGGTTGCTCCACCGGGACCGCCAAACGTACCCCCGGTAGGTCAGCCACCCGTCGGCGCCATGCCGCAACAACCCGCTCCGATTATGCCGATATCTCTTCCGTACGTCCCGAATGCGGCCTGGTTACCAAAGTACAGCGGTAAACCTGGTACCCTGGATATGTTCCGGAGGAAGATATGCCAAGTGCTGGATATGTACGCCATGACCGGTAAGCAGAGAGCTTCAGTTATTATGGGACAGTTAACAGATGCAGCAGAGCTGGAGACCCGACACTGATCTATAGAAGCTCAGGAGTCTGTGGAACAGATATTTGCTAAATTAAACCGGGTGTTTGAACATCACACCGAAGCGGAGCTAAGACTGTTGTTTTACCATTGCAAACAAGGGGCACAGGAGAGAGTCCTAGACTATGCACTGCGCTTACAGGAAGCACTGAGACTGTTAAAACAAGTCGATCCCGATGGTGTTAGAGATGAAAACAAAGCGTTAATTGGACAATTTGTTGTGGGCCTTAGTCTACCTGATGATAAGAAACAGGCACGCTGGTGGGCTCTGCAAAACCCTGACGCAGAGTTTGATACCTTAAGAGACTTAACAGTACGAGGACAGCAGTTCCCTACAGTACCAGATCTAATCTCACAGACGCAGTATACTAACACCCCTTCCATGCCGGCAGCAGCATCTCCACATCCCCCGATCCAGTCCAGTGCGCAGACTATAACACCTGACCGGTTTGATCAACTGTGTGCCAATGTGCAGCAGCTAATGAAAGACGTGGCCAAGCTCCAAGGTGAAAAAAGACCCAAGACAGAAGCAAGGTCATCGGACAAGATCCAGCTCGCTCACGGCCCCGACGACGTCCCGTGGATGAAGAAGAAGACACCGCCGCCGCGAGGAAAACCTGCAGATCGCTGCAGCCCTGACAGACGTCGCGTCAGTCAAAAGAGCGACAAAGAAGGACGCACCTACCAATCCAGTCCTTTAAACGAGTAACCCCTGGGCGAGAAGGGCCAACCCCAGGAGTAGACTGTCCAGGCCCAACCAACTGGGAGTACAAGTACGTGGGAGACTGTCCGTACTTATCAATCATCATTGATGGAACTGCTACCACCGCGTTGATAGACACTGGATCCCAGGTGACAACCATCCCGAGTACCCTTTACAAGCAGTTCTGGCCAGATGTTAAGCTGGAACCCACACACCCTGACCTGAACATTGAGGCAACTAATGGTATGATAGTTCCAATAGAGGGACAATGAGAAGCTACAGTAAAGGTGGGGAGGGTGCAGCTGAAGAACCAGGGTATCATAGTGGTTCAGGACAAACCATACGAGAGGGATCCACATGTACTACTGGGTACTAATGTTATGGTTAAATGCCTCGATGAAGTGTTGTTTTTACTCCAACAGAGTGCTGAAGCCGGTAAACCCAGAGAAAAGAGGGCTATCCAAAAGCAGATCAGAGCTCTGGTGTATCAACAACAGGTAACAATGTCAAATGGTGAAATTGGCAGAGTACGGGTAACAGATCCCATTCCAATTGTGGTACCACCCAGAAGTGAAATGATGATCTGGTGTCGAGCAGCCATAGGCCTCAGAGGGCAGGACTACCAAGCTGTAGTAGAACCTGTAATGTCCGACAGTAGTCCTACGCTCTTGACAGCCAGAGGGTTAGTCGATGTAAGAAAGGGGAGAGTCCCCGTACGCATATTAAATTATGGTGATGACGAAGTCAGACTGCCAAGATATGCAACTGTCGCAAAATTGTACCAGGTAAAAGATGATGCTGTGATTGATGTAAAATCCTCAAACCAAACAGTCACTGATGAACCCCCTCACTCCAAAGATCAGTTAGAGAAATGGTGTCAAGACCTCAGTGTAGGAACTGACAATACACCCTCTCACCAGAAAAATGGAGTATACCGGGTGGTTCAGGAGTACGAGCAAGTGTTCAGCAAACACCCACTTGACTTTGGGAGGATTAAAGGGGTACAACATCATATCCCCACACACAACCATGCACCTATCAAATAAAGGTACAGGCCTATACCGCCCACTCACTACCAGAAAGCCAAAGAGATGCTTCAGGACATGAAGAATGCAGGAGTCATTAGGGATAGCTGTAGTCCCTGGGCCGCACCACTAGTCCTGGTTAAAAAGAAAGATGGTAGTATGAGGATGTGCGTAGACTATAGGCAGATCAACAAAGTCACACACAAGGATGCATACCCGTTACCACGCATAGAAGAGTCACTAGCTGCACTCAAATCTGCCAACTACTTCTCCACATTAGATCTTACTAGTGGGTACTGGCAGGTTGCTGTTGCAGAGGAGGATCGTGAGAAGACAGCCTTCACTACTCCTATGGGCTTATGCGAGTTCACCAGTATGCCATTCGGTTTGTGCAATGCCCCAGGAACATTTCAGAGACTTATGGAGTGTTGTTTGGGCCACAAGAACTTTGAGACTGTCTTGTTATATCTTGATGATGTCATTGTCTACTCTCAGACCTATGAAGATCACCTCCAACACCTGAGTGAAGTGTTCGAGTCACTGTCCAAGTACGGGATGAAACTGAAACCGTCCAAGTGCCACCTGCTGAAACCCAAGGTCCAATACCTAGGACATGTGGTCAGTGCCGAAGGCGTAGCACCGGATCCGGACAAAGTCACCGTCATCAAGGACTGGCCAGCACCAATCAATCACAAAGAGGTACGTCAATTTCTAGGACTGGTCGGGTACTACCGACGCTTCATCAAAGGCTATACCAAGATAGCTGCCCCCATGCAAGATCTCTTAGTAGGTCAATCCAAAAACGGCAAGATCAGGGGACCCCCGTTCCACTGGGGCCCAGAGCAGGACAAATCATTCCAGAAGCTCAAAGATGCTTTAACAGGAGAAGAAATCCTGATTACAATCTCCCGTTTTTACTGTACACTGATGCAAGTAATGAAGGCCTAGGAGCAGTCCTAGCTCAACGTCAGCAGGGCAAGGAGAAGGTGATAGCCTACGCCAGCAGAAAGCTCCGTCCCACAGGAAGGAACCTGGAGAATTACAGCTCCTTCAAGCTGGAGTTCCTGGCCCTGGTCTGGGCGATCACAGAGCGTTTCAAGCATTACCTGGCATCCGCCCCGTTCACAGCTTTCACAGACAACAATCCTCTAACACACTTAGAGACTGCAAAGCTGGGAGCCCTAGAACAGCGTTGGGTAGCAAGACTCGCTAACTACGACTTCACTGTTAAGTACCGGGCAGGTCACAAGAACGGCAATGCTGATGCCCTGTCCAGAATGCCTCACCTTCCTGAGGAGATGACCTGGAGGAGATAGAACTACCTGCTTTCCACTGTACGGGTACAGCAACGTGTCATCAGGCGAGTCAGAGATGTGTAGAGAGGACCGTGAACCCTTTACCTCACCATGACTGGAAAGAGGTTCAAGCCAATGATCCAGACGTCAGCTTGATCAGAGAGCTGATAACTCAAGAACACGCCAGTATGGATTCCAAATGCCAAGCGCCTATGGAAAGAGAAGGGGAAGTTATTTGTCTACCAAGGAAAACTATGCAGAAGGTATCTGAATCCCAGAACACACGAACTCATCTGGCAGATTGTAGTTCCAAACACTGAAGTCCGAATAATCCTCGAAGCATACCATGACGATGCAGGACACTTCGGATGGAAGAAGCTGGAGAGACTCCTGAAAGATCGTTTCTACTGGGTCGGTATGCGAGGCTCAATTGACAAGTGGTGTAAAAATTGTGGACCGTGTCATCTTCGAAGAAAAGACCACCTGACTCAGAAGGCTCCGTTACAGCCAATTGTTACCAAGAATCCCCTTGAAATAGTTGCTCTCGACCACGTAAAGTTAACCCCAAGCCGAACCGGTTACACTTACGCACTCACCATAGTTGATCACTATTCAAGGTTCCTGGTAGTAGTTCCAGTTAAAGACTTAACCCATGGGTATCCAGTCCAAGTCTTGACTGACCAAGGGCCGGCCTTTGAATCAGCTCTGTTTCAAGAATTGCTAGGACTATATGGGTGTAAGAAGATCGGGACCACACCATATCATCCCCAAACAAATGGTTTATGTGAGAAAATGAACCACATCGTGATTGACATGCTCAAAACCTTACCCCTTGATGAGAGAAATCAATGGCCTGAAAAACTTCCAGACCTTGTGGATATCTACAACCACATACCTGTCAGTTCAACTAACTACACACCTGCTTACTTGATGCGAGCAAGACCAGGTAAACTACCAGTTGATTTACAGATGGGAACCATCGAACCAACACCAGATTCTCCTGATGAAGATTGGATAAACCAACGCCAAGAACAGTACAAGAAAGTACAAGAAAGTACAAGAGAGTGTTGAAAGAAACTTGAACATAAGCAGAAGCAAACAAGAGCACGACTTTAACAAGCATGCCTCAGCAGAACCTCTAACCACAGGTGAACTAGTGCTAAAAAGAAAGAGAAAAACCAACAAATTAGATGACAATTGGGAATCAGAACCCTACACAGTAATGCTGTCACAATATGACAACTCCAAAACTTGTGTTATCAGTAAAGACCAAGGAAACACCTTTACAACTGTATCAAGAGATCATTTGAAGAAATGTCCAGAACAGTTAATACCTCAAGCAGCCAGTTACCCTGCAGTAACTACAATTGAAAAACCAAAAGAAAATTTAGTCCATACAGAAATTGGAGACTTACCAGCCGACTGGCCACAATGCAATGGTGCATACATAATACCCGTTATTTCTTTCTACCAACCTGTAGAAAATCAAGAACCATTACCAAATCAACCAGTTCAAGAAGAACCAGTTCAAATGCAAGAGATGCCGCCTGTTATCTTGGAACCTGAGATTCCTGTAATCGGTGAACCTGCTAGTCTCACAGTAAGACAAAGAATTCCTAGACAGTTACAAACACTACCACCTTTAACAGAGGATAGTCCCGTAAACAGACTACGTACCTACTATGGAATTACAGAAACACGTAGGAGCAACAGACCAACAACCAGTTTGTGCATTACAACAACAGCTTTTGACACACCTACACTACGCAGGTCCACACGTAGTACATTTGGACAAACCCCAAACAAATATGGAGAATGGGTTTAGGATATAGTGGAATAATATTACCTGTTAAACAATGTAAATAGTACCTGTGTTCAAAAACTGTAAAAAGTAGTGTACAGAAGGGTGGAGGAACTGGGCCCCGTCCCAAGTATACTAAGTTGGGGACAGAAAGTGCCTGCGTAGGGTAAGAAGGTTAGACCTGGCCTCCTAAGCAGAGACACCCATAGGGAATGTATAAAGTTTAAAATGTATACCCTTGTATGTGTTTAAGCCATCAGAGACTTTGCTGCTGGACTTTACCCTTTTTCCCGTCTTATAAACTTGGACAATTGTCACAGGACTTGTGTGACCAAAAACTTATTTTTTCCAGCCTGAGGCAGATGGACTAGTGCCGTATGGACTGCTTTTCATATTTTTCATATTTTTCCCCTTCTTTTTCAGTGATTTTTGTATTTTTCAATTTAAGACTTTGTAAGTACCGGTTATTAAATGTTTATAAATTGTTTAGAGGTTAAGTTGTAAAGAAAACTTTTGCTCAGTCCGGGAGAACTGAAGTTAACTAAGGGGGAATGAGGCACTCTGGTTGGGGCACCACAGAACTCTTGGTACACAAATGGAATGTACACAGCAAGCAGATCTCACAACTAACAACACACCTTTAACCTCCCTGGCGGTCTGTTTATTTCTGGAATTTGTTGCTAAAAGCGGGCTACCCGCATTCGCGGTAGATGCGGTTAAAAAACCGCATCTACCGCATCTGCCGCACTTGTGCCGCACTTGTGCCGCACTAGCGGCGCGGTTGCGGCGCGGTTGCGGTAATCTGCATAGGAACCAACCACCTCTGATGCCCCTCATACATTGTTAATATGTGCCCCTGCAGCCTAGTAAACCATTAGCAGCCCTGTTGTTGTGGGCAAAGTGGCTGCAGTAGAAGTGCGATAATGATGGTATATACTTACATGCCTGCGTTCTTGAGGGCGTCTCCCTGTGTGTGCTGGGACTTGTTGTGCTGTGGTCATCATGTCTGCTCGCCCCCTCCCTTATGCACGGCCCCTCTCAGCCTGCTATAGTGCTGTGAGGCTGATTGCGTCATAAAGGGGCGGGGCTACCGTGATGCCACGATTTAGCCCCGCCCCTTTATGACGCAATCAGCCTCACAGCACTATAGCAGGCTGAGAGGGGGCGTGCATAAGGGAGGGGGCGAGCAGACATGATGACCACAGCACAACAAGTCCCAGCACACACAGGGAGACGCCCTCAAGAACGCAGGCATGTAAGTATATACCATCATTATCGCACTTCTACTGCAGCCACTTTGCCCACAACAACAGGGCTGCTAATGGTTTACTAGGCTGCAGGGGCACATATTAACAATGTATGAGGGGCATCAGAGGTGGTTGGTTCCTATGCAGATTACCGCAACCGCGCCGCAACCGCGCCGCTAGTGCGGCACAAGTGCGGCACAAGTGCGGCAGATGCGGTAGATGCGGCAGATGCGGTTTTCTCACCGCATCTGCCGCGAACGCGGGTAAGCCCGAGCCTGACTCGGGGTTAACGCTTCTGGTAGTGAATGTTAACCCCGAGTCAGGCTCGGGAATAACGCTAGGAAGGTTAACACCCCTTTCACCCCAGGCCTCTAGGGGGAGCTCCACTGGTTACCTTAAGCCAGTTTCCCCTATAAATACAGGTCCTGGAGGGAGAAACAGTGGAGTGTGCAGTCACTTTAGAACTGAGACCAACTAGGAGAGCTGACCTGGTACTGGAGCCACACATAGGCCCATACCAGCACACCCGGGAAAATGAGAGACCCTTGCAACTGGGGTCATAGGACAAGAGGCGAATACCTCACAGGGACAGAAGAGTTATCCTAACTCTCCCCTAACAATCCGGTCACTGGGTCCGAGCTGCAGGAGCCACATCGCAGGCTGCAGAGAAACCAGCACCCCAACCAGGGAAGTCTAGCTCCCTGTACACCTGAAGCACCACCAGATGAGAGCCCAGGGAAGGAGCAGTAATTACGCCTAATCCCTTTTATAGTGCCCTCAGTGCAGCAAACCCAGGTGAATCACGTCCCACCAGAACGTGCAACCCGGTCCGGCAGGATTTCACATCCACCAGACCTCACCAGAACAGTGTATATAAGGAAGCCTACACCACTGCTTGCTGTGGAACCTCCAGGAGTGTCGACTTCATCATCCGGTCCGAGTGTACCTGTTGTCACCAGTAAAGGTACCAAAAGACTCTTTGTGTCCGTGCATCATTCCTGGATTAACACACAGTAACTACTGAGCTGCCGTATTCCATTTTATACAGCTCCTGGCCCTGGGGACTCCCGCTCATCCTGTGGGGAGCATCCCATCTAGCTGCCGCACATACCCCGGAGGCCCAAGCAGCGCCGGTGCGTTCACCGGACTCCCACAGGTGGCGTCACGACAAACAAGAATTATTCCCATCCGTTCATCCCCTTTTGATCTGACCACCGGGCCCCACAGCCTCAGGCGCGGAACTGTGACAAGTGCTGCATCGCCTGAGACGTGAGCATCCGGCAACGGTGAGTCAATATCATGCTGGGTACCAATGTTATTAGCAATTGCAGGGAGGAGGTTTTGTCTTTGCTTCAACAGATTGCAGACACTGCCAGACCTGGTCAGAGGAAGGTCCTCCAGCGTGAGATCAGAGCCATCCTGCACCATCTACAGGTAACAATTACAGGTGGTGAGATAGGTACAGCCCGGGTGACAGACCCGATACCTATTGTGATACCCCCAATGAGTGAAATGATGATTTGGTGTTGAGCAGCTATAGGTCTGAGAGGGCAGGACTATCAAGCGTTAGTGGAGCCCCTCAGCACAGAGCACAGACCTACACTGCTGACAGCCAGAGGGGTGGTGGACGTACACAATGGGAGAGTACCTGTTCACATCCTAAATTGTGGCAGTGAAGAGGTTAAATTACCCAGGTATACCACCGTTGCCAAATTATACACAGTCAGTAACAATGAGATCCAAACAGTGGGACCCGAACCCCACGAGGAAGGGGCAAAACCTGATCAAACAACCGGGCCACTGGAGGACTGGTGCCGGCAGCTCCATGTCGGGACTGACACCACTCCTGTGTATGAGAAGCAAGGTGTGTACCGGGTAGTTCATGAATTTGAACAAGTCTTTAGTAAGCATCCACTTGACTTTGGTAGCATAAAAGGGGTCCAACATCACATCCCCACAGGTACACATCCACCAATCAAAGAGCGGTACAGGCCTATTCCACCTGCACATTATCAAAAAGCCAAAGAGATGTTACAGGACATGAAGGACGCAGGGGTTATACGAGATAGCTGGAGCCCCTGGGCAGCTCCATTAGTCCTAGTCAGGAAAAAGGATGGCAGTATGAGAATGTGTGTAGACTATAGGCAGATAAACTGCATAACACACAAAGATGCATACCTGTTACCTCATATAGAAGACTCTCTGGCTGCGTTGAAGTCCGCCAATTACTTCTCCACCTTAGATCTCACTAGTGGGTATTGGCAGGTGTCCGTAGCCGAGAGTGAACCCTACGTCCTGTTATACTATGTTCATGACAACAACAAGACCTGTGTCGTCAGTAAAGATGGAGGAAAAACAAGACGAACTGTATCCAGAAATCACCTAAAGAGATGTCCTCCAAATTGGGAAAGTCAAGAGACCTATGACCCTTCAAGAGTTCGAACCAATCCCAGATTCAGTCTCCATTCCAGATCCCATCCCAGATCAAAAGAGAGAATGATCCAAACTGATTTAGGAGAATTCCCTGAAGCCTCAACTAGACGGAGCCATCATTATCCCGGTAATCAACTTCTACCAACCACAAGAAGAGATCCCAAGGAATCAGGAAGAAATACCCGCTGCAAGAGAATCTGAGGATGCTGCAATCGGTTCACCTGACCTGCTAGCCCTATAGTGAGACTAAGGCCACGGAGAAACTCACCTGAACCACTAACACCATTAGACACCTCACCTGAGACAGTGACACCTGTAGTGCGGAGATCACACAGGAGCACACGAGGTCAGCCCCTGTCTAGGTTTGGAGAATGGGTATAAGGTAGAGCTAGGGATGAGCGAGTCTACTCGTTACTACTCGTTACTCGGTGAATAGTACGGTACTCGCTCTACTCGTTACTCTGTGAGTATCCTAGCGATTACTCGCACAGTAACGAGTACAATGTAAATCAATGAGGAATGCGATTCCTCTGCTGCTGGACCCTATAAAGAGGAATAACCTGCAATTCCCCATTTCATTGTTTAAAAGCCAACGGTTAAAAAGCCGCCGGCTATAAAACAATGCTGACAGCCACTGACAGCTTCCCTGCCGCCTGACAGCGGGATCCTCCACTCCCCCCACCGCCTCCTCACCCTATACTAACTTAGGATCGGGGGGGGGGGGAGGCGGAGGATCCTGCTGTCAGCAGTGGCTGACTGTCACTATTGTGCGGGGGGGTCTATTCACTCACCGTCCTCCGCGGCCGCCGTCTTCCTCTGTGTCCTTGCTGCTTTGCGACAGCAGCCGCACAGAACAGTGGCAAAGTACGGCCGCTGTCTCAGCATTAGGTAAAAACCGGATTCTCCCGGATTGTACCACTCCAGTGCAATCCGGCGCCCCATAACATGGGGCTCTATGGTCCCGGATTGCACCGGACTGGGGCAGTCCGGTTTTCTCTTTTTGACCTTCCCGCCGGGACTTTCACATGAACAGCTGACTCAGGTCATGACTCAGGTCAGCTGTTCATGTGAAGTAGCAGTGCTGGCAGGGTTCATGTGAGTTGATGTTTGCTTGCATGAACTCACATGAACTTTCCCAGGGTGCACAGCTCTGCTACATCTCTTGTGGAGGTTCTCTACCAGAGATGTAGCAGAGCTAAAGAAGAACCCTGGATTGGACTACGGCGGATGGAAGAGGATTATTTTTTAAATAAACTTGGAGTCCCTAAGTGTGTTTTTTTTTTTCTTTTTTTTTCAAATAAAAATATTTTTTTTCTGTGTTGTGTTTTTATTTAAACAATTTAATAGAAATTCATGGCGGTCATGTCTAATATTGGCGTGACCCCATGAATTTCGGGCTTGGGGCCAGCTAATAACAAAAAGCTGGCTCTAACCCCTTTATTACTTAGTGAGCCACTGCACCAGGGCCCTGGAAGAGTTGGGTTCAGCGCTTCAATGAACGCGCCATTTTCTGGGGCGGCTGCGGGCTGCCATTTGCAGCGGGGAGGCGGGGGTGCCCAGAAGGCTTGAGCCTCCCTGCGCTGCGGATTCCAGCCCCCAGCTGCCTAGCTGGACATAGAAATCGCGCGGAGCCTCACACATTTTTTTTTATTATTTAATGAAATGATAAAAAATAAGGGCTTCCCGATATTTCTTTGTCCAGGCAGATCCAAATAGTCAGCTGGGGGTTGGGGGCAGCCCGTTGCCGCCTGCTGTATCGGCTGGCATACAAAAATATGGCGAAGCCCACGTCAAAATTTTTTTGAAAAATCCATTAAACAATCCTCTAAAAAGGGACTGCATCTTTATTAACCCATCGACTATGGTCGAGGGGTTAATAAAGATGCAGGCCCTTTCATTCTTATTGTTTTTTTTATTTTTCAGAAAAAAAATTGACGTGGGCTTCGCCGTATTTTTTATATCCAGCCGGATACAGCAATACAGCAAGCAGCGACGGGCTGCCAACAACCCCTAGGTGCCTATCTGTACCTGGCCGAACACAACAATATAGGGGAACCCCTTTTTATTTATTATTTCATGAATTTCATGGGGTGTCCCTGTATGTAGGTTGTTTGTTTACTATGGATTATTTACTGTAAGAGCAGACACTATGTGTAGTGAAATATGTATCTCAGGGACTGGACACCAGAACAGTTAAGGGGTTAAATCCCTCCGCTGCCACCAATTTGTCACGTACCCACTGCTCAGCATGTGACTTGGGGTTGCGCCTGCAAGGGTCAATCTATCTCCTCTCACTCAATCCAGCACTCGACCTCTGCCCTATGCTGAAAGGGAGCATCAATCACACCCCGACTCACACCGCACACCCCAAGTCACACACGCTGCCACCACCCACCGGATTTTGGGGGGCCGATGAGTTCCCCTAAACAAAGACTTATCAGACAATCAACAAATCACACCTTCCTCGGGCTGTGGATTCTTAGAGTATACAAGGTTCAGACTTATTAAAGTTTTAAGCTTTAATGTAAAAAGTACAGTGCTTACATAAAAAGATATAAAAATAGAAATAATAAAATGACATACACATGTGCAAACAATGAAATAAAAAGGAGAAACTTACAGAAACCTAAACTTTGCTTCTGTTGCCCGATGGGGCAGCTGAACACTATGGATTCTTTACTGTAAGAGCAGTGACACTATGGAGTCTTTACTGTAAGAGCAGTGACACTGTGGATTCTTTACTGTAAGAGCAGTGAGACTATGGATCCTTTACTGTAAGAGCAGTGACACTATGGATTCTTTACTGTAAGAGCAGTGACACTATAGATTCCTTACTGTAAAAGCAGTGAGACTATGCATTCTTTACTGTAAGAGCAGCGAGACTATGGATTCTATACTGTAAGAGCAGTGACACTATGGATTCTTTACTGTAAGAGCAGTGACACTGTGGATTCTTTACTGTAAGAGCAGTGAGACTATGGATTCTTTACTGTAAGAGCAGTGACACTATGGATTCTTTACTGTAAGAGCAGTGACACTGTGGATTCTTTACTGTAAGAGCAGTGAGACTATGGATTCTTTACTGTAAGAGCAGTGACACTATGGATTCTTTACTGTAAGAGCAGTGACACTATGGGTTCTTTACTGTAAGAGCAGTGAGACTGTGGATTTTTTACTGTAAGAGCAGTGAGACTGTGGATTCTTTACTGTAAGAGCAGTGAGACTATGGATTCTTTACTGTAAGAGCAGTGACTCTATGGATTCTTTACTGTAAGAGCAGTGACACTGTGGATTCTTTACTGTAAGAGCAGTGACACTATGGATTCTTTACTGTAAGAGCAGTGACACTATGGATTCTTTACTGTAAGAGCAGTGACACTATGGATTCTATACTGTAAGAGCAGTGACACTATGGGTTCTATACTGTAAGAGCAGTGACACTGTGGATTCTTTACTGTAAGAGCAGTGACACTATGGATTCTTTACTGTAAGAGCAGTGACACTATGGATTCTTTACTGTAAGAGCAGTGACACTGTGGATTCTGTACTGTAAGAGCAGTGACACTATGGATTCTTTACTGGAAGAGCAGTGACACTATGGATTCTTTACTGGAAGAGCAGTGACACTATGGATTCTTTACTGTAAGAGCAGTGACACTATGGATTCTTTACTGTAAGAGCAGTGACACTATGGATTCTTTACTGGAAGAGCAGTGACACTATGGACTCTTTACTGTAAGAGCAGTGACACTATGGATTATTTACTGTAAGAGCAGTGACACTATGGATTCTTTACTGTAAGAGCAGTGACACTATGGATTCTATACTGTAAGAGCAGTGACACTATGGATTCTTTACTGTAAGAGCAGTGACACTGTGGATTCTTTACTGTAAGAGCAGTGACACTATGGATTCTTTACTGTAAGAGCAGTGACACTATGGATTCTATACTGTAAGAGCAGTGACACTATGGGTTCTATACTGTAAGAGCAGTGACACTGTGGATTCTTTACTGTAAGAGCAGTGACACTATGGATTCTTTACTGTAAGAGCAGTGACACTATGGATTCGTTACTGTAAGAGCAGTGACACTATGGATTCTTTACTGTAAGAGCAGTGACACTATGGATTCTTTACTGTAAGAGCAGTGACACTATGGATTCTTTACTGTAAGAGCAGTGACACTATGGATTCTGTACTGTAAGAGCAGTGACACTATGGATTCTTTACTGTAAGAGCAGTGACACTATGGATTCTGTACTGTAAGAGCAGTGACACTATGGATTCTTTACTGTAAGAGCAGTGACACTATGGATTCTTTACTGTAAGAGCAGTGACATTATGGATTCTATACTGTAAGAGCAGTGACACTATGGTTCTATACTGTAAGAGCAGTGACACTGTGGATTCTTTACTGTAAGAGCAGTGACACTATGGATTCTTTACTGTAAGAGCAGTGACACTATGGATTCTTTACTGTAAGAGCAGTGACAACTGTGGATTCTGTACTGTAAGAGCAGTGACACTATGGATTCTTTACTGGAAGAGCAGTGACACTATGGATTCTTTACTGGAAGAGCAGTGACACTATGGATTCTTTACTGTAAGAGCAGTGACACTATGGATTCTTTACTGGAAGAGCAGTGACACTATGGACTCTTTACTGTAAGAGCAGTGACACTATGGATTATTTACTGTAAGAGCAGTGACACTATGGATTCTTTACTGTAAGAGCAGTGACACTATGGATTCTTTACTGTAAGAGCAGTGACACTATGGATTCTATACTGTAAGAGCAGTGACACTATGGGTTCTATACTGTAAGAGCAGTGACACTGTGGATTCTTTACTGTAAGAGCAGTGACACTATGGATTCTTTACTGTAAGAGCAGTGACACTATGGATTCTTTACTGTAAGAGCAGTGACACTATGGATTCTTTACTGTAAGAGCAGTGACACTATGGATTCTTTACTGTAAGAGCAGTGACACTATGGATTCTTTACTGTAAGAGCAGTTGACACTATGGATTCTGTTACTGTAAGAGCAGTGACACTATGGATTCTTTACTGTAAGAGCAGTGACACTATGGATTCTGTACTGTAAGAGCAGTGACACTATGGATTCTTTACTGTAAGAGCAGTGACACTATGGATTCTGTACTGTAAGAGCAGTGACACTATGGATTCTTTACTGTAAGAGCAGTGACACTATGGATTCTTTACTGTAAGAGCAGTGACACTGTGGATTCTTTACTGTAAGAGCAGTGACACTATGGATTCTTTACTGTAAGAGCAGTGACACTATGGATTCTATACTGTAAGAGCAGTGACACTATGGGTTCTATACTGTAAGAGCAGTGACACTGTGGATTCTTTACTGTAAGAGCAGTGACACTATGGATTCTTTACTGTAAGAGCAGTGACACTGTGGATTCTTTACTGTAAGAGCAGTGACACTGTGGATTCTTTACTGTAAGAGCAGTGACACTATGGATTCTTTACTGTAAGAGCAGTGACACTATGGATTCTTTACTGTAAGAGCAGTGACACTGTGGATTCTGTATTGTAAGAGCAGTGACACTATGGATTCTTTACTGGAAGAGCAAGTGACACTATGGATTCTTTACTGGAAGAGCAGTTGCACTATGGATTCTTTACTGTAAGAGCAGTGACACTATGGATTCTTTACTGTAAGAGCAGTGACACTATGGATTCTTTACTGGAAGAGCAGTGACACTATGGACTCTTTACTGTAAGAGCAGTGACACTATGGATTATTTACTGTAAGAGCAGTGACACTATGGATTCTTTACTGTAAGAGCAGTGACACTATGGATTCTTTACTGTAAGAGCAGTGACACTATGGATTCTATACTGTAAGAGCAGTGACACTGTGAATTCTTTACTGTAAGAGCAGTGACACTATGGATTCTTTACTGTAAGAGCAGTGAGACTATGGATTCTTTACTGTAAGAGCAGTGACACTATGGATTCTTTACTGTAAGAGCAGTGACACTATGGATTCTTTACTGTAAGAGCAGTGACACTATGGATTCTGTACTGTAAGAGCAGTGACACTATGGATTCTTTACTGTACGAGCAGTGACACTATGGATTCTTTACTGTAAGAGCAGTGAAACTATGGATTCTTTACTGTAAGAGCAGTGACACTATGGATTCTATACTGTAAGAGCAGTGACACTATGGATTCTTTACTGTAAGAGCAGTGACACTATGGATTCTTTACTGTAAGAGCAGTGACACTATGGATTCTTTACTGTAAGAGCAGTGACACTATGGATTCTTTACTGTAAGAGCAGTGACACTGTGGATTCTTTACTGTAAGAGCAGTGACACTATGGATTCTTTACTGTAAGAGCAGTGACACTGTGGATTCTTTACTGTAAGAGCAGTGGACACTATGGATTCTTTACTGTAAGAGCAGTGACACTATGGATTCTTTACTGTAAGAGCAGTGACACTATGGATTTTTTACTGTAAGAGCAGTGAGACTATGGATTCTTTACTGTAAGAGCAGTGAGGAGGACAGAGGATGATGCACTTTGAATTGTGAAATCTCGTGACTGTTATGTTAATAATAATACGCTCTATTTGTATATAGCGCCATATTCCACCTCGCTTTACAGGGGACCGTTATTAATTTTTCATAACATCTCCGGTGATGATCGGGGCTGGGGATGACACTTCACCACGCGGTGATCGGCTGCTCGTGGTTTCCTCTTCTCACTTCCTGAGCTCGGGGGGGTGCGGACGGAGAGCACCTTATACACAGAGCCACACATTAACCCCTCACATGCCAGTTCCCTATCAGTGAGACCACATCAGCTCGGCTGGAGTGGAGCACTACAAGTACCAGCAGAACCCGGCAGAGTTCTCAGGTCTGGGGGGACAAAGGCAGCAGATGCCTCATACCTCATCACCTTACAGAGACCGAGCCTCAGACGGGCGTCTTACCTTGTGCGGGGAGAGTCTGTCAAACATTCCTGGAAATCCAAGATGACCGTCATCATCGAAATAAGGAGAAACCCAACGAGACACCGAGGACAACTGAACCCAACGAGAAACACCGAGGACAACCGAACCCAACGAGAGACACCGAGGACAACTGAACCCGATGAGAGACACCGAGGACAACTGAACCCAACGAGAGACACCGAGGACAACTGAACCCGATGAGAGACACCGAGGACAACTGAACCCAACGAGAGACACCGAGGACAACCTAAACCAACGAGAGACACCGAGGACAACTGAACCCAACGAGAGACACCGAGGACAACCGAACCCGACGAGACACACTGAGGACAACTGAACCCGACGAGAGACACCAAGGACAACTGAACCCGACGAGAGACACCGAGGACAACCGAACCTAACGAGAGACACCGAGGACAACTGAACCCGACGAGAGACACGAGGACAACCGAACCCAACGAGAGGCACCGAGGACAACTGAACCCAACGAGAGACACCGAGGACAACTGAACCCAACGAGAGACACCGAGGACAACTGAACCCAACGAGAGACACCGAGGACAACCGAACCCAACGAGAGGCACCGAGGACAACTGAACCCAACGAGAGACACCGAGGACAACCGAACCCAACGAGAGACACCGAGGACAACCTAAACCAACAGAGTGACGCCTGCCGTTAAGAGGAAGAGACAGCAACTTCCCAGGAAGGAAGAGATACGAAAGAGACTCCCCCAGGTGGGAAGAGGCAGAGATGACCCTATAGTATCTGCTTGCATGAAGTGTCAGCTCTTGTGGTGAGAGCGAGACAGCATGGAGCGAGTGTAGATGGCATATAGAGACTATACACGATACAGTTGTGGCCAAAAGTATTGACACCCTGCAATTCTGTCAGATAATCCTCAGTGTCTTCCTGTAATGATTGCAATCACAAATTCTTTGCTATTATTATCTTCATTTCATTTGTCTTCAATGAAAAAAACACAAAATAGAATGAAGCAAAAAGCAAAACATTGATCATTTCACACAAAACTCCAAAAATGGGCCGGACAAAAGTATTGGCACCCTCAGCCTAATACTTGGTTGCACAACCTTTAGCCAAAATAACTGCGATCAGCCGCTTCCGGTAACCATCAATGAGTTTCTTAGGCTGGGGTCACACACACAGACATCTGGGCAGATATTGTTCACAGATCTCTGGTTGCAGTGAAATCATGGACAGATTGCTCCATTTGTACACAGCCACAAAATGGAACAATGTGTCCATGATTTCACTGCAACCAGAGATCTGTGAACAATATCTGCACAAATATCTGTGTGTGTGACCCCAGCCTAACAATGCTCTGCTGGAATTTTACACCATTCTTCTTTGGCAAACTGCTCCAGGTCCCTGATATTTGAAGGCGCCTTCTCCAAACTGCCATTGTTACATCTCTCCACAGGTGTCTATGGGATTCAGGTCTGGACTCATTGCTGCCACCTTACAAGTCTCCAGTGCTTTCTCTCACACCATTTTCTGGTGCTTTTTGAAGTGTGTTTTGGGTCATTGTCCTGCTGGAAGACCCATGACCTCTGAGGGAGACCAGCTTTCTCACACTGGGCCCTACATTATGCTGCACAATGTGTTGGTAGTCTTCAGACTTCATAATGCCATGCACACGGTCAAGCAGTCCAGTGCCAGAGGCAGCAAAGCAACCCCAAAACATCAGGGAGCCTCCGCCATGTCTGACTGTAGGGAGCGTGTTCTTTTCTTTGAATGCCTCTTTCTTTCTCCTGTAAACTCTATGTTGATGCCTTTGCCCATAAATCTCTACTTTTGTCTCATCTGACCAGAGAACATTCTTCCAAAACGTTGTAGAAGCTTAGGGAAGAGAGGTGTACCACAGTCCGCGCTGCCAAGTTCACTCACATCAAAGAAAACGAGTAGACGATGTCCAGTTCAATCCTTCTTTATTCTCCTACGCGTTTCAGTGCCCTCCTGGCATCCTTGATGAAGGTACCAGGAGGGCACTGAAACGCGTAGGAGAATAAAGAAGGATTGAACTGGACATCGTCTACTCGTTTTCTTTGATGTGAGTGAACTTGGCAGCGCGGACTGTGGTACACCTCTCTTCCCTAAGCTTCTGGTTTCGTCTTCACGTGTGTGAGACCGGTGGAAGTCCAGCAGCCATCAGGATATTTATCCAAACAGGTCTACAAACCAGTTGTGAGTCTCACAACTGGAATAGGTGAGTGGTTCATTTTCTCTCACCTCAACACAAGCTAGTGCCTAGTGATAAGGGCACTATTGTGCCTCTTGTCCCCCCTCCCCCTCTTTTTTTTTGTCCACAACGTTTTAGGCTTTCTCAGGTAAGTTTTGGCAAACTCCAGCCTGGCTTTTTTATGTCTCGGGGTAAGAAGTGGGGTCGTCCTGGGTCTCCTACCATACAGTCCCTTTTCATTCAGACACTGACGGATAGTACGGGGTGACACTGCTGTACCCTCGGACTGCAGGGCAGCTTGAACTTGTTTGGATGTTAGTCGAGGTTCTTTATCCACCATCCGCACAATCTTGTGTTGAAATCTCTTGACAATGTTTATTTTCCGTCCACATCTAGGGAGGTTAGCCACAGTGCCATGGGCTTTACACTTCTTGATGACACTGCGCACGGTAGACACAGGAACATTCAGGTCTTTGGAGATGGACTTGTAGCCTTGAGATTGCTCATGCTTCCTCACAATTTGGTTTCTCCAGTCCTCAGACAGTTCTTTGGTCTTCTTTCTTTTCTCCATGCTCAATGTGGTACACACAAGGACACAGGACAGAGGTGGAGTCAACTTTAATCCATGTCAACTGGCTGCAAGTGTGATTTAGTTATTGCCAACACCTGTTAGGTGCCACAGGTAAGTTACAGGTGCTGTTAATTACACTAATTACAGAAGCATCACATGATTTTTCTCAGGGTGCCAATACTTTTGTCCACCCCCTTTTTTATGTTTGGTGGAATTAGATCCAATTTGGCTTTAGGACAATTCTCTTTTTGTGTTTTTTCATTGAAGACAAATTAAATGAAGATAATAATACAAAGAATTTGTGATTGCAATCATTATAGGAAGAAACTGAGGATTATCTGACAGAATTGCAGGGGTGTCAATACTTATGGCCACAACTGTATTTGTGAGGTGCATGACACAGGCAAGGGGTGAAAGATGTACTCTAAAGCTGCTATTAACATGATTTTGTCACCAGATGTCAGTAACAACAATCTAATCCACACAGGAAAAGAAATCACCATAGGTGTCTATAAATGGGAAAGTATTGAACACGTTACTGAGTTGTACTTAACCCTTGGTTCTTCTCCTTTGTCGGAGATGAAGCTCCAGACTCCTCCTGTATGGAGACACCGGTCCCTGCATTGTATGGAGACACCGGTCCCTGCATTGTATGGGGACACTGGTCCCTGCATTGTATGGAGACACTGGTCCCTGCATTTTATGGAGACACTGGTCCCTGCATTGTATGGAGACACCGGTCCCTGCATTGTATGGAGACACCGGTCCCTGCATTGTATGGAGACACCGGTCCCTGCATTGTATGGAGACACCGGTCCCTGCATTGTATGGAGACACCGGTCCCTGCATTGTATGGAGACACCGGTCCCTGCATTGTATGGAGACACCGGTCCCTGCATTGTATGGAGACACTGGTCCCTGCATTGTATGGAGACACCGGTCCCTGCATTGTATGGAGACACCGGTCCCTGCATTGTATGGAGACACTGGTCCCTGCATTTTATGGAGACACTGGTCCCTGCATTGTATGGAGACACCGGTCCCTGCATTGTATGGAGACACCGGTCCCTGCATTGTATGGGGACACTGGTCCCTGCATTGTATGGAGACACCGGTCCCTGCATTGTATGGAGACACCGGTCCCTGCATTGTATGGAGACACTGGTCCCTGCATTGTATGGAGACACTGGTCCCTGCATTGCTCCTGTATGGAGACACCGCTCCCTGCATTGTATGGAGACACTGGTCCCTGCATTGTATGGAGACACTGGTCCCTGCATTGTATGGAGACACCGGTCCCTGCATTGTATGGAGACACCGGTCCCTGCATTGTATGGAGACACCGGTCCCTGCATTGTATGGAGACACCGGTCCCTGCATTGTATGGAGACACCGGTCCCTGCATTGTATGGAGACACTGGTCCCTGCATTGTATGGAGACACTGGTCCCTGCATTGTATGGAGACACCGGTCCCTGCATTGTATGGAGACACCGGTCCCTGCATTGTATGGAGACACCGGTCCCTGCATTGTATGGAGACACTGGTCCCTGCATTGTATGGAGACACCGGTCCCTGCATTGTATGGAGACACTGGTCCCTGCATTGTATGGAGACACCGGTCCCTGCATTGTATGGAGACACCGGTCCCTGCATTGTATGGAGACACCGGTCCCTGCATTGTATGGAGACACTGGTCCCTGCATTGTATGGAGACACTGGTCCCTGCATTGTATGGAGACACTGGTCCCTGCATTGTATGGAGACACCGCTCCCTGCATTGTATGGAGACACCGGTCCCTGCATTGTATGGAGACACCGGTCCCTGCATTGTATGGAGACACTGGTCCCTGCATTGTATGGAGACACCGGTCCCTGCATTGTATGGAGACACTGGTCCCTGCATTGTATGGAGACACTGGTCCCTGCATTGTATGGAGACACTGGTCCCTGCATTGTATGGAGACACTGGTCCCTGCATTGTATGGAGACACTGGTCCCTGCATTGTATGGAGACACCGGTCCCTGCATTGTATGGAGACACCGGTCCCTGCATTGTATGGAGACACCGGTCCCTGCATTGTATGGAGACACTGGTCCCTGCATTGTATGGAGACACCGGTCCCTGCATTGTATGGAGACACCGGTCCCTGCATTGTATGGAGACACCGGTCCCTGCATTGTATGGAGACACCGGTCCCTGCATTGTATGGAGACACCGGTCCCTGCATTGTATGGAGACACCGGTCCCTGCATTGTATGGAGACACTGGTCCCTGCATTGTATGGAGACACCGGTCCCTGCATTGTATGGAGACACCGGTCCCTGCATTGTATGGAGACACTGGTCCCTGCATTGTATGGAGACACCGGTCCCTGCATTGTATGGAGACACTGGTCCCTGCATTGTATGGAGACACCGGTCCCTGCATTGTATGGAGACACCGGTCCCTGCATTGTATGGAGACACTGGTCCCTGCATTGTATGGAGACACCGGTCCATGCATTGTATGGAGACACTGGTCCCTGCATTGTATGGGGACACCGGTCCCTGCATTGTATGGAGACACTGGTCCCTGCATTGTATGGAGACACTGGTCCCT
This sequence comes from Allobates femoralis, assembly GCA_033576535.1. NCBI lineage: Eukaryota > Metazoa > Chordata > Amphibia > Anura > Aromobatidae > Allobates > Allobates femoralis. Next base: position 35,666,788 of record JARQOC010000004.1, on the reverse strand, counting down.
GCATTGTAAGGAGACACTGGTCCCTGCATTGTATGGAGACCCTGGTCCCTGCATTGTATGGAGACACGGTCCTGCATTGTATGGAGACACTGGTCCTGCATTGCTCCTGTATGGAGACACCGGTCCCTGCATTGTATGGAGACACTGGTCCCTGCATTGTATGGAGACACCGGTCCCTGCATTGTATGGAGACACTGGTCCCTGCATTGTGTGGAGACACTGGTCCCTGCATTGTATGGAGACACTGGTCCCTGCATTGTATGGAGACACTGGTCCCTGCATTGTATGGAGACACTGGTCCCTGCATTGTATGGAGACACCGGTTCCTGCATTGTATGGAGACTCTGGTCCCTGCATTGTATGGAGACACTGGTCCCTGCATTGTATGGAGACACCGGTCCCTGCATTGTATGGAGACACTGGACCCTGCATTGTATGGAGACACCGGTCCCTGCATTGTATGGAGACACTGGACCCTGCATTGTATGGAGACACCGGTCCCTGCATTGTATGGAGACACCGGTCCCTGCATTGTATGGAGGACACCGGTCCCTGCATTGTATGGAGACACCGGTCCCTGCATTGTATGGAGACACCGGTCCCTGCATTGTATGGAGACACCGGTCCCTGTATTGTGTGGAGACACCGGTCCCTGCATTGTGTGGAGACACCGGTCCCTGCATTGTACGGAGACACTGGTCTCTACATTGCTCCTGTATGGAGACACTGGTCCCTGCATTGTATGGAGACACTGGTCCCTGCATTGTATGGAGACACTGGTCCCTGCATTGTATGGAGACACTGGTCCCTGCATTGTATGGAGACACTGGTCCCTGCATTGTATGGAGACACCGGTCCCTGCATTGTATGGAGACACCGGTCCCTGCATTGCTCAGGTAGATTTTTGCCCATTCTTCAACACAAACTCTCTTCACCTCCTGCAGATCCCGTGGATCCTTCTACGATCTCGGAGTATAGATCCTTCCAGACATTTCCCATTGGCTCCGGTGATCGGCTCAGACATTCTAGTAGATTTATGTTGTTCCTCGGCTGTGTTGTGTTTGGGATCATTGTCCTGTGAGATGTCGCCCTTGTCTCATCTTCATCCTCCTGGTAGATGGAGCAGATATCAGGAAAGTCTCATACATTTCCCCATTCCTTCTTCCTTCAGTTATATAAAGTTCACCAGTGTCGTATGCTGAAAATCAGGGTGATTTGCCTTTTGGCCTCCAGGTATGGTGTATTATGGCCTCCAGGTATGGTGTATTATGGCCTCCAGGTATGGTGTGTTATGACCTCCAGGTATGGTGTGTTATGGCCCCAGGTATGGTGTGTTATGGCCTCCAGGTATGGTGTGTTATGGCCTCCAGGTATGGTGTGTTATGGCCTCCAGGTATGGTGTTTTATGGCCTCCAGGTATGGTGTGTTATGGCCTCCAGGTATGGTGTGTTATGGCCTCCAGGTATGGTGTATTATGGCCTCCAGGTATGGTGTATTATGGCCTCCAGGTATGGTGTGTTATGGCCTCCAGGTATGGTGTGTTATGGCCTCCAGGTATGGTGTGTTATGGCCTCCAGGTATGGTGTGTTATGGCCTCCAGGTATGTTGTATTATGGCCTCCAGGTATGGTGTATTAGGACCTCCAAGCAGTTCACTTTTGGTCTCACCTGACCAGACTATATTGTCCAGTATCTTTAGTAATTATTTGCAGAAAACACCAAAGACAATGCAGACTGGCTAAAAACAATGAAAAGGCCTAGTGTCCACATAAACAATGAGGGTCCCTGCTGATGGTCATAGACAACTATTGCACTATTATTACATTATATGCATACATCAAGGAGAAAACAATCTCAGCCTATAGGACCATATGCAGAACCAGCATGAGAATAGGACTGTACAATAAACAATCCAAAAAATCCCTATTTGCCCTATCCTTGTGTCCCAGTAAAGCGATATTAGTGTTGAGCAGTGTGGGAGAAAGGCCAAGGTAGAAATTGTTAGCCCACGTATTCCTCAAGCCTATTCAGCAGCCCATGTCTGGCAGGGCGCCCTATCACCCTACGCGCTTCGTTACCTGAGGTAACTTCGTTAGGGGAGCAAAGTCAGTGGAGGCGCTATATATATATGTAATGCCTTATCATTATGATAATCACCTGTTTTAGATCGAAGAGCGGGGCTCCATTCTGCTGCAGCTCTTTCCAGCGTCTCGGCCCGGATCCCCCTGACCGGAAGTGGTCATAACAGGGTGGAGTTCGTGCAGTGTTCACCGCGCATGCGCGGAGGTGTAGGAGGCTTCAGGTGCTGAGCACCAAGATGGCCGTAGCACATGCACCGCCCTGTGTATAAGTGAGTCAGGACCAAGACGAGGCTTGGAGTGTAATTAGCCTCGGTGACTGAGCACCGATATGACTGCGGCGCCTGCGCCATACGCAGCCCTATATAAGAATGGATGAAGTCTGGGGAAATGCCTAGAGGAAAAGAGAAAGTCTAACTTTTCAATATTAGGTGTCACATTGGTGATTTTCCCCAACAGGGAAAGGAGGACAAATGTTGGGGATTATTTATTTGATGCACCTTGATAGGGAATTGGGATGTAATTATTCAGGGTTCAGTATTTGCTGTTGAATCCTGCACTGATTCTTCTCTTTTTGCCATTTAGTGTTCCTAGCGGGGAAGAAGCTGTATCCAAGGTCAGGGGCTATCCATCCTTATAGTCTATGTGAGAGTATTCTTATGCCTATGGTGAACACCATTATACACAATATGAGTTAGATTAGAACAAAGCACCACGTCAAGGTCACTGGACACATAGAGCGACTGTTGTTAAATGTAACATATACAGCCCTGGAGCAAAATGTGTTCTAGTGGATAAAGAAATGATTTATATAAAGTTGTTGTATACGACAATATACTGTGGACTGTGTTATGGAAAGTAAAGGATAAAAGAACATATATGAAGATTGTATCCTTCCTTTTCAATGTGGCCATTTCAGGACGTATTAGCCAACCCTCATTATACAATTACACTGTTAGCGACCCCTCACACAGACCTCAGGTACTGACTGCCACCGGTGCTCCGTTGAACCCTCCCTGGTTCTGCTCCCTAGTTCAGCCGCTTTCTCCAAGTTGTGTCAGGTGTTAGGCCACAGCTCCCGTCAGGAACTCGGGGCCTCCGGTTCAGCCATGAAGCTTCCGGGCAGATGCGGGGGCAGTGGATGAAATTTATGTCACCATATGATAATAACCAAAACCTTATTACAGGGCGCTATTATAACATCTATGCAGACATTAACTGTAACACCACACATGTATCCAGCAACATGTACAACATGCGCAAAAGATTAGGTCGGGTGTACAGGACCCTCAAAAGGAGAGCGGCCGAGCATGTTACACCAGCAAATTCACCAGCCAGAGGCATGTCTAACCTGTCACATCACGTTCTGAAGGTATACAGCGGTGATACTACCTGCCGCAAAGATAGAGGTATAAAGTGATTGGGTCACATAGAGGTGGGGACGGAGCGAGGGGTCCTGGAACGTGAAGCACATTGGATCTTGGAGCTGGGACACACCATAACCCGCTGCTCTAAATGTACGTATTGATCTTTCTCATTTCTATTAACATTGATTTTTGTATAGATGACGACTATGTTTATATCTGTTTATTGATTTATACAGATTCTAACAGATATCTGCATTAATAATATGCCTTGTTTTACAATAAAGGAAGAAACTGTGTTTTTCACATGTATTAAGGGTCTAATCAGCAGAAGTACCTGTGATATATTTTATTATGATAGTATTATATATTATTCTAAGGGAGTGTATGTTCTCGATAGGGCTGTATATGTTACAATATGATTGGTGTGCATTCACCTTGTATAGGACTGTATATGTTACAGTATGATTGGTGTGCATTCACCTTGTATAGGACTGTATATGTTACAATATGATTGGTGTGCATTCACCTTGTATGTTTTCCCGCTATTTAAAGAGGTTTAGTCTGTCATAGTTTTATGCTGTTGATAAATGACTTTTTGTCTGAAACGCGTTCAGCATATTTAGAGGGGCGCATGCCCCATGTATGAATCCTTTTAATGCACATATAAATGTGAGTAGAAGACTTGGTCCGGTGCCGGATTTTCAATATTACACTGTGCTGTACTGTGCTGCTGGTGTGGGCGGCTCTGCAGGTGGAGGATGTGTCAAAGCATTCTGTTCTTCACTCCCTCAGCCTTAAGTAGTTCCACTTCCTTCCACAGGGTGTCACACAGAGTCCAGTCTCTACTTGGACCCCGTGCAGTGAAAATATGCCTACTGTGGTGCTGTTCTCTTCATTAGGAGTTGCAGTGTTCCCTGGTCTGTCGGTGGAGGTAGGGGCTCTTAGCCTAGGAATGATCAGGTGCAAAGGGCAAGGGTGGTGACCCAGACATCCTCACCTACTGAGGAACAGGATAAGCCAGAGACCCCAGTCTAAGGGTAAGACTAGCCTCCCTTGAACTCCTTAGCCCATCTTACCATCCTGCTTCCTAATTCCCTATCCACTATACCATGCCGTGACATAGAGGGTGCAGAGTGAAGGGCACAGAATGCAAAGAGATGTTTCAACACAATGTCTCCACACAGTGTAATAGAGCAGGTAGTGCCATGGTAAAGTCTATGCTCTCCAATACATGGGCAGGGTTTGTCCATTTGGGATCATCTCTTTAATATTAATACCATATAACACAAGTATGCAAAATTACTGGTTTGTGACTAACAAGGCTATGTCACATGTCCTGATATCTTGGAAATGAAGAAAGTTGTTGGAGATGTAAACCTTTGCACATGCAAGGATTAGTATTGTTACTTGTATTTACATTGTTCCACAATGATAGGTTTAGTGACTTACATTAGGTCTTTGGGGTTAAAGGGACTCTGTCACCAGGTTTTTACCATCCCACCTGAGAGCAGCATAACGTAGAGACAGAGACCCCAATTCCAGCCATGTGCCACTTACTGAGCTGCTTGCTGTAGTTTTGATAAAATTACTGTTCTCTCTGCTGCAGATTCATGAATGTGCTGGACTACTTGACAGCTGGCCAACTAGTCCTGTAATGATAATCTCCAGCTGATTAAATAGTGATTTTATCAAAATTACACACATCAGCCCAGTAAGTGACACATCGCTGAAATCAGGATATCTGGTCCTACATCATGCTACTCTCAAACTAGGTGGCAAAAACCTGCTGACAGATTCCCTTTAAATACTAAAAATCGATATCAGCCTTGTGTGAAAGATTGCCATGATTTTAGAATAAAGCACTGATTAAACAGCAATTGGAACAAAGGAAGACGTGGTTATAATCATGTAAAAAATAAGGTGATCGTGCTTCAAATACCAAGAACAGCCAGCCCTAATGGTTCAAGAGCGGACATAAAGCAAACAAAGCAAAACCAGACACTGAGAGGGCACAACAGAGTAAGCAGCTTCTCCTTTCCTCTGTATGGAAGTCAGAATAATATGTAGTTCACAGCATGTGGGCCTCAGGGATGTGAAGAACATGGTTATGTAATTCACAGTGTCTGGGCCTCAGGGATGATGGGAAGAACGTGGTTATGTAGTTCACAGCGTGTGGGCCTCAGGGATGTGAAGAACGTGGTTATGTAGTTCACAGCGTGTGGGCCTCAGGGATGATGGGAAGAACGTGGTTATGTAGTTCACAGCGTGTGGGCCTCAGGGATGTGAAGAACGTGGTTATGTAGTTCACAGCGTGTGGGCCTCAGGGATGATGGGAAGAACGTGGTTATGTAGTTCACAGCGTGTGCGCCTCAGGGATGTGAAGAACATGGTTATGTAATTCACAGTGTCTGGGCCTCAGGGATGATAGGAAGAACATGGTTATGTAGTTCACAGCATGTGGGCCTCAGGGATGTGAAGAACATGGTTATGTAATTCACAGTGTGTGGGCCTCAGGGATGATAGCAAGAACATGGTTATGTAGTTCACAGTGTGTGGGCCTCAGGGATGATGGTAAGAACGTGGTTATGTAGTTCACAGTGTCTGGGCCTCAGGGATGATGGGAAGAACGTGGTTATGTAGTTCACAGTGTGTGCGCCTCAGGGATGATGTGAAGAACGTCGTTATGTAGTTCACAGCTTGTGGGCCTCAGGGATGATGTGAAGAACGTGGTTATGTGGTTTACAGCGTGTGGGCCTCAGGGATGATGAGAACATGGTTATGTAGTTCACAGCGTGTGTGCCTCAGGGATGATGGGAAGAACGTGCTTATGTAGTTCACAGTGTCTGGGCCTCAGGGATGATGGGAAGAACGTGGTTATGAAGTTCACAGCATGTGGGCCTCAGGGATGATGCGAAGAACGTAGTTATGTAGTTCACAGCGTGTGCGCCTCAGGGATGTGAAGAATGTGGTTATGTAGTTCACAGCGTGTGGGCCTCAGTGATGATGGGAAGAACGTGCTTATGTAGTTCACAGCGTGTGGGCCTCAGGGATGATGGGAAGAACGTGGTTATGTAGCTCACAGCGTGTGGGCCTCAGGGATGTGAAGAATATGGTTATGTAGTTCACAGCGTGTGGGCCTCAGGGATGATAAGAACATGGTTATGTAGTTCACAGCGTGTGCGCCTCAGGGATGATGGGAAGAACGTGGTTATATAGTTCACAGCGTGTGGGCCTCAGGGATGATGTGAAGAACGTGGTTATGTAGTTCACAGCTTGTGGGCCTCAGGGATGATGTGAAGAACGTGGTTATGTAGTTCACAGCTTGTGGGCCTCAGGGATGATGTGAAGAATGTGGTTATGTAGTTCACAGCATGTGGGCCTCAGGGATGATAAGAACATGGTTATGTAGTTCACAGCATGTGGGCCTCAGGGATGATAAGAACATGGTTATGTAGTTCACAGCGTGTGCGCCTCAGGGATGATGGGAAGAAACGTGGTTATGTAGTTCACAGCTTGTGGGCCTCAGGGATGATGTGAAGAATGTGGTTATGTAGTTCACAGCGTGTGGGCCTCAGGGATGATGGGAAGAACGTGGTTATGAATGACCCAACCGATGCCACCAGTCCAGGAGGAGCCACCTCATCACCCTGCTCCTTTCATCCACACCACACTCCATCTCTATATCATTGTTATGACATCTTCTGCCTCATCTCTATCCTGGAGATGACCATCCTCCTGTCTGAATGGAGACCAGCTGGCCTGGTGCATGTACACAAGTATCATCGCCCCTGACAAAGTGGCTAAACAAAGAGTAGACCAGACTGAGAAGTACAGTGATACTGTGTACATGCCGTCAAGGCTATCATGGTTAATCCTGCTCTTCTGTTCGGACAATAATGACCGAATTTGAAGTTTTTGATTTAATTTGTTCCTGAATGACCATGTTCACATACAGTATAATAATGCTGCAGGTATTCAAATAAAACACTTAAATTAGCTAAATATCAAGACTTTACTAGGTTCAGTCAAAAACTACCAGAACATTACAAGTGTATAGTAGACCTGGACAGGACAGCAGGGTTAATAACTTCTGCAGGAGAGATGAATCCTGGCTGATCGTACACTGACCGGCATTAATAACAGCAGCATGGCTAAACATCCACATGAGAATATCACCAGCAGGGGGACGGTATACAGTACAGACCAGAAGTTTGGACACCTTCTCATTCAAAGAGTTTTCTGTATTTTCATGACTATGAACATTGTAGATTCACACTGAAGGCATCAAAACTATGAATTATCACATGTGGAATTATAGACTGACCAAAAGAGTGTGAAACACCTGACAATATGTCTTATATTCTAGGTTCTTCCTTTTGCTGTGATTACTGCTTTGCACACTCTTGGCATTTTCTGGATGAGCTTCAAGAGGTAGTCACCGGAAATGGTCTTCCAACAGTCTTGAAGGAGTTCCCAGAGATGCTTAGCACTTGTTGGCCCTTTTGCCTTCACTCTGCGTCCAGCTCACCCCAAACCATCTCGATTGGGTTCAGGTCTGGTGACTGGAGGCCAGGTCATCTGGCGTAGCACCCCATCACTCTCCTCCTTGGTCAAATAGCCCTTACACAGCCTGGAGGTGTGTTTGGGGTCATTGTCCTGTTTGAAAAATAAATGATGGTCCAATTAAACACAAACCGGATGGAATACCATGCTGCTGCAAGATGCTGTGTTTGCCATGCTGGTTCAGTACAGTGTCACCAGCAAAGCACCCCCCCCACACCATCACACCTCCTCCCCCCACACCATCCCACCTCCTCCTCCATGCCTCACGGTGGGGTCCAGGCATGTAGAGTTCATCCGTTCACCTTTTCTGTGTCGCACAAAGACACGGTGGTTGGAACCAAAGATCTCAGATTTGGACTCATCAGACAAAGCACAGATTTCCACTGGTCTAATGTCCGTTCCTTGTGTTCTTTACCCCACACAAGTCTCTTCTGCTTGTTGCCTGTCCTTAGCAGTGGTTTCCTAGCAGCTATTTTACCATGAAGGCCTGCTGCACAAAGTCTCCTCTTATCAGTTGTTGTAGAGATGTGTCTGCTGCTAGACCTCTGTGTGGCATTGACCTGGTCTCTAATCTGAGCTGCTGATAACCTGCGATTTCTGAGGCTGGTGACTCGGATGAACTTATCCTCCGCAGCAGAGGTGACTCTTGCTCTTCCTTTCCTGGGGATGGTCCTCATGTCAGCCAGTTTCTGTAGCACTTGATGGTTTTGCACTTGGGGACACTTTCAAAGTTTTCCCCATTTTTCGGACTGACTGATCTTCATTTCTTACAGTAATGATGGACACTCGTGTTTCTTAGCTGCTTTTTTCTTGCCATAATACAGATTCTGACAGTCTGTTCAGTAGGACGATCAGCTGTGTCTCCACCAGACTCTGCACAACACAACTGATGGTCCCAACCCCATTTATAAGGCAAGAAATCCCACTTATTAACCCTGACAGGGCACCTGTGAAGTGAAGACCATTTCCGGTGACTACCTCTTGAAGCTCATCCAGAGAATGGCAAGAGTGTGCACAGCCGTAATCACAGCAAAAGGAAGAACCTAGAATATAAGACATTGTCAGGTGTTTCACACTTTTTGTTCAGTATATAATTCCAACTCACCTGTATACATACACACCTCAGCTATATATATTATATATATATATATATATATATATATACTCACCTGTATACATACACATACACCTTACCTATATATCTATATATATATATATACACACACACCTCACCTGTATACATATATTATGTCTCACCCCTGGTAGCGATTGTGGGGTACTCGGAGCCAAGCCCTCTCATCATCTGGGGCTGCGGAATGTCACAGTGACGTAACCCGGTCTGTGATCCCCTCATCGGGTGATCAGTTAAAAGGGGGAATTAGAAAAATGGAGATAAATAAGTTTTACAAATAAGTGTTGTGACGCCACCTGTGGGATGCGGCCGGTGTAGCCGCTGCTGCAGTCAGGACCTCTGGGGATGATGGGAGTAGCAGTGAGGATGGTTCAGCTCTCCACGGGAGGAGCAGCTCCCCAGGGCCACCGATTAGTTTCTGGATGTGCAGGGAATAGGCCAGCACGGCTGTGCTGCTGTCAGAGTTCACAGTCACACTCAGGCAGGCTGCTGCTGCCGGCTCAGCGGATCACTTTCTCTCCTCTGGCGCGGGAATCACACACACAGAACTGAGCCTCAACCCGGTTTACTTCACTTTCTCGGCCGATGGTTATAACAGTGCAGTGGCGGTTCTGATAGGTTCATAGCAGCCGGGGCAGCTCATCCGAATCATCCCCTTTCATGTTCCTCTCGGTCTGTCCACACGCTAGCTATGATCCAGCTGCCACGGGCTTTTGGTGGACCACCTGCCAAGCCCCCTAGCCCTAGTACGGTGGCCTTCTTTTTGCTGCGCCAGAGGTTGGGTCTTGGGACAGAAAGACCCCGCACCCCACCGGTGTTTGTGGTTGGAGCGTAGAGCGTCCTAGCCATTTCAGCAGAGCCGGCACTCTGGTTCCTGCTCAGTCCCTCAGTGTCCCCACTAATTCGAGCACACCTAGAACCCCTTCCTTCTCTCACCACGGTCTGCAGCCCGGGACCCGGACAAGCCTCACGGTGGCACAGGCCGCTGGATTCATATCCTCTCAGTCCCGTGTGATGGTGTTCTCTCCTTCTGACTGAACTTGATTCTCTGGTGTCACTTGGCGGACTGCATAACTGAACTTGGTGTTGTCTAGTTTTGTTGCCTCCCCTAACCGGGTCCAGTACAAACTTCCCCACCCTCCACATGTCTCCTCCCGCCATCCCATTGCTGGGCATAGAGTCCCTAGTCTTGGGATCGAGTGTGTGATTGAGTGTGTGATTGGGGTGACTGGACTTACTGATCCGGGCTGCTGCGCCATCTAGTGGCAACGGATCCGCAGGAGCGCTACACTTCCCCTGAGCAAAGGATAGCACGTCCGCCTGCTAAAATGGGGTTTCATGGTACACAAAAGCTCATACATTTGTTTATAATGCATATATCAATAACATATTTACAAGTGCTTTTTCTTCGCAGCCCTCAGTATGCAGCGGGAAGCCCGCACACGGCCCCCTGTATGCAGCTGGAGATTGCACACGGCCCTCAGTATGCAGCGGGAGGCCCGCACACGGCCCCCGGTATGCAGCTGGAGATTGCACACGGCCCTCGGTATGCAGCGGGAGGCCACACACAGCCCCCGGTATACAGCTGGAGGCCGCACACAGCCCCCAGTATACAGCTGGAGGCTACACACAGCCCCTAGTATACAGCTGGAGGCCGCACACAGCCCCCAGTATACAGCGGGAGGCCGCACACAGCCCCCAGTATACAGCGGGAGGCCGCACACAGCCCCAGTATATATTAAGAGGTCACCATATATGGAAGATAACAAAACCTTGATGAGCCCATACAATGCTCTGTGAAAGTGAATGTGCAACCCATAGACTAGGTACTGAGCCCACACGCCATTCTATGCAGTCTATGGGTCTGTACATGGTGTCTTTGATGTTTCAGGTGCAACTCCCACATATCACACATGAGGAGGTAGGATGTGCAGTATTGGATGAGCTATGTTACATTCCCAGCCCCGATCACACACAGAGGGGGCAGGATTGTTGGCACGGGATGACTCCAGTCTCTGATAATGTGACCCTCTCCCCCCCCACACACACACACACACACACACACTTCATACACAGAGTTGCCTTTATTTACAAATATACAGGATCCAGCTGGTGCCCAGTGCTGCCAGAGGGGTGAGGAGACCCCAGCGCTGCCAGAGGGGTGAGGAGACCTCCAATGCTGCCACAATCTCCAGATACAACTGGGGTAGAAGAAGACACTCAGGGATGGATGGAATGAGGTCACACGTCCAGGTCATCATCAGGATCCTCATCATCTGCATCATCAGACGGGTCCGGATCATAGAAGATCCTGGAAGATCCAGTGGAGGAGTGAAGGAGAGAAAGCTTCCTGGGGTGAAGAGAAATCATCCTCTGTAAACAGGGCCAACATCATCTGCAGAACTTCACTATTCACCAGCTATCTATACATAGAAACACACACATACAGCTATCTATACACACAGACATACACAGACATAGAAACACACACATATAGCTATCTATACACACAGACATACACAGACATAGAAACACACACATATAGCTATCTATACATAGAAACACACACATACAGCTATCTATACACACATACACAGACATAGAAACACACACATATAGCTATCTATACACACAGACATACACACACATATAGCTATCTATACACACAGACATACACACACATACAGCTATCCATACACACAGACATACACACACATACAGCTATCCATACACACAGACATACACACACATAGAAACACACACATATAGCTATCTATACACACAGACATAGAAACACACACATACAGCTATCCATACACACAGACATACACACACATAGAAACACACACATATAGCTATCTATACACACAGACATAGAAACACACACATACAGCTATCCATACACACAGACATACACATACATAGAAACACACACATATAGCTATCTATACACACAGACATAGAAACACACACATACAGCTATCCATACAACAGACATACACATACATAGAAAACACATACATACAGCTATCCATACACACAGACATACACAGACATAGAAACACACACATATAGCTATCTATACACACAGACATACACACACATACAGCTATCCATACACACAGACATACACACACATAGAAACACACACATATAGCTATCTATACATACAGACATAGAAACACACATACAGCTATCCATACACACAGACATACACATACATAGAAACACACACATACAGCTATCCATACACACAGACATACACATACATAGAAACACACACATATAGCTATCTATACACACATACATAGAAACACACATATAGCTATCTATACACACAGACATACACATACATAGAAACACACACATACAGCTATCCATAAACACGGACATACACAGACATAGAAACACACACATATAGCTATCCATAAACACAGACATACACAGACATAGAAACACACACATATAGCTATCTATACACACAGACATACACACACATAGAAACACACACATACAGCTATCCATACACACAGACGTACACACACATAGAAACACACACATACAGCTATCCATACACACAGACATACACAGACATAGAAACACACACATATAGCTATCTATACACACAGACATACACACACATAGAAACACACACATACAGCTATCCATACACACAGACATACACACACATAGAAACACACACATATAGCTATCTATACACACAGACATACACAGACATAGAAACACACACATATAGCTATCTATACACACAGACATACACAGACATAGAAAACACACACATATAGCTATCCATACACACAGACGTACACACACATAGAAACACACACATATAGCTATCTATACACACAGACATACACACACATAGAAACACACACATACAGCTATCTATACACACATACATAGAAACACACATATAGCTATCTATACACACAGACATACACACACATAGAAATACACACATATAGCTATCTATACACACAGACATACACACACATATAGCTATCTATACACACAGACATACACATGCATATATACACACACAGGTAAATATTGCTGTCTGTAGTCATGTCATAGACATGCGCAGCGCGGTGATGAGGACACTGACGTAGCGTGTGCGGCGCTCAGATCCACATCATTTTCTGTAATTTGGCTTTCTCAGGTCCCCCCCATATGATGATGATGGAATATAGCATAAAAAGGAAAAAAGATAGCGGCACTCACCGGGCGTGTTTCAAAGGTGCTTTATTTGGGTACCCTCATTCCAGGGTCCCACTCGGAAGGGAGGGGGTGCAGAGACAGCAGAGATGACGGATCTCCGTTTCGGGGCTCCTACCCCTTCCACGGACCTCAATGTCATGCCCCATCTCGTATATACCCATATGATGAAAAATAAGCACTTCTCCTAACTTAGCAGTGCCCAGTGAACGGACTCCTCTTGATGATGATGGAATAGTTCACGAGTCTTCTGCAATGCTCACTGTATGGACGGACATCTCAGCACTGTGAATCTTAGATGTTAAAGAGAACCTGTCACCTGGATATAAGCCCCTCCACTATCACTACCTGTCCCTGCACTATCACTACCTGTCCCTGCACTATCACTACCTGTCCCTGCACTATCACTACCTGTCCCTGCTCCTTCCTAGCTGCTCCCTATCGATCCCTCTCTGAGCTAAATCCGCCATATAAAACTGCAGAAAAATAACGTATAACTTACAGCAGTCCCTGAGGCTGGGGACTGAGAAGGCGGCCCAGGCTCCATTCTGCCCCTCCTCGATGCAGCAGCACACGCCCCGCTGGGCAGCGTTATTCTTTCTTCATCACCTCCTCCTCCATTTGGAATCTCCCGCCTGCTTACTTATGGATATCTCTGAGAAATGGCTTCTTCTTGCCGCTCTTCCAGATTTGTGCAGTTACGACTGATTGTTGTCCTATGGAGACTCTCCCACCTCAGCTGTAGATCTCTGCAGTAGATCCACAGTGATCATGGGCCTTTTGGCCTCATCTCTGATCAGTCTTCTCCTTGTTGGAGATGAAAGTTTGGAGGGACGGCCGGGTCTTGGTAGATTTGCAGTGGTCTGATCCTCCTTCCATTACAATATGATCCCTTGCACAGCGGCTCCTTCAGATGTTTAACACTTAGGAAATCTTTTTGTATCCAAATCCGGCTTTAACCTTCCCCACACCAGTATCTGGGACCTGCCTGGTGTGTTCCTTGGTCTTCATGATGCTCTCTGCACTGGATACAGACCCCTGAGCCTATCACAGAGCAGGTACATTTATACAGAGACTTGATTACACACAGGTGGATCCTATTGATCATTACCGGTCATTTAGTACATTGGATCATTCAGAGATCCGCACTGACCTTCTGGAGGGAGTTTGCTGCACTGAAAGTGAAGGGGTGAATAATATCGCACCCCCCACACCTCAGTGTTTTATGTTACAGGAGTGTAAAATATCCAATGAATTTGTTTGAAGCCTGAAATGCAACAAAAGGTTTAAAAGTTCAAGGGCCTGAATACTTTCACAAGACACTGGGTGTGTATATTATACAGTTGTGGCCAAAAGTATTGACACCCCTACACTTCTGTCAGATAATCCTCAGTTTCTTGCAATCACAAATTCTTTGGTATTATTATCTTCATTTAATTTGTCTTCAATGAAAAACACAAAAAGAGAATGAAGCAAAAAGCAAAACATTGATCATTTCACACTAAACTCCAAAAATGGGCCGGACAGAAGTATTGGCACCCTCAGCCTAATACTTGGTTGCACAACCTTTAGCCAAAATAACTGTGATCAGCCGCTTCCGGTAACCATCAATGAGTTTCTTACAATGCTCTGCTGGAATTTTACACCATTCTTCTTTGGCAAACTGCTCCAGGTCCCTGATATGTGAAGGCGCCTTCTCCAAACTGCCATTGTTACATCTCTCCACAGGTGTTCTATGGGATTCAGGTCTGGACTCATTGCTGCCACCTTAGAAGTCTCCAGTGCTTTCTCTCACACCATTTTCTAGTGCTTTTTGAAGTGTGTTTTGGGTCATTGTCCTGCTGGAAGACCCATGACCTCTGAGGGAGACCCAGCTTTCTCACACTGGGCCCTACATTATGCTGCACAATGTGTTGGTAGTCTTCAGACTTCATAATGCCATGCACACGGTCAAGCAGTCCAGTGCCAGAGGCAGCAAAGCAACCCCAAAACATCAGGGAGCCTCCGCCATGTCTGACTGTAGGGAGCGTGTTCTTTTCTTTGAATGCCTCTTTTTTTCTCCTGTAAACTCTATGTTGATGCCTTTGCCCATAAATCTCTACTTTTGTCTCATCTGACCAGAGAACATTCTTCCAAAACGTTGTAGGCTTTCTCAGGTAAGTTTTGGCAAACTCCAGCCTGGCTTTGTTATGTCTCGGGGTAAGAAGTGGGGTCTTCCTGGGTCTCCTACCATACAGTCCCTTTTCATTCAGACGCTGACGGATAGTACGGGGTGACACTGTTGTACCCTCGGACTGCAGGGCAGCTTGAACTTGTTTGGATGTTAGTCGAGGTTCTTTATCCACCATCCGCACAATCTTGCGTTGAAATCTCTCGTCAATGTTTCTTTTCCGTCCACATCTAGGGAGGTTAGCCGCAGTGCCATGAGCTTTACACTTCTTGATGACACTGCGCACGGTAGACACAGGAACATTCAGGTCTTTGGAGATGGACTTGTAGCCTTGAGATTGCTGATGCTTCCTCACAATTTGGTTTCTCCAGTCCTCAGACAGTTCTTTGGTCTTCTTTCTTTTCTCCATGCTCAATGTGGTACACACAAGGACACAGGACAGAGGTTGTGTCAACTTTAATCCATGTCAACTGGCTGCAAGTGTGATTTAGTTATTGCCAACACCTGTTAGGTGCCACAGGTAAGTTACAGGTGCTGTTAATTACACTAATTACAGAAGCATCACATGATTTATCTAACTTTTGTCCACCCCCTTTTTTATGTTTGGTGGAATTAGATACAATTTGGCTTTAGGACAATTTTCTTTTGTGTTTTTTCATTGAAGACAAATGAAATGAAGATAATAATAGCAAAGAATTTGTGATTGCAATCATTCAGGAAGAAACTGAGGATTATCTGACAGAATGGCAGGGGTGTCAATACTTTTGGCCACAACTGTATATACATAGGGGGCTGAATACTTTCACGAGGTACTGTGTGTATATATATACATACACACACACACACAAAAATGTGTACACGTTCTACAATAAAGTGTGAGCAGGGTGTAAATAATGTGTAATAATCAAGGTATAAATGCAATCATTGATAAAGACAAGTTACATGATAAGGAACCTATAGATGGCGCCAGAGGCCAAGAGACAGGAGGGGATGATGATGGCGATCACACAATAACACACAAGTCATCACACAGCCACCGCGGATAGACAGGAGGATGAGGACTACATACCATGTGTGAACACGCCTCATTCATATGTAACATGAGGAATACACAGAAGAACACGCAGACAAGAGTCACAGCATGAGTATGCAGAGACAACACGGGAGCGTCACATGTCACCACATATATTATATAGAGTCATTACACACAGAGGGATCTATGTCATGTGTTTATTTATATTAATGTTGATGATTATGGCTTACTGCCAATGAAAACCCAAAGGTCTCAGAAAATTAGAATATTTAACACAAAATACCAGCAAAGGCATGCTAAGTGTTTATAATGATTTCTAAGTCTGGTTCAGTGACTACACAATCATGGGGAAGACTGCTGCCTTGACAGATATCCAGAGGGCAGTCACTGACACACTCCACAAGGAGGGTAAGCCACAAAAGGTCAATGGAAATCACGGTCCCAGAGTCTGGAGGAAGAGCGGAGAGGCCACAATCCCAGAGCGGGAGGAAGAGTGGAGAGGACACAATCCAAGAGTCTGGAGGAAGAGCGGAGAGACCACAATCCCAGAGTCTGGAGGAAGAGCGGAGAGGCCACAATCCAAGAGTCTGGAGGAAGAGTGGAGAGGCCACAATCCAAGAGTCTGGAGGAAGAGGGGAGAGGCCACAATCCCAGAGTCTGGAGGAAGAGCGGAGAGGCCACAATCCAAGAGTCTGGAGGAAGAGTGGAGAGGCCACAATCCCAGAGTCTGGAGGAAGAGTGGAGAGGCCACAATCCCAGAGTCTGGAGGAAGAGCGGAGAGGCCACAATCCCAGAGTCTGGAGGAAGAGCAGAGAGGACATAATCCCAGAGTCTGGAGGAAGAGTGGAGAGGCCACAATCCCAGAGTCTGGAGGAAGAGCGGAGAGGCCACAATCCCAGAGTCTGGAGGAAGAGTGGAGAGGCCACAATCCAAGAGTCTGGAGGAAGAGCGGAGAGGCCACAATCCAAGAGTCTGGAGGAAGAGCGGAGAGGCCACAATCCAAGAGTCTGGAGGAAGAGCGGAGAGGACACAATCCAAGAGTCTGGAGGAAGAGCGGAGAGGCCACAATCCAAGAGTCTGGAGGAAGAGCGGAGAGGCCACAATCCCAGAGTCTGGAGGAAGAGCGGAGAGGCCACAATCCAAGAGTCTGGAGGAAGAGCGGAGAGGCCACAATCCCAGAGTCTGGAGGAAGAGCGGAGAGGCCACAATCCCAGAGTCTGGAGGAAGAGTGGAGAGGCCACAATCCAAGAGTCTGGAGGAAGAGGGGAGAGGCCACAATCCAAGAGTCTGGAGGAAGAGGGGAGAGGCCACAATCCAAGAGTCTGGAGGAAGAGCGGAGAGGCCACAATTCCAGAGTCTGGAGGAAGAGCAGAGAGGCCACAATCCAAGAGTCTGGAGGAAGAGTGGAGAGGCCACAATCCCAGAGTCTGGAGGAAGAGTGGAGAGGCCACAATCCAAGAGTCTGGAGGAAGAGCGGAGAGGCCACAATCCAAGAGTCTGGAGGAAGAGCGGAGAGGCCACAATCCAAGAGTCTGGAGGAAGAGCGGAGAGGACACAATCCAAGAGTCTGGAGGAAGAGCGGAGAGGCCACAATCCAAGAGTCTGGAGGAAGAGCGGAGAGGCCACAATCCCAGAGTCTGGAGGAAGAGCGGAGAGGCCACAATCCAAGAGTCTGGAGGAAGAGCGGAGAGGCCACAATCCAGAGTCTGGAGGAAGAGCGGAGAGGCCACAATCCAGAGTCTGGAGGAAGAGTGGAGAGGCCACAATCCAAGAGTCTGGAGGAAGAGAGGAGAGGCCACAATCCAAGAGTCTGGAGGAAGAGGGGAGAGGCCACAATCCAAGAGTCTGGAGGAAGAGCGGAGAGGTCACAATCCAAGAGTCTGGAGGAAGAGCGGAGAGGCCACAATTCCAGAGTCTGGAGGAAGAGCAGAGAGGCCACAATCCAAGAGTCTGGAGGAAGAGTGGAGAGGCCACAATCCCAGAGTCTGGAGGAAGAGCGGAGAGGCCACAATCCCAGAGTCTGGAGGAAGAGCGGAGAGGACACAATCCCAGAGTCTGGAGGAAGAGCGGAGAGGGACACAATCCAAGAGTCTGGAGGAAGAGGGGAGAGGCCACAATCCAGAGTCTGGAGGAAGAGTGGAGAGGCCACAATCCAAGAGTCTGGAGGAAGAGCGGAGAGGCCACAATCCAAGAGTCTGGAGGAAGAGCGGAGAGGCCACAATCCCAGAGTCTGGAGGAAGAGCGGAGAGGCCACAATCCAAGAGTCTGGAGGAAGAGCGGAGAGGACACAATCCAAGAGTCTGGAGGAAGAGCGGAGAGGCCACGATCCAAGAGTCTGGAGGAAGAGCGGAGAGGTCACAATCCAAGAGTCTGGAGGAAGAGCGGAGAGGCCATAATCCAGAGTCTGGAGGAAGAGTGGAGAGGCCACAATCCAAGAGTCTGGAGGAAGAGCGGAGAGGACACAATCCAAGAGTCTGGAGGAAGAGTGGAGAGGCCACAATCCCAGAGTCTGGAGGAAGAGCGGAGAGGCCACAATCCAAGAGTCTGGAGGAAGAGCGGAGAGGACACAATCCAAGAGTCTGGAGGAAGAGCGGAGAGGCCACGATCCAAGAGTCTGGAGGAAGAGCGGAGAGGCCACAATCCAAGAGTCTGGAGGAAGAGTGGAGAGGCCACAATCCCAGAGTCTGGAGGAAGAGTGGAGAGGCCACAATCCCAGAGTCTGGAGGAAGAGTGGAGAGGCACAATCCAAGAGTCTGGAGGAAGAGCGGAGAGGCCACAATCCAAGAGTCTGGAGGAAGAGTGGAGAGGCCACAATCCCAGAGTCTGGAGGAAGAGTGGAGAGGCCACAATCCCAGAGTCTGGAGGAAGAGGGGAGAGGCCACAATCCAAGAGTCTGGAGGAAGAGGGGAGAGGCCACAATCCCAGAGTCTGGAGGAAGAGTGGAGAGGCCACAATCCAAGAGTCTGGAGGAAGAGCGGAGAGGCCACAATCCAAGAGTCTGGAGGAAGAGCGGAGAGGCCACAATCCCAGAGTCTGGAGGAAGAGCGGAGAGGCCACAATCCAAGAGTCTGGAGGAAGAGCGGAGAGGACACAATCCAAGAGTCTGGAGGAAGAGCGGAGAGGCCACGATCCAAGAGTCTGGAGGAAGAGCGGAGAGGCACAATCCAAGAGTCTGGAGGAAGAGCGGAGAGGCCATAATCCCAGAGTCTGGAGGAAGAGCGGAGAGGCCACAATCCAAGAGTCTGGAGGAAGAGCGGAGAGGCCACAATCCAAGAGTCTGGAGGAAGAGCGGAGAGGCCACAATCCAAGAGTCTGAAGGAAGAGTGGAGAGGCCACAATCCCAGAGTCTGGAGGAAGAGTGGAGAGGCCACAATCCAAGAGTCTGAAGGAAGAGTGGAGAGGCCACAATCCAAGAGTCTGGAGGAAGAGGGGAGAGGCCATAATCCAAGAGTCTGGAGGAAGAGTGGAGAGGCCACAATTCCAGAGTCTGGAGGAAGAGCAGAGAGGCCACAATCCAAGAGTCTGGAGGAAGAGTGGAGAGGCCACAATCCCAGAGTCTGGAGGAAGAGCGGAGAGGGCCACAATCCCAGAGTCTGGAGGAAGAGCGGAGAGGACACAATCCCAGAGTCTGGAGGAAGAGCGGAGAGGACACAATCCAAGAGTCTGGAGGAAGAGGGGAGAGGCCACAATCCCAGAGTCTGGAGGAAGAGTGGAGAGGCCACAATCCAAGAGTCTGGAGGAAGAGCGGAGAGGCCACAATCCAAGAGTCTGGAGGAAGAGCGGAGAGGCCACAATCCAGAGTCTGGAGGAAGAGCGGAGAGGCCACAATCCAAGAGTCTGGAGGAAGAGTGGAGAGGCCACAATCCCAGAGTCTGGAGGAAGAGTGGAGAGGCCACAATCCCAGAGTCTGGAGGAAGAGGGGAGAGGCCACAATCCAAGAGTCTGGAGGAAGAGGGGAGAGGCCACAATCCCAGAGTCTGGAGGAAGAGTGGAGAGGCCACAATCCAAGAGTCTGGAGGAAGAGCGGAGAGGCCACAATCCAAGAGTCTGGAGGAAGAGCGGAGAGGCCACAATCCCAGAGTCTGGAGGAAGAGCGGAGAGGCCACAATCCAAGAGTCTGGAGGAAGAGCGGAGAGGACACAATCCAAGAGTCTGGAGGAAGAGCGGAGAGGCCACGATCCAAGAGTCTGGAGGAAGAGCGGAGAGGCCACAATCCAAGAGTCTGGAGGAAGAGCGGAGAGGCCATAATCCCAGAGTCTGGAGGAAGAGCGGAGAGGCCACAATCCAAGAGTCTGGAGGAAGAGTGGAGAGGCCACAATCCAAGAGTCTGGAGGAAGAGCGGAGAGGCCACAATCCAAGAGTCTGAAGGAAGAGTGGAGAGGCCACAATCCCAGAGTCTGGAGGAAGAGTGGAGAGGCCACAATCCAAGAGTCTGAAGGAAGAGTGGAGAGGCCACAATCCAAGAGTCTGGAGGAAGAGGGGAGAGGCCATAATCCAAGAGTCTGGAGGAAGAGCGGAGAGGCCATAATCCAAGAGTCTGGAGGAAGAGCGGAGAGGCCACAATCCAAGAGTCTGAAGGAAGAGTGGAGAGGCCACAATCCCAGAGTCTGGAGGAAGAGTGGAGAGGCCACAATCCAAGAGTCTGAAGGAAGAGTGGAGAGGCCACAATCCAAGAGTCTGGAGGAAGAGGGGAGAGGCCACAATCCCAGAGTCTGGAGGAAGAGGGGAGAGGCCACAATCCAAGAGTCTGGAGGAAGAGGGGAGAGGCCACAATCCCAGAGTCTGGAGGAAGAGCGGAGAGGCCACAATCCCAGAGTCTGGAGGAAGAGTGGAGAGGCCACAATCCAAGAGTCTGGAGGAAGAGGGGAGAGGCCACAATCCAAGAGTCTGGAGGAAGAGCGGAGAGGCCACAATCCAAGAGTCTGGAGGAAGAGCGGAGAGGCCACAATCCAAGAGTCTGGAGGAAGAGGGGAGAGGCCACAATCTAAACTGCTTGAGGTCTAGTGTGAAGTGTCCATACTCAGTGATGGTTTGGGCCATGTCATCTGCTGGCGTAGCTCCACTGTGTTTTATCATGATCATAGTCAGCGCTGCCGTCTACCAGGACATTTTACAGCTCTTCATTCTTCCCTCTGCCGCTTTTTGGAGGAGATTCATTTTCCAGAAGGACTTGGCCCCTGTCTACACTCCCAAAAGTGCCAATACCTGGTTTACTAACCACAGGGATCACTGTGCTTGATTGACAGCAAACTCGTCTGACCTAAATCCCATAGAGAATGTAGAAGAGACTCCAGAGCAAACAATGCAGACGAGCTGAAGGCTGCTATCAAAGCAACCTGGGCTTCCATAACCAGTCAGCAGCCATAGGCTGATCACCTCGAGGCCACACCACATTGATGTCACAGGCTGATCTCCTCCAGGCCACGTTGCACTGTGCAGGAATTCATACAGAAGGAGCAAGTATTGAGGACATTTACTGTACGGCTTCTCATTAGAACATGTATGAGTTACAATTCACTATTTCAGTTGGTCTTATATAATATTCTAATTTTCTGAGATAATGACCTTTGGGTTTTCATTGGCTGTAGACTACAATCATCAACATTAACAGAAATAAATCCCTCTGTGTGTAATGACTATAATATATGGGTTTCACTTTATGTATTGAATCCCTGAAATAATTATCTTTTTGGTGATATTGTACTTTATTGAGATGCTCTTGTAGATACAGTGCGGACAATGTGCAAAGAACCTGATACACAGCGTGAAGCTAGCACCCGACGTGCGTTTCCCGTAATGTCAGAATCGCATTCCTGGTGCGTATCCAATGTCAGAACTCGCATTTCTGGAGCCAGCACCCGACACACGTTTCAAGCAATGTCAGAACTCGCATTCATGAAGCCAGCACCTGACACACGTTTCCAGCAAAGTCAGAACTCGCATTCCTGGTGCCAGCACCGACACACATTCCTGGTGCCAGCACCGACACACGTTTCCAGCAATGTCAGAACTCACATTCCTGGTGCCAGCACCGACACACATTCCTGGTGCCAGCACCGACACACGTTGCCAGCAAAGTCAGAACTCGCATTCATGGAGCCAGCACCCGACACACGTTTCCAGCAATGTCAGAACTCACATTCCTGGTGCCAGCACCGACGCACATTTACAGCAATGTCAGAGCTCACATTCCTGGTGCCAGCACCGACGCACGTTTCCAGCAATGTCAGAACTCACAATCCCGGTGCCAGCAATGTCAGAACTCACATTCCTGGTGCCAGCACCGACACACGTTTCCAGCAATGTCAGAACTCACATTTCTGGTGCCAGCACCGACACACGTTTCCCGTAATGTCAGAACTCGCGTTCCTGGTGCCAGCACCTGACACATACTTCAGCGTTCAGCCTTATTCTGTGGAGGGCAGAGATGTTTTGGGTGTGTTTTGCTCCTCTGGGGGTCTTGACTGTGCACAAGACACTATAAAACCTGAAGACACCAGAGGATTTTGGGTGACATTGTAGCGCCTGGTGTCAGAAAGCTGGGGGCGTCCTAGGTCAGGGGTTTCCAGCAGAACAATGACCCCAAACATCAAGAAGCCCCAGAAATGGAGGAAACAAAACGCTGGAGAGATCTGTAGTGGCAGCAATGACCGGATCTAAATCCTATTGATCACTTGTGGAGAGATCTGAAAATTGGGAGAAGTCGCCTCAAATATGAGCGACCGGGAGCTGATTATAAAGAGGAGGAGAAACTCCAGGAGGAGGATCTTGTGGAGGTTGCAGGAGGACACTGATCTTTCCTCCTCGGCTCTTGGGACTTTCCATCTGGGTTTCCTCGTCGTTCTCGACCTTCTATGAAAAGCAGCAGAGGATAAACCGGTCCTGGTGTCTGCTGCTTCCGTCTGGATCTCACCCAGGACTGGGGTCAATGATCCCCTGCACATAATCTGCTTTATGTTTGGAGATCTGGCATGATCCCGTGTGCTGAATGTGATCCTTTCTGCAGCAGCAGTGCCCTCCTCTGTTTGGAAACCTCCTGCCTCCTGGATAGTCGGAGGATCGGCTACAATCTGGTTGAGGACGTTTCCTCCTGATCGGGGGCCGCAGGTGACGGAGCCACCTCTGGACCGGGCACATTCCTGCTCTGTGGACCTGACCGTGGCAGCTGCCGATCCCAGGACTGTGTAAGGAAACTGCCTTCATGTCTAGGGCTTTTCACAAGAAGTCAAAGGGCAAAGTGGATTCCGAGACACCTGTGATCTGGTAACATAAATCTTTGTGCTCTTATCCCGGCAATCACAGATATCAGCCGCGCCACCCGGGGGGATGGGCACAGGGAGCGAGACTCCGGACACCCGGGGGAGCACAGGGGGGCGAGACTCCGGACACCCGGGGGAGCACAGGGGGGCGAGACTCCGGACACCCGGGGGAGCACAGGGGGGCGAGACTCCGGACACCCGGGGGAGCACAGGGGGGCGAGACTCCGGACACCCGGGGGAGCACAGGGGGGCGAGACTCCGGACACCCGGGGGAGCACAGGGGGGCGAGACTCCGGACACCCGGGGGAGCACAGGGGGGGCCAGACTCCGGACACCCGGGGGAGCACAGGGGGGGCCAGACTCCGGACACCCGGGGGAGCACAGGGGGGGCCAGACTCCGGACACCCGGGGGAGCACAGGGGGGGCCAGACTCCGGACACCCGGGGGAGCACAGGGGGGGCCAGACTCCGGACACCCGGGGGAGCACAGGGGGGGCCAGACTCCGGACACCCGGGGGAGCACAGGGGGGGCCAGACTCCGGACACCCGGGGGAGCACAGGGGGGGCCAGACTCCGGACACCCGGGGGAGCACAGGGGGGGCCAGACTCCGGACACCCGGGGGAGCACAGGGGGGGCCAGACTCCGGACACCCGGGGAGCACAGGGGGGGCCAGACTCCGGACACCCGGGGGAGCACAGGGGGGGCCAGACTCCGGACACCCGGGGGAGCACAGGGGGGGCCAGACTCCGGACACCCGGGGGAGCACAGGGGGGGCCAGACTCCGGACACCCGGGGGAGCACAGGGGGGGCCAGACTCCGGACACCCGGGGGAGCACAGGGGGGGCCAGACTCCGGACACCCGGGGGAGCACAGGGGGGGCCAGACTCCGGACACCCGGGGGAGCACAGGGGGGGCCAGACTCCGGACACCCGGGGGAGCACAGGGGGGGGCCAGACTCCGGACACCCGGGGGAGCACAGGGGGGGGCCAGACTCCGGACACCCGGGGGAGCACAGGGGGGGCCAGACTCCGGACACCCGGGGGAGCACAGGGGGGGCCAGACTCCGGACACCCAGGGAAGCACAGGGGGGCGAGACTCCGGACACCCGGGGGGGCACAGGGGGGGCGAGACTCCGGACATCCGGGGGAGCACAGGGGGGGCGAGACTAAACCATCGACTAAGTCTAACTCCCTCATACACGGCTCATGATAAATTCACTGTACAATGTGATCAGGCTATAATCATTATTATGATACAACGCGCTCCTTACTTGCTGTCAGTGAATGTATACGGGAGGGTCGCAGACTCTCTTCCTGCTCTTTCGTTTTCGGAGAGACGCAGATTGAACGTCAGGTTGATGGTGGGATCCACCTGAGGAGACATCAGATATCCACTTATATACTATCTACCGTCCTCCTCACCGCCCCCTGCCCGTCCTCCTCACCGCCCCCCGCCCGTCCACCTCCTCACCGCCCCCCGCCCGTCCACCTCCTCACCGCCCCCCGCCCGTCCTCCTCACCGCCCCCCGCCCGTCCTCCTCCTCACCACCGCCCCCGCCCGTCCTCCTCCTCACCGCCCCCCGCCCGTCCACCTCCTCACCGCCCCCCGCCCGTCCACCTCCTCACCGCCCCGCCCGTCCACCCCGCCCCCGCCCGTCCTCCTCACCGCCCCCCGCCCGTCCTCCTCCTCACCGCCCCCCGCCCGTCCTCCTCCTCACCGCCCCCCGCCCGTCCTCCTCCTCACCGCCCCCTGCCCGTCCTCCTCCTCACCACCCCCGCCCGTCCTCCTCCTCACCGCCCCCCGCCCGTCCTCCTCCTCACCGCCCCCCGCCCGTCCTCCTCCTCACCGCCCCCCGCCCGTCCTCCTCCTCACCGCCCCCCGCCCGTCCTCCTCCTCACCGCCCCCCGCCCGTCCTCCTCCTCACCGCCCCCCGCCCGTCCTCCTCCTCACCGCCCCCGCGCCCGTCCTCCTCCTCACCGCCCCCCGCCCGTCCTCCTCCTCACCGCCCCCCGCCCGTCCTCCTCCTCACCCCCCCGCCCGTCCACTCTCACCCCCCGTCCTCTTCCTCACCACCCCCCCCCTCCGGCATCCTCGCTGTACCTGTGCTCCGGGCTCTGGTTCTCGTCCCATCTCACTGATCGTGTCCAGAGAGAAGTCGTCTCGCACCGTGAAGGATTCAACCTGGACCAGAGAAATGACATCACGTCGAGCAGATACCAGAGAGCACAAGAGACCAGCAAACATGACCCCCGAGGGACAGCAGACACAACATCCCCCGAGGGACTGCAGACAAGACCCCCCCCGCCCGAGGGACGGCAGACAAGACCCCCCCCGAGGGACAGCAGACAAGATCATCCCCCCCCCCCGAGGGACAGCAGACAAGATCATCCCCCCCCCCGAGGGACGGCAGACGAGACCCCCCCCCCCGAGGGACGGCAGACAAGACCCCCCCCCCCCCCGAGGGACAGCAGACAAGACCCCCCCCGTGACAGCAGACAAGACCCCCCCCCCCCCGAGGAACAGCAGACAAGACCCCCCCCCGAGGGACAGCAGGACCCCCCCCCCCGAAGGACGGCAGACAAGACCCGCCCCCCCCCCGAGGGACAGCAGACAAGACCCCCCCGAAGGACGGCAGACAAGACCCCCCCCCGAGGGACGGCAGACACGAATTTCCCCCGCCCCGCGGGACGGCAGACAAGACCCCCCCCTCGAGGGACGTCAGACAAGACCACCCCCCTGAGGGACGTCAGACAAGACCACCCCCAACAAGGGACGTCAGGCAAGACCCCCCCCCCGCCCCCCGAGGGACGTCAGGCAAGCCCCCCCCCCCCCCGAGGGACGGCTGACGAGACCACCATCCCCCCCGAGGGATGTCAGACACAAGGCCCCCCCCCGAGGGACAGCAGGACCCCCCCCCCCCCGAAGGACGGCAGACAAGACCCCCCCCCCTCCCGAGGGACAGCAGACAAGACCCCCCCGAAGGACGGCAGACACGAATTCCCCCCGCCCGACGGCAGACAAGACCCCACCCCCCCTCCACGAGGGACGTCAGACAAGACCACCCCCCCAAGGGACATCGGGCAAGACACCCCCCCCCCCCGAGGGACGTCAGGCAAGACCTCCCCCCCCCCCCCCGAGGGACGTCAGGCAAGACCCCCCCCCCCCCGAGGGACGGCTGACGAGACCACCATCCCCCCAAGGGACGTCAGACACAAGGCCCCCCCCGAGGGACAGCAGACAAGACCCCCCCCACGAGGGACGGCAGACGAGAGCTCCCCCCAAAGGTATGGCAGACAAGGCCCCCCCCGAGGGTCAGCAGTCAAGGCACCCCCGAGAGGTCGGCCATGTGCGGCACTTACATGGGTGAGCACCCGGCCACTTGTCTTGCGGTGGGTGACTGTAGCTGTCGCCTTTCCTCCAGGATCAGACAGACAAATGTCGGTGTCAGCGAGGAGATGGACAGATCGCAGAACGCCAGGGTCATGGACATCAGCGTGGAGCAACGTCACAACATGTATGTCACCTGTGAGGAACAGAACAACCATCATCATCAGCGAAGCACCGGAGAGCCCGTCCTACACCGGCCACCACCTCATCATTCACATCAGCACCGGAGAGCCTGTGCTACACCGGCCATCACCACCGGTCACCTCATCATTCACATCAGCACCGGAGAGCCTGTGCTACACCGGCCATCACCACCGGTCACCGCGTCATTCACATCAGCACCGGAGAGCCCGTCCTACACCGGCCATCACCCCCGGTCACCTCATCATTCACATCAGCACCGGAGAGCCCGTCCTGCACCGGTCATCACCCACGGTCACCTCATCATTCACATCAGCACCAGAGAGCCTGTCCTACACCGGCCATCACCCCCGGTCACCGCGTCATTCACATCAGCACCGGAGAGCCCGTCCTACACCGGCCATCACCCCCGGTCACCTCATCATTCACATCAGCACCGGAGAGCCCGTCCTACACCGGCCATCACCGTGCGAGGCACCAGAGAGCCTGTCCTACACCGGCCATCACCCCCGGTCACCTCATCATTCACATCAGCACCGGAGAGCCCGTCCTACACCGGCCATCACCCCCGGTCACCTCATCATTCACATCAGCACCGGAGAGCCTGTCCTACACCGGCCATCACCCCCGGTCACCTCATCATTCACATCAGTACTGTAGAGCCCGTCCTACACCGGCCATCACCACCGGTCACCTCATCATTCACATCAGCACCGGAGAGCCTGTCCTACACCGGCCATCACCGCCGGTCACCTCATCATTCACATCAGCACCAGAGAGCCTGTCCTACACCGGCCATCACCCCGGTCACCTCATCATTCACATCAGCACCGGAGAGCCTGTCCTACACCGGCCATCACCCCCGGTCACCTCATCATTCACATCAGTACTGTAGAGCCCGTCCTACACCGGCCATCACCACCGGTCACCTCATCATTCACATCAGCACTGGAGAGCCTGTCCTACACCGGCCATCACCCCGGTCACCTCATCATTCACATCAGTACTGTAGAGCCCGTCCTACACCGGCCATCACCACCGGTCACCTCATCATTCACATCAGCACTGGAGAGCCTGTCCTACACCGGCCATCACCCCCGGTCACCTCATCATTCACATCAGTACTGTAGAGCCCGTCCTACACCGGCCATCACCACCGGTCACCTCATCATTCACATCAGCACTGGAGAGCTCTGTGCTACACCGGCCATCACCGCCCGTCACCTCATCATTCACATCAGCACCGGAGAGCCGTCCTACACCGGCCATCACCGCCCGTCACCTCATCATTCACATCAGCACCAGAGAGCCTGTCCTACACCGGCCATCACCCCCGGTCACCTCATCATTCACATCAGCACCGGAGAGCCTGTCCTACACCGGCCATCACCCCCGGTCACCTCATCATTCACATCAGTACTGTAGAGCCCGTCCTACACCGGCCATCACGCCCGTCACCTCATCATTCACATCAGTACTGTAGAGCCCGTCCTACACCGGCCATCACCCCCGGTCACCTCTATCATTCACATCAGCACCGGAGAGCCCGTCCTACACCGGCCATCACCCCCGGTCACCTCATCATTCACATCAGCACCGGAGAGCCCGTCCTACACCGGCCATCACCCCCGGTCACCTCATCATTCACATCAGCACCGGAGAGCCCGTCCTACACCGGCCATCACCCCGGTCACCTCATCATTCACATCAGCACCGGAGAGCCTGTCCTACACCGGCCATCACTGCCAGTCACCTCATCATTCACATCAGCACCGGAGAGCCTATCCTACACCGGCCACCACCGTGCGAGGCACCAGAGAGCCTGTCCTACACCGGCCATCACCCCCGGTCACCTCATCATTCACATCAGCACTGGAGAGCCCGTCCTACACCGGTCATCACCCCCGGTCACCTCATCATTCACATCAGCACCAGAGAGCCCGTCCTACACCGGTCATCACCCCGGTCACCTCATCATTCACATCAGCACCGGAGAGCCCGTCCTACACCGGCCATCACCCTCGGTCACCTCATCATTCACATCAGCATCGGAGAGCCCGTCCTACACCGGCCACCACCGTGCGAGGCACCGGAGAGCCCGTCCTACACCGGCCATCACCCCGGCCACCTCATCATTCACATCAGCACCGGAGAGCCCGTCCTACACCGGCCATCACCGCCCGTCACCTCATCATTCACATCAGCACCGGAGAGCCCGTCCTACACCGGCCATCACCCCCGGTCACCTCATCATTCACATCAGCACCGGAGAGCCCGTCCTACACCGGCCCATCACCGCGCGAGGCACCGGAGAGCCCGTCCTACACCGGCCATCACCCCTGGTCACCTCATCATTCACATCAGCACCGGAGAGCCCGTCCTACACCGGCCATCACCCCCGGTCACCTCATCATTCACATCAGCACCGGAGAGCCCGTCCTACACCGGCCCATCACCGCGCAAGGCACCAGAGAGCCCGTCCTACACCGGCGATCACTGCCCGTCACCTCATCATTCACATCAGCACCGGAGAGCCCGTCCTACACCGGCCACCACCGTGCGAGGCACCGGAGAGCCCGTCCTACACCGGCCATCACTGCCAGTCACCTCATCATTCACATCAGCACCGGACAGCCCGTCCTACACCGGCCATCACCCCGGTCACCTCATCATTCACATCAGCACCAGAGAGCCCGTCCTACACCGGCCATCACCCCTGGTCACCTCATCATTCACATCAGCACCGGAGAGCCCGTCCTACACCGGCCACCACCGTGCGAGGCACCGGAGAGCCCGTCCTACACCGGCCATCACTGCCAGTCACCTCATCATTCACATCAGCACCGGAGAGCCCGTCCTACACCGGCCATCACTGCCAGTCACCTCATCATTCACATCAGCACCGGAGAGCCCGTCCTACACCGGCCATCACCCCCGGTCACCTCATCATTCACATCAGCACCGGAGAGCCCGTCCTACACCGGCCCATCACCGCGCGAGGCACCAGAGAGCCCGTCCTACACCGGCCATCACCCCGGCCACCTCATCATTCACATCAGCACCGGAGAGCCCATCCTACACCGGCCATCACCGCCCGTCACCTCATCATTCACATCAGCACCGGAGAGCCCGTCCTACACCGGCCATCACCCCCGGTCACCTCATCATTCACATCAGCACCGGAGAGCCCGTCCTACACCGGCCCATCACCGCACAAGGCACCAGAGAGCCCGTCCTACACCGGCCATCACCGCCCGTCACCTCATCATTCACATCAGCACCGGAGAGCCCGTCCTACACCGGCCACCATCGTGCGAGGCACCGGAGAGCCCGTCCTACACCGGCCATCACCCCCGGTCACCTCATCATTCACATCAGCACCGGAGAGCCCGTCCTACACCGGCGATCACCCTGGTCACCTCATCATTCACATCAGCACCGGAGAGCCCGTCCTACACCGGCCATCACTGCCAGTCACCTCATCATTCACATCAGCACCGGACAGCCCGTCCTACACCGGCCATCACCCCCGGTCACCTCATCATTCACATCAGTACTGGAGAGCCCGTCCTACACCGGCCATCTCATCATTCACATCAGCACCAGAGAGCCTGTCCTACACCGGCCATCACCCCGGCCACCTCATCATTCACATCAGCACCGGAGAGCCCGTCCTACACCGGCCATCACCCCCGGTCACCTCATCATTCACATCAGTACTGGAGAGCCCGTCCTACACCGGCCATCACCGCCCGTCACCTCATCATTCACATCAGCACCGGAGAGCCCGTCCTACACCGGCCATCACCGCCCGTCACCTCATCATTCACATCTGCACCGGAGAGCCCGTCCTACACCGGCCATCACCGGTGGTCACCCCATCATTCACATCAGCACCAGAGAGCCTGTCCTACACCGGCCATCACCGGTGGAGGTAAAGACTTCTTCATCAAATGACATCAGTCCTGGCGTCCTCACCGTGATCGCTCTGCATGGCGGTCAGCTCTTGCAGCAGGCGGCAGACACATGGGAGCGGACATCGGGCCAGGATCCAGCTCAGAGAGTCCAAGATAATGGTGAGGGGGCCGCTCACATCACCCAACCGCTGCCGAATGCCCTGTACGGAGAGGTCATGCAGGGTCAGAGAAGGACACGTCCTCTCCCAGGTCAGAGGGTTGGAGAACCCATCATGAAAGGTTAGGCTGAGGAGAAAGGACAGGAAGACACGAGGCACAAGGTCAGGAGCAGCCAGTACTGAGCCCAATGCTATCCACATAGTGTCAAAACCTGTCTACGCCACGCATTCTCCTTTCCTCCCAGCCACACCGGCTTCTTAATATTCCTCCTCTCTTCCTACCCCGCTGTAACTCTTCTGTCCATACTGCTCCCATTTATACTTTTCTGCAAATCTCCTCTTTTCCGATGCCCCTTCTCTCTTCCCACCACCTCCTCCTTCCCAATGCCTCTCCTCTCTTCCCGCCACCTCCTCTCTTCCCACCACCTCCTACTTCCCGATGCCCCTCCTTTCTTCCCGCCACCTCCTCCTTCCCGATGCCCCTCCTCTCTTCCCACCACCTCCTCCTTCCCAATGCCTCTCCTCTCTTCCCGCCACCTCCTCTCTTCCCGCCACCTCCTCCTTCCCGATGCCCCTCCTCTCTTCCCACCACCTCCTCCTTCCCAATGCCTCTCCTCTCTTCCCGCCACCTCCTCCTTCCCGATGCCCCTCCTCTCTTCCCGCCACCTCCTCCTTTCCGATGCCCCTCCTCTCTTCCCACCACCTCCTCCTTCCCAATGCCTCTCCTCTCTTCCCGCCACCTCCTCTCTTCCCGCCACCTCCTCCTTCCCGATGCCCCTCCTCTCTTCCCACCACCCCCTCCTTCCCGATGCCCCTCCTCTCTTCCCGCCACCTCCTCTCTTCCCGCCACCTCCTCCTTCCCGATGCCCCTCCTCTCTTCCCACCACCCCCTCCTTCCCGATGCCCCTCCTCTCTTCCCGCCACCTCCTCTCTTCCCACCACCTCCTCCTTCCCAATGCCTCTCCTCTCTTCCCGCCACCTCCTCTCTTCCCGCCACCTCCTCCTTCCCGATGCCCCTCCTCTCTTCCCGCCACCTCCTCCTTTCCGATGCCCCTCCTCTCTTCCCACCACCTCCTCCTTCCCAATGCCTCTCCTCTCTTCCCGCCACCTCCTCTCTTCCCGCCACCTCCTCCTTCCCGATGCCCCTCCTCTCTTCCCACCACCCCCTCCTTCCCGATGCCCCTCCTCTCTCCCGCCACCCCCTCTTCTTCCCGCCACCTCCTCCTTCCCGATGCCTCTCACTTCCCGCCACCCCCTCCTTCCCGATGCCCCTCCTCTCTCCCGCCACCCCCTCCTTCCCGATGCCCCTCCTCTCTTCCCACCACCCCCTCCTTCCCGATGCCCCTCCTCTCTCCCGCCACCCCCTCCTTCCCGATGCCCCTCCTCTCTCCCGCCACCCCCTCCTTCCCGATGCCCCTCCTCTCTTCCCACCACCCCCTCCTTCCCGATGCCCATCCTCTTCCCGCCACCTCCTCCTTCCCGATGCCCCTCCTCTCTTCCCGCCACCGCCTCCTTCCCGATGCCCCTCCTTTCGTCCCACGTATCTTGCTTTCTCCCTCATCCCATAACCACCTCCTCTCACTTGTGCCTTCCTGTCCACCACGCACCATCCTTGCACCTGGTCAATAATGTGTGGTCTTGCTCCTCACCTGGATGAAATCTCCTTTGGTAAGGCATCCAGGAACTCTTCTTCAGGGGTCTCATAACTGAAGACGTGCACTTGTTCTGCCCTGTAACACACCAAACCAAATCTTTATGCAACAGGTTACCGGAGCTCCGATACCGCCAACCCCCATTGTGATTCCCAGCGCTCTACTTTCCTGTGGCATTAATGATGCCATCAATAGTGAATATCGTCCTGATCAAGGCCGCATCAATATCCCATACAGAAGTGGGCAGTAATATGGCAATAATGTGCCCACCCCATAATGACAGCCGGAAGGCTCCTACTAAGGACGCGGGAACACAAGAGGCAGCTGAGCGGAGAACGGTAAGGCTGCGTTCACACGCCGCATGATTTTCACGCTTTTTTACACGTGCTTTTCCTGCAAAACCGCATCTGCGTTTCCTGGCAAAGTGAATGGAAATTCACCTTTGCTGTGCAGACGCTGCACTTTTATGGGAGAAAGCACGCATGTAAAAAGAATGACCAGGTCAATTGTTTGCACTTAACAGCGCGCGCTTTCACCCATAGGCCCCATTATAAGCGCTGGAGTCATTCAGATAATGCCTATGCCAGCGCCCATAATGGCAGGCGCAGGAGGAGGAGCAGGAATTGATGTCACAAGGGAGGAGGAAGAATCCGGTGTTCCTCCCCCGGGTGACATGTCGGAGTTTCTCAGTGTATCTACATACATGTGTTTACATACACTGCAAAACACAAATAAAGGTTAACAAAAGGTATCAAAAATAAAAAAATAAAATACTCACCTCTCCGCCGGCTGTGCGGGGTCCTGAGGAGAAGACGTCCGATCACTGCAGAGGCCTGATTGGCCAGTAGTGACCAGCTGATGTGTCACGTTACATCATCAGCTGATCAGTTTGGGCCACTAAGATGATTAAGGTCCTTGCAATGATTGGACGTCTTCTCCTCAGGACCCCGCACAGCCGGCGGAGAGGTGAGTATTTTATTTTTTTTATTTTTGATACCTTTTGTTAACTTTTATTTTGCTTTTGCAGTGTATGTAGACACGTGTGCAGATTCACTGCGAAAGGGAAACTCCAGCCCCAACATGTCACACGGGGGAGGAACACAGGAAAAATGCCTCCATAAACATAGGCGGTGTGAGAATGCCTTGCCTTTTCTTTACCAGCGCTAAAAAACGAGGCCACGAAACACAAGCAACTATGCCCGCACAGAAACCCCGAAAAACGCACCGTGTGACCATAGCATTACACCACGTCTAACGAGAGAGTGTGACCCCAAAAGTACACTCTGGGGTACAGGACAAGGTATCAAGGCTGAGAATGGATGCAGACAAGCCAAAAACCCAAAACTGAGCATAAATGATCCCAGAAGGAGCGATGACAAGGAGGAACATCGGCAAGATGCAGAGGAGGAACTATGACAAGGAGGAAGATTGGTGAGAAGACGAGGAGAAGCGGAGATAAGGAGGAACATCGGCAAGACGCAGAGGAGGAACAATGACAAGGAGGAAGATTGGTGAGAAGAAGAGGAGTGATAACAAGGAGGAACATCGTCAAGACACAGAGAGAAGGAGGAACATCAGCAAGACGCTGAGATAAGGAGGAACATCGGCAAGACGCAGAGATAAGGAGGAACATCAGCAAGACGCAGAGATAAGGTGGAACATCGGCAAGACGTAGAGATAAGGAGGAACATCGGCAAGACGCAGAGATAAGGAGGAACATCGGCAAGACGCTGAGATAAGGAGGAACATCGGCAAGACGTAGAGATAAGGAGGAACATCGGCAAGACGCAGAGATAAGGAGGAACATCAGCGAGATGCGGAGGAGGAGCGATAACAAGGAGGAACATCGGCAAGACGCGGAGATAAGGAGGAACATCAGCGAGATGCGGAGGAGGAGCGATAACAAGGAGGAACATCGGCAAGACGCGGAGATAAGGAGGAACATCGGCAAGACGCGGAGATAAGGAGGAACATCGGCAAGACGCGGAGATAAGGAGGAACATCGGCAAGACGCGGAGATAAGGAGGAACATCGGCAAGACGCGGAGATAAGGAGGAACATCGGCAAGACGCGGAGATAAGGAGGAACATCGGCAAGACGCGGAGATAAGGAGGAACATCGGCAAGACGCGGAGATAAGGAGGAACATCGGCAAGACGCGGAGATAAGGAGGAACATCAGCAAGACGGAGAGATAAGGAGGAACATCGGCAAGACGCGGAGATAAGGAGGAACATCGGCAAGACGCGGAGATAAGGAGGAACATCGGCAAGACGCAGAGATAAGGAGGAACATCGGCAAGACGCGGAGATAAGGAGGAACATCAGCAAGACGCGGAGATAAGGAGGAACATCAGCAAGACGCGGAGATAAGGAAGAACATCAGCAAGACGCAGAGATAAGGAGGAACATCGGCAAGACGCGGAGATAAGGAGGAACATCAGCAAGACGCAGAGATAAGGAGGAACATCGGCAAGACGCGGAGATAAGGAAGAACTCAAGCAAGACGCAGAGATAAGGAGGAACATCGGCAAGACGCAGAGATAAGGAGGAACATCGGCAAGACGCAGAGATAAGGAGGAACATCGGCAAGACGCAGAGATAAGGAGGAACATCGGCAAGACGCAGATAAGGAGGAACATCGGCAAGACACAGAGATAAGGAGGAACATCGGCAAGACGCAGAGATAAGGAGGAACATCGGCAAGACGCAGAGATAAGGAGGAACATCGGCAAGACGCAGAGATAAGGAGGAACATCGGCAAGACGCAGAGATAAGGAGGAACATCGGCAAGACGCAGAGATAAGGAGGAAACATCGGCAAGACGCAGAGGAGGAACAATGACAAGGAGGAAGATTGGTGAGAAGCGGCGATAAGGAGGAACATCAGCGAGATGCGGAGGAGGAACAATGACAAGGAGGAACATCGGCAAGACGCAGAGATAAGGAGGAACATCAGCAAGACGTGGAGATAAGAAGGAACATCGGCAAGACGCAGAGATAAGGAGGAACATTGGCAAGACGCAGAGATAAGGAGGAACATCAGTGAGATGCGGAGGAGGAGCGATAACAAGGAGGAACATCAGCAAGACGCGGAGATAAGGAGGAACATCAGCAAGACGCGGAGATAAGGAGGAACATCAGCAAGACGCGGAGATAAGGAGGAACATAGGTGAGACGCAGAGGAGGAGCAGTGATGAGGAACATAGGTGAGATGCGGAGGAGGAGCGGTGATAAGGAGGAACATAGGCGAGATGCAGAGGAGGAGCGATATGGAGGAACATAGGTGAGACGTGGAGGAGAGAGGGTGATAAGGAGGAACATAGGTGAGACGAGAGGAGGAGCAGTGATAAGGAGGAACATAGGTGAGAGTGGGAGGACGTGATAAGGAGGAACATAGGTGAGACGTGGAGGAGGAGCGGTGATAAGGAGGAACATAGTGAGAGTGGCAGAGGAGCAGTGATAAGGAGGAACATAGGTGAGAGCAGAGGAAGCGAGTGATAAGGAGGAACATAGGTGAGATGCAGAGGAGGAGTGATAAGGAGGAACATAGGTGAGATGTGGAGGAGGAGCGTGATAAGGAGGAACATAGGTGAGATGGAGGAGGAGCGTGATAAGGAGGAACATAGGTGAGATGGGAGGAGGAGCGTGATAAGGAGGAACATAGGTGAGACGTGGAGGAGGAGCGGTGATAAGGAGGAACATAGGTGAGATGTGGAGGAGGAGCTGGGCATAGTGATGTGAGATGAGGAGGCATAGTGAGATGTGAGGAGCGTGATAAGGAGGAACATAGGTGAGATGCAGAGGAGCACCTCTGCTCTTTCCCGGTCTCTGGTTTCTCCCTCCCCTCCCTGCTCTTTCCCCTTTCTGCTCCTCCCCCTCTGCTCCTCTTCCTTCCCCCTGTCACGTCTCTACTCCTCCCCCTTCCCCCTTTCTGCTCCTCCCCCTCTGCTCTTTCCCCTTTCTGTTTCTCCCCCTCTGCTCCTCCCCCTTTCTGCTCCTCCCCCCTCTGCTCTTTCCCCTTTCTGCTCCTCCCCCTCTGCTCTTTCCCCTTTCTGCTCCTCTCCCTCTGCTCTTTCCCCGTCTCTGCTCCTCCCCCTTCCCCCTCTGCTCTTTCCCCTTTCTGCTCCTCCCCCTCTGCTCCTCCACCTTCACCCTGTCAAGTCTCTACTCCTACCCTCCCATCTGCTCCTCCTCCCTCTGCTCTTTTCCCTTCCCCCCTCTGCTCTTTCCCCTTTCTGCTCCTCCCCCCTCTGGCTCTTTCCCCTTTCTGCTCCTCTCCCTTCCCCCTCTGCTCTTTCCCCTTTCTGCTCCTCCCCCTTCCCCCTCTCTGCTTCACCCAGTCACGTCTCTACTCCTCCCCCTCCCATTTGCTCCTCTCCATGCCAATATCTGTTCCTCCCCTGTGATGTGATTGGTGGGAGTCTCTTCTGGGAATTGATTGGTAGGTGTCTCCTCTCCCATGATTGGTTGGTGTATCTCCCCTTTCTCCTGTAATTGACTGGTGTCTCCTCTCTGCTGTGATTTGCTGAGGTCTCTCCCATTTCTCCTTTGTGATTGGGTGGGTGTCTCTCCCCTCTCTCCAGTGATTGGCTGGTGTCTCTCCCCTCTCTCCAGTGATTGGCTGGTGTCTCTCCCCTCTCTCCAGTGATTGGCTGGTGTCTCTCCCCTCTCTCCAGTGATTGGCTGGTGTCTCTCCCCTTTCTCCTGTGATTGGCTGGTGTCTCTCCTTTCTCCTGTGATTGGCTGGTGTCTCCCCTCTCTCCTGTGATTGGCTGGTGTCTCTCCTCTCTCCTGTGATTGGCTGGTGTCTCTCCCCTCTCTCCAGTTATTGGCTGGTGTCTCCCTCCTCTCTCCTGTGATTGGCTGGTATCTCTCCTCTCTCCTGTGATTGGCTGGTGTCTCTCCCCTCTCTCGTGATTGGCTGGTGTCTCTCTCCCTCTCTCCTGTGATTGGCTGGTGTCTCTCCCTCCTTCTCCTGTGATTGGCTGGTGTCTCTCCCCTCTCTCCTGTGATTGGCTGGTGTCCCTCCTCTCTCCATGTGATTGGCTGGTGTCTCTCCCCTCTCTCCTGTGATTGGCTGGTATCTCCCTCTCTCCTGTGATTGGCTGGTGTCTCTCCCCTCTCTCCAGTTATTGGCTGGTGTCTCTCCCCTCTCTCCAGTGATTGGCTGGTGTCTCTCCCCTCTCTCCAGTGATTGGCTGGTGTCTCTCCCTCTCTCCAGTGATTGGCTGGTGTCTCTCCCCTCTCTCCGTGATTGGCTGGTGTCTCTGCCCTCTCTCCAGTGATTGGCTGGTGTTCTCTCCTCCTGTGATTGGCTGAGGTTCTCCCTCCTCTCTCCTGTGATTGGCTGGTGTCTCCTCCTCTCTCCTGTGATTGGCTGGTGTCTCTCCCCTCTCTCCTGTGATTGGCTGGTGTCTCTCCTCCTCTCTCCTGTGATTGGCTGGTGTCTCCCTCCTCTCCGTACGGTGATTGGCTGGTGTCTCTCTCCTCTCCTGGTGATTGGCTGGTGTCTCCCTCCTCTCTCTGTGATTGGCTGGTGTCTCCCCCTCTCTCCTGTGATTGGCTGGTGTCTCTCCCTCTCTCCAGTGATTGGCTGGTGTCTCCTCCTCTCTCCAGTGATTGGCTGGTGTCTCCCTCTCTCTCCTGTGATTGGCTGGTGTCTCTCCTCCTCTCTCCTGTGATTGGCTGGTGTCTCCCTCCTCTCTCCAGTGATTGGACTGGTGTCTCCCTCCTCTCTCTGTGATTGGCTGGTGCTCTCCCTCTCTCCAGTGATTGGCTGGTGTCTCTCTCCTGTGATTGGCTGAGGTTTCTCCTCCTCTCTCCTGTGATTGGCTGGTGTCTCCCTCCTCTCTCCTGTGATTGGCTGGTGTCTCTCCCTCTCTCCTGTGATTGGCTGTGTGTCTCTCCCCTCTCTCCTGTGATTGGCTGGTGTCTCTCCCCTCTCTCCTGTGATTGGCTGGTGTCTCTCCCTCTCTCTCCTGTGATTGGCTGGTGTCTCCCTCCTCTCTCCGTGATTGGCTGGTGTCTCTCCTCTCTCCTGTGATTGGCTGGTGTCTCCTCCTCTCTCCTAGTGATTGGCTGGTGTCTCTCTCCTGTGATTGGCTGGTGTTCCTCCTCTCTCCTGTGATTGGCTGGTGTCTCTCCCTCTCTTGGCCCCCGTGATTGGCTGGTGTCTCTCCCCTCTCTCCAGTGATTGGCTGGTGTCTCTCCCTCTCTTCCAGTGATTGGCTGGTGTCTCTCCCCTCTCTCCAGTGATTGGCTGGTGTCTCCCCTCTCTCCTGTGATTGGCTGGTGTCTTCCCCTCTCTCCTGTGATTGGCTGGTGTCTTTCCCCTCTCTCCTGTGATTGGCTGGTGTCTCCCTCCTCTCTCCTGTGATTGGCTGGTGTCTCTCCTCTCTCTCTCCTGTGATTGGCTGGTGTCTCTCCCCTCTCTCCTGTGATTGGCTGGTGTCTCCCTCCTCTCACCGGTGATTGGCTGGTGTCTCTCCTCCATTCCTCCTGTGATTGGCTGGTGTCTCCTCCTGTCTCCTGTGATTGGCTGGTGTCTCCCTCCTTCTCCTGTGATTGGCTGGTGTCTCCCTCCTGTCTCCTGTGATTGGCTGGTGTCTCCCCTGTCTCCTGTGATTGGCTGGTGTCTCCCTCCTGTGTCCTGTGATTGGCTGGTGTCTCCTCCTGTCTCCTGTGATTGGCTGGTGTCTCTCCTCTCTCCTGTGATTGGCTGGTCTCCCTCCACTCTCCTGTGATTGGCTGATGTTTCTCCTCTCTCCAGTGATTGGCTGGTGTCTCTCCCCTCTCTCCTGTGATTGGCTGAGGTGTCCCTCCTCTCTCCAGTGATTGGCTGGTGTCTCTCCCTCTCTCCTAGTGATTGGCTGGTGTCTCTCCCCTCTCTCCAGTGATTGGCTGGTGTCTCTCCCCTCTCTCCAGTGATTGGCTGGTGTCTCTCCCTCTCTCCAGTGATTGGCTGGTGTCTCTCCCTCTCTCCAGTGATTGGCTGGTGTCTCCCTCTTCTCTCCAGTGATTGGCTGGTGACTCTGCCCTCTCTCAGTGATTGGCTGGTGTCTCTCCTCCATGTGATTGGCTGGTGTCTCCCCTCTCTCCTGTGATTGGCTGGTGTCTTTCCCTCTCTCCTGTGATTGGCTGGTGTCTCCCTCCTCTCTCCTGTGATTGGCTGGTGTCTCTCCCTCTCTCCAGTGATTGCCTGGTGTCTCCCCTCTCTCCTGTGATTGGCTGGTGTCTTTCCCCTCTCTCCTGTGATTGGCTGGTGTCTCCCTCCTCTCTCCTGTGATTGGCTGGTGTCTCTCCTCTCTCCGTGATTGGCTGGTGTCTCCCCTCTCTCCTGTGATTGGCTGGTGTCTCTCCTCTCTCCAGTGATTGCTGGTGTCTCCCTCCTCTCTCCTGTGATTGGCTGGTATCTCCCTCCTCTCTCCTGTGATTGGCTGGTGTCTCCCTCTCTCTCCTGTGATTGGCTGGTGTTTCTCCCTCTCTCCTGTGATTGGCTGGTGTCTCTCCCCTCTCTCCAGTGATTGGCTGGTGTCTCTCCCTCTCTCCAGTGATTGGCTGGTGTCTCTCCCCTCTCTCCAGTGATTGGCTGGTGACTCTGCCCTCTCTCCTGTGATTGGCTGAGTTTCCCTCCTCTCTCCTGTGATTGGCTGGTGTCTCCCTCCTGTGATTGGCTGGTGTCTCTCCTCTCTCCATGATTGGCTGGTGTCTCTCCTCTCTCCAGTGATTGGCTGGTGTCTCTCCTCTCTCCTGTGATTGGCTGGTGTCTCCCTCCTCTCTCCTGTGATTGGCTGGTGTCTCTCTCCTCTCTCCTGTGATTGGCTGGTGTCTCTCCCTCTCTCCTGTGATTGGCTGGTGTCTCCCTCCTCTCTCCTGTGATTGGCTGGTGTCTCTCCCCTCTCTCCTGTGATTGGCTGGTGTCTCCCTCCTCTCTCCTGTGATTGGCTGGTGTCTCCCTCCTCTCTCCTGTGATTGGCTGGTGTCTCTCCCCTCTCTCCTGTGATTGGCTGGTGTCTCCCTCCTCTCTCCTGTGATTGGCTGGTGTCTCTCTCCTCTCTCCTGTGATTGGCTGGTGTCTCTCTCCTCTCTCCTGTGATTGGCTGAGGTCTCTCTTCTCTCTCCTGTGATTGGCTGAGCTCTCACCTGTGTACGGCTCCCGCTATGATGCAGTGTAGTAATCTGCGGCCACAGATGTCGGCGGTGTCTGCGGGGAGAGGACACAGGGGTTAGTGATGGAGAGACCCCGGGGCGGCGGAGAGTACACGGTCCGGTCACCTGTCAGCAGTGTCAGCCCCCGGGCCCCGCCGCTCCTCACCACCGCCAACATGGCGGCTCCGGGACACCGGAAGTACGGGGCGCGCGGGCTCCTCTTGGGGGACGTCACTTCCGCCACATGTGTGGGCGTGGCCTCACCTCAGAGTGACATTTATAGCGGGAAGGAGACATGAGAGGGAGGAGGTGTGTGGTGGAGGAGGATGATGGAGGGGGGAGGTGTGTGGTGGAGGAGGATGATGGAGGGGGGAGGTGTGTGGTGGAGGAGGATGGAGGGGAGGTGTGTGGTGGAGGAGGATGATGGAGGGGGAGGTGTGTGGTGGAGGATGATGATGGAGGGGGGAGGTGTGTGGTGGAGGATGATGGAGGGGGAGGTGTGTGGTGGAGGAGGATGATGGAGGGGGAGGTGTGTGGTGGAGGAGGATGATGATGGAGGGGGAGGTGTGTGGTGGAGGATGATGATGGAGGGGGGAGGTGTGTGGTGGAGGAGGATGATGGAGGGGGAGGTGTGTGGTGGAGGATGATGATGGAGGGGGGAGGTGTGTGGTGGAGGAGGATGATGGAGGTGGAGGTGTGTGGTGGAGGAGGATGATGGAGGGGGAGGTGTGTGGTGGAGGAGGATGATGGAGGGGGAGGTGTGTGGTGGAGGAGGATGGAGGGGAGGTGTGTGGTGGAGGAGGATGGAGGGGAGGTGTGTGGTGGAGGATGATGATGGAGGGGGGGGTGTGTGGTGGAGGATGATGATGGAGGGGGAGGTGTGTGGTGGAGGAGGATGATGGAGGGGAGGTGTGTGGTGAGGAGGATGATGGAGGGGGAGGTGTGTGGTGGAGGATGATGATGGAGGGGGAGGTGTGTGGAGGAGGATGATGGAGGGGAGGTGTGGTGGAGGATGATGATGGAGGGGGGAGGTGTGTGGTGGAGGAGATGATGGAGGGGTGGAGGAGATGATGAGGGGGGTGTGTGGTGGAGGAGGATGATGGAGGGGGGTGGGGTGGGGAGATGATGGAGGGGAGTGTGTGGTGGAGGATGATGGAGGGGTGTGTGGGAGGAGATGGGGGGGAGGTGTGTGGTGGAGGAGATGATGGAGGGGGGGTGTGTGGTGGAGGAGGATGGAGGGAGTGTGTGGGGAGGAGTGGAGGGGAGTGTGTGTGGAGAGATGATGGAGGGGGAGGTGTGTGGTGGAGGATGAGAGGAGGGAGGTGGTGGTGGGAGGTGGGGGAGGTGTGTGTGGAGGAGAGAGGAGGGGGGTGGTGGGGAGGAGGGGGGAGGTGTGTGGTGGAGGATGAAGGGGGGAGGGTGTGTGGAGGAGATGATGGAGGGGGAGGTGGGGGGAGAAGAGAGGGGAGTGTGTGGTGGAGATGAGGGGGAGGTTGGGTGGAGGAGGATGATGGAGGGGGGAGGGTGTGGTGAGGGATGAGGAGGGGAGGTGGGGTGGGGAGGTGATGGAGGGGGGGGTGTTGGGGAGGAGATGGAGGGGGAGGTGGTGGTGAGAGGATGAGGGGGGGGAGGGTGTGGTGAGGTGATGATGGAGGGGAGGTGTGGTGAGGATGATGGAGGGGGGGGGTGTGGGGGAGGAGGATGATGGAGGGGGGAGGTGTGTGGTGGAGGAGATGATGGAGGGGAGGTGTGTGGTGGAGGAGGATGATGGGGGGGGTGTGTGGTGGGGATGATGGGGGTGTGTGGAGGAGATGATGGGGGGAGTGTGTGGTGGAGGAGATGATGGAGGGGGAGGTGTGTGGTGGAGGAGGATGATGGAGGGGGAGGTGTGTGTGGAGGAGGATGATGGAGGGGGAGGTGTGTGGTGGAGGAGTGAGGAGGTGGGGAGGGTGGGGGAGGGGAGAGGAGGGGGAGGTGTGTGGTGAGAGATGAGAGGGGAGGTGTGTGTGTGGAGGAGATGATGGAGGGGGGAGGTGTGTGGTGGAGGATGATGGAGGGGGAGGTGTGGTGGAGGAGGATGATGGAGGGGAGGTGTGTGGTGGGGAGGATGATGGGGGGGGAGTGGTGGTGGAGGTGATGGAGGGGGAGGTGTGTGGTGGAGGAGATGAGGAGGGGAGGTGTGTGGTGGAGGAGATGATGAGGGGGGAGGTGTGTGGTGGGGAGGATGATGGAGGGGGGAGGTGTGTGTGGAGGTGATGAGGGAGTGTGTGTGAGGAGTGGGGGAGTGTGTGGTGGAGGAGGATGATGGAGGGGGAGGTGTGTGGTGGAGGAGATGATGGAGGGGGAGGTGTGTGGGGAGGAGGATGTGAGGGGGGGTGTGTGGTGGAGGAGATGATGGAGGGGGAGGTGTGTGTGGGGAGGATGATGGGAGGGGGAGGTGTGTGGTGGAGGAGATATGGAGGGGGAGGTGTGTGGTGGAGGAGGATGATGGAGGGGGAGGTGTGTGGTGGAGGAGGTGAGGGGGGGTGTGTGGTGGAGGTATGATGGAGGGGGAGGTGT
Source organism: Allobates femoralis (assembly GCA_033576535.1). Classification (NCBI taxonomy): domain Eukaryota; kingdom Metazoa; phylum Chordata; class Amphibia; order Anura; family Aromobatidae; genus Allobates; species Allobates femoralis. The sequence goes on along the minus strand of JARQOC010000004.1, from coordinate 35,622,990 downwards.
GTGGTGGAGGAGATGATGGAGGGGGAGGTGTGTGGTGGAGGAGGATGATGGAGGGGGAGGTGTGTGGTGGAGGAGGATGATGGAGGGGGTGGTGTGTGGTGGAGGAGGTGTGGAGGGTGGAGGTGTGTGGTGGAGGAGATGATGGAGGGAGGTGTGTGGTGGAGGATGATGGGGGGAGGTGTGTGGTGGAGTGATGAGGGGGAGGTGTGTGTGGAGGAGGATGATGGAGGGGGAGGTGTGTGGTGGAGGATGATGGGGGGGGAGGTGTGTGGTGGAGGATGATGGAGGGGAGTGTGTGGTGGAGGAGGATGATGGGGGGAGGTGTGTGGTGGAGGAGGATGATGGAGGGGGGAGGTGTGTGGTGGAGGAGGATGATGGAGGGGGAGGTGTGTGGTGGAGGATGATGGAGGGGGAGGTGTGTGGTGGAGGATGATGGAGGGGGAGGTGTGTGTGGAGGAGGATGATGGGGGGGAGGTGTGTGGTGGAGGAGTAGGGGTGTTGGGGGGGAGATGAGGGGAGGGTGTGGGAGGGGATGGGGGGAGTGTGTGGTGGGAGATGGGGGAGGTGTGTGGAGGATGTGAGGGGTGTGTGGGAGGTGGGGGGGGGGTGTGTGGTGGAGATGAGGAGGGGGGGTGTGTGGGGTGATGGGGGGGGTGTGGGGAGGGGATGGGGGAGGTGGTGGTGAGGAGGTGAGGGGGGGGGTGGTGAGAGGTGATGGGGGGAGTGTGTATGGAGGTGAGGAGGGGGGGGTGTGGAGGATGATGGGGGGGGGGGTTGGTGGAGGAGATGATGGAGGGGGAGGTGTGTGGTGGAGGAGATGATGGAGGGGGAGGTGTGTGGTGGAGGAGGATGTGGAGGGGGGAGGTGTGTGGTGGGGAGATGGGAGGGGGAGGTGTGTGGTGGAGGAGGATGATGGAGGGGGAGGTGTGTGGTGGAGGAGGATGATGGAGGGGGAGGTGTGTGGTGGAGGAGGATGATGGAGGGGGAGGTGTGTGGTGGAGGAGGTGATGGAGGGGGGAGGTTTTGTGGTGGAGAGGATGTGTGGTGAGGTGATGGAGGTGTGTGGTGGAGGAGGATGATGGAGGGGGAGGTGTGTGGTGGAGGAGGATGATGGAGGGGGGAGGTGTGTGGTGGTGGAGGAGGATGATGGAGGGGGGGTAGGTGTGTGGTGGAGGAGGATGATGGAGGTGGAGGTGTGTGGTGGAGGAGGATGATGGAGGGGGAGGTGTGTGGTGGAGGATGATGGAGGGGGAGGTGTGTGGAGGAGGATGATGGAGGGGGGAGGTGTGTGGAGGAGGATGATGGAGGGGGAGGTGTGTGGTGGAGGATGATGGGGGGGGAGGTGTGTGGTGGAGGATGATGGAGGGGGATGGTGTGTGGTGGAGGAGGATGATGGAGGGGGAGGTGTGTGGTGGAGGAGGATGATGGAGGGGGAGGTGTGTGGTGGAGGAGGATGATGGAGGGGGAGGTGTGTGGTGGAGGAGGATGATGGAGGGGGGAGGTGTGTGGTGGAGGATGATGGAGGGGGAGGTGTGTGGTGGAGGAGGATGATGGAGGGGGGGAGGGGTGTGGTGGAGGATGATGATGGAGGGGGAGGTGTGTGGTGGAGGAGGATGATGGAGGAGGGAGGTGTGTGGTGGAGGATGATGATGGAGGGGGAGGTGTGTGGTGGAGGAGGATGATGGAGGGGGAGGTGTGTGGTGGAGGATGATGATGGAGGGGGAGGTGTGTGGTGGAGGATGATGATGGAGGGGGGAGGTGTGTGGTGGAGGAGGATGATGGAGGGGGAGGTGTGTGGTGGAGGAGGATGATGGAGGGGGAGGTGTGTGGTGGAGGAGGATGATGGAGGGGGAGGTGTGTGGTGGAGGAGGATGATGGAGGGGGAGGTGTGTGGTGGAGGAGGATGATGGAGGGGGAGGTGTGTGGTGGAGGATGATGGAGGGGGAGGTGTGTGGTGGAGGAGGATGATGGAGGGGGAGGGTGTGTGGTGGAGGAGGATGATGGAGGGGGGAGGGTGTGTGGTGGAGGAGGATGATGGAGGGGGGAGGTGTGTGGTGGAGGATGATGATGGAGGGGGAGGTGTGTGGTGGAGGAGGATGATGGAGGAGGAGGGTGTGTGGTGGAGGAGGAGGATGGAGGGGGGAGGTGTGTGGTGGAGGATGATGGAGGGGGAGGTGTGTGGTGGAGGAGGATGATGGAGGGGGAGGTGTGTGGTGGAGGAGGATGATGGAGGGGGGAGGTGTGTGGTGGTGGAGGATGATGGAGGGGGGAGGTGTGTGGTGGAGGAGGATGATGGAGGGGGGAGGTGTGTGGTGGAGGAGGATGATGATGGCGGGGGGAGGGTGTGTGGTGGGAGGATGATGATGATGGCGGGTAGAGGTGTGTGTTGGGGTCTATGGACTTTGCTCTCTTATTCGGTGAGTACGGTTGTGTTCACATGTGACTGTTCACGCTCCCCAGGTGGAGGTGATTGTGGAGCGCGTCTGCTGTATTCCTGAGGCCGCGTCTCTGTCATTCTTGTGTTCTCCAGCTGCTTTTTTCTTTATATTCTGTAGAATTGCTGACTTTCTTCCTTCCGGGGTTTCCGGACTCTGAATTGACGTCAGCACAAGGGTTGTTTCTTGTGAGGATTTTTTCGGCAGTTTACAATCTCTCTTTACAGTCTTGGGCTTCGAGCTCTCGTAGGCCTCATGCAGACATCTGATAATTCTCCATTGTCTGAGTGTCATCAGGTTTTATCGTATATGAAGAATTCAGTGGCGCACCCAGAAATTTCCCAAGGTAGGGGTCCAAGAAACACACACCGGCCCTGAAAGGGGGGTGTCACCCCCCAGCGGGGTTCCAGGGGCAAAGCCCCCGGTGGGGGGGTTTGGGGGAGCAAAGCCCCCTAAAAGCCAAGCGATTTTTGTAAATCTGAATACCTAATTAATGCTTAATACTGCACGAAAATGGTCTTATTTCTAATGACGCTGCGCAGTCGGTCTCGGTTGCTCAGCAGTTCCGCTTTTTTATTTTCGTTATGGCATACAGTAAATATCTCCCCCATCCTGGCCCCTTGCCAAACAGTAACACTGACACTGGGGTACAGGATAATGACACTGGGGGTACAGGACAATGACACTGGGGGTACAGGAAATTGACGCTGGGGTACAGGACAATGACACTGGGGGTACAGGACAATGACGCTGGGGTTACAGGACAATGACGCGGATGCTGGGGGTACAGGACAATGACGCTGACGCTGGGGGTACAGGACAATGACGCTGGGGGTACAGGACAATGACGCTGGGGGTACAGGACAATGACGCTGGGGGTACAGGACAATGACGCTGGGGGTACAGGACAATGACGCTGGGGGTACAGGACAATGACGCGGATGCTGGGGGTACAGGACAATGACGCTGACGCTGGGGGTACAGGACAATGACGCTGGGGGTACAGGACAATGACGCTGGGGGTACAGGACAATGACGCTGGGGGTACAGGACAATTAAGCTGGGGGTACAGGACAATGATGCTGGGGGTACAGGACAATGACGCTGGGGGTACAGGATAATGACGCTGAGGGTACAGGACAATGACGCTGACGCTGGGGTACAGGATAATGATGCTGACACTTGTTCTGATATAATGGGAAAGCTGGGTGCAGAGGAAAAGGTGTATAGCACAGCAGGGGATTGGAAAGAGCTTGTTTCCCTCAGCACCCCCACCTTTTCCACCCCCTGCTCTGCTATACACCTTTTCCCCAGCACTCAGCTTTCCTATGCTCTTGTATCCTTTATCCCTCAGCATTCAGCTTTCCCATGCTCTTCTATCCCTCAGCATTCAGCTTTCCCATGCTCTTCTATCCCTCAGCATTCAGCTTTCCCAGGCTCATCTATCCTCTCCCTCAGCATCCAGCTTTCCCATGCTCCTCTATCCTCTCCCTCAGCACTCAGCTTTCCCATGCTCCTCTATCTTCTTTCCCTCAGCATCCAGCTTTCCCATGCTCCTCTATCCGCTTTCCCTCAGCACTCAGCTTTCCCATGCTCCTCTATCTTCTTTCCCTCAGCATCCAGCTTTCCCATGCTCCTCTATCCGCTTTCCCTCAGCACTCAGCTTTCCCATGCTCCTCTATCTTCTTTCCTCAGTCCCAGCTTTCCCATGCTCCTCTATTCTCTTTCCCTCAGCACCCAGCTTTTCCATGCTCTTCTATCCTCTTTCCTCAGTCCCAGCTTTCTCATGCTCTTCTATCCTTCTTTCCCTCAGCACCCAGCTTTCCCAAGTTGGGGGCTGATGGAAATCAGAACATGGGAAAGCTGAGGAATAGAGTATAGGGGAGCATGGGAAAGCTGGGTGCTGAGGAATAGAGCTTCTTCCCCTCAGCAGACAGTTTTCTTATCCTCTTCTCTGCTGCTATCACTTTCTTCCCTTGGCTATATGATGGACGTGTCACTTACAGCACAACCAGCAGGCACTGGCCCAGTCAATGTAAGGCCTTTTTCACATCAGTGTTTTTGTCCAGATCCAGTGGATCCGGACAAAAACCGCATCTGCCACAACCGCGGCTATCCCGCACATTCCGGACCTGCCGCAAGCCCCTTAGACAATGCATGGGGCCTGCCACAAGTGTACTGCAAGTGCGCGGCGTTAGGCGGCAGATGCGGTAAATCTGCCGCATTTGCTGCAATCAGCGAAAAACGCTGATGTGAAAGGGGCCTAAGGCTGGCTTCACACTAGCGTTTGTGTCTGCATGCGTCTGACATGCAGGTGCAAACGTAGTCATACTGATGTCAACGCAGCTGGGATTCTCCGCATGCGTTCACATAGTATAGTGCCCGGTCACCCAATCAGCGGTTGGTCTTGGCGGTGGCCTGGAGATCAGAGGTGGCCGCCAGGAGATCAGCGGCAGCCGCCACTGATCTCCCGGTGGCTGCCTCTGATTTCTGTGAAGATTTCAATGGATCCGCAGTATCTGCCTGCGTTGTCATGCGAAGGATACTGCGGATCCATTGAGCTCCATGCATTCTTTGTGCACTTGCGGTCACTTGCTGATAAAATAAGCCCCCGCGAACGCACAGAAAATGCAACATGTTGTGTTCGGAGGGTGCTATTAAAAAATGCATCTGAACGCAAATGTAACCAAACGTAGCCATACGCAGGTACTATGCGTTCCCATATTAAACATAGGAATGCAATGTGCATGCGTTTGCTTACACTGCGTTCTGTACGCAAATGTGAAACCGGCCCAATAGCCCCAGCCCTCCTCTCACAAGCAGTCACACACACACCCTCCCTGGGCAAGTACAGGATGGAGAAACGGAGATGTAAAGAACTCTATACACCCCCCAAACACACACATAAACACACAAACACATAAACACACACACACACACAAATACATACAGGGCCGGCTCCAGGTTTCTGTGGGCCCCGGGCGAAAAGGTCTCAGCAGGCCCCCTTTAGTACATATCGCGGACTATATATATATATATATATATACATATATATGCCCGCAAATGGGTAGCAAGTGCAGCCGCTAGGCGTAAAATGCGGCAGATGCTGTTTTTTTTTACCACAACTGCCACATTTAAAAAAAAACGCCTATGTGAAATCAACCTTACAGGAACAGTGACTGCCGAAACCAGCAAGAGCTGCTCCTGACAGTGAGCATATTACACGTTGTTAGGAGCGGGCTAAAATGCATTTGCATTCCTTGCCCTTTTTAAAAATACCCTTCAAATGCAAAATGTTGCATTTTTGTGCGTCTGAGGATGCTTGGTATATACACAAGCATCCTGAAGCACACAAATAATGCAAGCAGCTCAATGGAGCCGCACTGCCATATGGTGGCACCGCAGCCAAGCGGAGTGTCTGGCCGTCCGGATCTCTCTTTCTCCTCACCTTTCTTCTCGCCGCTTCGGTCTCCTCCGGTCGCTCTGCACATATCAGCACAGTGATGACATCGTGCCCCTCCATGCTGAGCTTCAGAATGCAGACAGCGGCAGAAGAGACTCTGGAGAAGAATGCTGCTGGCAAAGGTGGCTGAGACTATAGGAGCGGAATCCGCGGGGGGCTACCACTGGCACACATACCTCGTACACACGCGGCTCTGCTCCGTACATGTCGTACACACGCGGCTCTGCTCCATACACCTCGTACACACACGGCTCAGCCCCGTACACCTCGTACACACACGGCTCTGCTCCATACACCTCGTACACATGCAGCTCCGCTCTGTACACCTCGTACGCACGCGGCTCTGCTCCGTACACCTCATACACACGCAGCTCTGCTCCGTACACCTCGTACCCACGCGGCTCTGCTCCGTACACCTCGTACACACGCGGCTCTGCTCCGTACACCTCGTAAACACGCGGCTCTGCTCCGTACACCTGGTACGCACGCGGCTCTGCTCCGTACACCTCGTACGCACGAGGCTCTGCTCCGTACACCTCGTACGCACGCGGCTCTGCTCCGTACACCTCGTACGCACGCGGCTCTGCTCCGTACACCTCGTACGCACGCGGCTCTGCTCCGTACACCTCGTACGCACGCGGCTCTGCTCCGTACACCTCGTACGCACGCGGCTCTGCTTCATACGCACGCGGCTCTGCTCCGTACACCTCGTACGCACGCGGCTCTGCTCCGTACACCTCGTACGCACGCGGCTCTGCTCCGTACACGTCGTACGCACGCGGCTCTGCTCCGTACACGTCGTACGCACGCGGCTCTGCTCCGTACACGTCGTACGCACGCGGCTCTGCTCCGTACACGTCGTACGCACGCGGCTCTGCTCCGTACACGTCGTACGCACGCGGCTCTGCTCCGTACACGTCGTACGCACGCGGCTCTGCTCCGTACACGTCGTACGCACGCGGCTCTGCTCCGTACACCTCGTACGCACGCGGCTCTGCTCCGTACACCTCGTACGCACGCGGCTCTGCTCCGTACACCTCGTACGCACGCGGCTCTGCTCCGTACACCTCGTACGCACGCGGCTCCGCTCCGTACACCTCGTACGCACGCGGCTCTGCTCCATACACCTCATACACACACCTCTTACTCACTCGGCTCTGCTCCGAACACCTCGTACACGCTCGGCTCCACTCCATACACCTCGTACGCACGCGGCTCCGCTCCATACACCTCGTACGCACGCGGCTCCGCTCCATACACCTCGTACGCACGCGGCTCTGCTCCATACACCTCGTACACACGCGGCTCTGCTCCATACACCTCGTACGCACGCGGCTCTGCTCCGTACACCTCGTACACACACGGCTCTGCTCCGTACACCTCGTACGCACGCGGCTCTGCTCCGTACACCTCGTACGCACGCGGCTCTGCTCCATACACCTCATACACACACCTCTTACTCACTCGGCTCTGCTCCGAACACCTCGTACACGCTCGGCTCCACTCCATACACCTCGTACGCACGCGGCTCTGCTCCATACACCTCGTACGCACGCGGCTCCGCTCCATACACCTAGTACCCACTGGGCTCTGCTACATTCACACTGTAAATCCCTCCTGACCCCACACATAACCTTCACCTATTTGCCATACACCTAGTACACACTCGCCTCTGCTACATTCACACTGCAAATCCCTCCTGACCCCACACAAACTTCACCCACCTAATTGAGCATGATGATGGGCAAAACAGCAGAGTCCTGCATAAACTGAGCTGATCATGTGACCCCTGACTCCTCCCCTCCATGTGACATCATCACAGGTCCTGTAAGCACAGAGTGTGCACTGTGCAGCTCTGTCGGCTCCCATGGAGGGGGGAGGAGGGAGACCTCCGGTGCTGCAGGAGGCCGAAAATGACCCCCCAGCTGCCCCCTGGATATGGCCTTGGCTGTGGGGGCAGTGCTCAGGGGCCCCCCTGAGGCTAGGGTCACACTTGCATTGTGACCCTAGCCTGATGCAAGTATTTTCGGCTGCAGCGCAGGCGGCGGAAGTGGCGGCAGTGTCAGGGACCGGGCGGCGGTGGGCCCCCCCCAGCTTCTCAGGGCCGTCCAGGGGGGGGGTCCAGACACGTAGGTCCCCCCCTTGGGTGCGCCACTGGAAGAATTACAAATAAAAGTTTTTCGACCTTCTTCTTTCTGGCAGTCCGGGAAATTCTTATGCCGGCTTCACATCACAATTTTTCGGGTCTGGGGCTGTCCGGTGTGAACTGCACAGTCCCGGATCCGAATTTGCCCCCCCAGTGTTTCCCTATGGGGCCGGATGGCTGTTATTTGCCTTCCGGTTTGGGGCTTTTCCGGGAGGATCCAGTTTTGTCCAATTTTTGCATCGGACACAAAACCAGAGTCTGCAGCACTTTTTGTGTCTTATGCGAAAATCGGACAAAACTGGATCCGGCGCCCATAGCATGGGAGTCTATAGGCGCCAGATCCAGCAGATAATCATGCCGATTCCCGGACGCCTGTTGCTGAAAGATCGGCGACTGTTAATAGCAGCCGCGGCTGCATTTCAGCACCTGGAGAGCTCCACGGTTGACATTTCAGCACTAGACAGCGGCACAAACGAAGCCGGCTGATTTGCCCTCCGGTTCTGCTCATCCGTTGCTGTCAGGTTCTGTCTGGTGCATCCTGCAAAACACCGGACAGAACCTGACAGTGAAAAATTGCGGCCTTAGTGTCTTGTACTTTTTTTCACTGACCCATAGACTTGCATTGCCACCTTTCATTTGACGCTCGGATCTAAATTGGACGTGTCCACGATTTTCCGCACAGAGAGAAGTCTGCAAAAATTCCTGGCCATGTGAATGGCTCCATACACTCCTGGGTACGAGTGCTGTCTGTGTGAATGGCTCCATACACTCCTGGGTACGAGTGCTGTCTGTGTGAATGGCTCCATACACTCCTGGGTACGAGTGCTGTCTGTGTGAATGGCTCCATACACTCCTGGGTACGAGTGCTGTCTGTGTGAATGGCTCCATACACTCCTGGGTACGAGTGCTGTCTGTGTGAATGGCTCCATACACTCCTGGGTACAAGTGCTGTCTGTGTGAATGGCTCCATACACTCCTGGGTACGAGTGCTGTCTGTGTGAATGGCTCCATACACTCCCGGGTACGAGTGCTGTCTGTGTGAATGGCTCCATACACTCCTGGGTACGAGTGCTGTCTGTGTGAATGGCTCCATACACTCCTGGGTACGAGTGCTGTCTGTGAATGGCTCCATACACTCCCGGGTACGAGTGCTGTGTGTGAATGGCTCCATACACTCCTGGGTACGAGTGCTGTCTGTGTGCATGGCTCTATATACTCCTGGGTACGAGTGCTGTCTGTGTGAATGGCTCCATACACTCCTGGGTATGAGTGCTGTCTGTGTGAATGGCTCCATACACTCCCGGGTACGAGTGCTGTCTGTGTGAATGGCTCCATACACTCCTGGGTACGAGTGCTGTCTGTGTGAATGGCTCCATACACTCCCGGGTACGAGTGCTGTCTGTGTGAATGGCTCCATACACTCCTGGGTACGAGTGCTGTCTGTGTGAATGGCTCCATACACTCCTGGGTATGAGTGCTGTCTGTGTGAATGGCTCCATACACTCCTGGGTACGAGTGCTGTCTGTGAATGGCTCCATACACTCCTGGGTACGAGTGCTGTCTGTGTGAATGGCTCCATACACTCCTGGGTATGAGTGCTGTCTGTGAATGGCTCCATACACTCCTGGGTACAAGTGCTGTCTGTGTGAATGGCTCCATACACTCCTGGGTACGAGTGCTGTCTGTGTGAATGGCTCCATACACTCCCGGGTACGAGTGCTGTCTGTGTGAATGACTCCATGCACTCCCGGGTAGGAGTGCTGTCTGTGTGAATGACTCCATACACTCCTGGGTACGAGTGCTGTCTGTGTGAATGGCTCCATACACTCCTGGGTACGAGTGCTGTCTGTGTGAATGGCTCCATACACTCCCGGGTACGAGTGCTGTCTGTGAATGGCTCCATACACTCCTGGGTACAAGTGCTGTCTGTGTGAATGGCTCCATACACTCCTGGGTATGAGTGCTGTCTGTGTGAATGACTCCATACACTCCTGGGTACGAGTGCTGTCTGTGTGAATGGCTCCATACTCTCCCGGGTACGAGTGCTGTCTGTGTGAATGGCTCCATACACTCCTGGGTACGAGTGCTGTCTGTGTGCATGGCTCTATAGACTCCTGGGTACGAGTGCTGACTGTGTGAATGGCTCCATACACTCCTGGGTACGAGTGCTGTCTGTGTGAATGACTCTATAGACTCCTGGGTACGAGTGCTGTCTGTGTGAATGGCTCCATACTCTCCCGGGTACGAGTGCTGTCTGTGTGAATGGCTCCATACTCTCCCGGGTACGAGTGCTGTCTGTGTGAATGGCTCCATACACTCCTGGGTACGAGTGCTGTCTGTGTGCATGGCTCTATAGACTCCTGGGTACGAGTGCTGTCTGTGTGCATGGCTCTATAGACTCCTGGGTACGAGTGCTGACTGTGTGAATGGCTCCATACACTCCTGGGTACGAGTGCTGTCTGTGTGAATGACTCTATAGACTCCTGGGTACGAGTGCTGTCTGTGTGAATGGCTCCATACTCTCCCGGGTACGAGTGCTGTCTGTGTGAATGGCTCCATACACTCCTGGGTACGAGTGCTGTCTGTGTGCATGGCTCTATAGACTCCTGGGTACGAGTGCTGTCTGTGTGAATGGCTCCATACACTCCTGGGTACGAGTGCTGTCTGTGTGCATGGCTCTATAGACTCCTGGGTACGAGTGCTGTCTGTGTGAATGGCTCCATAACACTCCTGGGTACGAGTGCTGACTGTGTGAATGGCTCCATACACTCCTGGGTACGAGTGCTGTCTGTGTGAATGGCTCCATACACTCCTGGGTACGAGTGCTGTCTGTGTGAATGGCTCCATACACTCCTGGGTACGAGTGCTGTCTGTGTGAATGGCTCCATACACTCCTGGGTACGAGTGCTGTCTGTGTGAATGGCTCCATACACTCCTGGGTACGAGTGCTGACTGTGTGAATGGCTCCATACACTCCTGGGTACGAGTGCTGACTGTGTGAATGGCTCCATACACTCCTGGGTACGAGTGCTGTCTGTGTGCATGGCTCTATAGACTCCTGGGTACGAGTGCTGTCTGTGTGCATGGCTCTATAGACTCCTGGGTACGAGTGCTGTCTGTGTGAATGGCTCCATACACTCCTGGGTACGAGTGCTGTCTGTGTGCATGGCTCTATAGACTCCTGGGTACGAGTGCTGTCTGTGTGAATGGCTCCATACACTCCTGGGTACGAGTGCTGACTGTGTGAATGGCTCCATACACTCCTGGGTACGAGTGCTGTCTGTGTGCATGGCTCTATAGACTCCTGGGTACGAGTGCTGTCTGTGTGCATGGCTCCATACACTCCTGGGTACGAGTGCTGTCTGTGTGAATGGCTCCATACACTCCTGGGTACGAGTGCTGTCTGTGTGAATGGCTCCATACACTCCTGGGTACGAGTGCTGTCTGTGTGCATGGCTCTATAGACTCCCGGGTATGAGTGCTGTCTGTGAATGGCTCTATAGACTCCCGGGTATGAATGCTGTCTGTGCATGGCTCTATAGACTCCCGGGTACGCGTGCTGTCTGTGAATGGCTCTATAGACTCCTGGGTATGAGTGCTGTCTGTGAATGGCTCTATAGACTTCTGGATACGAGTGCTGTCTGTGTGAATGGCTCTATAGACTCCTGGGTATGAGTGCTGTCTGTGTGAATGGCTCTATAGACTCCTGGGTATGAGTGCTGTCCGTGTGCATGGCTCTATAGACTCCCGGGTATGAATGCTGTCTGTGAATGGCTCTATAGACTCCCGGGTATGAGTGCTGTCTATGTGAATGGCTCTATAGACTCCCGGGTATGAGTGCTGTCTATGTGCATGGCTCTATAGACTCCCGGGTATGAATGCTGTCTGTGAATGGCTCTATAGACTCCCGGGTACGCGTGCTGTCTGTGAATGGCTCTATAGACTCCTGGGTATGAGTGCTGTCTGTGTGAATGGCTCTATAGACTCCTGGGTATGAGTGCTGTCTGTGTGAATGGCTCTATAGACTCCTGGGTATGAGTGCTGTCTGTGTGAATGGCTCCATACACTCCCGGGTATGAGTGCTGTCTGTGTGAATGAGGCCTCAGCGATTATTGTACTGAGTCCTGTTCTCCGGTTTTCCATCATCAGCTGATGTCCGCAGACTTCACACTGCTCTGTTTCTCCTTATTCATGAGGTGATTCAGCATTTATATGTAGCAAAGAAATAAAACTGAGCAGTGTGAATCATCTTACAGGGTTTCTCCAGAAATGTGATGAAAATGTCCCTTGTCACATAATGATGCCGCAGCCCGTCCCAGTCACGTGAACAGACGTGTCGGAGAAGCCTCATCATGAACAAACATGCCTCACCCACCGCAGGGCTGTGACCTGAGAAGCTGCATCTCTCTGCTGAGCACAACCAAGCCTTCATCTGCTTCATCCTCCTCTGTTTATTTATATACCTGTTCAGTCAGCCTGACAGTGTTACACTGAAACTGCGGGACCATGCGCCCTGAGGGACGTGTGTACCTTGCGGGGCTGTGCGCCCAGTGGGGGGTTGATGGGCCGTGTGGGACAGTGTGCTTTGCAGGACCGTGTGCTCTAAGGGACTGTGCGGGTACGAGTGCGGTCTGTGTGAATGGCTATACACTGTGTGCAGAATTATTAGGCAGATGAGTATTGTGATCACATGATCCTTTTTATCCATGTTGTCTTCCTCCAGGCTGTATAGGCTGAGAGCCAACTACCAATGCAGTAAATCAGGTGATGGCATCTCTGTAATGAGGAGGGGTGTCGTGTAATGACATCAACACCCTATATAAGGTGTGCTTAATTATTAGGCAAATGGGTCAGAAGAGAAATGTGACGGCTCTGAAAAGTCCACAATAGTGAGATGTCTTGCAGAGGGATGCAGCAGTCTGGAAATTGCCAAACTTTTGAAGCGTTTCATGGCAAATAGCCAACAGGGTCACAAGATTCGTGTTGGGCGCTAAATAACTGCCCATGAATTGAAGAAAATTAAGCGTGAAGCTGCCAAGATGCCATTTGCCACCAGTTTTGCCATATTTCAGAGCTGCAACGTTGCTGGAGTATCAAAAAGCACAAGGTGTGCCATACTCAGGGGCATGGCCAAGGTAAGGAAGGCTGAAAAACCACCACCTCTGAACAAGAAACATAAGATACAACCACCACCTCTGAACAAGAAACATAAGATACAACCACCACCTCTGAGCAAGAAACATAAGATAAAACGCCAAGACCGGGCCAAGAAACATAAGATAAAACCACCACCTCTGAACAAGAAACAGAAGATAAAACCACCACCTCTGAGCAAGAAACATAAGGTAAAACCACCACCTCTGAACAAGAAACATAAGATAAAACCACCACCTCTGAACAAGAAACAGAAGATAAAACCACCATCTCTGAACAAGAAACATAAGATAAAACCACCACCTCTGAGCAAGAAACATAAGATAAAACCACCACCTCTGAACAAGAAACATAAGATAAAACCACCACCTCTGAACAAGAAACACAAGATAAAACCACCACCTCTGACCAAGAAACATAAGATAAAACCACCACCTCTGAACAAGGAACATAAGATAAAACCACCACCTCTGAACAAGAAACACAAGATAAAACCACCACCTCTGACCAAGAAACATAAGATAAAACCACCACCTCTGAACAAGAAACATGAGATAAAACCACCACCTCTGAACAAGAAACATAAGATAAAACCACCACCTCTGAACAAGAAACATAAGATAAAATGTCAAGACTGGGCCAAGAAATATCTGAAGACTGATTTCTCAAAGGTTTTATGGCCTGATGAAATGAGAGTGACTCTTGATGGGCCAGATGGATGGGCCAGAGGCTGGATCAGTAAAGGGCAGATACCCGCGCAACACTTCCGGTCGCTGGAGTGATGCAGGCGTCACGAGACCGGATGTCCCGGCCGGTTGCTAGGCGCCCAACGTCACTTCCTGCGGCGTCACTTCCGCCGGCGGAGCAGGGCCGGCTTCAAATCCCTGCACCAGCTGCATGCTTAAGTATAACGCAGCTGCACTCTCCCGCACCCGCGACGGCCACCAGTAGCCACTCCACCGCCAACAACACACCCCAAATTATCATGGGGGGCCCATAGTGTCATGTCTAGTGATTGGTCAGCAGAGGAGGAGCAGGAGGAAGCAGCCCCGGCTGCACCGCCCACACACATGGGGTTATTCACACCACCAAGCTCCAATGCCCAGGGGAACACGCTGATCAATGCACCCCACATTCAGGAGGGATCAGGGGCTGCTATCACACACCCCATCATACAGGCAGCCTTCACTGGGAAGCCCACCCTGCCCATGCTGCAACAACTTTCCCAGGGCCCAGATACGGACTCCCTGTTGCAAGGATCCGTGCAGGAGCCCAGCCCAATACATATACAGGGCATGACAGACAACAGAGATCAATCCAGTCGTGCGTCGCGTCATAGACGCAGATTTCACCACAGGAGGTACTCCTCTACCTCTAGCAGCAGGAGCAGGGAAGGTCGACATTCCAGCAGACATCACCGACATTCACGCTCACCAAGGAGTCACGCAGGACCGGCCACAGGCGTTCATACACAACATCCGGCTCCTCTTCAGAGCCTCGTAGGAGAAACGCACGGCACAGTTCATCAAGAAGGCCAACTCACCACAGTCACATAGCCGGCTCAACAACTTCAGCTACCGGTGCACCTGCCATTCAGGAGAGCCAACCACCAACACCACTGGGGGAGGACGCTTTTACAAGCGCTTGGGGAACCATTGGGCAACAGGAGAGTGGGAATCATCCAGATAGTTCACGTGCGGGGAAGGTTCTAGTCCACCCCAAAATGCTGCTGCCCATTTCAACTACCATTACAGTTGCGCAGCCAGTGCCGCCAGCCCCGTGTCCCGATCTGCACAAGTACATGACTTACTGTGGGGTCCCCCCGTTAGGGACACATTTAAGTCAAGAAACAATGAAAACCATTTGGGCCAACGATTATGTAGATATCTGGTCCCTGGTTTCGACAGAGCAGAGCACTGTGGACAGAGAAAGGCGGCCTTTGGACCGGCCATTTGACCGCAAGCCAAAAGTTGCCAAGACTATCAACAATTGGACACAGGTATTTGCTGTCTTGGGGTGCATTATGGGCCAAAGACACCCAGAACGTTGCTCTGAGTTGTTTACTTACTTTGATCTAATATACAACTCTTACAAAACCCTCGGGGGCTCTGCCTGGTGGAAGTATGACGAGGAATTCCGTCGTCGTTTGGCTCTCTGTCCTCAACTGGGATGGGATATTAAGGCCACTGAGGCATGGCTAAGGCTCATGATGGCACAAAAGGCCCAGTCCTTTCATGGTCCATCCGCCAACCCCTCGAGTCACCCTTCAGGCCCCACGCACCTCAGAAGACCGGGATGCTGTTGGCTATTTAAGGAAGGTCACTGCAGGTTCCAGGCCTTGTGCAAATACAGACAATGAGTGTTCATCGTGCGGAGGGGAGCATCCAGCCCCTAGATGCAACAAGAATCATGGCAAATCCCAAGGAAAACTCGTGGCGGTGGTCACCAAAGACCCCGGTGAGCGTTTCAAGGATGGAGCCATGGCTAAAACGTTACCCCAATAGTACTGCTGCAGTCACCCTGAGAGAAGGCTTCTCTTCGGGTTTTGTCATACCATTCCACCCATCCCCAGAATTCTCTTTCGCACCAAACTTGAAGTCAACTCGACAATTGCCGCAGGTACTAGCAAGCAAGATACAGAAGGAGGTTTCGCTAGGCCGCATGGCAGGGCCTTTTCATACGCCACCTCTTAAAAACCTTCGGGTATCACCCCTGGGGGTGGTACCAAAAAAGGAGAAAGGCGAATTCCGCCTCATCCACCACCTATCCTTCCCGCCAGGAAAATCAGTTAATATCGGCATTCCAGCAGAGGAAGCTGTGGTGTCTTATGCTTCTTTCGACAAAGCGGTTGCACTAGTTCGCCGGGCCGGGTGCACTTATTGCAAAATCAGACATAGCCTCGGTCTTCCGGCTGCTACCCGTTCACCCAGAATGTCACCGTTTGTTGGGTTGCGCTTTGGACGGAAAATATTATTACGACGTGTCTCCCAATAGGCTGCTCGATATCATGCTCATATTTCGAGCTCTTTAGCTCCTTCCTGGAATGGGTGGTAAAAGGCACCGCCAAAACAAGTTCCGTCACCCATTACTTGGATGATTTTTTATTCGTTGGCTCCGCCAACTTAAACGAATGCTACAGCTTACTCCAGGCTTTCCAGACAGCAGCAGACAACTTTGGCGTTCCATTGTCGGCAGAGAAAACGGTGGGCCCAGTGACAACCATCTTCTTAGGAATTGAAATTGATTACTGCAACATGCTATTTCGTTTGCCACAGGACAAGGTAGAAAAAATCACCTCACTTATTGATGCTTTTTTGCACGGTGAAAAAAGTCACGTTAGCGCAAATGCAGTCACTCTTGGGCCTCCTGGCTTTCGCCTGCAGGGTCATGCCCACGGGGAGAATCTTTTCCCGAAGGCTTTGCCTCTCCAGAAGGGGTTTAGTTATCCCTCACCATAGGTTGCGCATCACCAGACCGTTACAGGATGATCTTCAGGTCTGGAAATCTTTCCTGGAAAATTACAATGGGCACACGTGCTTCCAAGAGCCGGAAATGTCCAATGCGGAGATCTCGCTATTTTCAGACGCCGCAGGATCCATTGGGTTTTGGGTTATTTTGGGAGTCAGCTGGTGTGCCGAACGTTGGCCAAATTCTTGGCATGATGCTATGTGGACAAGAAATCTCACGCTATTGGAGCTCTTTCGCATAGTGGTGGCTTTATGGTTCGAACGCCTAAGCAACAGACGGATATGCTTCTGGACGGACAACATCAGCATTGTCCATGGCATAAATCATCTCGCATCATCCTCGCCACCAGTCATTAGGTTATTGCGTTTCCTGGTACTGAAATGTCTCACCCATAACATCTGGTTCAAAGCCAGGCACGTCCCGGGAGTACATAACAATGTGGCTGATGCCTTGTCACATTTTAATTTTCAGAGGTTCAGGCAACTCTGCCGGCAGGCCCAACAGGAAGGTCACAGGTGTCCGGCAGAGCTTTGGGACGTTCCAGGGACCAGCTGATGCCCATGGTCCAACTTCTGTTGCACCATCAACGTGGAGAGCTTATGGTAAGGCTCGGGAGGATTGGCAGGTATTAGCAGGCACCCCGCCTGAAGTGGTCTCACAAGACTGGATAACCAACGCAGTGGTTCAGTACCTCGTGCAGCTGCGCTCTACCGGCACGTCGGGCCCAGTTGCTCAGAACCGCCTTACAGGCCTTGCTTTCCACTTCTACCTGCATGGCTGGCCGGATGTCACAAAGTCTTTTATTATCACGCAAGCAATGAAGGGTTGGAAGCGTAACAGTCACAGCAGCGAATGGAAAAGGCCCATCTCCTTTGCGACCCTCAGGGCAATCCTAGATATACTTCCCACAGTTTGCAGCGCAGCCAGCAATACGCCCCCGTTTGCAACAGCTTTCACCTCAGCGTTTTTTGGTGCCATGCGGGTCAGCGAGCTTGTCACCAAGTCCCCTGTTCGCCCCTCCGGGTTGCTCTGGGATGATGTCATCTACTGCAAGGGAGGTTTACGGGTGCGTATCCGTCGGTCAAAAACGGATCAGCTGTCCCGTGGCATATGGTTTCCCATTTTTACAACGCCCGACCCGGTGCGCCCGGTACAAATCATTCAGTCTTACATGAGAGAATAGGCTACACGCACGTTTTTCTTTGAGCACGCAGACGGATCCCTGCTAACAGTCGCTCAATTCGCAGCCATGTTAAAAAAATCACTAGCCGCCTTAAGGCTTTCACCTGGCGAGTTTGGCATCCACTCCTTCCGCATCGGGGCAGCGATGGAGGCAGCACGCGCGGGTTTACAAAGCAACAAAATACAGCGAGTGGGACGCTGGCGATCCAACTGTTTTGTACTCTACATCAATCCAGAAATCACGAAGAAAGATACATGCTTGTATAACACATAGGTTTGTGGTTAGTTATTAGTTGTTTTATTAGTTGTTTTTATAGCCAAAAAAAAAAATGTAATACACCTTAGATAGTTTTTCTCCTATTTACACGAGCCGTCACAGCTGCTTTACAGGAATTTTCAACAGTTTTCTCTTCCTAGATACAGCAACACCAACTGTGTGGATAGTGGGTCACTCCCACATCTTTTGGTCAGTGCGTCGCGCTGAAGTACGTCCGGGCGGAAGAGCACTCGGTTTCCATGGAATACAAAAAGAATAGAGAGGCATACACGGGCTCACTTGGGCACAGGTCTTGCCAAAAGCTGTTAATATCTCTAAAAACGCTAGCGGCCCGGTAGTATTACTGATTGATGCGGGAGGAAATGACCCAGCACGCTTAAGGAGAATAGAGCTGTTAGCCATCATGCAGACTGACCTAGACAGGAGGCATAGTTTCTTTAGCAAGTTGGTCATAGTTTGGTCGGAGATGGAGCCCAGAGTAGTTTGGAGAGGAGCCAGGGATCCCTCGGCCCTGGACAGGTCACGGAGAAAGATTAACCACAGCCTAGCTCGCTTCGTAACAAGAAAAGGGGGGGTTTGTAGTCCGCCACCTACAATTAGAGCCAGACTTAGAACGGATGATATTACAGGATGGTTTTAACCTCAATGATATTGGGTTGGACATATTCCTTTCCGGTTTGAAGGACGGGATAGACAAGGCACTTAGTTCTTTGGGTGGTGGTCGCAGCTCGCTGCTCCTTGGCTTGTGGAAGAGGGCCCCGGTGAAGTCCAACATGCCTCAGATGGCCGAGGGCATACGGGGTTCTTCCCCTCAGATTACAAGGCGGATTTGTGCCTACAGTGGAGCTTCGGCCATAACTATGCAACCCCCTGTTTACATATACTTGAGCGGTGTTACGTGGATGCCCTCAATAAAAAATAAGAAAAGAATAACATCGGTGTTGTTATTTCTCATTCCGCGATGGGGTCAACCGGTGGGTGGGTCTCGGCAGTCTTATCGGTAATTCGGTTTCTAGGAACCTTCCACGACAGCAGACCGGAGGATGTCTCCCCACCCTAGATAGGGGACAGGAAACACAAAAGAGGTTAAATACCCCTCCCCTTCCTGCACACACCGGCATCAATAGTGATCACCAGAAGTGCAGGAATCATCCAATAAGAAACATCAGATAGGGAGGGAAATTACTGCTGTCCTGGAAGGTTCCTAGAAACCGAATTACCGGTAAGACTAATTCTATTTTCTCTAGTCACCTTCCATGACAGCAGACCGGAGGAATACCAACAAACAATTTCTAGGGAGGAATAACAGCCTGCAGGAGTCTCCTGCCAAACGTAAAGGCCAGACTGTAACGTCTGGCGAATGTATGGACAGAGGACCATGTCTGCAGATCTGCTCGGTGGACTCTCCCCTCTGCCCAGGAATGTGATGATGTGGATCTGGTGGAGTGAGCCTTCAGCTTCTCCGGTGGGGAAGCCCTTGCATGTACATAGTACAAATGGGTTTTCCAACCTAGTTTGCATCGTACATGTGGAAGCTTTCTTTCCTTTATAAACCGAATTTGATCAACCCTAAAGGTGGCCATTCGCTGCAGGTGATAGAGTACAGTTCTGCGGATGTCAGGGTATGAATGGAAGGGTATGAACGTTCTCTTCCTCAGGAGTTGAAGGAGCAGAACAAAGGAAGGCAGGGCATGTCCTGGTGCCTGTGAAAGTCAGGGACCCTTTTGGTAAAAATGAAGGATCGGAATACCATCTACTAGGACTTCCAGACAAGGTTCTCTGATTGAGAGGGTCTGGAGCTCCCCAACTCTCCTGGCCAAGGTGATAGCAACCAGGAAGGCAGTTGTTGTGGGAGAGTATCTGTAGACTAGTTGAAGACAAAGGGTGATTGTTTTAGTCCAGTGAGTACTAAAGGTAAGTCCCATGGAGGGACCCGGCTCTGTAGTTTTGAGCTAAGCCAGCTGGTAGATGGCAGGAATCGTCCAATCCATGGATGATTAGCAAGAGTCATATCAAAAAAGACTAAGTGCCAAAAAATGGATCTTTAAAGGTACTAGGGGTCAGACCCAATTGTAATAAGTCCAGTACTTTTACAACATTCTTCCAGAATTTTCCATAGATAGCCGTAGTTACTGGTTTTCTCCTTTGTAGAGTAGAACAATTCTGTCAGAGAGCCGCATTGGCTTTCGGGATCCTGGCGGCAATAGCCAGGCCACAAGACCCAAGTGCTGAGGACTCGGATGATCAATGGGCACTTTGTAGTAAATCGGCCTGCAGAGGAGAGGATACGGACCCTCCCACGCCCGGTATGTTATGGTACCGGATTTGACCTGGCCACGAGGAGCCACCAGGATCGGTGTCCCCTGTCTTTTACGATCTACCGCAGTGTTCTTGGGATGACTGGAATAGGGAAAAAGGCGTAAGCGAGATGTAATTACCAGGATGGGAAAAAAATGTCTACCCCCAGCACACCACCTTCTGGATTCAGGGAGACAAAGGTTTACCCTTTGTATTGCCAACTGGCAAAAGATTCACATACCGGATGCCCCATCTGGTCACTAGAGACCTGAAGACGTCTTGGTTTAGACCCCATCCTCCCGATTGAATGCCTCTCCTGCTGAGGATGTTCGCCTCGTTGTCACCAGATTCCCTCAGATGGATAGCTGTCAGGGACAGGAGATGTTTCCTAGGAAACTAATCTGCAGAAATCAATTTGAGGCTTTCAAACCTGAGACCCCCCTGATCAGGGCCGGCGTCAGCACCCGGCGTACCCGGGCAAGTGCCGGGGCCCGACGGCTTGGAGGGGGCCCACCGGGCCCCTGAGGGCTAGGGTCACACTTGTGTTGTGACCCTAGCCTGACGCAAGTATTGTCTGCTGCAGCGCAGAGCGTTTAACGCTATGCGCTGCCAGCAACTGAGCCCATAGAAACCCGCAGTTTACATTGACAACCAGTGGTTGTCACGGTAAACGTCGGGTTTCTATGGGCTGCCTCCAGCGTATAGCAGCGTTGCAACATACAATACTTGCATAAGGCTAGGGTCACAATGCAAGTGTGACCCTAGCCTCAGGGGCCCCTGAGCACTGCCCCCACAGCCAGAGCCATATCCAGGGGGCAGCTGGGGGGTCATTTTCAGGCTCCTGCAGGCTGCAGCACCGGAGGTCTCCCTCCTCCCCCCTCCACGGGAGCCGACAGAGCTGCACACACTCTGTGCTTACAGGACCTGCGATGATGTCACATGGAGGGGAGGAGTCAGGGGTCTCATGATCAGCTCCTCAGTGTATCCAGGACTCTGCTGGCCATCAATGATGCTTAAATAAGGTGAAGTTTGTGTGTGGTCAGGAGGCATTTACAGTGTGAATGTAGCAGAGGTGAGTGTGTACTAGGTGTATGGCAATTAGGTGAAGGTTATGTGTGGGGTCAGGAGGCATTTACAGTGTGAATGTAGCAGAGGTGAGTGTGTACTAGGTGTATGGCAATTAGGTGAAGGTTATGTGTGGGGTCAGGAGGGATTTACAGTGTGAATGTAGCAGAGGCGAGTGTGTACTAGGTGTATGGAGCAGAGCCGTGTGTGTATGAGGTATACGGAGAAGAGCCGTGTGTGTACGAGGTGTACGGATCAGAGCCAGGGCCGGCTCCAGGTTTCTGTGGGCCCCGGGCGAAAAGGTCTCAGTGGGCCCCCTTTAAGTACATATCGCGGACTATATATATATATCTATTATATAATTGCGAATGCTGCGAGTGCCCCTTTGTCGTCATGTGGATACGAACGAAGCATTGGCCGCGCAGCGGCCATTGCGAGCCGGCGAGTCGCTATGCCCGCGCAGCGGGCATGGCGAGTCGAAGCATTGGCCGCGAAGCGGCCATTGCGAGTCGCTCTAAGGCGACTCGCTATGCCCGCGCAGCGGGCATGGCGAGTCGCCTTAGCAGCGCGAAGCATTGGCCGCGAAGCGGCCATTGCGAGTCAGAGACTCGCTCTGCTAGAATCCCGATGCATTGTGCATCGGGCACCCATCTAGTATATATATATATATATATATATATATATATATATATATATATATTGCCGCACACTTACCGCAAGCCCCATAGACAATGCATGGGGCTTGCCGCAAACGTGCAGCAAGTGCAGCCGCTAGGCGGAAAATGCGGCAGATGCAGGTTTTTTTTACTGCAACTGCCACATTTTAAAAAAAAACGCCTATGTGAAGGCGCCTTACAGGAACAGTGACTGCTGAAACCAGCAAGAGCTGCTCCTGACAGTGAGTATATTACACGTTGTTAGGGCTAAAATGCGATTGCGTTCCTTTGCGCTTTTTAAAAATACCCTTCAAATGCAAAATGTTGCATTTTTGTGCGTCTGAAGATGCTTGGTATATACACAAGCATCCTGAAGAGCACAAATAATGCAAGCAGCTCAATGGAGCCGCACTGCCATATGGTGGCACCGCAGCCAAGCGGAGTGTCTGGCCGTCCAGATCTCTCTCTCTCCTCACCTTTCTTCTCGCTGCTCCGGTCTCCTCCGGTCGCTCTGCACATCGTGCCCCTCCATGCTGAGCTGCAGAATGCAGACAGCGGCAGAAGAGACTCTGGAGAAGAATGCTGCTGGCAAAGGTGGCTGAGACTATAGGAGCGGAATCCGCGGGGGGCTACCACTGGTACACATACTTCGTACACACGCGGCTCTGCTCCGTACACCTCGTACACACACGGCTCTGCTCTGTACACCTCGTACACACACGGCTCTGCTACGTACACCTCGTACACACACGGCTCTGCTACGTACACCTCATACACACGCGGCTCTGCTCCGTACACCTCGTACACACGCGGCTCTGCTCCGTACACCTCGTACACACGCGGCTCTGCTACGTACACCTCGTACACACGCGGCTCTGCTACGTACACCTCGTACACACGCGGCTCTGCTACGTACACCTCGTACACACGCGGCTCTGCTACGTACACCTCGTACACACGCGGCTCTGCTACGTACACCTCGTACACACGTGGCTCCGCTCCGTACACCTCGTACACACGTGGCTCCGCTCCGTACACCTCGTACACACGCGGCTCCGCTCCGTACACCTCGTACACACGCGGCTCCGCTCCGTACACCTCGTACACACACGGCTCCGCTCCGTACACCTCGTACACACGTGGCTCCGCTCCGTACACCTCGTACACACTCGGCTCCGCTCCGTACACCTCGTACACACGCGGCTCCGCTCCGTACACCTCGTACACACGCGGCTCCGCTCCGTACACCTCGTACACACGCGGCTCCGCTACGTACACCTCGTACACACGCGGCTCTGCTACGTACACCTAGTACACACGCGGCTCTGCTACGTACACCTCGTACACACTCGGCTCTGCTCCGTACACCTCGTACACACTCGGCTCTGCTCCGTACACCTCGTACACACTCGGCTCTGCTACGTACACCTCGTACACACTCGGCTCTGCTACGTACACCTCGTACACACGCGACTCTGCTACGTACACCTCGTACACACGCGGCTCTGCTACGTACACCTCGTACACACGTGGCTCTGCTACGTACACCTCGTACACACGTGGCTCTGCTCCGTACACCTCGTACACACGTGGCTCCGCTCCGTACACCTCGTACACACGTGGCTCCGCTCCGTACACCTCGTACACACGTGGCTCCGCTCCGTACACCTCGTACACACGCGGTTCCGCTCCGTACACCTCGTACACACGCGGCTCCGCTACGTACACCTCGTACACACGCGGCTCTGCTACGTACACCTCGTACACACGTGGCTCCGCTCCGTACACCTCGTACACACTCGGCTCCGCTCCGTACACCTCGTACACACGCGGCTCCGCTACGTACACCTCGTACACACGCGGCTCCGCTACGTACACCTCGTACACACGTGGCTCCGCTCCGTACACCTCGTACACACTCGGCTCCGCTCCGTACACCTCGTACACACGCGGCTCCGCTCCGTACACCTCGTACACACTCGGCTCTGCTACGTACACCTCGTACACACGCGGCTCTGCTACGTACACCTCGTACACACGCGGCTCTGCTACGTACACCTCGTACACACGCGGCTCTGCTACGTACACCTCGTACACACTCGGCTCTGCTCCGTACGCCTCGTACACACACGGCTCTGCTCCGTACGCCTCGTACACACACGGCTCTGCTCCGTACGCCTCGTACACACACGGCTCTGCTCCGTACACCTCGTACACACTCGGCTCTGCTACGTACACCTCGTACACACGCGGCTCTGCTACGTACACCTCGTACACACTCGGCTCTGCTCCGTACACCTCGTACACACTCGGCTCTGCTCCGTACACCTCGTACACACTCGGCTCTGCTCCGTACACCTCGTACACACTCGGCTCCGCTCCGTACACCTCGTACACACTCGGCTCCGCTCACCTCGTACACACTCGGCTCTGCTCCGTACACCTCGTACACACTCGGCTCTGCTCCGTACACCTCGTACACACACGGCTCCGCTCCGTACACCTCGTACACACTCGGCTCCACTCCGTATACCTCGTACACACACGGCTCTGCTCCGTACACCTAGTACACACTCGCCTCTGCTACATTCACACTGTAAATGCCTCCTGACCCCACACATAACCTTCACCTAATTGCCATACACCTCGTACACACTCACCTCTGCTACATTCACACTGTAAATGCCTCCTGACCACACACAAACTTCACCTTATTTGAGCATCATTGATGGCCAGCACAGTCCTGGATACACTGAGGAGCTGATCATGAGACCCCTGACTCCTCCCCTCCATGTGACATCATCGCAGGTCCTGTAAGCACAGAGTGTGTGCAGCTCTGTCGGCTCCCGTGGAGGGGGGAGGAGGGAGACCTCCGGTGCTGCAGCCTGCAGGAGCCTGAAAATGACCCCCCAGCTGCCCCCTGGATATGGCTCTGGCTGTGGGGGCAGTGCTCAGGGGCCCCTGAGGCTAGGGTCACACTTAGCCTTATGCAAGTATTGTATGTTGCAACGCTGCTATGCGCTGGAGGCAGCCCATAGAAACCCGACGTTTACCGTGACAACCACTCGTTGTCAATGTAAACTGCGGGTTTCTATGGGCTCAGTTGCTGGCAGCGCATAGCGTTAAACGCTCTGCGCTGCAGCAGACAATACTTGCGTCAGGCTAGGGTCACAACACAAGTGTGACCCTAGCCCTCAGGGGCCCGGTGGGCCCCCTCCAAGCCGTCGGGCCCCGGCACTTGCCCGGGTACGCCGGGTGCTGACGCCGGCCCTGATCAGAGCCGTGTGTGTACGAGGTGTACGGAGCAGAGCCGTGTGTGTACGAGGTGTACGGAGCAGAGCCGTGTGTGTACGAGGTGTACGGAGCAGAGCCGTGTGTGTACGAGGTGTACGGAGCAGAGCCGTGTGTGTACGAGGTGTACGGAGAAGAGCCGTGTGTGTACGAGGTGTACGGAGCAGAGCCGTGTGTGTACGAGGTGTACGGAGCAGAGCCCTGTGAGTACGAGGTGTACGGAGCAGAGCCGAGTGTGTACGGAGCAGAGCTGAGTGTGTACGAGGTGTACGGAGCAGAGCCGTGTGTGTACGAGGTGTACGGAGCAGAGCCGTGTGTGTACGAGGTGTACGGAGCAGAGCCGTGTGTGTACGAGGTGTACGGAGCAGAGCCGTGTGTGTACGAGGTGTACGGAGCAGAGCCGTGTGTGTATGAGGTGTACGGAGCGGAGCCGAGTGTGTATGAGGTGTACGGAGCAGAGCTGCGTGGGTACGAGGTATGTGTACCAGTGGTAGCCCCCCGCGGATTCCGCTCCTATAGTCTCAGCCACCTTTGCCAGCAGCATTCTTCTCCAGAGTCTCTTCTGCCGTTGTCTGCATTCTGCAGCTCAGCATGGAGGGGCACGATGTCATCACTGTGCTGATATGTGCAGAGCGACCGGAGGAGACCGGAGCAGCGAGAAGAAAGGTGAGGAGAGAGAGAGATCTGGACGGCCAGACACTCCGCTTGGCTGCGGTGCCACCATATGGCAGTGCGGCTCCATTGAGCTGCTTGCATTATTTGTGCTCTTCAGGATGCTTGTGTATATACCAAGCATCCTCAGACGCACAAAAATGCAACATTTTGCATTTGAAGGGTATTTTTAAAAAGGGCAAGGGAATGCAAATGCATTTTAGCCCGCTCCTAACAACGTGTAATATACTCACTGTCAGAAACAGCTCTTGCTGGATTCGGCAGTCACTGTTCCTATAAGGCGCCTTCACATAGGCGTTTTTTTTAAAATGTGGCAGTTGCGGTAAAAAAAACCTGCATCTGCCGCATTTTCCGTCTAGCGGCTGCACTTGCTGCACGTTTGCGGCAAGCCCCATGCATTGTCTATGGGGCTTGCGGTAAGTGTGCGGCAATATATATATATATATACATATATATATATATAGTCCGCGATATGTACTTAAAGGGGGCCCACTGAGACCTTTTCGCCCGGGGCCCACAGAAACCTGGAGCCGGCCCTGCCCCTGATGACGCAGATGGGCTACCGTAGGGACATTGTCAGAAAACACTCTCCTTGGTGGACTTGGATCAGTGCAACTGCAGTCATGAGAGCTTCCTCTACGGTCTTCAGTCCCCTGAAGTGTGAAGATGGTGCAATGATCTGTCCTGGAAGTGGATATCTGCTACCCTGGCGCCCTAACCTCACATGCGTTTGAGGATCATCAGTGGAGACTGGTCCCAGGCAGCACCTTTCCAGAGTTGCGAGGAGTCTGCACCAGGCCAGGAAGACCTCACATGATCTGGAAGGGCAACTCACCTCAAGAGGGAATTCAGGAACCTTTACCAAGAAGAGAGAACGTGTCCCTGCAGGACACTCGCCTGAGGCCCAGGTTCTGTTTGAATGCAGGCTGTTATCGAGCCTCGTGTCGACATTATATCCCTCAAGGTAGGGTTACATTGATCTCGGAACTTGGAGAGCTTCTGTACCAGTTCTAGCCGTCGCTCTATGGGTAGAAAGGAGGCCAGCCTTGAGAAGGCCAGGAGACCCCCAGGAATTTTGTCCCAAGTAGAGGAAGTCAGGTCGGACTTTCCTAGATTCAGAATCCATCCTAAGGAGCGTAGGATGTGTAAGGAGGTAGGAATAGCCTGAGTCAGCTGGGGAAACGCAGGAGCAAGAATCAGAAATCATTGAGACAAGGGACAAGATCAATCTCCTGTGCTCCGAGGAACGTCACCACCTCTGCCATGAACTCGGGGGCAGAGGAGATTGTGAAGGGCAGGGCATTGAACTGGTAACGGAATACCTGCTGCTTCTGTAATATTGGCAGGGCATTGAACTGGTAATGGAATACCTGCTGCTTCTGTAATATTGCAAATCTGAGGAAATGGACTGAGACAAGGTGATAAGCATCCCTCAGATCGATTGTGGCCATTACCCCATCCTGCCCGGTTAAGGAATGGTGCTTTTGATGGACTCCATCTAGAAGCGCATTGGTAAATCACTGTTCATTTAAAGGTCTCAGACCAGGATTATCCGATGGAAACAAGACAGTTTCTTCACCAGGAAGAGGCGAATAACGACCTACGCCTTCCCCCCGGAGAGGAACACAAGAGATCACCCCCAATTCTAGGGGAGTCAGAAGACCCTGATGCAGAGAATTCTGGAGGTGGATTGAGGGCAGGGAAGTGACCAGTAGACACTGAGAGGGGAAGGCCTTGAACTCCATCCGTAAACCCTTCTGAATAGTGCAAAGCCCCCACTAACTTGTGGGGAAGGAAAAGATATCAACCCTTTGAGCCCATTGGGGAAACTCCAACACTCTGTCTTCCCCTTGCCTCTATAGGAAGGGGTCTGATCACTGGAAGATGAAAATAATGTTTCCTAGCAGTTCTCTGTTCCGACCTCTCTTCTTCTGAATTTCCAATAATATCACCCAGGGTCGGACAACAGTTTGATCGCAGATGTGACGCCACGTTGGAGAGAGACGCAGATCTGTAGAATTTTTAACCAATACATTTTTATTCAGAAAAGAGTTTTGTTTTAAACAGAAGAAAGTGAACACGACCCGTCTCCCCACAACACGGGATCAGGCCATTGTATAAAATCATTACAGAGCAAACCTTTACAATACTTAGACAATATGAAAGAGAAAAGAACAGGGAAACAAAGGAAGGGGGAAGGGGAAGGTAGGGGGGGGGGTACCTGAAAAGACCTCACATCAGGTTAGTCCATGCTGTCCTAGCGGGAAGGTGATGTCCTGCTCTGTCACCGCATAACCCCTCATTCATGGGGGACATTATCCTGAGAAGGGGTGTATGAAGAGCGTAGCATCTCCACTGAGACTGGGGAAGCTTGTGGGTGAGCAGCCCATACCTCCCATCTGTACTTGGTGAGTTGTTACCTCAGTATCTGTAAGGCCTCGTGCACACGCTGAGTATTTGGTGAGTTTTTACCTCAGTATCTGTAAGGTCTCGTGCACACGCTGAGTATTTGGTGAGTTGTTACCTCAGTATCTGTAAGGCCTCGTGCACACGCTGAGTATTTGGTGAGTTGTTACCTCAGTATCTGTAAGGCCTCGTGCACACGCTGAGTATTTGGTGAGTTTTTACCTCAGTATCTGTAAGGCCTCATGCACACGCTGAGTATTTGGTGAGTTTTTACCTCAGTATCTGTAAGGCCTCGTGCACACGCTGAGTATTTGGTGAGTTTTTACCTCAGTATCTGTAAGGCCTCGTGCACACGCTGAGTATTTGGGGAGGTTTTACCTCAGTATCTGTAAGGCCTCGTGCACACGCTGAGTATTTGGTGAGTTGTTACCTCAGTATCTGTAAGGCCTCGTGCACAGTATTTGGCGAGTTTTTACCTCAGTATCTGTAAGGTCTCGTGCACACGCTGATATTTGGTGAGTTGTTACCTCAGTATTTGTAAGGCCTCGTGCACACGCTGAGTATTTGGTGAGTTGTTACCTCAGTATCTGTAAGGCCTCGTGCACACGCTGAGTATTTGGTGAGTTGTTACCTCAGTATCTGTAAGGCCTCGTGCACAGTATTTGGCGAGTTTTTACCTCAGTATCTGTAAGGTCTCGTGCACACGCTGAGTATTTGGTGAGTTGTTACCTCAGTATTTGTAAGGCCTCGTGCACACACTGAGTATTTGGTGAGTTGTTACCTCAGTATCTGTAAGGCCTCGTGCACATGCTGAGTATTTGGTGAGTTTTTACCTCAGTATCTGTAAGGCCTCGTGCACACGCTGAGTATTTGGTGAGTTTTTACCTCAGTATCTGTAAGGCCTCGTGCACAACGCTGAGTATTTGGTGAGTTGTTACCTCAGTATACTGTAAAGCCTCGTGCACACGCTGAGTATTTGGTGAGTTGTTAGCTCAGTATCTGTAAGGCCTCGTGCACACGCTGAGTATTTGGTGAGTTTTTACCTCAGTATCTGTAAGGCCTCGTGCACACGCTGAGTATTTGGTGAGTTGTTACCTCAGTATCTGTAAGGCCTCGTGCACAGTATTTGGCGAGTTTTTACCTCAGTATCTGTAAGGTCTCGTGCACACGCTGAGTATTTGGTGAGTTGTTACCTCAGTATTTGTAAGGCCTCGTGCACACACTGAGTATTTGGTGAGTTGTTACCTCAGTATCTGTAAGGCCTCGTGCACACGCTGAGTATTTGGTGAGTTGTTACCTCAGTATCTGTAAAGCCTCGTGCACACGCTGAGTATTTGGTGAGTTGTTAGCTCAGTATCTGTAAGGCCTCGTGCACCCGCTGAGTATTTGGTGAGTTGTTACCTCAGTATCTGTAAGGCCTCGTGCACACGCTGAGTATTTGGTGAGTTATTACCTCAGTATCTGTAAGGCCTTGTGCACATGCTGAGTATTTGGTGAGTTTTTACCTCAGTATCTGTAAGGTCTCGTGCACACGCTGAGTATTTGGTGAGTTGTTACCTCACTATCTGTAAGGCCTCGTGCACAGTATTTGGCGAGTTTTTACCTCAGTATCTGTAAGGCCTCGTGCACACGCTGAGTATTTGGTGAGTTGTTACCTCAGTATCTGTAAGGCCTCGTGCACACGCTGAGTATTTGGTGAGTTTTTACCTCAGTATCTGTAAGGCCTCGTGCACAGTATTTGGCGAGTTTTTACCTCAGTATCTGTAAGGCCTCGTGCACACGCTGAGTATTTGGTGAGTTGTTACCTCAGTATCTGTAAGGCCTCGTGCACACGCTGAGTATTTGGTGAGTTTTTACCTCAGTATCTGTAAGGCCTCGTGCACATGCTGAGTATTTGGTGAGTTTTTACCTCAGTATCTGTAAGGCCTCGTGCACACGCTGAGTATTTGGTGAGTTTTACCTCAGTATCTGTAAGGTCTCGTGCACACACGCTGAGTATTTGGTGACTTGTTACCTCAGTATCTGTAAGGCCTTGTGCACACGCTGAGTATTTGGTGAGTTATTTACCTCAGTATTTGTAAGGCCTCGTGCACACGCTGAGTATTTGGTGAGTTGTTACCTCAGTATCTGTAAGGCCTCGTGCACACGCTGAGTATTTGGTGAGTTGTTACCTCAGTATTTGTAAGGCCTCGTGCACACGCTGAGTATTTGGTGAGTTGTTACCTCAGTATCTGTAAGGCCTCGTGCACACGCTGAGTATTTGGTGACTTGTTACCTCAGTATCTGTAAGGTCTCGTGCACACGCTGAGTATTTGGTGACTTGTTACCTCAGTATCTGTAAGGCCTTGTGCACACGCTGAGTATTTGGTGAGTTATTACCTCAGTATTTGTAAGGCCTCGTGCACACGCTGAGTATTTGGTGAGTTGTTACCTCAGTATCTGTAAGGCCTCGTGCACACGCTGAGTATTTGGTGAGTTGTTACCTCAGTATTTGTAAGGCCTCGTGCACACGCTGAGTATTTGGTGAGTTGTTACCTCAGTATCTGTAAGGCCTCGTGCACACGCTGAGTATTTGGTGACTTGTTACCTCAGTATCTGTAAGGCCTCGTGCACACGCTGAGTATTTGGTGAGTTATTACCTCAGTATTTGTAAGGCCTCGTGCACACGCTGAGTATTTGGTGAGTTGTTACCTCAGTATCTGTAAGGCCTCGTGCACACGCTGAGTATTTGGTGAGTTGTTACCTCAGTATCTGTAAGGCCTCGTGCACACACTGAGTATTTGGTCAGTTTTTACCTCAGTATTTGTAAGGCCTCGTGCACACGCTGAGTATTTGGTGAGTTGTTACCTCAGTATTTGTAAGGTCTCGTGCATACGCTGAGTATTTGGTGAGTTTTTACCTCAGTATATGTAAGGCCTCGTGCACACGCTGAGTATTTGGTGAGTTGTTTCCTCAGTATCTGTAAGGCCTCGTGCACACGCTGAGTATTTGGTGAGTTGTTACCTCAGTATTTGTAAGGCCTCGTGCACACGCTGAGTATTTGATGAGTTGTTACCTCAGTATTTGTAAGGTCTCGTGCACACGCTGAGTATTTGGTGAGTTGTTACTTCAGTATCTGTAAGGCCTCGTGCACACGCTGAGTATTTGGTGAGTTGTTACCTCAGTATCTGTAAGGCCTCGTGCACACGCTGAGTATTTGGTGAGTTGTTACCTCAGTATTTGTAAGGCCTCGTGCACACGCTGAGTATTTGGTGAGTTTTTACCTCAGTATCTGTAAGGCCTCGTGCACACGCTGAGTATTTGGTGAGTTGTTACTTCAGTATCTGTAAGGCCTCGTGCACACGCTGAGTATTTGGTGAGTTGTTACCTCAGTATTTGTAAGGCCTCGTGCACAAGCTGAGTATTTGGTGAGTTGTTACCTCAGTATCTGTAAGGCCTCGTGCACACGCTGAGTATTTGGTGTTTACCTCAGTATCTGTAAGGCCTCGTGCACACGCTGAGTATTTGGTGAGGAAAGAAGACGACTGCAGTGGAAGTTTGTACATCCCGTCCTGTGAAGGCTCGAAGGAAGAGCAACTGCACGAAAAAATGTAAAAGATGAAACCTGAGATCTTTGTGGTATTAGACAATGCCTGTAGCCATAGGAAGATGAGTG
The DNA here is from genome assembly GCA_033576535.1 of Allobates femoralis. Lineage (NCBI taxonomy): Eukaryota > Metazoa > Chordata > Amphibia > Anura > Aromobatidae > Allobates > Allobates femoralis. The sequence continues at coordinate 35,590,822 of JARQOC010000004.1, read as the reverse complement.
GGATGATGAGATAACGTACATTGGATTACACCTCTATGATCTGTACAGGAATAACCGAGGTCCCGCACCCAGATACAGGCGCTGCCGACACCACAGACCCCGGAGCAGCCATCCTGGGATTCACAGACCTTTACTCTGTTTATTGATTCTTCGTCTGATTTGGGTTTTCTTTTCTATTATTATATACAGTGATTTGCGGTTTATAAGATGTTCCGGATTATATGACGCACCTCAGGAGGAAAAAAATTGTACCCCCTTATGGGGTCCGTCTTACAATCCTGGGGGCGTCGAGGAGCGGGGTGTCGTGTCCATGCTGGCACCATTGATGATTATGCAGTGGATGTGATGAGCAGGAGGAAAATGTCTGCAGATGTCTCTGGGAGCCGAGCTATGTCGTCTCCACAGCCATTTTCCTGAAGTCCACGGCAGCACACATTGAGATCTCGGCTCCCAGAGGCATCTGCAGCCATTTTCCTGAAGTCCATGTGGCGCCCCTGCGACCAGGGTGGCCACAGGTAGGAACTGCAGCCAGGCAGGTGGAGACAGGTTGTTACATACACACCTTCAAAACACACACCCACCAACACAAGACCCAACCCGGAGCCCGGGACTCTAGGCGGGCAAGGGGTGGTTGGGCCAGTCATGGTGGGTGGGGACATAGGTCAGGTGACAGACCAGGTACAAAAAGGGGGAACTAGGAGGAGTTAGTCAGTAGGCCAATGGGTGCCGAGAAGCCAAGACCAAGAGTAGGCCAGTGGGTGCTGAGAAGTAAAGACAGAGGGACACTTCCCGGAAGGCTTGAGGCTCCCTGGAGGCGCAGAATCCTGCGAGATACCGTTCCCTGGAGAGAAGGCCCGCTCTATATCCTGCAGCCCAACGGAAGGGAAAGTCAGAGACCGGACCAGTGCAGCTGGGTCCGAGGAAGACGGCAGCGCTGACAGACGACTGGCAGGACGGACTCCCCTGACGTACCCAGGTAATTACACGGGTAGGAGAGAGCCCGGTGATCCCTTGCAAGATAGGGACATCCAAGGCTAGGCTGGGACCAGAGAGTCGGCTCTGGGTGACCGTAGCTACACGCCGGTACAGGGACACACCGACAGGGAGACACAGATTCCAGGTCTGGTCACCCAACACGCGGGCTGGAGAAACAGCAGCACATAGGACCCAGGCTTGCTATTCATACACTGGGAGAAGCCAAACAAGGGACCGAGCTGCCCTCATACAGCCCACAGGAAGAACAGAGGAGAGGAAAGTCTGAAAGGTGTCAGAGAGTGAAGGGTCTCGGGAAGGAAACCTGGCTGCAGAGGGTTCAGGGAGTGTACAGAGTCACTTGTGTAAAGGAACTGCACTGTAAACTGTTGGAACAGTGGAAGAACTTGTTAGTAAAACCCGGTGAACCCTGCTTCAGTCTCCTGTGTACGATTCCCTGCAAACAGAACTTTATTTCACCCTGTCAGGAGCAGCCCTGACCCACAGCGGGCTCATCCATCTAGCTGCAGCATCCATCCATCCTCCTGGCGGGAATAGCAGCAGCGGTGGTCCCCTCACTGACCACAACCTGTGGGTGGCGTCACGACAACCCCTGTAAATATCCCCTCTTACTTGTGGGCTCGGACCAAGACCGCCGTGATCTCCCCCGTGATACCCAGTTCTGGTACCAAGTACCCTGTCCCAGTGGGCTCCACATCCATGGCAGCACACATTGAGATCTCGGCTCCCATAGGCATCTGCAGCTGTGGAGCCCATTGGGACGGGGTACTCCGTACCGGACCGGGGTACTGCCGGGGATATCACGGCGGTCCTGGTTCAGATCGTGTCCCGGGTTCTGCAAGTAAATGGGGGGATATTTACAGGGGAGATTGTCATGACGCCACCCACGGGTTGTGGTCAGGGTGACCACCGCTGCTGCAGAACCTCTGGGGATGATGTTTGGCAGCTGGAGATGTAATGGCTCTCCGCAGGTAGAGGCTGGTTCCCTGGGTCAGTGGTAGTTAAAGTGTATGATTGATGCTATGGATGTTGCAGGATAGGGGTAGTAGTAGAGATGATAGCTGCTTGTGAGGGAACGTAGGGGCTGAGCACAAGGATCACACACTCACGGTTTTGAAGCTTTCCAAGACTTTACTGCAGGTGTTGGTAGCAGAGTACTGTCGGTACGGAGTCTGTACCGGGGCCGGGTTGCTCCCACCCTGTCCGGGTCCTCAGCTTCCCTCTGCTGCGCTGTGTGTGTGGCCCTACTGCCGCTTCAGCTAGGCTGCTGGCCCTGTCTCCCCTCACAGGTACCCCCTTTGCTTGGCAACTTGAGTCTTTCCGTGTAATTCTGACCTCGCCGTGTTGCTTCGCTGAGGTACAGTGTAGATCTACAACCTCCACTATCCCGGTGTTTTCTGTGCTGCGTGTGTCAGTCACAGATTCGGATCCGGTATCCTATCTGTGCTCTCCTCCGGGGCGAGTTATGAGGTAACTCAGTCTCCCAGATGTGTTGTCCTGTTTCTTGTACTCCTCTCCTCAGACCCTGGCTAGAGGCCTGGAGGTGGGTATCAGGCTGTGGAGAGGCCTAAGGCAGCCCCTTTACACCACCAGACTTTCTTCCTCAGTTCTCCCAGGAACTGAACTAACTCCAACTGACTCTCCCTGCCACTCTGAGGTAAACATTAGCTCCTCCCACCACTCTGCTCTTCCCCACTTCCTCTCCACATCAGGATATATAGGGAAGCAGCTTTAGCTCCCCCTTCTGGCCTGAGGCTCTAGTGTTGTAGGGCGTTAACCCTTTGTGGTGTTAGTGTAGCACATTAACCCCTGGGGTGCCACACAGCCATTTTCCTGAAGTCCACGGCAGCGCACATTGAGATCTCGGCTCTCAGAGGCATCTGCAGCCATTTTCCTTCTGCCCATCATGTGCACTGCACGCATTTCAATGGCACCAGCATCACGACACCCCCTCAGTCCTGCAGCATAGCCCCTCACATGCCACTGATACTTCATCAGTGGTGACCCCGCTCCACAGCGCCCCCTGGTAAGAAATTAGATTATAAGATGCCCATTATCACTTCCAGTTTGGCAGGAAAAATTGCATTTTATAATCCAAAACATACAGTAATTTTAATTTTTTTGTATGTGTGTATATATCTGTCTGTACATGTACACTATTTTTTAGACTAAAAGTAGCATATTTTTCCCAGACTTTTTTGGGGATAGTAGGGGGTGCATCGTTTAGTCCATGTGTGTGGTCTGGCTGGGCTGTGGGTGGTGGCAGTACGTGGCCCAAGTGAAGCAGCACATGTTATACAGGGGGTGTGTTCACAATAATAGCAGTGTGGAGTTCTATTAGTGCGGTCAATCATTGTGTGAAGACACAGGTGTGAATCAGGGGTCTTATGTAAGGGTGGAGCTGCACATATTATACTGGGGGTGTGTTCACAATAATAGAACTCCACACTGCTATTATTGTGAACACACCCCCTGTATATCATGTGCTGCTTCACCCTTATATAAGACCCTGATTCACACGTGTCTTCACACAATGATTGACTGCACTAATAGAACTCCACACTGCCATTATTGTGAACACACCCCCTGTATAACGTGCTGCTTCACCCTTATAGAAGACCCTGATTCACACCTGTGTCTTCACACAATGATTGACCGCACTAATAGAACTCCACACTGCTATTAGTGCGATCAATCATTGTGTGAAGACACAGGTGTGAATCAGGGTCTTCTATAAGGGTGAAGCAGCACATGTTATACAGGGGGTGTGTTCACAATAATGGCAGTGTGGAGTTCTATTAGTGCAGTCAATCATTCTGTGAAGACACGTGTGAATCAGGGTCTTATATAAGGGTGAAGCAGCACATGTTATACAGGGGGTGTGTTCACAATAATACACATGCACATCTACACCACACCTCCTGTCCCCTCCATACACACACCTCTACACTGCACCTCCTGTCCCCTCCATACACACACCTCCACACTGCACCTCCTGTCCCCTCCATACACACGCCTACACTGCACCTCCTGTCCCCTCCATACACACGCCTACACTGCACCTCCTGTCCCCTCCATACACACGCCTCTACACTGCACCTCCTGTCCCCTCCATACACACACCTACACTGCACCTCCTGTCCCCTCCATACACACACCTACACTGCACCTCCTGTCCCCTCCATACACACACCTACACTGAACCTCCTGTCCCCTCCATACACACACCTACACTGCACCTCCTGTCCCCTCCATACACACGCCTCTACACTGCACCTCCTGTCCCCTCCATACACACGCCTCTACACTGCACCTCCTGTCCCCTCCATACACACGCCTCTACACTGCACCTCCTGTCCCCTCCATACACACGCCTCTACACTGCACCTCCTGTCCCCTCCATACACACACCTACACTGCACCTCCTGTCCCCTCCATACACACACCTACACTGCACCTCCTGTCCCCTCCATACACACGCCTACACTGCACCTCCTGTCCCCTCCATACACACGCCTCTACACTGCACCTGTCCCCTCCATACACACGCCTCTACTCTGCACCTCCTGTCCCCTCCATACACACACCTACACCACCTCCTGTCCCCCCCATACACACGCCTCTACACTGCACCTCCTGTCCCCTCCATACACACGCCTACACTGCACCTCCTGTCCCCTCCATACAACACCTACACCACACTTCCTGTACCCTCCATAGACACACCTACACCACACCTCCTGTACCCTCCATACACACACACCTCTACACCACACCTCCTGTCCCCTCCATACACACACCTACACCGCACCTCCTGTCCCCTCCATACAACACCTACACCACACTTCCTGTACCCTCCATAGACACACCTACACCACACCTCCTGTCCCCTCCATACACACGCCTCTACACTGCACCTCCTGTCCCCTCCCCATACACCTGTACACTGCACCTCCTGTCCCCTCCATACACACCTACACTGCATCTCCTGTCCCCTCCATACACACGCCTCTACACTGCACCTCCTGTCCCCTCCCCATACACCTGTACACTGCACCTCCTGTCCCCTCCATACACACGCCTCTACACTGCACCTCCTGTCCCCTCCATACACACGCCTACACTGCACCTCCTGTCCCCTCCATACACACGCCTACACTGCACCTCCTGTCCCCTCCATACACACGCCTCTACACTGCACCTCCTGTCCCCTCCATACAACACCTACACCACACTTCCTGTACCCTCCATAGACACCTACACTGCACCTCCTGTCCCCTCCATACACACGCCTCTACACTGCACCTCCTGTCCCCTCCATACAACACCTACACCACACTTCCTGTACCCTCCATAGACACACACACCTCTACACCACACCTCCTGTCCCCTCCATACACACGCCTCTACACTGCACCTCCTGTCCCCTCCATACACACCTACACTGCACCTCCTGTCCCCTCCATACACCTCTACACTGCACCTCCTGTCCCCTCCATACACACACACACCTCTACACCACACCTCCTGTCCCCTCCATACACACACACACCTCTACACCACACCTCCTGTCCCCTCCATACACACGCCTCTACACTGCACCTCCTGTCCCCTCCATACACACCTACACTGCACCTCCTGTCCCCTCCATACACCTCTACACTGCACCTCCTGTCCCCTCCATACACACACCTCTACACTGCACCTCCTGTCCCCTCCATACACACGCCTCTACACTGCACCTCCTGTCCCCTCCATACACACGCCTCTACACTGCACCTCCTGTCCCCTCCATACACACGCCTACACTGCACCTCCTGTCCCCTCCATACACACGCCTCTACACTGCACCTCCTGTCCCCTCCATACACACACCTACACTGCACCTCCTGTCCCCTCCATACACACCTACACTGCACCTCCTGTCCCCTCCATACACACACCTACACTGCACCTCCTGTCCCCTCCATACACACGCCTCTACACTGCACCTCCTGTCCCCTCCATACACACGCCTACACTGCACCTCCTGTCCCCTCCATACACACGCCTCTACACTGCACCTCCTGTCCCCTCCATACAACACCTACACCACACTTCCTGTACCCTCCATAGACACCTACACCACACCTCCTGTACCCTCCATACACACACACCTACACCACACCTCCTGTCCCCTCCATACACACACCTACACCGCACCTCCTGTCCCCTCCATGCAACACCTACACCACACTTCCTGTACCCTCCATAGACACACCTACACCACACCTCCTGTCCCCTCCATACACACGCCTCTACACCGCACCTCCTGTCCCCTCCATACACACGCCTCTACACCGCACCTCCCGTCCCCTCCATACACACCTACACCACACCTCCCGTCCCCTCCATACACACACCTACACCACACCTCCCGTCCCCTCCATACACACACCTACACCACACCTCCCGTCCCCTCCATACACACACACCTACACCACACCTCCCGTCCCCTCCATACACACACCTACACCGCACCTCCCGTCCCCTCCATACACACACCTACACCGCACCTCCTGTCCCCTCCATACACACACCTACACCGCACCTCCTGTCCCCTCCATACACACCTACACTGCACCTCCTGTCCCCTCCATACACACGCCTACACTGCACCTCCTGTCCCCTCCATACACACGCCTACACTGCACCTCCTGTCCCCTCCATACACACGCCTACACTGCACCTCCTGTCCCCTCCATACACACCTACACCGCACCTCCCCTTCCCATACACCTGTACACTGCACCTCCTGTCCCCTCCCCATACACCTGTACACTGCACCTCCTGTCCCCTCCATACACACACACCTCTACACCACACCTCCTGTCCCCTCCATACAACACCTACACTGCACCTCCTGTCCCCTCCATACACACACCTCTACACCACACCTCCTGTCCCCTCCATACAACACCTACACCGCACCTCCTGTTCCCTCCATACACACACCTACACCGCACCTCCTGTCCCCTCCATACACACACCTACACCGCACCTCCTGTCCCCTCCATACACACCCCTACACCACACCTCCTGTCCCCTCCATACACACCCCTACACCACACCCCTACACCACACCTCCTGTCCCCTCCATACACACACACCTACACCACACCTCCCGTCCCCTCCATACACACACCTACACCACACCTCCCGTCCCCTCCATACACACACCTACACCACACCTCCCGTCCCCTCCATACACACACACACACCTACACCACACCTCCCGTCCCCTCCATACACACACCTACCGTCCCCTCCATACACACACCTACACCACACCTCCTGTCCCCTCTATACACACACACCTACACCACACCTCCCGTCCCCTCCATACACACACACACCTACACCACACCTCCCGTCCCCTCCATACACACACACCTACACCACACCTCCCGTCCCCTCCATACACACACACCTACACCACACCTCCCGTCCCCTCCATACACACACACCTACACCACACCTCCCGTCCCCTCCATACACACACACCTACACCACACCTCCCGTCCCCTCCATACACACGCCTCTACACCCCACCTCCTTTCCCCTCCATACACACACCTTCATTACCCCCTCTACACAGCACATCGTCACTTCCGTACATTCCCCTCTATGCCAGTAGTCATGCCAATCTGCGTAGTCCTGCAGTTCACGGTTTGGCTAAGAGGACATGGGACCGTCACCTGTGTGATAAGGTGATGACTTTAGGTGGCGAGGGCAGTTCACTACAAGTTCCAGCTTAACCAGCACAAACCTGTCTGCTGCACTCTTTAGTATGCAAGAGGCCGGTGTAGATCTGCCGTCAATCTCAATGCCGGCACCTCCCGGACCACAAGGTGACACAGCCACTTGTCTTCCCAGTTTGCCATCACTTGCTCACCTTTCTCCAGAGTAATAACATGGCCGTACATACATGTTCTTGTCAGACATCTTCCTTGGGTTGGTCTGATCCCAGAGTTGTCTCATAGGCCCTGAGTAGGAGCTGCGCCGCACCATGTGGCTGGATGTCTGGTGTATGTCACAGGTCCATGGTACCAGTAGTGCACACATGAGGACGTCTCCAGTCTCCACCGGTCATGTACCAGGAGGTCCATCTCTATCCAGGAAGATGGCGGATCAACCACTGTACACCAAGCTACAGCTAGTGACCGGACCCCCCAAGAATGGCCAGAGCCATGTCCCCATACAGCCACCCAACCCATTTGGGTCACAGGGGATACACCCCCAAGAGGGCACAGTTAGGGGGGGATGAACACGGCCATCTCAAGGTCCCAGGTGTCTCCACCACATGAATGATCGTGGACGCCGCCATTTCTACTCAAAACATTTATTTACAAAAACATTTCTAATAAAAGTACAATCATTAAGACGTCAATAAGGCACCGAGCCCCCACTAGAGCGTGGACCCTCACAGTAACATCTATCCCCCCCCCCCCCCCAATATTACAATTAAGTTACACTGCAAAAAACCTTGTAGGGACTGGAGAAAAATAAAAAGAGGTGCAAAACCGGTGCTGCCCCCTTTGCCCGGCACAGCAGAGCCACAGTCAGGTTCAGTCCCTCTCCAGGTGAAGGAGACAGTATGGCCGCCCTCGGCCTCCTCTGCATCAGTAGATGAGGACCCAGTGCAGGCCGCTGGAAACAGGAGAGAAGCCGGCACAGGCCGCAGGATCACACGTAATCCTTGCCACTTGAGGGAGCTTTGGTTCTTCCGCCTCCGCTCTTGGGATAACCCCGGTTGCCATAGTTCTTTTTGCGAGGACACGAGCAGGACAAGAGGGCACCGCCAAGAATTACCAGTAGAGAGCCAGCCCAGCCAAGGAACACGCCAGCACCGAACTCATACCTGCAAGACAGAAGACGTCAGTCAGACAGGACCTCACAATACAGCCCCCAGCACCCCAGTCCGGTCAGAGCCACGAGCCGCAGGATTCCCCCTCCCTCCAGCCAAAGCCATGAGCCGCAGGATTCCCCCTCCCCCAGCCAAAGCCATGAGCCGCAGGATTCCCCCTCCCTCCAGCCAAAGCCATGAGCCGCAGGATTCCCCCTCCCTACAGCCAAAGCCACGAGCCGCAGGATTCCTGCTTCCCTCCAGCCAAAGCCACGAGCCACAGGATTCCGCTCCCTCCAGCCAAAGCCACGAGCCGCAGGATTCCCCTTCCCTCCAGCCAAAGCCATGAGCCGCAGGATTCCCCTCCCTACAGCCAAAGCCATGAGCCGCAGGATTCCCCCCTCCCCCAGCCAAAGCCATGAGCCGCAGGATTCCCCCTCCCTCCAGCCAAAGCCGCGAGGATTCCCCCTCCCTACAGCCAAAGCCATGAGCCGCAGGATTCCTGCTCCCTCCAGCCAAAGCCACGAGCCGCAGGATTCCCCCTCCCTCCAGCCAAAGCCACGAGCCGCAGGATTCCCCTCCCTCCAGCCAAAGCCACGAGCCGCAGGATTCCCCTTCCCTCCAGCCAAAGCCACGAGCCACAGGATTCCCCTTCCCTCCAGCCAAAGCCATGAGCCACAGGATTCCTGCTCCCTCCAGCCAAAGCCACGAGCCACAGGATTCCTGCTCCCTCCAGCCAAAGCCACGAGCCACAGGATTCCCCCTCCCTCCAGCCAAAGCCATGAGCCGCAGGATTCCTGCTCCCTCCAGCCAAAGCCACGAGCCACAGGATTCCCCCTCCCTCCAGCCAAAGCCATGAGCCGCAGGATTCCCCCTCCCTCCAGCCAAAGCCATGAGCCACAGGATTCCCCCTCCCTACAGCCAAAGCCATGAGCCGCAGGATTCCTGCTCCCTCCAGCCAAAGCCACGAGCCACAGGATTCCCCCTCCCTCCAGCCAAAGCCATGAGCCGCAGGATTCCCCCTCCCTCCAGCCAAAGCCATGAGCCGCAGGATTCCCCCTCCCTCCAGCCAAAGCCATGAGCCGCAGGATTCCCCTCCCTACAGCCAAAGCCACGAGCCGCAGGATTCCCCCTCCCTCCAGCCAAAGCCATGAGCCGCAGGATTCCCCCTCCCCTCAGCAGTTCCCCATCAGTGCAGCCATTCTGAACCTTGTGAGCCGAGGTCACGTGGCACAAACTTACTTTGTGTTGACTGGTATGAGAGGGTTGTAAAAGTCACGAATGATCTGATTGCCGTACCAGGAGCAGGCGATGAGGGCGGCCAGACCTAGAAGAAAAGATGGCAGAGTCAGGGGTGGACGGGCACAAGATCCAGGGGGCCAGAAGGCACATGATAACGGGCACTCACCAGCTAGCAGGAAGACGAAGCCAGCCAGTCATAGCAATCCGAGCCTTCTTCACACTGTCGTCACCGCCACATTTGGTGCATTTCATACCCGTGGTAGAAACTGCGATACCGAAGATGCCAACCACGATGGCGACAACCATGAGGGCACGTGTGGCCTGGAGAGCAGCTGGAGGGGCAAGAGGAAAAGTCACATCAGATATTCTGCACAGGAGAAGACAAAAAGCCAAACAGAAGTGTGCCCGGGCTCCCCATCTATAGTCACCCGTCCCCCAACCCGCCAAAGTGTGCCCGGGCTCCCCATCTATAGTCACCCGTCCCCCAACCCGCCAGAAGTGTGCCCGGGCTCCCCATCTATAGTCACCCGTCCCCCAACCCGCCAGAAGTGTGCCCGGGCTCCCCATCTATAGTCACCCGTCCCCCAACTGCCAGGTGTGCCCGGGCTCCCCATCTATAGTCACCTGTCCCCCAACCCGCCAGAGGGGTGCCTGGGCTCCCCATCTATAGTCACCTGTCCCCCAACCCGCCAAATGTGCCCGGGCTCCTCATCTATAGTCACCCGTCCCCCAACCCACCAGTTGTGGCCGGGCTCCTCATCTATAGTCACCCGTCCCCCAACCCCTGTCCACAGAAGTGTGCCCGGGCTCCCCATCTATAGTCACCCGTCCCCCAACCCGCCAGAAGTGTGCCCGGGCTCCTCATCTATAGTCACCCGTCCCCCAACCCTGCCCCACCAGAAGTGTGCCCGGGCTCCCATCTATAGTCACCTGTCCCCCAACCCCTGTCCACCAGAAGTGTGCCCGGGCTCCCCATCTATAGTCACCCGTCCCCCAACACCCTGTCCACCAGAAGTGTGCCCGGGCTCCCCATCTATAGTCACCTGTCCCCCAACCCTGTCCACCAGAAGTGTGCCCGAGCTCCTCATCTTAGTCACCTGTCCCCAACCGTCAGTGTCCCGGGCTCCTCATTTATTGTACCCCGACCCCTGTCCACAGAATGTGCCCGACTCCTATCTATAGTCACCGTCACCCAACCGTCAGGTGTGCCCGGGCTCCTCATTATAGTACACCCGTCCCCCAACCCTGTCCACCAGAAGTGTGCCCGAGCTCCTCATCTATAGTCACCCGTCCCCAACCCCTCCCACCAAAGTGTGTCTGGGCTCATCTATAGTGACTGACACTATACAGGAGCCGTCTCCCCCCAGGACTGTGATGCCCCTATAGCAGAACGTGTCCCAACAGCTCCAACATTCCTCGCTGGAGATAAAGGATGGAGGATCCACATTCCGAGGACGGAGCATCTGCTGACACATTACACTTTGGTATCTGGATCTTGGAACCTTCACCCACTGATCAAACCACAACCACCAAAACAAAGGGGAAGCGCCCCCCCACTGCCGGCCCCAGTGTGGGAGGGGGGCCCACACAGCCCCCACCACCAGCACAAGGGGATGGGGGAGAGCAACAAGGTCCACACAGCCCCACACCACTGGCATAGGGTGGGGAGGGGGCCTACACAGCCCCATGGAAGGGGGGGGAAACAGGGGAGCTCCCAAAGCCCCACCACAGGGAAGGGAGAGCAAGGGGCCCACACAGCCCCACCACAACCCCACAGGGGCTGGAAGGGAGCCCATAGAGGCCCACCACCGCCGACACAGGGAGGGGGAAGCAAGTGAGCCCACACAGCGCCGCCACCGCCAGCACAAGGGGGGGAAGCAAGGGGCCTACACAAGCCCCACCACCAGCTGCCATGAAGGGGGGGGGGAAGCAAGGGAGCCCACAAAGCCCCACCACTGCCAGCACAGGGGAAGGGAGCCCATAGAGGCCCACCACTGCCGACACAGGGAGGGGGAAGCAAGTGAGCCCACACAGCTCCCCCCCCAGCACAAGGGGGAAGCAAGTGAGCCCACACAGCCCCGCCACAAGGGGGCCTATACAGTCCGCCACCATTGCCATGGGACGGGGGGGGGGGGGGGAGCAAGGGAGCCCACACAGCCCCACCACCGTCAGCACAGGGGAAGGGAGAGCAAGGGGCCCACACAGCCCCGCCACCACCAGCACAGGGGCTGGAAGGAAGCCCATGGAGGCCCACCACCGCCAACACAGGGAGGGGGAAGCAAGTGAGCCCACACAGCCCCACCACCCCCAGCACAAGGGGGGAAGCAAGGAGCCCACACAGCCCGCCAGCACAGGGGAAGGAGCCCATACACCCCGCCACCGCCACACAAGGGGGGGGGGAAGCAAGGGAGCCCACACAGCCCCATCACCCCCAGCACAAGGGGGGAAGCAAGGGGCCCAGACATCCCCACCAATGTCAGCCCACAGGGAGGGGATGCATGAAAGAGCCCACACAAACCCACCACCACAATGGGGGGGGTGGGGGAAGCAAGTGGACCCCAACACCGCTCTGCAGGCGGCAGCACAAGGAGATGGCAGCTGAGCAACACTAGTGCCTGATGCCAGACCCAGCATCCCCCTCCCCCAGTATCTGCTCCTCATTGTGACTCCCTCAGACACTGTATGGCATGAGTCAGTCCATGTGAGGAGGATGAGGCCACACTCCCTGTGCTGAGACCCCGGGTGTGACGGGAGCGCGAGTATCACAGAAACTGGAATCAGCAAGAAGAAGAGAGTCACCTCCCCTCCCCAATCACAGGGACATTCCACAGCCTACACCGCCATTATGTGACTACACCGCAGGACAGGTGCTACAACCCTCACCACAGCTACACCGCATTATGTGACTAACCCAGACAGTCTCAACACCCACGCCTACCCCGCCAAGGACTACACGCAGACTGCTACAACCTCACCACAGCCTACACGCCATTATGTGACACACCGCAGACAGGTGCTACAACCCTCACCACAGCCTACACCGCCATTATGTGACACACGCAGACGGTGCTACAACCCTCACCACAGCCTACACCGCCATTATGTGACACACGCAGACAGGTGCTCACAACCCTCACCACAGCCTACACCGCCATTATGTGACACAGCAGACAGGTGCCACATCCCACCACAGCCTCACGCCATATTGACCACACGCAGACAGGTGCTACAAAGCCATACACACACCTCACCACAGCCTACACCGCCGATTATGTGACTACACGCTGACGGTGCTACAGCCATACCACTACAGAGCACATACAACAACGGGTCACCACAGCCTACACCGCACATATGTGACTACACCGCAGACAGTGCTACAGCCATTCCACTACAGAGCCATACAACACACCGGTCACCACAGCCTATACGCCATATGTGACTACACCCAGACAGGCTAAGCATTACACTACAAGTCCAACAACACAGGGGTCACCACAGCCTATCCGCCATTATGTGACTACACCGGAGACGGTGCTACACTACACAGAAGCCAATTGACAACAACGAGAAGTCACCCCCCCAGCCCCCCAATACACAGGACATTACTCCACAGCCTACACTGCCATTATGTGACCACACCGCAGACAGGTGCTACAACCCTCACCACAGCCTATACCGCCATTATGTGACCACACCGCAGACAGGTGCTACAATCCTCACCACAGCCTACACCGCCATTATGTGACCACACCGCAGACAGGTGCTACAATCCTCACCACAGCCTACACCGCCATTATGTGACCACACCGCAGACAGGTGCTACAACCCTCACCACAGCCTACACCGCCATTATGTGACTACAACCGCAGACAGGTGCTACAATCCTCACCACAGCCTACACCGCCATTATGTGACCACACCGCAGACAGGTGCTACAGCCATTACCACTACAGAGCCATACAACACACCGGGGTCACCACAGCCTATACCGCCATTATGTGACTACACCGCAGACAGGTGCTACAACCCTCACCACAGCCTACACCGCCATTATGTGACTACACCGCAGACAGGTGCTACAACCCTCACCACAGCCTACACCGCCATTATGTGACCACACCGCAGACAGGTGCTACAACCATCACCACAGCCTACACCGCCATTATGTGACCACACCGCAGACAGGTGCTACAACCCTCACCACAGCCTATACCGCCATTATGTGACCACACCGCAGACAGGTGCTACAATCCTCACCACAGCCTACACCGCCATTATGTGACCACACCGCAGACAGGTGCTACAACCCTCACCACAGCCTACACCGCCATTATGTGACCACACCGCAGGCAGGTGCTACAACCCTCACCACTACAGAGCCATACAACAGCGGAGCCACCACAGCCCTGGTATGGCGGGATTCTATATAGAGGCATTACACAGCATTGTCACACATAGTCGGACACCGCTATGTGGCGGTGTTATACAGTATTGATCCCGGAGCAGTGCGCGGCACAATCACCACCTGCAGATAGCAGCACATATCGCGCCCTCAGATAAGAGGTTATCTCCAGCCGATAAGTCAGGCCCAGGACTGATAAGGAATAACGGGAACTGCAGCAGGTGGCACTGCCACAATGGGGGAATGCCAGGGGCCCCCGGGGCCAAAGAGCACGAGGGTGTGGCGGGGGCACCGTGTGTACACACCATCATTCCCAGCAGTGCCAGGGGGAGGGGGAGCAGCTCCATTACACAACCAGTCTGACCGGTTTACACTGCACAAGGACACGGCCGCTCCCAGAACAGCAGAGACCGCACAATACACTGCGGGGAATGGCGGCAACGCCGGGCACACCACACTCGCCACAGGAGGGCACATCACCAACACACACACTCGCCACAGCGGGCACATCACCACCACACACACACACACACACTCTCGCCACAGAGCACACCACCAACACACCACCACACACACACACTCGCCACAGCGGGCTCAACACCAGCACACAAACACTCGCCACAGAGGGCTCAACACCAACACACACACTCGCCACAGAGGGCACATCAACACACACACTCGCCACAGAGGGCTCAACACCAACACACACACTCGCCACAGAGCACACCACCAACACACCCCACACACACACACACACGCGCCACAGCGGCTCAACACCAACACACACACACTCGCCACAGAAGCAAAACCAACCACACACACCCCCACACACACACTCGCCACAGCGGGCTCAACACCAACACACAAACACTCGCCACAGAGGGCTCAACACCAACACACACACTCGCCACAGAGGGCACAACACCAACACACACACTCGCCACAGAGGGCTCAACACCAACACACACTCGCCACAGAGCACACCACCAACACACCCCACACACACACGCGCCACAGCGGGCTCAACACCAACACACACACACTCGCCACAGAGCATACCACCAACACACCCCACACACACCACACTCGCCACAGCGGGCACAACACCAACACACACTCGCCACAGAGGGCACAACACCAACACACACACTCGCCACAGAGGGCTCAACACCAACACACACACTCGCCACAGAGGGCACAACACCAACACACACACTCGCCACAGAGGGCACAACACCAACACACACACTCGCCACAGAGGGCACAACACCAACACACACACTCGCCACAGAGGGCACAACACCAACACACACACTCGCCACAGAGGGCACAACACCAACACACACACTCGCCACAGAGGGCTCAACACCAACACACACACTCGCCACAGAGCACAACACCAACACACACACTCGCCACAGAGGGCTCAACACCAACACACACACTCGCCACAGAGCACAACACCAACACACACACTCGCCACAGAGGGCTCAACACCAACACACACACTCGCCACAGAGCACAACACCAACACACACACTCGCCACAGAGGGCTCAACACCAACACACAACACTCGCCACAGAGGGCTCAACACCAACACACACACTCGCCACAGAGGCTCAACACCAACACACACACTCGCCACAGAGCACAACACCAAACACACACACTCGCCACAGAGGACTCAACACCAACACACACACTCGCCACAGAGCACAACACCAACACCACACACTCGCCACAGCGGGCTCAACACCAACACACACTCGCCACAGAGGGCTCAACACACCCAAAGCACTGGTCAATGATGCCAAAACCAGGCACACTGGGCACAACGCCCACCTGCCACACTACCCACTGGCACAATATCCGCCACACCAGGTACAACACACCCCGGCCACTGCAGGAAATGGCAACAACCCATCCCATCCCCTCCCCCCCCCCCTCCACCTGCTACAGGTGAACTCAACACAGGAGGAGCCCAGCCAGGGCGTAACCTGAGCTCAGGGGCCCCAAGTATTGTCACAATCTTTACTGACAACAGGGTCCTTCTATAGGACAAAGGGAATTTTGGGCCCCCGAGGCTCCAGGGCCCAGGTGTGACTGCAGCCCCTGCCCCTGTCATAGGAACCTCCCCACTCCCAGCACACAATGGACAGTGCAGCAAGAAGGTAAAGTCAGTGCACCCCCCCCCCAAATACACACAGGGTCCCTTCACCCCGGGGGCCCCCCATACACAGGTGCAGCAGTGCCTCCCTTACCCTGCTCACCTGTCCCCCCCTCTCAGTTTTCCCCTCCCCCCAGTGTCCCCCCCTCACCTGTTCCCCCCCCTCACCTGTCCCCCGCTCCCCCCAGTGTCCCCTTCTCACCTGTCCCCCCCCTCCCCCCAGTGTCCCCCCTCGCTCACCGTCCAGCTGCAGCATGGAGTCGTACACCTTGCACTGCATCTGCCCGGTGCTCTGGATGGCGCAGGTCATCCACAGTCCCTGGTATATGGCGATGGCGGTGATGATGGAGTCCCCGGCGTAAGAGGACATCCTCCACTGCGGCATAATGGTGGCGGCGATCAGCCCGATCCACCCGATCAGCGCCATCATGAAGCCCAAGATCTGCAGCCCGGAGTTCGCCATCGTCACTGCCCTGATACTGAGCTCTACCTGCGCCAGGTGCGGGCTTATATACCACACCACGCCCCCCAGTGACGTCACCTGCGCCAGGTAAGGGCTTATATACCACACCACGCCCCCAACGTGACGTCACATGCGCCAGGTACTGAGCCCGATACACGGGGCCCCGCCCACACCGTGACGTCACCGCCCGAGAGTGATACAAAGTATCCAGGAGAGAGAAACCGCTGACGTCACCGAGAGCGGAAACGGGATCCGACCCGAACTGTGCGGCCCTGACCACAGAAACTGAGGGAGGAGGGGCCGTACTGCCAGTATCTATTACATATCATTTACTTATCATTTATTAGATATTATTTATTGTTTATTATTTATTACTTCTTAGGTATTATTTATTATATATTTATTATTTACTTTTTATTCATGTGGAGCCACTGGGACGGGGCACTCAGTACCAGACCGGGATATCACGGGGTATCACTGTGGTCTTAGTCCGGACCGTGTCCTGAGCCCACAAGTAATGGGGTTTGGGGGTTATTTACAGGGATTGTCGTGACGCCACCCACAGGTTGTGGTCAGTGACCACCGCTGCTGCTCTTCCCGCCAGGAGGATGGATGAGCCCGCTGTGGGTCGGGGCTGCTCCTGACAGGGGAAGAGGTGTAATAAAGCTCTGGGCTGCTCCTGACAGGGGAAGAGGTGTAATAAAGCTCTGTTGACAGGGAATCACACACGGGAGACTGGAGCAGGGTTCACCGGGTTTTACTTCACAAGTTTTTAGTGCAGTTCACAGTACAGTCCACACAGTCCGCTTCATCTCATCCTCTGGCTGCTTCATCTCATTCCCTGGCTGCTTCACCCCCTCCTGGGCTACATCACCTCACCCCCGCCTGCCTCACCTCACCCCCGGCTGCATCACCTCACCCCCGGCTGCCTCACCTCACCCCCGGCTGCCTCACCTCACCCTCGGCTGCCTCACCTCACCCTCGGCTGCACCAGCTCGTCCTGGCCGCGGCGTCCACAGCTGCATCACCTCTTCACCGGACTGCTCCTCATCCCTGAACTGCATCTCCTCCCCCGGACTGCATCTCACCACCTGGCTGCACCTCGAATGCGGCCAACCACCCATCATTTTGAGCTCACCCCTGCTACAACAGTTTCCCGGCTAACTCCGAAGCCAGCCACCTCTCCTCCCCTACTCACCCCACCATGTTCTCGCTTCTTCTCACCTTCACCCCCATCCTTCTGTGGCGCCCCTGCGAACAGGTGGCCACAGAAGGGTACTGCAGCCAGGCAGTTAGGACATGGTAAACACTACACCCTCACAGCCCACATCCCCACGCATAGAGAGGGTTCACATCCAGCTCTGAGGTCAGACACTATATGAGACCAGAGGAGTGGTGGATGAGGAGTGGGTTGGGCACACCAGAAGGTCAGGTGACTGACAGTATATAGAGAGGGGGAGGAGTGAAGGAAGTCAGTAAGCCATGGTGCTGAGATGTAAAGGTTGAAAGAGATTGCACGTCCTGGAAGAGCCTAAGCTGAGGAGCGCAGACCCGTACTGAGCCAATGCGAGCCAGATGGGGGGGGAAAGCCCATCCAAGATGCTGAAACCACCAGGAGTGTGATAGACAGAGAGGGACGGTGCAACCCGTGCCCTGGACAGCAGCTGAAACTACTAACAGCAGGTGGAGAAGCCCTCCTAGATATCTGAAGGAAACAGAGGAAGGAGCCTGGTAGTTTAAAGGGAACCAACCACCCCCAATGACCCCCCCGGACTCTTAATATCAGTCCCTACACACAGCACATAGATGTGCTGCAATGATTTTTGCTAAAAAAACTGTTTTTTCAAACTAAAGATAATGATTTAGAAAGTTTAAACTGAATGGACGGCTGGGCGGTACTTATCTCTGGCAAAAGCCGATATCTGATGTCAATCATCCTCCCGTCTCCCCTTGTAGCAGTAACGTCCAGCCCTTTATTCAGCGTCACAGCCCTGTGCACGGGCTCGCATGCCCGTGCACACGTCATCATCTGCAGCCGGGAAGCGAGCGCGCGCTCTGTCTTCCATAGCCGAGCGCAGGAAGTCAGAGCGCGCGCTCGCTTCCCGGCTGCAGATGATGACGTGTGCACGGGCATGCGAGCCCGTGCACAGGGCTGTGACGCTGAATAAAGGGCTGGACGTTACTGCTACAAGGGGAGACGGGAGGATGATTGACATCAGATATCGGCTTTTGCCAGAGATAAGTACCGCCCAGCCGTCCATTCAGTTTAAACTTTCTAAATCATTATCTTTAGTTTGAAAAAACAGTTTTTTTAGCAAAAATCATTGCAGCACATCTATGTGCTGTGTGTAGGGACTGATATTAAGAGTCCGGGGGGGTCATTGGGGTGGTTGGTTCCCTTTAATGCTGTGGACTACTGCAGGCTGGGCTAAGGCAGAGTGTCAGCTCTGAAGGGGACCGACGATTCACCCGGTATCCCCAGATTCACTGACGGGGAGCTTTAGTTTCAAGCTGGAGTTCCTAACCCAAAGAACAGGCAGCTCAGTGACGCACTAGGACTCACAGAAGCCCGAGTCACCGCTATACTGTTCAGCGTCCGCATACACCCGTGTAAGACGGAGAGAGAGAGTAATAGCCCGGAAAGGCACACTTAAAGACTGTGTGAGGGGTCACAAGGAGAGAGGAGCCTGGCTGCAGGGGGAGAAGGGAACCCGGAAAGGGAGTAGAAAGCAACTGTGTACTTGAACTGTGAATAACCTGTAACTTGCTTGAAGAAGAACAACTTAAGTAAAGCTTTGGAAACCCTGAATTCCTTGTCGGACTCTATCTGCAGACCATACAGGCTGCATCAGGAGAACCTCAACCTGCAGAGCTACAGCCTGTCAGCACCAACGCTGAGGAGAGATCCCTGCAGCTGCAAAGTAAGTGTGCTCCACTACACCAAATAGACTTTAACTCCTTACTGCCCCGGGGGATACAGTTCCCCCCACTAGAACTATACCATCCCCGCTGCCATTCCATCACCCCCGGAGGTTCTGCAGCAGCGGCGGCCCCATCGCTGGCCGCATCAAGTGGGTGGCGTCACCCGTGACAATCTCCCTTGTAAATAATCCCCCTTTTATTGTGCTGAGCCAGGGACACGGTCCGGACCAGGCCACCAGTGACATCCCCAGCAGCAGACCGGTCCGGTACCGAGTACCCCACGTCCCTTGGGGCTCCACACTTCTCCACTTCCTACTACCCCCACTCATCCCCCCATTGAGCAAAGAAATTCTGCTCTCATCCTTCATCCTTCCTATCCACCTCACCCAATCCTCTGAACTATTCCCCCACTTTCAACCCACCATCTCTAAAGGTACACGCCCAGCACACCAGCTCCCCTGCTCCCACCTCCTAACCCTCTCCCTGCTCCTCCTACTCTCCGGTGACATTGTCCCTAATCCTGGCCCCCACCACCACACCACCTCACTGTCCTCCATCCCACTCCGACGACCCATCACCAACCCTTGTAACCCCCTTAACCTCCGACCCATTCCCCTCACCCCGGCTTCCCCTGTCCCCCTACCCAGCGCACTCTGGAACGCCCGCTCGGTCTGTAACAAACTCACACTCATCCACGACCTCTTTATCTCCAAAAATCTCTCCTTCTTTGGCATCACGGAGACCTGGCTTACCCCTCTGACACAACCTCCCCGGCTGCCCTCTCCTACGGTGGATTCACGCTCTCCCACACTCCCCGCCCCACTAACACCCGCGGCGGAGGTGTTGGCCTACTTCTGGCCAACG
Organism: Allobates femoralis; assembly: GCA_033576535.1. Taxonomy (NCBI): domain Eukaryota; kingdom Metazoa; phylum Chordata; class Amphibia; order Anura; family Aromobatidae; genus Allobates; species Allobates femoralis. Next base: position 35,569,880 of record JARQOC010000004.1, on the reverse strand, counting down.
ACTGCTCCTTCTCCCCACTTACTCCACCCCCCCTCCCCTCCTTCGAGGCACACGCTGTTCGCATCTATTCCCCCTGCAACCTCCAACTGGCCGTTGTCTACCGCCCCCCTGGATTCCCCTCCAACTTCTTCAACCACTTCAGAACCTGGCTCCTCCACCTCCTCTCCTCCAACATCCCTACCATCGTCATGGGCGACTTCAACATCCCCATCGACACCCCCAAAGCCGCTGCCTCCAGACTCCTATCCCTCACCTCCTCCCTCGGCCTCTCCCAATGGATCTCCTCTGCCACGCACATTGGTGGCCACACACTTGACCTAGTCTTCACCCGCCTCTGCTCCCTCACCGACCTCACATACTCAACCCTCACCCACTCCGACCACAACCTACTGACCTTCTCATCCCTCTCCCCCCCACCACACTCCCCCCCTACCACACTCCCCCCCCCCCCCCCTCCGGACACTCCCCCACCCCCGCAGAAACCTTAAACTCATAGACTTCAACTCACTCTCAGAATCCCTCCTCCCCCTCTCAGGCTTAGCCTCTTCTCAAGACGCTGATTCAGCCGCCTCCTTCTACAACTCCACTCTCGACCAGGCTGCTCCTCTCACATTTAACACAACACGACTACAACGACAACCCTGGCTCACGACCCACATCAAAAATACTCCGACGGACGACTAGTGCAGCCGAGCGGAAATGGAAAAAATCCCACTCCGCAGAGCACTTCGCCCTATACCTCAATACCTTCAAGACTGCCCTTGACTCCGCAAAACAAGTCTACTTCTCCTCCCTAATAACCGCCCTGTCTCACAACCCCAAACAACACTTCAAAACATTCAACTCTTTACTTCGTCCCCCTGCACCCCTCCCTCACCCCTCATCTCCGCCGACGATTTCGCCACCTTTTTCAAAGACAAAATTGACAAACTTAGACAAAGCTTCGACCCACACCCCCCTCGCCCCATCCCACCTCCAGCCCATCCCCCCTCACCCAAACGCAGTTTCACCCCCATGACAGAGGACCACCTCTCCTCCCTTCTAGCACGATCACACCTCACCACCTGTGCCCTTGACCCACTCCACTCCCACCTCATCCCTAACCTCACCTCAGTCCTCATCCCTGCCCTGAGGCACCTCTTCAACATATCACTCAAATCCGGCACATTCCCCTCACCCTTCCAACACGCCCTAATCACGCCCATCCTAAAAAAAACATCCCTTGACCCTACAACAGTCTCCATCTATCGCCCCATATCTCTCCTCCCGTTCGCCTCTAAACTTCTTGAACACGTCTATTCCGAGCTGTCCTCCCACCTCTCTTCCTGCCCTTTCTTTGATCGCCTACAATCCGGCTTCCGACCGCACCATTCTACCGAAACAGCCCTAACCAAAGTCACTAACGACCTTCTGATCGCCAAGAGTAAACGACACTATTCCGTCCTCATCCTCCTCGACCTCTCTGCTGCCTTTGACACTGTTGACCGCTCCCTCTTACTTCAAATTCTTGAATCTCTTAGCATTACTGACCTCGCTCTCTCCTGGATCTCCTCCTACCTGACAGACAGGACCTTCAGCGTCACCCACTGCCACACCTTCTCCTCACCCCACCACCTCTCTGTAGGTGTTCCCCAAGGCTCGGTCCTGGGACCACTACTCTTCTCCATTTACACCCTCGGCCTAGGCAAACTCATCGAGTCACACGGCCTCCAATACCACCTCTACGCTGACAATACCCAGCTCTATCTGTCTGGTCCTGACATCGCCTCCCTTTTATCCAAAATCCCTCCATGCCTATCCGCCATCGCATCCTTCTTTTCTTCCCGCTTCCTCAAACTCAACATGGACAAGACTGAATTAATCGTCTTTCCCCCGAACAACCCTCCCCCCCTTCATGACCTATCCATCACCGTCAATGACTGCACACTCTCACCGTCCCCCACACCAAGTGCCTCGGGTAATCCTCGACTCCTCCCTCTCCTTCAAGCCACACATCCAAGCCCTGACCACCGCCTGCCGACTCCAACTAAAAAACATTGCCCGTATCCGCTCCTTCCTTGACCACAACACGGCCAAGACACTTGTCCACGCCCTCATCATCTCCCGCCTGGACTACTGCAATCTCCTGTTCACACGGCCTCCCTGCCACCTCCCTCGACCTCTGTGCACTGTCCTCAACTCCTCTACCTGACTCATCCATCTGTCTCCCTGTTACTACCCCGCCTCCCCTCTCCGCCGAGCCCTCCACTGGCTCCCCGCCCCCCAGCGATCCCGCTTCAAAACCCTAACCCTGACATACAAGGCCATACACAACCTGTCCCCTCCCTACATCTCCGACCTGGTCTCCCGCTACCTCCCCTCACGCAATCTGCGCTCCTCTCAAGAACTCCTCCTCTTCTCCCCCCGCATCTCCACCTCCCACAACCGCACACAAGACTTCTCTCGTGCTTCCCCAGACTCTGGAACTCCCTCCCCCACCACATCAGACACTCCCCTACCTTGGGAACCTTCAAGAAAAACCTGAAGACGCACCTGTTCCTACAAACCTACAACACACACTGAGACCCTATCCACTGCACCATCTCACCTCTCCCCCTCCTACTGTCTCCCTCCCCACCCCCTTTAGACTGTGAGCCCTCGCGGACAGGATCCTCCGCCCTATTGTACCTGTATGACCGATTTGTTGTCGTTCTATCACTTGTCTCTGTCTACCCTCTCACTTGTAAAGCGCCATGTATCCTAATGGCCCTATATAAATACATAATAATAATAATAACACAGTTAACTCCGTACACTCCCTGAACCCTCTGCAGCCAGGTTTCCTTCCTGAGACCCTTCACTCTCTGACACCTTTCAGGCTTTCCTCTCCTCTGTTCTTCCCGTGGGCTGTATGAGGGCAGCTCGGTCTCTTGTTTGGCTTCTCCCAGTGTATGGATAGCCAGCCTGGGTCCTATGTGCTGCTGTTTCTCCAGCCCGCGTGTTGGATGCCCAGACCTGGAATCTGTGTCTCCCCGTCGTTGTGTCTGTGTACCGGCGTGTAGCTACGGTCACCCAGAGCCGACTCTCTGGTCCCAGCCTAGCCTTGGATGTCCCTATCTTGCAAGGGATGACCGGGCTCTCTCCTACCCGTGTAATTACCTGGGTACGTCAGGGGAGTCCGTCCTGCCAGTCGTCTGTCAGCGCTGCCGTCTTCCTCGGACCCAGCTGCACTGGTCCGGTCTCTGACTTTCCCTTCCGTTGGGCTGTAGGCTATAGAGCGGGCCTTCTCTCCAGGGAACGGTGTCTCGCAGGATTCTGGGCCTCCAGGGAGCCTCAAGCCTTCCAGAAAGTGTCTTTCTTTATTCTGCTGTTCTCTGTCTTTGCTTCTCGGCACCCACTGGCCTACTGACTAACTCCTCCTAGTGTTCCCCCTTTTTGTACCTGGTCTGTCACCTGACCTACGTCCCCACCCACTGCAATTGGCTCTACCACCCCTTGCCCGCCTAGAGTCCCGGGCTCCGGGTTGAGTCTTGTGTCTGTGGGTGTGTTTGGAAGGTGTGTGTGTAACAACCTGTCTCCACCTGCCTGGCTGCAGTTCCTACCTGTGGCCACCCTGGTTGCAGGGGCGCCACATTCATTACTTATTATTTATTATATATTAATATATTTATTTATTACTTATTATTTATTATTATATATTATATATTTATTATTTATTTACTACTTATTATTTATTAGATATTATTAATTGTTTACTATTTATTACTTATTAGGTATTATTTATTATGTATTACTTATTATATATTATATTTTTTATGTATTATTTATTAGATATTATTTATTTTCTGTTTTTCCAGGTTTCTCAACAAAAGTAAACCCTCGGCTGTGCCCTGCTGTGCCCACACTGAAGACTCTCACAGAGGGGCCTCACCCCTGAGCTCACACCTCGTGATGCCCCTCATCAGTCAGGGGTAGAGGAGGGCGCAGTGAGTGTGAAGCGCCTGTAGGGGGTGTATGTGCTCATCTCAGTCAGTTGTGGGACCCACAGGTAGATCACATCACAGCAGGATCCTCCACCTCATCAATGATCCTCGGTAATCTCCAACAATGGATCCGCTGCTGCTCAATAACAAGACATTCTCTGCGCTTTACATAGTGGATCTTTATTCCTACGCGTTTCGAGATCCTCCTGATCTCTTCCTCAGGGTGCACACAGCAGAGTCACTCGCGGATCAGAAACTTTGTCCGTTTTCGGAGATCATATCAAGGTCATGTGACTCCAGTGTGGCCCAGATGGGCTGTGGGCACTTTATGTCTGGGCTCCGGGTGCCATCCTGCTGCTCATGGGGTCATCTGAGTTCACTCCTGACGCAGCTCAGCTGTGACCTTAGATGACCTTTCACACGGCCGTTATCAGTGAGAGCAGAGCTGAAGATGATCCCTGTGGATCACGCCTGTGTATAGCGGAGGCCCCAGCCCACGGTGTGGATACATCATAACACACTGCAGGGCCGGGATCTGGGGCCTCCGCTATACGCAGGCGCGATGTGAGGAGATCATGTGACCTCAGTTGTCGGGCAGCGCACACTGCACATGTCTGAGACATGATTGCACAGCGCAGGCACCAGGGGGAGCAGAGAGAGGAGGCGGCACCTGGACCCCAGAGAGGGATGATGGACAGCAGGCAGGCGGTGGAGAGATCAGTAAAGCACACACCCCCCGGTCCAAGTACAGGGATGGAGGATAATTTCAGAGTCCCATAAGAGCCACATTCACAGAATGCAGCCTTAGTGCTGCTGGAGGGGGATCTTTTACCTTCATAGGCCCTGGGGGGGGGACAGGTTCCCTTTATTTAAACATGGGTAACAGGTTTATCTTGTGTTTTATTTCTATTAAAATACATTTTCTCTGTGTTGTGTTTTGTTTTACTGTTTACTAGAAATTCATGGTGGCCGGGTCTAATATTGGCCTGACACCATGAAATTTGGGCTTAGTTCCAGCTGCCAATACAAACCTGGCATTAACTCCTTTATTACCCAACGTGCCACCTCCACCAGAGCCGCTGGAAGAGTCGGGTAAAGCACCTGAAAATGGCACTATGAAAGAATGTACCTTTTCCAGAGGTGGCAGCGGTCTACGATTTTCAGTATGGGGGCCCAGAATGCTTGGGCCGTACAACACTGAGAATCCCAGCACCCAGCTGCCTGGTTTTTACATTGGTTGGGATCGTTAGTGAGCAACTGTGACAGAGCAGGCGCCAGGCAGAGACAGCAACAGCAGGCCAACAATCAATCCAAAGAGCTTTATTGGGGCAGGGAGCATAGAACATCAAATATGAATATTATTGCTTATGGTCCACAATGAGTCCACAACAAAGGGAACAGATCCGGGGGCATCAATAGTCTCTAGATGAAGTCCTTGAATTCACCAGATGAGCAAAACTACGCAATCCAACAAGCAAACGTTGTCTAATTTCTATAATACACACACAGTTACAAGGATCTGGCTGCAGCCTCAGATCCTATGTCTTCAAAGTCACCACACAACTGAACTGAACAATACATGAGTCTACTGTTCTCTCTCCTTGGATCAGCACCTGGATGGGGGAAGGGTTCCCCCCACTTTTGAACATTTGGCTACAGGCCGAAGTTTCTAGAAGCTCCAAGCACCATCCTGTCTACAAGTTTGTGTATTGGAGTCACCTCCTGCAGAGAGAAACAAAGGCAGAATCCCCTACTAGATGCAGGACAAGAAACACTAAGGCTGCCTTCAGACTTGCAGATGCATCTGCAGCGTTTTGCAGATGCATCTGCAAGCATCTGCATGCAGACCGCGGCCCCTATGTTTATAATGGAGTGTGGAGCCCCAGACGGGACTAGGGTACTCGGTGCCGGACCAGACGGTGCTGGGGATGTCACGGGTGGCTTGGTCCGGACCGTGTCCCTGGGCCCTCACAATAAAAGGGGGAATTATTTACAAGGGGATTGTCAAGGGTGACGCCACCCACTTGGTGGGGCCAGTGATGGGGCCGCCGCTGCTGCAGAACCTCCGGGGGTGATGGAGTGGCAGCGGGGATGGTATAGTTCCAGTGGGGGGAACTGTATCCCCTGGGGCAGTAAAGGGTTAAAGTCTATTGGGGTTATAGATGGTGGAGAGGGGTTGGAGGACACACACACTTACGTTTAGTTGATACTGTAATTCCATTCTTGTCCTGATGCTGCAGAGCTGACAGGCTGGATCTGTATAGAGGAATTGTCTCTGTGCTGAATCTGGAGCAAAGGTCGCAATCAATACACAGACTCCAAAGCTGTTTTCCAAAGCTTTACTGCTGATATTATTGCAGATTATAGTCCACGGAGTCTGTAATGGAGCTGGGCTCTCTCCCCACACCCTGTCCGGGTCGTTGGCCTCCTTGTGCTGCCCTGTGTGTGTGTCCTGAGCTGCTGCTTCTAGCTAAGCTGCTGGGATTCCTCACGTCTCTCTGTATTCTGCTGGTACCACTTGGCTAGGCAACTTGAGTCCTCTATGCTGTGCTGACCCCTCCGTGTTGCTTCGCTCTGGTACTAGGGGGCATCTAGAGATCCCACTGTTCCTGGATTCACTGTGCTGTGGGTGCCAGACACAATACCGGATCCGGTGTCCGTCTCTCTGTGCGTACTTCTGGGGCAAGTGATGGTGTCACTCCAGCTCCCAGATGTGTTCCTCTGTCTTTCGTTCTCCTGTTCCTCTGACCCTTGCTAGGTCTGCACTGAGCTAACTCTGCTCTGTGTCCTCTTCTCAGCACTGCACCGTGCTGAACGGTCTCCTGAGCTGTTCTCTTCTCAGTTCTCCAGGAACTGACTGAGCTCTCCCTCATGGGCAAGAGTATATAAGGAAGAAAGTGGTGCTCCCCCTCTTGCCCAGAGGTGGTAGTGTTTGTCAGTGTGTAGTGGGGGAGAGAACCCATGTGCAGTTATTGTGGCACATTAACCCATGGGGTGCCACAGGAGCGCACGGCCCGCCATTAGTGATCTGTGCGCAGGCGGATGCCTGCGTATAGATCACACACTCTCGTCCGCACCAGGGACGCGAGATGTTGCGTCCTGTGGTGTGGGCGAGAGTGTGTGATTTGTGCGCAGGCACCCACCTGCGCACAGATCACTAAAGGCGGGCAATGAGAGCGCACGGCGGTCTGCAAGCATCTGCAGACCGCCGTGCGCTCCATTATAAACATAGGGGCCGCGGTCTGCATGCAGATACTCGCAGATGCATCTGCAAGTCTGAAAGCAGCTTAAGCAGGTTACATTAGATAAAGAACATGAACACAGGCCAGGGAGGGACACACTATTACAGCAGCACCGGAAGACGTGACGGGACGTCAGGATGGCGGACGTGCTAAGTATAATGCTGTTTAATAACTTCTTTCTTTTACAGCTCCGAATCTGGACTTTAAAAAAAGTCTGGTTGAGTTCGCCAAACCCGAACATTGGCGGGTGTCACAGTGTCCCCCCACCTCCCACAGCCTGTTTCATGTTCTCTGTGTAATGAAGCCAGCTTTAGTATTTCCCATTCTGAAGCTGACTTTGTTCTGCTCTGCAGGGGCTCCTTCAATACACAAACATGTAGGCAGGATGGAGCCTGGAGCTTCTAGAAACTTCTCAATGTAGCCAAATGTTCAAAGGGGACGTGAACTCTTCTGCCCATCCAGGGGCTGATCCAAGGAGAGAGCACAAAAGACTGATGCTTTGCTTGTTAGTTGGTGTTGTGACTTCTGAAGGACTAGGATCTGAAGCTGTGACCAGATCCTGGTGCCTGTATGTGGAATGATAGAAATTGGAGATCAGTTGTCACATAGGATTGTGTTGTGTCCCCTCACCTGCTGGATCCAATAAACTCATCTAGGTACTATTGTTGTTTAATAGTGTGTCCCTCCCCGGCCTGTGTTCATGGACTCTGTGCAATGTTACCTGCTTTAGTATTTCTCATCCTGCATCTAGTGGGGGATTCTGTCTTTGTTCTTCTGTGCAGCAGGTGGCTCCATCACACAAACATGTAGACAGGGTGAGGCCTGGAGCATCTGCGAACGTCATGTAGCCAAGTGTTAAAAGTGGGTGTGAGCCCTTCCCCCGTCCAAGGTGAGAGATCATGTTTGTTAGTGTGCTGTGGCTCTGAAGCTGGAGGATGAGGCTGCGGCCAGGTCCTTGTGGACTAATGGAAGCTGCAACGTAGAATTGTGTTGTGTCCCTCCCTCATCTGCTGGATTCAGTGAACTCATTTAGGGACTTTTTCTGCCTTCTCCCTGGCGTCTGATTACCGGGTGGCGCCCCCGGATCTGTTCCTTGGATCTGTTCCCGAATCTGTTCCCTCTGTTGTGGACTCATTGTGGACTTTAAGGAACAATATTCATACTTGATGTTCTATGCTCCCTACCTCAATAATACTTGTTGGATTGTTCATCGGCGTGGGTCCTTCCTGCTCTGTTGCACACCCGTCACATGCTATTTTTTCCCAGGTGTCGGATTATCGGGTGGCACCCCAGACTTGTTTTTGCAGTTGTGGACTAATTACAAAGTCTCCAGAATTTTTTTAATTTAAGGTGTTTTACTCTGTCTGTCCCAATAACGTTTCTTGGATTGTTCACCGGCTGCTGTCCCTTCCTGCTTTGTTCCACACCCAGTCATAGCAGGTTCGCCCATCACAACCCAGAACCCCTCGAACACTGTGAAAATTGGCGATTTGCCCACTTTGATGCCAGTTCTGATGCCCGGAACCCATTTGCGCCAGGCTGAAGTGGCTTGACTTCATTGTGGGTGTGGCACTCCTGCAGTCTGGTTGCCACAAAGGGGTACTGCACCCAATCCACAGGTGTAGTATTCCTGTCCTCAGTAAACGGTCTGGTAAGTCTGGGCACCCACAAAAGCAGCCAACACATCTGGTTCCGGATACAGCGGGCGGACCCTGCGGGGGGAGGGCCACGTAGTCAGCGGGATGGCAAGGAAAGAGGTGAAGGGTGGGAAGTTAGGAAGAGCAGTCAGGAAGTAGAAGAGGAGACAGAGGGAAAACACAACAGGAGGTAGGGGTTCAGAATGTGGGAGCGGAGAAAGGAGAAGGACCCGGAAGGACGTCAGCGGAGATGTGGCTCGTCCCGGGTCTTGGAACAGCAGACTGCAGAGAAACAGAGGGAGCCCTAGGGGGACGGGCAGGGAGCGATCCACCTGTGTACCTGAATCTGAAGTGAGACCAGAGGGGAAGGTTGAGAACCAGGGACCGGCCCTGAAGGTGGCGAGAAGACTCTACGCTCCAACCACAGAAACGGAGGCCACGAGATCTAGAGGCTCCAGACACAACCACTGAGAAGGCAGCCGCACCAGGGTCAGCGGACACGGCCGGTCGCCCAACACGACCTGTGGCTGCTGGATTGGGGCTCTGTGCGTGGAGGCGCGAGCAGGAGTTAGGTGAACAGGCAGCGCTGAGGAAGAGAACAACCCGAGAAGGAAGGAACATAAAGGGGGTGTCTTGGATAAGCTATCCTGGTTACTGAGGACTATCCGGACTGCAACTGAACCAGAACTGTACCGTGTGGAGCCTGCAGAGAGAAAGCTAAGTAAACCGGGTTTGGAACCCAGAACTGTATGTGAGACTGTTCATTTCCCACCTGAGGAACGGTAGACTGACAAGCCGCGCAGGCTGCAGGGACCTGCCTGTGTGGTGCTCCGATCCCTCACTCCAGCCAGATCAGCCCCACTGACCTCCATTCCCAACTCCTCTACACCGGATGCCCTGGGGACCCGCTGCACCCATGGAGAGCAAAGCCATCATCGCTGCCCTCTCATCATCCCCAGAGGTCGTGGACCGCACTTATGGCCGCATACCATGGGTGGCGTCATGACAACCACCCCCAAATCCCTAAATCTCCCCTATTCCAGGAATTCTATTCCCACATCCTTTTATTGACTGTTCCAGTGCCTTGGACCAGGTCACGCCACCATGACATCCCAATCCCATTGCCAGCAATGACACCATCCGGGCCTGGCTCCGAGTACCCCATTGCCCCAAGGGGCGCGTCAGCTTGGCATCACGAACAGGATGTACTGCCTGGTCTCATGTGCCTTCCGAACTGTAGTGAAAAGACTACATTTTTTAGGCCGGAGTAATGGCGGCCACAATATACTGAGGCCATGTGCAGGCTGGTGGGCGTGCCGCAGTCCCCCATCGTGGGCCAGGCCAGTACAGAGAGGAAGAAATGGCCCACACTCCCTTTGCCCTCCGAGAGTCGGGAGGGCGGGCCAAGAGACAATGTTACTCCATCCAGAGGTGGGACCGACAGCGAAAGAGCAGAAACACTCCCACAAAAGGAGGAGGGACTGGAGCGCTCTGGCGCGAACTAGACAGTAGGGAGAGGCGGAAACTGTGGAGTTTGGGGCCTGGTCGGTGCAATGGCTGAGAGACACCAAGAGAAGCTGGAGTGTGGGGTGGCAGCCGAGGACTCCCCCAGCTCACTGGAGAAGACCTGAGCCAGCCGCCTGGGTTGGACCCAGATTTCCTGTAGGAGGAGGTCCGCAAGCTCAGCCGCCAGCTCATGTGGACCCAGATCACCATCGTGGGGCGATGGAAGACCCTACTGTAGAATGCGATGTCGCGCACTGACACCCTGACATGTGACACGGAGGAGGATGAAACAGAACCCAGTGCCAGGAAGGATGCAGCAGGTATGGACACTGCCCGGTAGCCGAGTGGACCCTCCTTGGGCCGGTCGAGCCCCCTTGTACTCTGACCTATGGCCAGACACTCCTGGGCTCAGCCTGGGAAGATGCCCCCATCCCCGGGAAGGGGCTTGCCATCCCATTGACCCCAGAACCACCGCCCCAAGAGGTCTGCAAGGGACCCATAGTCTTCAGGTGGGATAACCCGGGTGGAGAGCTGATGGGGTTCCCGGGTAAGGTAGAGGCGGGCAAGGCGGAGATAGAGACCTTGACCTAGGCTGAGCATGTGAGACAGTGGGTCACCCAGTGGGAAGCAGAGGAGACGAACGAGAGGGCCCAGCAGCAAGCGGTAGAGGAGCGCAACATTCGGGCCAAGGCAGAAGCCCGCAAGACCCAGTCCGCTAACAGGGCTGCAGCGGCAGGGGACGGTGACCACATTTGACCTAAGGAGAGGCTGGGGGTTCCTGCGTGTACCAGGAACTGTAAAGGAACACCTGCCTAAGGGCCACCCAGACAGGGACCTGCACCCAGGGGATCGGGTCACGTTTGAGCGAGTGCCGTATGCCCTACGTGTGAGGCGGGTGCACGCTAGCACTGAGGCTGTGACGGCACTTTCCCCAAAGAGGCGCCCTCAATTGCAGGAGCAAAGAACCCAGACCCCGGTGATAGGGTACCTGCACCCGGTGTCGCAGGGAGAATGAGCAGCTAATCAGCTAAGGTGCCCTGAAAGGAAGAGTCGGAGAAGCGGTAGAATATTTGTAAATAGTTGTGTATTGCATGAGTGTGAGTGTAGACAGTGAATGGCCAGAACCTCTATGTATATAGTCAGCACGTTGTGGGAGCGCCCTGTTGGTTTTAGACTATTTTGCTTTTAATCGTGTCCAAATCATCCTGTTGAGCACAAAAAAAACCAATCGGTGAAGCTAAAAGCGGGGGTCCATCGTCCTGTCGCCCACCCAGGACCTACTGCTGGGGGTATATTTGGGTGGCCTGCAGGAACTGTGCAGACAATCATAGAGACACCCGGGGAGGGACCCGATCACCCTGTTTACACGTGAAAGTTAAGGGTAAGTATAACAAACATTGGAAGAGGGTAAGCAATAAACCGTTATGACAATAGGATATCAAAACAAATAAGAGGGGGGGAATGAGGTCCAATCCAATAACGTAGCATCCAGCAAAGGTCATTCAGATACTGTGAATAGGTCAAATCAATAACAGCGAAAAGACGTAAAACAATTACAAAGGGGGGCATCATTATTGGGCGACATAAGGGGTGTGGTGGACCATATATCCCAGGGGCGCGCCCAGACTCGGCCGGACCTCTCCTTAGTTAGGGCTCTGCCTCCTGCTGACTCTGTGTTATTTGTTATGTAACGTTTAAGCCCAGAACCTCCTGTAAGGGAAGAAGCACTCGTCAGCTTTAATTGTTATAAAAAGAGTTTCAATTGCAGCATCCTCTTACCTATGTCGTCGCACGAGGACGTGCTAATCTTTGCCAAGGGGGAATGTGGCGCACCTGCTGTCTGGTCCCCACAAAGGGTACTGTACCCAATCCACGGGTGTAGTATTCCTGTCCTCAGTAAACGGTGTGGTAAGTCCCGACACCCACAAAAGCACCAAACACACCCGAGGACGGCGGGCAGACCCTGCAGGGGGGGGCCCAGGTAATCAGCAAGATGGCGAGGAAAGAGGTGGAGAGTGGGAAGTTAGGAAGAGCAGCCAGGAAGTAGAAGAGGAGACAAAGGGAAACACAACAGGAAGTAGAAGAGGAAACAAAGGTAAACACAACAGGAAGTAGAAGAGGAGACAAAGGGTAAACACAACAGGAAGTAGAAGAGGAAACAAAGGGTAAACACAACAGGAAGTAGAAGAGGAAACAAAGGAAAACACAACAGGAAGTAGAAGAGGAAACAAAGGGTAAACACAACAGGAAGTGGAAGAGGAGACAAAGGGTAAACACAACAGGAAGTAGAAGAGGAGACAAAGGGTAAAACAAACAGGAAGTAGAAGAGGAAACAAAGGAAAACACAACAGGAAGTAGAAGAGGAAACAAAGGGTAAACACAACAGGAAGTGGAAGAGGAGACAAAGGGTAAACACAACAGGAAGTAGAAGAGGAAACAAAGGAAAACACAACAGGAAGTAGAAGAGGAGACAAAGGGTAAACACAACAGGAAGAGGAAACAAAGGGTAAACACAACAGGAAGTAGAAGAGGAAACAAAGGAAAACACAACAGGAAGTAGAAGAGGAAACAAAGGGTAAACACAACAGGAAGTGGAAAAGGAGACAAAGGGTAAACACAACAGGAAGTAGAAGAGGAGACAAAGGAAAACACAACAGGAAGTAGAAGAGGAAACAAAGGGTAAACACAACAGGAAGTGGAAGAGGAGACAAAGGGTAAACACAACAGGAAGTAGAAGAGGAGACAAAGGGTAAACACAACAGGAAGTAGAAGAGGAAACAAAGGGAAACACAACAGGAAGTGGAAGAGGAGACAAAGGGTAAACACAACAGGAAGTAGAAGAGGAGACAAAGGGTAAACACAACAGGAAGTAGAAGAGGAAACAAAGGAAAACACAACAGGAAGTAGAAGAGGAAACAAAGGGTAAAACACAACAGGAAGTGGAAGAGGAGACAAAGGGTAAACACAACAGGAAGTAGAAGAGGAAACAAAGGAAAACACAACAGGAAGTAGAAGAGGAAACAAAGGGTAAACACAACAGGAAGTGGAAAAGGAAACAAAGGGTAAACACAACAGGAAGAAGAAGAGGAAACAAAGGGAAAACACAACAGGAAGTAGAAGAGGAAACAAAGGAAAACACAACAGGAAGTAGAAGAGGAGACAAAGGGTAAACACAACAGGAAGTAGAAGAGGAGACAAAGGGTAAACACAACAGGAAGTAGAAGAGGAAACAAAGGAAAACACAACAGGAAGTAGAAGAGGAGACAAAGGGTAAACACAACAGGAAGTAGAAGAGGAGACAAAGGGTAAACACAACAGGAAGTAGAAGAGGAAACAAAGGGAAAACACAACAGGAAGTAGAAGAGGAGACAAAGGGTAAACACAACAGGAATTAGGGGTTCAGAATGTGGGAGAAGGACCCGGAGGACGTCAGCGGAGATGTAAAATATAAAATGTGGAGACAGCGCATCCTATGAGCAGTACCCGGTGGCCGATATGGGTGTGCTCTCACCTTGTTGTGTTGTGCCACCCCTGCAGAATCTCGGTGTGTGCTGATCAGCCTGCGCCGCCGATGTGACCGTGTCCCTGCTTCTCTCTCTCTTCCGGTCAGGTGCTACATTATGGACCAATCATGTGACCACTAGACTGTATATGTCACCGCAGGTCCTTGATTCAGTTAGCGGTGATCCACGCTGCAGCCGCTCCTCCCTCAGATAGGGGTATGATATAGAATTGGATTTTAGTTATATAGAAGCGCTCAGGCACCTGGATCACACATTTAAATACCTTTATTATACACAAGGCGTTTCCACAGCGGCCCGCCATCTTCATCAGGTAGATTCCTCAAGTGGATCCACCTGATGAAGATGACGGTCTGCAGTGGAAACACCTTGTGGTAGAATAAAGGAGCCTAGCAGTGTGGTGCTCCGATCTCTCACTCCAGCCAGATCAGCCCCGCTGGCTCTCCATCACTAATACCTCTACACCGGATGCCCTGGGGACCCGCTCCACCCGTGGGGAGTGACACCATGACCGCTACCCTCCCATCATCCCCCGAGGTCCCAGACCGCAGCAGTGGCCACTTATGGTAGTGTACCACACGTGGCGTCACGACAACCACCCCCAAATCCCCATCAATCCCCCATTCCAGGAGCTCTATTCCCACATCCTTTTATTAACCGCTGCAGGGCCACGGACTGGGTCATGCCACCATGACATCCTTATCAGCCCGGCTCTGAGTACCCCCACAGCCCCCACAGCCCCCACCCGCCGCAGTGGCCCAAAGCCATGTAAGGCTGGCTTCACATTAGCGTTCCCCTCCGCAGCGTTCTGCGGAGAGGTCTGCAATGTGTGCGCAGCGGCCGCCAGCTCCTATCTTTATAATGGGAGCGCACGGTGCTGCGCTTGACAGCACATGACCGTGCGCACCCATTCACTCCTATATGTGATCTGTACACAAGTGGATGCCTGCGTACAGATCACACACTCTCGTCCGCACCAGGGACGCGACATGTTGCATCCCTGGTGCGGGCGAGAGTGTGTGATTTGTGCGCGGGCATCCGCCTGCGCACAGATCACTCATGGCGGGCAATGGGAGCGCACGGTGGTCTGCAAGCATCTGCAGACCGCTGTGCGCTCCATTATAAAGATAGGGCTGCAGTCTGCATGCAAAGGCTTGCAGATGCCTCTGCAAAACGCTGCGGAGGCATCTGTAAATGTGAAGGCAGCCTAACTTCTCAATAACACCTATTATTTATTCAAATCTTTGAAAATTGGCAATTTGCCTCCTTTGAGGCCAGTTTTGATACCTAGAACCCATTTGGGCCAGGCTGATGTGACATGAATTTGATGCAGGGCATCACTAGTGTCACAAACTCAGTCGAGACCTGCAGCTCTCTGGCGCCCTCTTATCCTGCTGGCCAAACACAGTATTGACAGTGGATAAGCAAAGGAGCGCAGCTGCTGTAATTTAGTTAGACTATTGTGGCGCGTGATGTGACGGGATGTATATATATATACACATCACCACTTCCTGCCGAAACAACCACATCTACTGTCCTTCTAGGACCTGCCAAGATCTGTGATTGGCTACCTGCAATCATGTGATATGTGACGTGCATATCACATGATCGCGAGCGGCCAATCACGGATCACAGGTCTTAGCTGCTTAGCGGCAGTGGATGTCTGGGCTCCCGGAACACCCGGCGGAGGGGAAGTATTCAATGTTTATTATTTTTATTGAGGTTTTGCAGTGTATATAGATCGTGGAGATTAATACACTGCGAAACCCACAAAGGGGCTGTCACCTAGGTCACACAGGGGAACACAGGACTCTCCCTCCCCGTGTGACATCAGATTCTGCAGCGCCGCTATTATCCCGCTGGAATTGTGCAGTGTGAACGGCGATGTAACTCCAGCGGTATAATGGGCTCCTATGGGAGGAGGCGGGCGCACTTACATATAGAATTGACACGTTGATCCTTTTTACGCCTGCGCGTTCTCCATAAAAGCGCTGTGTACATTACGCCGTGTCTGTACAGAAAATGTGAGAGTCCATTCACTTTGCGGCAGACGCAGACGCAGGCGCAGGGGCTTCTATTAAAAAGTGCATAAATAGCGCAATGTGTGAACGCAGCCTTAAGGAACATCCAGACCATGTTGTACCATGCTGGTACTAAAATAAAAGCATAAAAGTACCATCAGGTGTGGTCAGACTCTGTTACCGATCCCCAATCACTTCATTACATGTAAACATTCGATTTCAGGTCATTGAACATGTGCCACCGTTTAGACAGGGGGGGGGGCAATAGGATAAAAAGGCTCAAGCTACGGGAATCATATTGGATCCATCACCTCCAGAGCCTTGAACCCTTGGGTCTGAATAGGGAATGCCACTACAGACTCTGACTAACTTGTGTCCAGCCTCGTGTATAGTAAAACCTAGATATGCTTAGGGACTGATCCACTGTGACAGTGTTGTGCTATAACAGATCACAAAGTCTGATACAGAAGGTCAAAGTCATCAGTCTACATAACAGATACTTTTCAGAATTGTCAACATTGTTTTCCCCCATTACCTATCCTCTGAACATTAGACAGTATCACTGGTGATGCAATATTGTTGTTATAAATGCCATTATCTACTTGTATCTAATGATTCTCTCCTCTTTTCCTAACAGAGACTGTGACAGTAAAGTGTAGAACGCCTGTAATCACGTTCCTCCTGCACTGGGTATAGGAAAGTATGCACCACTGTCCTTATAATGTCAGGAAGTTTGATTTCTCACTGCGCATGCGCGCACTCACTTCACGCCTGCGCACTAGCCATTCACTCCATATGCGTTCCAAACGCTAGGAACCAATCACGTGCAACCGAATTACGTCATTTTAGGCCTGCCGCCCATATAACACTGGGCTCCGGGACTTCACAGCGCACACAGCGGGAGACACCATCGCAGACACACATAACTAAAGGTAACCGGGGCACACACCTGACCTCTCTACCCCCTATTATAGCGATCCTATATTCTAATAGGATCTGGCTTATCCTTTCTTTTCTCCATTTAGGGCTTTGCCTTAATTACTTTGTAACCACTATGGGCATAACAGTAAGGCGGCATCACACGCTGCAATTTCCTGCATGATATCGCCTATGTGATCTGCTGTGTGATCGCTTAAGCGATATAGTTTGTGCGTCGCTGCGTGTTTACAATGTAAAATCGCTTGATCGTGACATCGCAGATATGGGAGCCGGAGCTCAGATCTTGTGATGATCGCTTGATCAATCTGCCTCATCGTGCTGTGTGACACCACCATGATCCATCTCCCAGCGGCAGAGCCTATGCTGGGAGATGGTAACTATGGTAAACGTCGGGTAACTAAGTGCCGCGCGGCGCCTAGTAACCCGATGTGTACCATAGTTACCAGCGATCTCGCTGGCCCACATCGCTGGTGAGTCTGTCTGTGTGACATCTCACCAGCGATGTGAGCGATATTGTAAGCGATTGCGCGTGCACGTGATCGCTAACAATATCGCTATAGATATCTCAGCGTGTGACGGCCGCCTAAGTGATATCCCATAAAATGCTTATCTGTATATGGATGGGGAACAGAACATTTTCTAGAACTTACTTAGTGATTCCGCTTTATATTCATTAATCTCATTACCTGTTAGACACAACAGCTTTGAACTATAAGAATTCCACCAATCGCTGTATCCAGACAAGCAGGGAATTGCTCTCACCTTTCTAGGTAATATCTAATGAGACTGATATACGACGTCACTTACATACAGGGAGTTCTTTAGAGATCTTACTGCTGTTGTGAATAAGGAATACTGATGAATGACATATTAGACTATAAAGCGCTGTTTCTTTAATGCGGTATGCATCTTATTTTGGGTGACCAGAAAATTGCCCACAGGAAAAATGCCCACATGGAAAATTGCCCACAGGAAAAATGCCCACATGGAAAAATGCCCACAAGAAAATTGCCCACAGGAAAAATGCCCACAGGAAAATGCCCACATGGAAAAATGCCCACAGGAAAAATGCCCACAGGAAAAATGCCCACAAGAAAATTGCCCACAGGAAAATGCCCACATGGAAAAATGCCCACAGGAAAAATGCCCACATGGAAAAATGCCCACAAGAAAATTGCCCACAGGAAAATGCCCACATGGAAAAATGCCCACATGGAAAAATGCCCACAGGAAAAATGCCCACATGGAAAAATGCCCACATGGAAAAATGCCCACAAGAAAATTGCCCACAGGAAAATGCCCACATGGAAAAATGCCCACATGGAAAAATGCCCACAGGAAAAATGCCCACATGGAAAAATGCCCACAGGAAAAATGCCCACATGGAAAAATGCCCACATGGAAAAATGCCCACAAGAAAATTGCCCACAGGAAAAATGCCCACAGGAAAATGCCCACATGGAAAAATGCCCACATGGAAAAATGCCCACAAGAAAATTGCCCACAGGAAAATGCCCACAGGAAAATGCCCACATGGAAAAATGCCCACATGGAAAAATGCCCACAGGAAAAATGCCCACATGGAAAAATGCCCACAGGAAAATGCCCACATGGAAAAATTGCCCACAGGAAAAATGCCCACAAGAAAATTGCCCACATGGAAAAATTGCCCACAGGAAAAATGCCCACAAGAAAATTGCCCACATGGAAAAATGCCCACATGGAAAAATGCCCACAGGAAAAATGCCCACAGGAAAAATGCCCACATGGAAAAATGCCCCACAGGAAAAATGCCCACATGGAAAAATGCCCACAGGAAAAATGCCCACAGGAAAAATGCCCACAAGAAAATTGCCCACAGGAAAATGCCCACATGGAAAAATGCCCACAAGAAAATTGCCCACAGGAAAATGCCCACATGGAAAAATGCCCACAGGAAAATGCCCACATGGAAAAATGCCCACAGGAAAAATGCCCACATGGAAAAATGCCCACAAGAAAATTGCCCACAGGAAAATGCCCACATGGAAAAATGCCCACATGGAAAAATGCCCACAGGAAAAATGCCCACATGGAAAAATGCCCACAGGAAAAATGCCCACATGGAAAAATGCCCACAAGAAAATGCCCACAGGAAAATGCCCACATGGAAAAATGCCCACAGGAAAAATGCCCACATGGAAAAATGCCCACAAGAAAATTGCCCACAGGAAAATGCCCACATGGAAAAAATGCCCACAGGAAAAATGCCCACATGGAAAAATGCCCACAAGAAAATTGCCCACAGGAAAATGCCCACATGGAAAAATGCCCACAGGAAAAATGCCCACATGGAAAAATGCCCACATGGAAAAATGCCCACAAGAAAATTGCCCACAGGAAAAAATGCCCACAGGAAAATGCCCACATGGAAAAATGCCCACATGGAAAAATGCCCACAAGAAAATTGCCCACAGGAAAAATGCCCACAGGAAAATGCCCACATGGAAAAATGCCCACAGGAAAAATGCCCACAAGAAAATTGCCCACAGGAAAATGCCCACATGGAAAAATGCCCACAGGAAAATGCCCACATGGAAAAATGCCCACATGGAAAAATGCCCACAGGAAAAATGCCCACATGGAAAAATGCCCACAGGAAAAATGCCCACATGGAAAAATGCCCACAAGAAAATTGCTAATTGCAGTATCACAAGGTTTCAGATCTCTGAAAATTTGAGGTGCAGTGAGGATGTTCACCTGATCTGTGAAAAATGCCCACAGACATGAATGCCAACAGGAAAACAGGCTGGAGAATAATATAGAATTTTAGGTGAGATGCTCTGCAAGACGAGGAATGGTATAGAGGTGTAAGTGAGATGCTTTGCAGGACTGCGGAGGGTATAGAGGTGTAGGTGAGATGCTCTGCAAGATGGGATGGTATAGAGGTGTAGATGAGATGCTCTGCAAGACAGGGGATGGTATAGAGGTGTAGGTGAGATGCTCTGCAAGACGAGGAATGGTATAGAGGTGCAGGTGAGATGCTTTGCAAGACGAGGAATGGTATAGAGGTGTAAGTGAGATGCTTTGCAGGACTGCGGATGGTATAGAGGTGTAGGTGAGATGCTCTGCAAGATGGGGATGGTATAGAGGTGTAGATGAGATGCTCTGCAAGACAGGGAATGGTATAGAGGTGTAGTGAGATGCTCTGCAAGACGAGGAATGGATAGAGGTGCAGGTGAGATGCTTGCAAGACGAGGAATGGTATAGAGGTGTAGGTGAGATGCTCTGCAAGACGAGGAATGGTATAGAGGTGTAGGTGAGATGCTCTGCAAGACGAGGAATGGTATAGAGGTGTAGGTGAGATGCTCTGCAAGACAGAGAAGTGAAGGGTGTATAGAGGTGCAGGTGAGATGCTCTGCAAGACGAGGAATGGTATAGAGGTGTAAGTGAGATGCTTTGCAGGACAGGGGATGGTATAGATGTGTAGGTGAGATGCTCTGCAAGACGAGGAATGGTATAGAGGTGTAAGTGAGATGCTTTGCAGGACTGTGGATGGTATAGAGGTGTAGGTGAGATGCTCTGCAAGATGGGGATGGTATAGAGGTGTAGGTGAGATGCTCTGCAAGACAGGGATGGTACAGAGGTGTAGGTGAGATGCTCTGCAAGATAGGGATGGCATAGATGTGTAGGTGAGATGCTCTGCAAGATGGGGATGGTATAGATGTGTAGGTGAGATGCTCTGCAAGATGGGGATGGTATAGAGGTGTAGGTGAGATGCTCTGCAGAACTGTGGGATAGTATAGAGGTGTAGATGAGATGCTCTGCAAGATGGGGGATGGTATAGAGGTGTAGGTGAGATGCTCTGCAGAACTGGGGGATAGTATAGAGAAGTAGGTGAGATGCTCTGCAGAAAAAGGGAACAGTATAGGTGTAGGTGACATGCTCTGCAGGGTAGGATAATAAAGAATTATAGTTGAGATGCTCTGCAGGGCAGGGGGATAGTATAGAGGTGTAGGAGAGATGCTCTGCAGAACAGGGAACAGTATAGGTGTAGGTGAGATGCTCTGCAGGGCAGTGGGATAGCATAGAGGTATAGGTGAGATGCTCTGCAGGGCAGGGGATAATATAGAGGTGTAGGTGAGATGCTCTGCAGGGCAGGGGGATAGTATAGAGGTATAGATGAGATGCTCTGCAGGGCAGGGGGATAATATAGAGGTGTAGGTGAGATGCTCTGCAGGGCAGTCGGATAGTATAGAGGTATAGGTGAGATGTCATGCAATACAAGGGAATAGTATGGAGATGTAGGTGAGATGCTCTGCAGGGCAGGGGGATAATATAGAGGTGTAGGTGAGATGCTCTGCAGGGCAGGGGGATAGTATAGAGGTGTAGGTCACATGGATGTCACACTGATGGTAGCTGATAAAAAAAATGCATAATTGCATCACACTCGTACCACAGTCACATGACCATACAGAAAGCCTCACACGACTGTCAATCATCACAATCCCTCTGATAATGCAAACCTTAAGGCCGCGTTACACACAGCGATATCGCCAATGGTATCTCTGCAATGCCACAGGTTTTGTGACGTTGCAGCGACCTCACTAGCGAAGTCGCTGCGAGTGACATGCCGCAGCAATCAACGATGAGCTCGCTGACTGCGGAATGGCCGGGACCATTTTCCCATCGTTGGTCTCTCGCTGTCCAGCATCCATCGGCATGTGAGACAACGACCAGCGATCCCCATTCTGCACCCCGAGACGTTGAGTGATCCCAGTGAGCGTCAGGGGACGCAGCATCGGTATGTGGATCACCCAGTGTGACTGCAGACCAGCGATCACATAGCCATGTTCCAGAGATCCCGGACAGGTGGGATTGCTGGTGGGATCGTTGAAACATCGCTATGTGTAACGGGGCCTTTAGTGTGCCTGTACCCTATAGGTGAGATGTTCTGTCAGGCAGAAGAATGGTATAGAGTTATAGGTGAGATGCTGTGCAGCAAAGAAGAATGGTATAGAGTTATAGGTGAGATGCTCTGCAGCAAAGAAGAATGGTATAGAGTTATAGGTGAGATGCTCTGCAGCAAAGAAGAATGGTATAGAGTTATAGGTGAGATACTGTGCAGCATAGAAGAATGGTATAGCGTTATAGGTGAGATGCTCTGCAGCATAGAAGAATGGTATAGAGTTATAGGTGAGATGCTGTGCAGCAAAGAAGAATGGCATAGAGTTATAGGTGAGATGCTGTGCAGCAAAGAAGAATGGCATAGAGTTATAGGTGAGATGCTGTGCAGCATAGAAGAATGGTATAGAGTTATAGGTGAGATGCTCTGCAGCAAAGAAGAATGGTATAGCGTTATAGGTGAGATGCTGTGCAGCATAGAAGAATGGTATAGAGTTATAGGTGAGATGCTCTGCAGGCAGAAGAATGGTATAGAGTTATAGGTGAGATGCTGTGCAGCATAGAAGAATGGTATAGAGTTATAGGTGAGATGCTGTGCAGCAAAGAAGAATGGTATAGAGTTATAGGTGAGATGCTCTGCAGGCAGAAGAATGGTATAGAGTTATAGGTGAGATGCTCTGCAGGCAGAAGAATGGTATAGAGTTATAGGTGAGATGCTGTGCAGCAAAGAAGAATGGTATAGAGTTATAGGTGAGATGCTCTGCAGGCAGAAGAATGGTATAGAGTTATAGGTGAGATGCTGTGCAGCATAGAAGAATGGCATAGAGTTATAGGTGAGATGCTCTGCAGGCAGAAGAATGGTATAGAGTTATAGGTGAGATGCTCTGCAGGCAGAAGAATGGTATAGAGTTATAGGTGAGATGCTGTGCAGCATAGAAGAATGGTATAGAGTTATAGGTGAGATGCTGTGCAGCAAAGAAGAATGGTATAGAGTTATAGGTGAGATGCTGTGCAGCATAGAAGAATGGTATAGAGTTATAGGTGAGATGCTCTGCAGCAAAGTAGAATGGTATAGAGTTATAGGTGAGATGCTGTGCAGCATAGAAGAATGGCATAGAGTTATAGGTGAGATGCTCTGCAGCAAAGAAGAATGGTATAGAGTTATAGGTGAGATGCTGTGCAGCATAGAAGAATGGTATAGAGTTATAGGTGAGATGCTCTGCAGCATAGAAGAATGGTATAGAGTTATAGGTGAGATGCTGTGCAGCATAGAAGAATGTCAGCGGAAATTGCCCACTAAGATGATAATGTATTAGACCTGCAGTCCCATGTAACTCCACAGATAATCCAGTGATCCTCCTGTGAGTACAGAGAGCAGTGATGGCTCCTCTGAATCTGCTGCTGGGAGGGAGGAGTAAGGCAGAATCACTGAGAGATGACAGCAGACTGGATCTATCTATAGCAGATAATGACCGACTGCTACAAACCACAGATCTGCAGCATTTCTGCACTAGGTCACTGTAATCACAAGATGATCACAGATCACAGGAATCCTCACCTGCACCTCAGATATCAGAGATCGGAAACTTTGTGATGCTGCAAATGGCAGTTTTCTGTGTGGGCAATTTTCAGGGAACCCTTATTTTGCTGTCTTGATTGTTTGGAGGCTTCCGGAGTGGGACACTTACATGATTATCTCAGTGTGTTCTCCACCATGAATATTGCTATTATATCATTTCTAATATCAATGTTCTACTCTTTCTTCCTTGATCTTCCTCTGGGCTTTGTCTCCCCTGTTACTTTATTCCTTTCTATCTCCGCTCCTAGACTTCAGTAATACTAACTCTCTACTATATAGCACATGACCCAGACCCATTACTCCGGCACAACGCGGCGTTCTGAGCACTACCACCGAGCCCTTAGGCGCGGACCCCCAGCAGCAGTGCTGATGATAATTACTGCTCTATGAGGCTGGATGTACTGGATATTTTTTCCTTTTGCTGGACTGATTGTATACAGGTTTATTTAATTTGGTCTAAAAATATTGTTCAATTCATGTTACATGATGTAAAGTATTGAGACTTAACTATTCAATGCTATTGTACTTATTGTTCATGTCATATAGATAACCCTTGATAAAGGCCGAAACGTTGGATTTTGCTGGTGTTTGTCCAATAAATACATCCCCTTTTTTACTTATTATTGGTGAGCCGAGGTTACTCTAAGTATAGACTGTTTTTTTGCCTCTGAGCACCCTACTAAGGGGTCGAGCCCAGACGTTTCCTACTTGACATGACATACAGTGGACTCGGGACAGGGTATCACCAGCCCGATGTGCCACCAAAAACTACAGGGAGAGAAACCACCGGGTGACTGGCGCATTCCTCTCCTTGGCCGGACTCATCCACATCAGAGGGGAATGATCGGTCACCAAACAAAATATCCTCCCCAACAAACAATAGTGGAGGGACTCAAGCGCCCACTCACCGGCCCGGCACTCCCTATCCACTATACTGCCGGCTCAGGAAACTACCGGCTCTTCCTCATTAACCAAGACCCACCTCCGAGGCATCGGTCTGCACCATGAACTCCCTTTTGAAATCAAGTGTAACCAGAAGCGGTGGACCGTGGACCACACAATATTACACAAGCCTCCTATGACCATTCCAGCGACCATCACTGACTTCCTTCCTTTCATTCAGTCTCTTAAAGGAGCGGACAAGGTGGAGAACAAATCACCTGTAATATCCCACTAAACCCAGAAAAGCTGTTGTGGCGCCCCGTCAAGCAGGTGTCACAGAGGGGTACTGCACCCGTAAAGGAGGTGCAGGTACTGCAGCTGCAGGTGGATCATAGGATGGTGGGTGGCACCCTATACCAGCACTCCACACTAGATCACACGGTAGGAGGTTACCCAGGAGGGAATAAAACCACCTCTAGGGGGAACAAGAGAGTCTCTCGGCTGAGGGACCAGAGAAAGACTAAAGAAAGATCCCAGGAGCAGACAGCTTGAGGGAGCGAGGACCTCGAGGGGGTTCAGCCCAGTCAGCTTACCGGGGACCGGACCTGTGGGATCTAGAGGACCACAGAAAATCTGGAGACCCATGGAGTCTACACTTCTCCCGGGCACCGGAGCGACCGAAAGAGGGAACCAGGCACCACTTGATGCTTCAGCGGTCCGCCAGCGGAGGGTTATCCGACGGGAGCAAAGGAGAGAGAGAGCGCAGGAGGTCAGGTTAGCTTTAAGGAACCCGACTTCACCACCACTGGGAAGCAGGAAAGGAACAGAAGAGGGTAAAGCACGAAGGCACACACCAAAGGTCCACCATACCACCTGAGATCTGCCTGCAGCCACCCGTCCAGCTACCTGTCCTCACACCATCAGGAGTGCTGCACTGTAACTTTGTAATACAACTGCTAGTAAAGTACCCGGAGGAACAGTGACTTTGGACTCAGCCTGCTTTCTTTCCATGAACTTGTTTCCTTGCAGGAACGCTGCCCCGGTGGTCTCAGCCCTACCTGTGGAGGACTACACCATCCTAGCCACGATACCATCTATCTCCAGCAGACTGTGGTGGCAATGGTGCAAATCACCAGAACCTACAGGTGGCGTCACGACAACAAACTGTATATAATCCCCTGTAAATATCACCCCCTTTTCAAAGATAGGCCCAGGACACGGGATCAGGTGCGGCCGCCATTCCCCGTGATACAGCAGACGCTACCCTCGAAGCCTGACCCCCGAGTACCCCAAAGTCTGGGGCGCTTCACTCTAACCTGCTTTGTTGTGAGGGGACGGGGTCAGTTCTGAATCGCCTCCACTTTTTGTACCTGGGGTTTGAGGACTCCTCTCCCAATGACATAACCCAAGTATGGAGTTAGCCCGGCTTGTCGGAGGGACTCTATCACCTCCTGTATCTTCTGTATGTGACTTCCCCAGTCTGCACTGTACACAACAATGTCATCAAGACAGGCTGAGGCATAACCCCCAGGGGTGTCTGCCATATAGTAGTAAGAAGGGGGAGAACCCCGTAGAAGCCTGGGGCACCTCCCGCACAGCAAACAATAAATATGGCAGTAATAGATCCCAATCCTTCCCATTATTGGATACTGCTTTTCTTAGCATGCTCTTTAGCGTCTTATTGAACCTTTCCACCAGGCCATCGGTTTGGGGATGATAGACCGATGTGCGCAACTGTTTAACATTTAACAAGCGGCAGAGTTATTTAATCATTTTAGACATAAAGGGGTTCCCTGGTCTGGTAGAATCTCTTTAGGAATTCCCACCCCAGAGAACATACCCATGAGTTCTTTCGCTATGAGTTTAGTTGACGTGTGACGCAGTAGATCTGACTCAGGAGACCGGGTAACATAATCTAGAACTACAAGGACATGTTAGTGACCGCCTTGCCAACTTATTGACAGAACTGACCAGATCCATTGCCACTCTTTCGAAAGGTACCGCTATAATTGGCAGAGGCACCAAAGGACTCCGAAAGTGTGGCTGGGGACTGGTTACATGGCATCCAACACTACACACTCCAGGTCGGGGATTCGGGCGGTCCCTATTCAGGGAGGGCCCTGTCCCAGGCTGGAGGGGAAATAGGTAGGGGGTGCAGGTGGAGAAGTTAGAAAAGGGAGCATTAGGAAGTGGGAAGGAGGAAAAATGACATCGAGAACAAACTGACGCAGGAGATGTGAGAAGAGAAGGAGAAAGGGAGTTGGTGTGAGGAGTTGGACACGAGTGGACGTGAGGAGAGGACGTCCGGGGACTGGAGCTGGTTGGAGCTCGTCCCAGAACCAAAGAAGGAAGGAAACAACAGAGGGGCCAGAGAGGGGCTCTAGAGAGACAGAAGGGTCCGAGGGGTGCGGGAAGTGAGGAATCCGTGTCGCCCATATCCAGGCCGACGGTGACCAAAGTCGGGTGGAGGAACCTGGCCGCAGAGGGGGAAACCGGACCCCGGATAATGGAGCGATAAAAACTCAGCTACAATGCCGGGGGTTGTGGCAATTTTAAGTGTGACAACTTGAATCCACACTTATTCGCCGACATCACCCGACAGGACCCGGGGCTGCTGGATTGCGACACTGAGTGTGAGGCGTGGAGCAGGAGGGTGTGAGCCAGCGCAGAGAGTCGACTCGGAAACAAACAACAGAAAGGCGTCCCAGTCAGGGGTGCATGAAGCCCTCACGCCGGCCGAGCCGTGGGTGAGGAGCGGGGGTGGGGTCGGGGGGGGGGGGGTGCTAGTGATGGTAGCACCGGCCGCAGGTGAGGAGCGAGGGGGGGTGCTAGCGGTGGTGGCGCCGGCCTCCAGTGATGGGAGGGTGGGGGGTGCAGGCAGAAGGAGAGGCTGTGCAATTTACCATGCTGCAGCCGGTGGCGCTCATCACACAGGAAGTAGCTTGGTGGTGCAGGCGCTGCCCCCTTCTACAAAGCCGCTCCCTCTGCCAGCTTGCCACCTGAGACTCAGGGCTCACACTGTCCAATGGACGGTGCCGCCCTGGTCCCGGTAGACTGTTCCCAACTTATCTGAGAGTTGGCTGGAGCCCTGACCCAGAGAACACAGCAACCTGCAGACTGCTGGAAGCACCTGGAGGCTTGCCTGAACTATGAGTAAAACAAAGACTGCACCTAGCTGTGTCCTCACAGTTATTTATCACTCCACCACCCCGACAAAGACTTTTATAACGGCCCTGGGGCCTCCCGCTCCACCCATGGGGAGCTGAACTACCATAGCTGCATCACCATCTGCTCCAAAGGATCTGCACCGCAGCGTCAGCCATCCATCTCCCATTGCCGAATACCACGGGTGGCGTCACGTTAAATCCCTTATAAAATATCCCCCAGTTATTGGCACAGCCAGGGCCAGGGAACCAGGTCACAACCCCGTCACCTTCCCAGAGAATCAACTGACTCGGTTCTAAGTACCCCACGGCCCTGGCGGGCGTGTCAACTTGGTATCATGAACAGGATTTACTGACCTGGTAAACTGGGTCTCGTGCACCCAAAGACTATGTAGTAAGACTGTGTAATGGCGCTCGCCAAAAAGAACAAGCGCCATGTGTATGTAGAAGGGAGTGGTGCGACCTCCCATCGTGAGACGCGTTGCAGAAAGGCGCGAAAAGTTGTATCCGCCCTTGAAAAAGACTTCGATGCTAAAGAAATTGTCAGTCAACCAGAGGGATTCGCTTACGGGTGTGGCCGACAGCAAGCGGCAGAGAACCCGCCCACGAGGGGGAGAGGAGACAGAGTTCCGGTGTGACTGGGTGTGCCGCGAAAGAGACAGCGTGGAACCCAGTTGGTGTCATGGCGAGCAGTGGTCAGCGAGGTCCGGAACGTGGGGTGGAAGCGGTGGACTCCCCCATTTGACAGGAGGAAGACCCAAGTCAGCTGCCCTTAGTGGATCTGGATTTCTTGAGGGACGAGATGCGAGAGCTGAGTCGCCAATTCATGAAGACCCAGATGATGGCGGTGGTAAAGTGGAGGAAGGCCCTGCTGGAAGAGGTCTCTCAACAATGGGCGGCCTCGCGCCCAATGTCCCCGACCCCAGAAGAGGATAAAGAGGAGGAACCCAGCACTGGGAAGGACAGTGCTGCAGGTACTTGTATTGCCCTGGTGGCTGAGGATACCCTGATAGGGCCAGTAATACCCCCTAAAGCCCCCAAACCTGGTCAGGAGTTTAGAGACCTGGCCTGGGATCGAACCCCAAACATCGGGAATAGACTGGCAACCCCACTGCAACCCGAACCCATGCCCCTGGAAGTACGTGGGGAGAGAGTGGTGTTTAAGTGGGAAAACCGGGGCGAGGAGTTGATGGGATTCCCTGGGGAGGCTAAAGCTGGAGAGACCATGGTGGAAACCCTCAGCTGGAAGAGCATTGTCGACAGCGGGTCACCAGATGAGTAGCGGAGGAAGAGGAGAGAACAGTGGAAGTCTATGGAGTAGAGGAATATGCAGGCAAAGACACAGGCCAACAAAGCCAAGCCGCCTAATTGGGGCCCGCATAGGCAAGGTATAGTGGTCACCTTTGATTTAAAGAGAGGATGGGGATTTATCAGACTTATTTGTGACCGGGCGAGATGTGGAGGAACACCTGCAAAAGGGGCACCCTGATCATGATCTTTACCCGGGGGACCTTGTTACCTTCACCCGTCATGCTGGTGAACGCGGGTGGTATGTCCTCAATGTGAAGGGTACTCAAGAACATGCCGCCCCCTAAAGCTGCAGCACCAGATGCACAACCTGCACAACAGACGCACAACCTGCGCTCTCGACAATAGTTACTGAACTCAAACCAGTAGCCTCAGCCCCAGCAGTCAAGGTTCAGATTAAGGTGTGAGAGCAATCAACACAGATCCCCGTTGTGGGATATACTTGGCCTGTATCACTCTTTTGAACATCTCCAGGTACGTCTTGACATCGTCAGATTTCTCCATTTTGGGGATCGCTGCACAAACTGCTTTCCGGACATCATGGATTCCCTGCGAAGGTCCTGTTGTCTGAGATGTTGTGATGTTAATTAAATAACAGCTGCTGTTGCGTAGCCTCCTGCTGCTGCTGTTGTCGCATGGCCTCCTGCTGCTGTTTCACATGGCCTCCTGCTGCTGTTGTCACATGGCCTCCTGCTGCTGTTTCACATGGCCTCCTGCTGCTGTTTCACATGGCCTCCTGCTGCTGTTGTCACATGGCCTCCTGCTGCTGTTTCACATGGCCTCCTGCTGCTGTTTTACGTGGCCTCCTGCTGCTGCTGTTGTCACATGGCCTCCTGCTGCTGTTTCACATGGCCTCCTGCTGCTGTTTTACGTGGCCTCCTGCTGCTGCTGTTGTCACATGGCCTCCTGCTGCTGTTTTACGTGGCCTCCTGCTGCTACTGCTGTTGTCACATGGCCTCCAGCTGCTGCTGCGTAGCCTCCTGCTGCTGTCACATGCAGGGGCGGATTAAGACTAGCCAGGGCCCAGGGCTGTTTAGAAGATGAGGGCCCCCCCAATCCAAAGTAGCATGTCACATGATCATCTTTTGATAGATCATGCGATAGGTCACATGATTAGCACACAGGTGCAGATCTGTAAAAGCAAAATGAGGAAAACAGTGACATGCTATGTGCGTCGCTCCATATTTGTCCCCTTATATCCACACATAGCCCCTTTATACAGCAGGAGCCCACTCATAACCTCCTGCATACAGCAGGACCCTATACATTGCCCCCTGTACTCATCAGGAGCTCACACTTAGCCCCAAGTATAGACCCCTGCGACTGTGATCGTTACTCCACTGCCGTGAGAGATTTCACAATTACAGAATAATTCTTAATAAATTTATGTAGAAATTGGTAAACCCCAAAAAAACGTTGCACTGTCTTCAGGTTTTCTGGACGATCCCAATCAAGCACCGCCCGGACCTTCTCTGGATCCATCCGAAATCATGAAGGTGACAACAGGTACCCCAGAAACTGGACCTCCTGAACAGTGAAAACACATTCCTCCAGTTTAGCATGCAGTTTGTTGTCCTGTAAAATCTGTAGCAAATGTTTAACATGAGACTGATGTGTCGTCATATCGGAAGAGTAGATCAAAATATCATCCAGGTAAACTACCACAAATCTACCCACCAGATGATGGAAATGATCATTCACAACGTGATGGAAAACTGCAGGGGCATTAGTGAGACCGAAGGGCATCACGAGACTCTCACAATGTCCCTCAGGGGTATTAAAGGCCGTCTGCCATTCATCCCCCTCTCTAATTCTAATCAGATTGTAGGCCCCCCTCAAATCTAACTCAGAGAACCATTTAGCTCCCACAATTTGACTGAACAAATCAGGAATCAGAGGGAGGATAAGGATCACGGACCGTTATCAGATTCAATTCCCGGAAATCTAAACAAGGACGGAGGCGACCATCTTTCCCTGCCGTGACTGGTGAAGATGAGGGTCTGATGTGTCCCTTCTCCAGACTCTCAGTAATGAAATCCTCCATGGCCTGTCTCTCGGGACCAGAGACATTATACAGTTTAGCTCCAGGAATGAGGTTAATAGGACAGTCGTATGCCCGGTGAGGAGGCGAATCCTGACAACCCTTCTCTGGGAACACATCCCCATACTCTGATAGATATGCAGCAATGAGACAGCAGAGACTGCAGCAAAAGATGTATTCAAGCAATTCTCCACACAGAAATCACTCCACAATGTCTCTGTTCTGCCAATCCACCACCGGATTACCCAACCATGGCCGGCCCAGAACAATGGGAGCGGGGAGACCCTCCAGAACATAGCAAGACATTGTCTCCTGATGTTGGGGTTCAACCTTCAGCTTAATATTATACACAATTTGTGTAAGACTTCCCTGAGCAAGTGGCGCCGAGTCGATGGCATAGATATGAATGGGATTAGACAACAAACTGCAGGAAGCCATTGAGTCGTTACAAAATGAGCGTCCACCATGCTGACCCCCGCTCCACTATCCACAAAAACAGACATTTTTTTCAGTTTTGCTCTCTAGCGCCACCATGGCTCTCAGGAGAAACTGGGAATTACACGTGGAAGATACACACCTCCTGCTCATTTACCTTCACACCACCCATGGTAACCCGAGGCCAAGGTATTCCACTCCATTTAGGAACAGAGGGACAAGGTCCAATAAAATGGCCCCTTTCACCATAGATAAAACAGACCCCTTTTTTTTCCTTGGGAAATGCCAGAAGAAACTTTGGAGGCGGTCGCTCCTCCTAGTTATATGATGGGGTCATCCACACTCGGGAGACACAACTCACCCTCTGATTGCCCACCTGGCCATAGGGCACGACCTCCAGAAAGGGTCTCAGGAGAAAGAGGGTTACCCTTCTATCCTGAAGACGTCTATCCATACGTATAGCCAGAGACATGGCCGCCTCCAGAGACTCCGGGGTCTCATAAACCCCAGAGTGTCCTCCAACCTATCCGAGAGCCCCTGGCAAGAACGACTTCTGAGGGCCGGATCGTTCCACTTAGTGTCTGTACTCACCTACGAAGCTCCGAACAGGAAGTCCCTGCTGACCGGGTCCCCTGGTGGAGGAGACACAATGTGGACCCGGCCAAAGAAACACAGGATCATCATAGAGGAGTCCAAGAGCATCAAAGACCATCTACAGACTGGAGACAATCAGAGTCATGTGACAACGAGAGCCCAGGATTGAGGATCTCCCTGCAACAGCGACACCATAATCCCCACCCGCTGCTGCTCATCTCCAGAGGATCAGGGCCAGAGCCTGAAGTCTAATTACAGGCTGCTCTAAATACAGCAAATGTGTCTCTGCCTCCTGCAAACCTGTCCAGGAGGGCAAATGTGGCGCTCCGCAATGAGTGCGTCACAGGAGGGTACTGCACCCCTGACTGAAGGTGCTGTATTCTCCGTCTCGGTGATGAACAAGTTAAATCCAAGGCTCCATACACCACATGCCACATCTAGAGGTAGAGGAGCAATCCGGTCCTGGTGGGAGGAGAGTGAGATGTTCAGTGACCCAGGAGAGAAAGAGGCCAAGTAAACAAGTAACGGGTCAAAAGACACCCGAGCCCAGTCCACCTGGAGTACCGGCTCCAAGGCAGTACAGACGACACCGGAGTGATAGAGCACATCACAACAACCACCATCACCGCAGCTGTGCCAGGAGGGGGACCCACCATTGGGGTTCAGGGGACCCATCGGGAGTCAAGGCCTAGACTCAGGTCCTCAACAGAGGTTCTCCAGTATCCTGACCTGGTGCACGAAAGCAGCGACGAGTAACCAGGGACAGTTAGTTAAAGAGGGAACACTGTGGAGCCTTGGAAAGATACCGTGCATCACCGGGACCATCCGGTCCGTTACCTGGAAGTGACTGCTATCCCCTGTACCGTGCATAACTGAAGTAAAGACCCGTGCAGAGGAGCATCGTGTCCGAACTATTGCCAACTCATTCATCTACCAAATTAACTGAGCTGCCGTATTCCATCAGAGCAGCTCCTGACCCCGGGGACTATTGCTCATCCTGTGGGGACCGCTTCCATCTAGCTGCCGCACATCCCCCGGAGGTTCAAGCAGCGCCAGTGCCATCACCGGATACCCACAGGAGGCGTCACGAAACAAACTTTATTTCTCATTTAACCGTGCATTGACCACCGGGCCCTTACAGCCTCAGGCACCGAACCGTGACCGCAGCCAGCGCCTGAGACCTGAGGACCCGGCTACGGTGAGTCACAATCTCAGGTTCTGGTCTGACATGACCACCCGCTGGTCCCCACCACAACATTCTGCAGCTGCTGACCCTACAAAGACGACCGAATGTCCACAACTTCCAGGGTCAGAGTCTGGAGCTGCTGGGCCAGAGCAGAGACAGGATCCAGAGTCACAGTCTGGAGCTGCTGGGCCACAGCAGACACAGGATCCAGAGTCAGAGTCTGGAGCTGCTGGGCCAGAGCAGACACAGGATCCAGAATCACAGTCTGCAGCTGCTGGGCCAGAGCAGAGACAGGATCCAGAGTCAGAGTCTGGAGCTGCTGGGCCAGAGCAGACACAGGATCCAGAGTCAGAATCTGGAGCTGCTGGGCCAGAGAGAGAGACAAGATCCAGAGTCAGAATCTGGAGCTGCTGGGCCAGAGCAGAGACAGGATCCAGAGTCAGAATCTGGAGCTGCTGGGCCAGAGCAGACACAGGATCCAGAGTCACAGTCTGGAGCTGCTGGGCCAGAGCAGACACAGGATCCAGAGTCACAGTCTGGAGCTGCTGGGCCAAAGCAGAGACAGGATCCAGAGTCACAGTCTGGAGCTGCTGGGCCAGAGCAGAGACAGATCCAGAGTCAGAGTCTGGAGCTGCTGGGCCAGAGCAGAGACAGGATCCAGAGACAGAGTCTGGAGCTGCTGGGCCAGAGCAGACACAGGATCCAGAGTCACAGTCTGGAGCTGCTGGGCCAGAGCAGAGACAGGATCCAGAGTCACAGTCTGGAGCTGCTGGGCCAGAACAGACACAGGATCCAGAGTCAGAGTCTGGAGCTGCTGGGCCAGAGCAGACACAGGATCCAGAGTCAGAGTCTGGAGCTGCTGGGCCAGAGCAGACACAGGATCCAGAGTCACAGTCTGGAGCTGCTGGGCCAGAGCAGACACAGGATCCAGAGTCAGAGTCTGGAGCTGCTGGGCCAGAGCAGACACCGGATCCAGAGTCAGAGTCTGGAGCTGCTGGGCCAAAGCAGACACAGGATCCAGAGTCACAGTCTGGAGCTGCTGGGCCAGAGCAAAGACAGGATCCAGAGTCAGAGTCTGGAGCTGCTGGGCCAGAGCAGACACCGGATCCAGAGTCAGAGTCTGGAGCTGCTGGGCCAGAGCAGAGACAGGATCCAGAGTCACAGTCTGGAGCTGCTGGGCCACAGCAGACACAGGATCCAGAGTCAGAGTCTGGAGCTGCTGGGCCAGAGCAGACACAGGATCCAGAGTCAGAATCTGGAGCTGCTGGGCCAGAGCAGACACAGGATCCAGAGTCACAGTCTGCAGCTGCTGGGCCAGAGCAGACATAGGATCCAGAGTCACAGTCTGGAACTGCTGGGCCACAGCAGACACAGGATCCAGAGTCAGAATCTGGAGCTGCTGGGCCAGAGCAGAGACAGGATCCAGAGTCAGAATCTGGAGCTGCTGGGCCAGAGCAGACACAGGATCCAGAGTCACAGTCTGGAGCTGCTGGGCCAGAGCAGACACAGGATCCAGAGTCAGAGTCTGAAGCTGCTGGGCCAAAGCAGACACAGGATCCAGAGTCAGAATCTGGAGCTGCTGGGCCAGAGCAGACATAGGATCCAGAGTCACAGTCTGGAACTGCTGGGCCACAGCAGACACAGGATCCAGAGTCAGAGTCTGGAGCTGCTGGGCCAGAGCAGAGACAGGATCCAGAGTCAGAATCTGGAGCTGCTGGGCCAGAGCAGAGACAGGATCCAGAGTCAGAGTCTGGAGCTGCTGGGCCAGAGCAGAGACAGGATCCAGAGTCAGAGTCTGGAGCTGCTGGGCCAGAGCAGACACAGGATCCAGAGTCAGAGTCTGGAGCTGCTGGGCCAGAGCAGACACAGGATCCAGAGTCACAGTCTGGAACTGCTGGGCCACAGCAGACACAGGATCCAGAGTCACAGTCTGGAACTGCTGGGCCACAGCAGACACAGGATCCAGAGTCAGAGTCTGGAGCTGCTGGGCCAGAGCAGACACAGGATCCAGAGTCACAGTCTGCAGCTGCTGGGCCAGAGCAGACATAGGATCCAGAGTCACAGTCTGGAACTGCTGGGCCAGAGCAGAGACAGGATCCAGAGTCAGAGTCTGGAGCTGCTGGGCCAGAGCAGAGACAGGATCCAGAGTCAGAGTCTGGAACTGCTGGGCCAGAGCAGAGACAGGATCCAGAGTCAGAGTCTGGAGCTGCTGGGCCACAGCAGACACAGGATCCAGAGTCAGAGTCTGAAGCTGCTAGGCCAGAGCAGACACAGGATCCAGAGTCAGAATCTGGAGCTGCTGGGCCAGAGCAGACACAGGATCCAGAGTCAGAGTCTGGACCTGCTGGGCCAGAGCAGACACAGGATCCAGAGTCAGAGTCTGGAGCTGCTGGGCCAGAGCAGACACAGGATCCAGAGTCACAGTCTGCAGCTGCTGGGCCAGAGCAGACATAGGATCCAGAGTCACAGTCTGGAACTGCTGGGCCAGAGCAGAGACAGGATCCAGAGTAAGAGTCTGGAGCTTCTGGGCCACAGCAGACACAGGATCCAGAGTCAGAGTCTGAAGCTGCTGGGCCAGAGCAGACACAGGATCCAGAGTCAGAATCTGGAGCTGCTGGGCCAGAGCAGACACAGGATCCAGAGTCAGAGTCTGGAGCTGCTGGGCCAGAGCAGACACAGGATCCAGAGTCAGAGTCTGGAGCTGCTGGGCCAGAGCAGACACAGGATCCAGAGTCAGAGTCTGAAGCTGCTGGGCCAAAGCAGAGACAGGATCCAGAGTCACAGTCTGGAGCTGCTGGGCCAGAGCAGAGACAGGATCCAGAGTCAGAGTCTGGAGCTGCTGGGCCAGAGCAGAGACAGGATCCAGAGACAGAGTCTGTAGCTGCTGGGCCAGAGCAGACACAGGATCCAGAGTCAGAGTCTGGAGCTGCTGGGCCAGAGCAGACACAGGATCCAGAGTCAGAGTCTGGAGCTGCTGGGCCAGAGCAGACACAGGATCCAGAGTCAGAGTCTGGAGCTGCTGGGCCAGAGCAGACACAAGATCCAGAGTCAGAGTCTGGAGCTGCTGGGCCAAAGCAGAGACAGGATCCAGAGTCACAGTCTGGAGCTGCTGGGCCAGAGCAGAGACAGGATCCAGAGTCAGAGTCTGGAGCTGCTGGGCCAGAGCAGAGACAGGATCCAGAGACAGAGTCTGGAGCTGCTGGACCAGAGCAGACACAGGATCCAGAGTCACAGTCTGGAGCTGCTGGGCCAGAGCAGAGACAGGATCCAGAGTCACAGTCTGGAGCTGCTGGGCCAGAGCAGACACAGGATCCAGAGTCAGAGTCTGGAGCTGCTGGGCCAGAGCAGACATAGGATCCAGAGTCACAGTCTGAAGCTGCTGGGCCAAAGCAGAGACAGGATCCAGAGTCACAGTCTGGAGCTGCTGGGCCAGAGCAGAGACAGGATCCAGAGACAGAGTCTGGAGCTGCTGGGCCAGAACAGACACAGGATCCAGAGTCACAGTCTGGAGCTGCTGGGCCAGAGCAGAGACAGGATCCAGAGTCAGAGTCTGGAGCTGCTGGGCCAGAGCAGACACAGGATCCAGAGTCAGAGTCTGGAGCTGCTGGGCCAGAGCAGACACCGGATCCAGAGTCAGAGTCTGGAGCTGCTGGGCCAAAGCAGACACAGGATCCAGAGTCACAGTCTGGAGCTGCTGGGCCAGAGCAAAGACAGGATCCAGAGTCAGAGTCTGGAGCTGCTGGGCCAGAGCAGACACCGGATCCAGAGTCAGAGTCTGGAGCTGCTGGGCCAGAGCAGAGACAGGATCCAGAGTCACAGTCTGGAGCTGCTGGGCCACAGCAGACACAGGATCCAGAGTCAGAGTCTGGAGCTGCTGGGCCAGAGCAGACACAGGATCCAGAGTCAGAATCTGGAGCTGCTGGGCCAGAGCAGACACAGGATCCAGAGTCACAGTCTGCAGCTGCTGGGCCAGAGCAGACATAGGATCCAGAGTCACAGTCTGGAACTGCTGGGCCACAGCAGACACAGGATCCAGAGTCAGAATCTGGAGCTGCTGGGCCAGAGCAGAGACAGGATCCAGAGTCAGAATCTGGAGCTGCTGGGCCAGAGCAGACACAGGATCCAGAGTCACAGTCTGGAGCTGCTGGCCAGAGCAGACACAGGATCCAGAGTCACAGTCTGCAGCTGCTGGGCCAGAGCAGACATAGGATCCAGAGTCACAGTCTGGAACTGCTGGGCCACAGCAGACACAGGATCCAGAGTCAGAGTCTGGAGCTGTTGGGCCAGAGCAGAGACAGGATCCAAGTCAGAATCTGGAGCTGCTGGGCCAGAGCAGACACAGGATCCAGAGTCACAGTCTGGAGCTGCTGGGCCAGAGCAGACACAGGATCCAGAGTCAGAATCTGGAGCTGCTGGGCCAGAGCAGACATAGGATCCAGAGTCACAGTCTGGAACTGCTGGGCCACAGCAGACACAGGATCCAGAGTCAGAGTCTGGAGCTGCTGGGCCAGAGCAGAGACAGGATCCAGAGTCAGAGTCTGGAGCTGCTGGGCCAGAGCAGAGACAGGATCCAGAGTCAGAGTCTGGAGCTGCTGGGCCAGAGCAGAGACAGGATCCAGAGTCACAGTCTGGAACTGCTGGGCCACAGCAGACACAGGATCCAGAGTCACAGTCTGGAACTGCTGGGCCACAGCAGACACAGGATCCAGAGTCAGAGTCTGGAGCTGCTGGGCCAGAGCAGACACAGGATCCAGAGTCACAGTCTGCAGCTGCTGGGCCAGAGCAGACATAGGATCCAGAGTCACAGTCTGGAACTGCTGGCCAGAGCAGAGACAGGATCCAGAGTCAGAGTCTGGAGCTGCTGGGCCACAGCAGACACAGGATCCAGAGTCAGAGTCTGAAGCTGCTGGGCCAGAGCAGACACAGGATCCAGAGTCAGAATCTGGAGCTGCTGGGCCAGAGCAGACACAGGATCCAGAGTCAGAGTCTGGAGCTGCTGGGCCAGAGCAGACACAGGATCCAGAGTCAGAGTCTGGAGCTGCTGGGCCAGAGCAGACACAGGATCCAGAGTCAGAGTCTGAAGCTGCTGGCCAGAGCAGACACAGGATCCAGAGTCAGAGTCTGGAGCTGCTGGGCCAGAGCAGAGACAGGATCCAGAGACAGAGTCTGGAGCTGCTGGGCCAGAGCAGACACAGGATCTAGAGTCACAGTCTGGAGCTGCTGGGCCAGAGCAGAGACAGATCCAAAGTCACAGTCTGGAGCTGCTGGGCCAGAGCAGACACAGGATCCAGAGTCAGAGTCTGGAGCTGCTGGGCCAGAGCAGAACAGGATCCAGAGTCACAGTCTGGAAAGCTGCTGGGCCAGAGCAGACACAGGATCCAGAGTCAGAGTCTGGAGCTGCTGGGCCACAGCAGAGACAGGATCCAGAGTCAGAGTCTGGAGCTGCTGGGCCAGAGCAGACACAGGATCCAGAGTCAGAGTCTGGAGCTGCTGGGCCAAGCAACACAGGATCCAGAGTCAGAGTCTGGAGCTGCTGGGCCAGAGCAGACACAGGATCCAGAGTCAGAGTCTGGAGCTGCTGGGCCAAGCAGACACAGGATCCAGAGTCAAGTCTGGAGCTGCTGGGCCAGAGCAGACACAGGATCCAGAGTCAGAGTCTGGAGCTGCTGGGCCAGAGCAGAGACAGGATCCAGAGTCAAAGTCTGGAGCTGCTGGGCCAGAGCAGACACAGGATCCAGAGTCAGAGTCTGGAACTGCTGGGCCAGAGCAGAGACAGGATCCAGAGTCACAGTCTGGAGCTGCTCGGCCACAGCAGACACAGGATCCAGAGTCACAGTCTGGAGCTGCTGGGCCAGAGCAGAACAGGATCCAGAGTCACGATCTGGAGCTGCTGGGCCAGAGCAGACACAGGATCCAGAGTCAGAGTCTGGAGCTGCTGGGCCAGTGCAGAGACAGGATCCAGAGTCAGAGTCTGGAGCTGCTGGGCCAGAGCAGAGACAGGATCCAGAGTCAGAGTCTGGAGCTGCTGGGCCAAAGCAGACACAGGATCCAGAGTCAGAGTCTGGAGCTGCTGGGCCAGAGCAGAGACAGGATCCAGAGTCACAGTCTGGAGCTGCTCGGCCAGAGCAGAACAGGATCCAGAGTCACAGTCTGGAGCTGCTGGGCCAGAGCAGACACAGGATCCTAGAGTCACAAGTCTGGAGCTGCTGGGCCAGAGCAGACACAGGATCCAGAGTCAAGTCTGGAGCTGCTGGGCCAGAGCAGAGACAGGATCCAGAGTCAAGTCTGGAGCTGCTGGCCAGAGCAGACACAGGATCCAGAGTCAGAGTCTGAAGCTGCTGGGCCAAAGCAGAGACAGGATCCAGAGTCACAGTCTGGAGCTGCTGGGCCAGAGCAGAGACAGGATCCAGAGACAGAGTCTGGAGCTGCTGGGCCAGAGCAGAACAGGATCCAGAGTCACAGTCTGGAGCTGCTGGGCCAGAGCAAAGACAGGATCCAGAGTCAGAGTCTGGAGCTGCTGGGCCAGAGCAGACACCGGATCCAGAGTCAGAGTCTGGAGCTGCTGGGCCAGAGCAGACACAGGATCCAGAGTCACAGTCTGGAGCTGCTGGGCCAGAGCAGACACAGGATCCATGAATAGAAAAGGAAGAAAGAAAGAAAAATCAGTTTCATCCCTTTTCATTAAATTAAGGTGCGGCTGGTGATAATGTCTCGTGGGTGAAGGGAGACACCCAGCGCTGGACGACAACAGGGGGGGAAGGAAAGGGAGACCCTGATGCTAAGGGCAAAAGGGGGATGGTGACCCCTAGAACAACTAGCGCTGACACCTGGCTCCCCTAACGTCCCTATACAGTTTCTGCAACTGTCGTCGCCAGGAACTATTCTTGACTGTCCCGGGAAACTACAACACACAGGTCAGAGCGGTGATCACTAGTCAAGCCGGCTACCAACTAGAGATAGATCCACACAGCAATTCAACAGAAACTCCAGAATACACTGCAGAGCTGAGAAGCTTCCTCCAAACACCTGACAAGCTATCACCAGCAGGGCATCCTGGGAGTCAAGGGGAATATATAGACAGCTCAAGGTAAAGGATCAGCTGGGTCCTAGTGACCTCCAGCTCTCACTAAAAGGAAAATGGCTTCTAAAGCGACAGAGACATTTTCTTTTAGGATCTTGACTGTTTGCCAACTCTGAACCTTCTGTGAGTGGTCTCTACAGTCTCCTCTGTGCCTCCGACACACCCGTGACCGTTTACACACAGAACTCACAGTTTTATAGCATGAATAACAACAATAAAACTTCACAAGAACGGGAGCTTCTTTACTTAAATGTTACTCTAACAAAAACACACTATAATTATATAAAAAAGGGAAAGTGCAACAAGGTTGTTCCGGCGAGCGTCCCTCACCCGGTGTCTCTATGATTGTCTGTTTCTGTTCTGTTCTCCATGGGGGGACTAAAGAACCCCCAACGTAGGTCCCAGGGGGTGACAGGACGATGGACCCATGATTTTCGACCTCACCGATTGGGCTTTACTTAGTGGTCGGCAGGTTACGTAAGCACGAATTAGTTCACTGTAAAAGCATCAGGTCTAAAGCCACATAATGTGCAAACTATGTACATGGAAGTTCTGGCCGCTCACCATCCATGGTCATATTGAATCCACATTGTTACACTGCACACATGAACTATACACAGGTCTCTGCCTTCTCTCCTCGTTCCCGCTTCCATGGCAGTTCAACAGGTTTCGCTACTTGCTCACCTAGCGGCACCGGGTGCACGTACCCTACATGTGGGTGCCTGTGTTCCCTGCTCCTGCACTTTAGGCTCAGTGCGCCTCTCCGGGGTATGCTTTGTCACGTGGCAGCCTCAGGGCGCACCCACCTGACTCGGAGGGCGTATGATCCTCGCTCTATCTCCAGGTGAACGTGACCTCATCCCCGGGGGGCAGATCCCTTGGGCAAGTGTTCCTCAAAATTCTGACTAGATATAAACCGTTCCGCGGCTGCCCCTGGTACTTAGATGACGCCCCAGCCCCTCTGGAGGTGAAGGTCATGACAGTACTCAACCTCCGCTGACCTCTTGACGTGGACTCAGCCTTCACTCACATGTTGCGCTCCTCCAAAGCCCTCCGCTGAGCTTTCAGGTCCTCCTCCTCTGCCTCCCATTGGGCGACCCGCCGTCCGATATGCTCCTCCCAACTCAGGACTTCTGGCGTTGCGGCCGGCACGTCTATTGAGTTTACAGCTCCTCAGGTGGGAAATGAGCCGGTTCACACACAGTTCTGAGGTCTAAACCCGATTTACTTAGCTTTTCACTTGGTGGGTTACAGGGCACTGCCCTCTGGATAGCCTCAGCACCCGGGATTGCTCGTCCAGGACACCCCCTGCATGTTCCTTCCTTCTCACGGTTGCTTTCTCAGCGCTGCCTCTTCGCCTAACTCCTGCTCGCAGCCTCCGTGCACAGTGCCCCAATCCAGCAGCCTCGGGTCTTCTTGGATGGTAGACCTAGTACCCTGACTTAGGATGGCTGCCTTCTGGCAGATGTGTCGGGAGTCAGGCCACAGCTCCTCTAGATCTCGTGACCTCCTGGGTTTCCGTGGTTGGAGCTGTAGAGTCTCCTCGCCACCTTGAGGGCCGGTCCCCTGGTTCTCAACCTCCCCTCAGCTTCACTTCAGATTCGGACGCACGGGTGGATCGCTCACTGCCGCACCCCTAGGGCTCCCTTGTCTCACTGCAGTCTGCTGTTCCGGGACCCAGGATGAGCCGCATCTCCGCTCAAGTCCTCCGGATCCATCTCCTTTCGCTCCTCCCTCTTGACTCCTCACTCTAGTTCCTTGTCCCCTTTTTTCTGACCGCTTTCCTACTAACTCCCCACCCTCCACCTCCCTCCCCGCCGTCCCACTGATTAACTGGGCCCTCCCACTATCGGGTTCGCCTGACGTTCCTGGGACCGGGTGCGTTGGGTGCTTTTGTGGGTGTCCGGACTTACCATCCCATTTACTGAGAACAGGAATACCACACCCGTGGATTGGGTGCAGTACCCCTCTGTGGTGAACAGACTGCAGGGGGCGCCACACATGTGCAGATGGAGATTTGGGCTGTCCAAGATTTTCATCTGCACCTGCGCTGCCTCCCAGAAGCATCAATGCAGGCCGAACACTGATACACACCGGACACCCCTAGCTCCAAGCCCACAAGCATTGCCCCACTACCAACATCCACCCGGCCTCCTGCCCGCAGCATTGCCACCACCAATGATCCTCACCGCTGCAATCCTGCCTGCTGTGACCCTGTCGCTGCACCACCTCTTTGCCCCCCCCTTTCTGTAAGCTACACTGCACATAAAATGCACCAAATTTTAGGATGGACCCTATATTTCATATAATTTTTTTTCTTAACTTCTTCCTGTAAATTTTGGGGCGAGTCTTATAATCAGGTGCGTCTTATAAAGGGAACGATACAGTATTTTTTATGCAAAGAAACAAAAAAAATTACGAAAAAACAGTGCAATTTTCCACAGACAAATATATAAAAATAGAAGAAAGAAGAGCACAAAATTATACCAAACCGCGGGGGCAAAAAACCCAAAGCAGAAGAAATAACAAAAGTAAAGACACAAAATATAATAAGAAATGTGGATTTATGAGCCCAAAAAGTGGTGCAAGGTGTAATAGAAGAACCGACACCAAATCTCAGACACTGACATCATTAGAGATCATGAAATAAATCTACATCAAACAGTGTAATAAACTGTACAGAGCGATAGATGTGATAATATCCAGAACATCCCGATGGAGTCATTCATTCAT
Source organism: Allobates femoralis (assembly GCA_033576535.1). NCBI lineage: Eukaryota > Metazoa > Chordata > Amphibia > Anura > Aromobatidae > Allobates > Allobates femoralis. The sequence goes on along the minus strand of JARQOC010000004.1, from coordinate 35,527,165 downwards.
GTGATTCAGCTGTGATACAATGTATCTCCTCATTGCCTCATACACAAATGGTGAATACAGCGGAGCGCCATCCTCTGGTGTCCCGGATATGATACATCTGCTGTGTGTAGAATAACTGTGCAGGTGCGATGTGGCTATACGGCTGTAGGCGCCATATTGGAGAATGTCATAATGATGTCATGCGATGGCGCCTGCACTCTGCAGCACCATTATAATCACTGTCCGCTCTGCCGCCAGAAAATACCGGCATTACTCCATATGAGCCATAGTGACATCAGACCTGTATTAATACAGAGACATAAGACCTGTGTGTAATAAACAGATGAAAGTAAGAGTGTATATAATATAGGACAGTCCGGAAGTGCGCCGATTCCTGCACGCAGCGGAGCATCAGGCGTTTGGCGCCATTACTGCAGATGATGAATCAGCACCGCCACTTCTCTGTCTGGTTTCTCTTTACTTTCTCAGTCAAACATTTGTGGTCAAAGGTCTTTGTATTACAGCCATAAACCTGGGGAGCGTCACCATCCGGAGCTCCAGGTGTGAAGAGCAGGTGTGCGCTAAATATCACTGAGCCATCGCTGGTCTGCTGCCAGCTGTGCCCAGAACGTCAGCTCCTGGGGCCAGAAAACACCAGAATGTGGCACCAAGTGACCCACACAACACAAGACTGAGAGAAAGAGAGGGAGAGATAACAACTAGAGAGAGGGAGAGATAACAACTAAAGAGAGGGAGAGATAACAACTAGAGAGAGGGAGAGATAAATAGAGAGAGGGAGAGATAACAACTAGAGAGAGGGAGAGATAACAGAGAGAGGGAGAGATAACAACTAGAGAGAGGGAGAGATAACAACTAAAGAGAGGGAGAGATAACAACTAGAGAGAGGGAGAGATAACAACTAGAGAGAGAGAGATAACAACTAGAGAGAGGGAGAGATAACAACTAGACAGAGGGAGAGATAACAGAGAGAGGGAGAGATAACAACTAGAGAGAGGGAAAGATAACAGAGCGAGGGAGAGATAACTAGAGAGAGGGAGAGATAACAACTAGAGAGAGGGAGAGATAAATAGAGAGAGGGAGAGATAACAGAGCGAGGGAGAGATAACAAATAGAGAGAGGGAGAGATAGCAACTAGAGAGAGGGAGAGATAACAGAGAGAGGGAGAGATAACAGAGAGAGAGAGAGATAACAGAGAGATAACAGAGAGAGGGAGAGATAACAAATAGAGAGAGGGAGAGATAAATAGAGAGAGGGATAGATAACAGAGCGAGGGAGAGATAACAAATAGAGAGAGGGAAAGTGATAGATAAAAGAGAAAGATAACAACTAGAGAGAGGGAGAGATAACAGAGCGAGGGAGAGATAAATAGAGAGAGGGAGAGATAACAGAGAGAGGGATAACAACTAGAGAGAGGGAGAGATAACAGAGAGAGGGAGAGATAGCAAACAGAGAGAGGGAGAGATAACAACTAGAGAGAGGGAGAGATAACAGAGAGAGGGATAACAACTAGATAGAGGGAGAGATAACAACTAGAGAGAGGGAGAGATAAATAGAGAGAGGGAGAGATAACAACTAGAGAGAGAGAGATAACAACTAGAGGGAGAGATAACAACTAGAGAGAGGGAGAGATAACAGAGCGAGGGATAACAACTAGATAGAGGGAGAGATAACAACTAGAGAGAGGGAGAGATAAATAGAGAGAGGGAGAGATACAAACTAGAGAGAAGGAGATAAAATAGAGAGAGGGAGAGATAACAGAGAGAGGGAGATACAATAGAGGAGAGGGAGAGATAACAACTAAGAGAGGGAGAGATAAAACTAGAGAGAGAGGAGGGAGAGATAACAATAGAGAGAGATATACAACTAGAGAGTGGGAGAGATAAGACTTAGAGAGAGGGAGAGATAAAAGAGAGGAGGGAGAGATAACAATGAGAGGAGAGATAACAACTAGAGAGTGGGAGAGATAACGACTAGAGAGAGGGAGAGATAACAGAGAGAGGGAGAAAGGGAGCTAATAACAAGAGAGAGGGAGAGATAACAGATAGAGAGAAAGGAGGAGAGATAACAACTAGAGAGAGGGAGATAGAGATAACAACCAGAGAGAGGGAGAGATAACAACTAGAGAGAGATAACAACTAGAGAGTGGGAGAGATAACGACTAGAGAGAGGGAGAGATAACAGAGAGAGGGAGAGATAACAGAGAGAGGGAGAGATAACAACTAGAGAGAGGGAGAGATAACAACCAGAGAGAGGGAGAGATAACAACCAGAGAGAGGGAGAGATAACAACTAGAGAGAGGGAGAGATAACAACTAGAGAGAAAGGGAGAAATAACAACTAGAGAGAGGGAGAGATAACAACTAGAGAGAGGGAGAGATAACAGAGAGAGGGAGAGATAACAACTAGAGAGAGAGAGAGATAACAGAGAGAGGGAGAGATAACAGAGAGAGAGAGAGATAACAACTAGAGAGAGGGAGAGATAACAACTAGAGAGGGAGAGATAACAACTAGACAGAGGGAGAGATAAATAGAGAGAGAGGGAGAGATAACAACTAGACAGAGGGAGAGATAAATAGAGAGAGAGGGAGAGATAACAACTAGAGAGAGGGAGAGATAACAACTAGAGAGAGGGAGAGATAAATAGAGAGAGGGAGATAATATAGAGCCCACTGGGACGGGGTACTCGGTACCGGACCGGGTCGCTGCTAGGGGATGTCAAGGAGGTCCTGGTCCGGACCGTGTCCCGAGTTCCGCAAGTAAAAGGGAATACATACAGGGGATAGAGTTTGTCGTGACGCCACCCACGGGTTGTGGTCAGGGTGACCACCGCTGCTGCAGAACCTCCGGGGATGATGTTTGGCAGCTTTAGATGGAACGGCTCTCCACAGGTAGAGCCTGGATCCCCGGGGCAGTGGTAGTTAAAGTCTATGAAGGATGTTATAGATGTTGCAGGATAGGGATGATAGTGGAGACGGGGCTGCTTGTGGGAGTAATTAGGACTTGAGTACAAGGATCACACACTCACGTTTCTGAAGTTTTCCAAAGCTTTACTGAAGATGTTCTTACAGAGTATTGTCCACGGAGTCTGTACTGGGGCCGGATGGCTCCCACCCTGTCCGGGTCCTCAGCTTCCCTCTCCTGCGCAGTGTGTGTATGGCCCTGCTGCTGCTTCTAGCTGAGCTGCTGGCCCTGTCTCTCTCCTCTCAGGTACCCCTTGGCTAGGCAACTTGAGTTTTAGGTGTGCTGTTGACCCCACTGTGTTGCTTCGCTCAGGTACAGTGTCGATCTAGAATCTCCACTATTCCTGGATTTACTGTGCTGTGTGTCAGTCACAGTCTCGGATCCAGTGTCCATTCTGTGCGCTCCTCCGGGGAGAGTGGTGATGGCACTCAGTCTCCCAGATGTGTTCCTTTGTCTTTTGTTCTCCTTCCCTCAGACCCTGGCTAGGCCTGGAATCAGTGAGCAGACTGTAGAGAAGCCTCGCACAGCACATTTACACTACAGCCTCTCTCAGTTCTCCCAGGAACTGAAACTAAACTCTGAACTAAACTAAACTAACTACTTCCTCCTGACCCGGAGTATATAGGGGAGCTGGTTTAGCTCCCCCTCCTGGCCCAGAGGTGCTAGTGTCTGGTCAGTGTGTTGTGGCGAGGGAACCCGTGTGATGTTACTGTGGCACGTTAACCCCTGGGGTGCCACATTAGCGCTGCCTATAAGGCAGCGCTAAGCAGGGAGCGATGTGGGAGGTGGCTTCCATGGCCTGATCGCTGGGGAGATCTGCCTGTTTGACAGCTCCCCAGCGATCAGGTAACGACGCTCCAGCGATCCCGGCAGGTCATTATCGCTGTCGAGATTGCTGGAGCGATCGTTATGTGTGACTGGACCTTAATCCCAGATCTCCAGAGTAATCCCATATCTACAGAGTAATCCCAGATCTCCAGAGTAATCCCATATCTACAGAGTAATCCCAGATCTTCAGAGTAATCCCATATCTACAGAGTAATCCCATATCTACAGAGTAATCCCATATCTACAGAGTAATCCCATATCTACAGAGTAATCCCATATCTACAGATTAAGACTAAATGCCAACACTGTGGATTTTCTGTAAATTTTGCTGCAATTTTCACCCATTGACCTCAATGTTATATCCACAATAAAGTACACAGGGCTTATTTGCTATATATTTAACACAGCTTTTGCGCTAATGACATGGGGCTATGCTGTATTTTTGGTTACCAGCCAAGGTAAAGCAGGCAGCTATGGGCTGCCACCGACCCCAGCTGGCTGCTTTTACCTTGGCTGATAAACAAAAATACAGGGAAGCCATTTTTTGAAAAAAAAAATTATTTTATTAAGAAATAATTAAAAAAAAAAAACACGACATGGGGCTTCTCCATATTTTTGAATTCCAACCAGGTACAACTAGGCAGCTGGGGGCTGGAATCCTCAGCATGGGAGGCCCAAGCATTCTGGGCCCCCCCATGCTGCAAACTGCAGCAGTAAGTCGCCCCAGAAAATGATGCATTCATAGAAGTGCCATTTTCTGGAGCTTTACCAGACTCTTCCAGTTGCTTTGGTTCCAGTGGCTGACTGGTTAATAAGGGGTTAACGCCAGCTGAGGATTGCCAGCTGGCACTAAGCCCGAGGTTCATGTTGGGTTAATGTTGAACCTCTACAGTAAATAGTAAAAGTTACACTACACAGAGAAAAAAAAAATATTTGTAACAAATGCACAAGTACATCCCTCATTCCCATCTTTATTACCCCTAAAAAAATCCTCCATGATAATCCTCCGCAACGGGAACCGGAATTCACTGCCGGCTGTAAGCGCGGTGACGTCACAGTCTGGTTCATCTGAGGTCAGAGCAACGCAGCTAAGCTTTGACCTCAGATGAACTTTCTAACGTCACCCCGCTCACAACCAGCAGTGAACTCCGGTTCCCGTTGCGGAGGATTATCATGGAGGATTTTTCTGGGGGTAATAAAGATGGGAATGAGGGATGTGCTTGTGCACTTGTTGCAAAAAGAAAAATAATTTTTGTGTGGTCTAATTTTTACTATTTACTTCAGAGGTGCCATTGACCCCACTTTATGAATCTCAAGCTTGGTCCCAGCTGTCAATCCTCGGCTGGCATTGACCCCTTATTACTCAGTCTGACACCGGCACCAGGGCAGCTGGAAAAGTCTGGTAAAGCTGCAGAAAATGGCACTTCTATGAATGCGCCATTTTCTGGGGCGGCTGCAGACTGCAATTAGCAGCGTGGGGGGCCCAAAACGCTTGGGACTCCCCACTGAGGATTCCAGCCCCAGCTGCTAAGTTTTACCTGGCTGGAAACAAAAAATACAGCAAAGCCCACGTCATTATTTTAGTAATCATTTGTTCAATTTTTTTTTTAAAAAAAAGGAAAAAGGGCTCCTCTGTATTTTTAATCACCGGCCGGGTCAAACTAGGCAGCTGGGGGCAGGTGGCAGCCTGTAGCTGTACCTGGCTGGTGATTAAAAATACAGCAAAGCCCCATGTCACATTATGATATTTTTCAGCCTTCAACCTAGCTTTATTCACAGTCACAGCAGTGAACAATTGATAAAAAACAACAAAATGTACATGAAAAAAACACAAAGAAATGCACCAAGAGATCGCCAACATTACTGTCTGGATCTATGAAACTTGGTGTGGATTCTGGACATCAAAACTCTCCAGCACACATTCTACACCGACACAAACAGTGATTTCTTACACGACAGATTCCTTGAGTCGCTAAAGAGGAACAAAGATGGCTTCCACAGGGTCAACAACAGTACATACCTCAGAGGCACAATGGCAGCCTCCAGTGGTGAAGAGTGGAACTGCAGCACAAGTATCAACATGTATAACAGCAGCCTCCAGTGGTGAAGAGGGGAACTGCAGCACAAGTATCAACATGAATAACAGCGGCCTCCAGTGGTGAAGAGGGGAACTGCAGCACAAGGATCAACATGAATAACAGCGGCCTCCAGTGGTGAAGAGGGGAACTGCAGCACAAGGATCAACATGTATAACATCGGCCTCCAGTGGTGAAGAGGGGAACTGCAGCACAAGGATCAACATGAATAACAGCGGCCTCCAGTGGAGAAGAGGGGAACTGCAGCACAAGGATCAACATGACTAACAGCGGCCTCCAGTGGTGAAGAGGGGAACTGCAGCACAAGGATCAACATGAATAACAGGGGCCTCCAGTGGTGAAGAGGGGAACTGCAGCACAAACATCAACATGTATAACAGCGGCCTCCAGTGGTGAAGAGGGGAACTGCAGCACAAGGATCAATATGAATAACAGCGGCCTCCAGTGGTGAAGAGTGGAACTGCAGCACAAGTATCAACATGAATAACAGCGGCCTCCAGTGCTGAAGAAGGGAACTGCAGCACAAGTATCAACATGTATAACAGCAGCCTCCAGTGGTGAAGAGTGGAACTGCAGCACAAGTATCAACATGAATAACAGCGGCCTCCAGTGGTGAAGAGGGGAACTGCAGCACAAGGATCAACATGAATAACAGCGGCCTCCAGTGGTGAAGAGTGGAACTGCAGCACAAGTATCAACATGAATAACAGCGGCCTCCAGTGGTGAAGAGGGGAACTGCAGCACAAGGATCAACATGAATAACAGCGGCCTCCAGTGGTGAAGAGTGGAACTGCAGCACAAGTCACTGAATACGGCCCAGTGAGGATGCAACATGAATAACAGCGGCCTCCAGTGTGAAGAAGGGAACTGCAGCACAAGGTATCAACATGTATAACAGCAGGCCTCCAGTGGTGAAGAGGGAACTGCAGCACAAGTATCAACATGAACAGAGCTCAGTGAAGGATGCACAATCATAACAGCAGAAAGGCCACCAAGGTAGCGTGGAAGAGGGAACTGCAGCACAAGTATCAACATGAATAACAGCGGCCTCCAGTGTGAAGAGGAACTGCACACAAGTATCACTAAAACAGCGCCTCCAGTGTGAAGAGGGGAACTGCAGCACAAGGAATCAACATGAATAACAGCGGCCTCCAGTGGTGAAGAGTGGAACTGCAGCACAAGTATCAACATGAATAACAGCTGCCTTCAGTGGTGAAGAGGGAACTGCAGCTCAAGATCAACATGAATAACAGCGCCTCCAGTGGTGAAGAGGGGAACTGCAGCTCAAGGATCAACATGAATAACAGCAGCCACCCGGGGCAAGCAGTTCAGGGGTGTCACAGCGGCGGTCCCCAGGTTGCGGCCCTGGCTGGGCATGTTAAGAGGATATTTACAGGGGAGTAGTAGTTTGTGACACCTACTGGAGTGCTGACCATGGAGGGCCAGGGGCTGCTGTGGAGGCTTCCAGGCAGTGAAGGTGAGGCAGCCAGATAGTAAGCCCTCTCCAGCCAGGGCAGGGGTACCTTGAAAGGTGAAGAGGTGGATAGGATGAGGAGGCAGTGGTGCAGGGTGACGCAGGAAGGATCAAACGACACACAGTCTTTGTGGTTCTTACCCTATACTTGTAGTTGAAGAAAACATCCCAGCCGGGATACAGTATTCACAAGGATCTCAGCTTGGCCAGCCCAGAGGTATTTAGAGTCCATCTTGCCGAGACACAAGGCATATTTGGCCTTCCACCTGCCTCTCCAAGTCTGACACTTGCTACCCCTTTTCCTCTCCTAAGTGTCCATGGTTGCCGTTCCCTGACAGGCAGGTAGCTGCGGGTCCTGTGAACCATAGTCTTTAGTCCTCTGACCCTATATATCCCCGTGAGCCTCTGGAAGGTCCACAAAGTGAGTTACTGTACTCAGTAGCGTAGCTAGTGGAGGGTCAGGGGGGCGATCGCCCCGGGCCCCCCAACATGAGGGGCCCATTGTCCTCCCCCTGGGGGGGCCCGTGCTGGCAGCTGGCTGCCGCGCAGTCGGAGAGGAGGGAGGTCTGGACTTCCTGTCCTGCAGCTCTGCCCGCCCCTCCTCTCCTCCTCCTTACAGCAGACGCATGGCGGCCGCGGTGAGTGTTGTGCACCCCCCCCCCAGTCCTCAGATTTCTCTGCCAGCACCCCCCCCCCCCCGGTCCTCAGATTTCTCTGCCAGCACCCCCTGACAGCCCAGGGGCAGCAGATGGACGGGAGATGGGCAGACCTCTTACACTATAAAAGTGACCCACCTCTTCACCATCTTGGTATTACGTTGAGGAGGACGCCCCATTACATCGCAGGGCAGAGTATACCCAAGAGAACCAGGTGGCTCCACACCGCCTCTTGTGGCCACCACAAGCATCAATGAAGCGGTAACGGACTTCATTTGTCTGTATATCTGTGTGTATTCCGGTTATCTTTCATTTATTTGCATAAATGAGCATAACACTTGTAATATCTTATAATACCTGTAAATATCTAGTGTACCATTAGGGTGATTAAATATATAAATGTAATCTTGAGTTGCTCTTTTTATCTTGATCACGATCCCCACGTCCGTGTGCTCATATAACACTACCTGGGTCGGTTTCTGACCCAATATAAGCCCGACCACGGACCGGACTTATATTAAACGAGAAGCTGGTGGCAGCATTTGTGCTTGGGGTTATTCAGGGCCTCTGGCAGTGACGGGGTGGAGGGATTATATGTGCTTCTGGCTGCGGGCTAGAAGACATATACCACACTCACTGAGAGGTGCCTCAATAAACCAGCACAGGCAAGGCAGCTGCGGCCCTTCTTTATCCTCAGGCAGTTCCCTGACTGTCCTGAGTTTAGAAGAGGCGCTATAGAGCTGCCAGGTTCAGTGGCCAATTCCTCACAAGTGGTGGCAGCGGTGGGATTGAGATGATAGTGTGTGGGACACAACTCCCTAACACTAAGGGCTGCTGGCAGTAGCTTATGCTGTCGGGGTCCTAAGATCGACTCAACACTAGACAGTCAGAGTGCAAATATAAGGTGTGTGGGTGCATCAGGTTGCAGCTGTGTGTCAGTGACCAGGGGTTGCCAAGCTGACCCAGGGTACCAGGAGCCAAATGCTGCAGAGGGCACTTGCTGCGGCTGATAAGTGAGAGGTGGAGGAGGACAATGGTGAACTAGGCGAGGAGGAGCCCAGGCACGGGGTCCTCAAGGAGCCAATCACCAATGGTCAACTTTGCAGGGGGCCAAGCGCTCCCTGTCCTTAGCCCCGAGTCACCCCTGCTTGTTTCTGTAGCGCCCCGCTAGTCAGCGCACTCAGTGGCGTAACTACCGGCATAGCAGCCGTAGCGGACGCTTTGGGGCCCGGCGCTAGTGGGGGGCCCGGACCCAGCGCCGCTACGCAGCCGCTGCTATACCGGCAGCTGCTATATACATATTCCATATGGTTAAACTCATACAGCTCACAGGATGTCCCTGATCAGCCGAGCTGCTCAACACTTACAAATCATAAATCAATAGGAGAACAATTAGTGGAGCTACAATGCTTAAGGTATATAGTAAAGGTTAAATCTTTATTGAGACAGTTTACAAACACTTATAGTGTAAAAATCTGGTGTAATTCATTTCAAATGCATAGCACAATTCCATATACATAGATGGATGCACAATTTTGTTATAAAAGGCACGTATACAGGATAGTTGACATTAATCACAAACTGACACAATCAGTCAGAGATGGTACATATCATATTGAGGCTACCAAGGTAATCCAGGTGTGGATTGGCAGCTCACAGCCAAATATTGCAACAACCCATATAAAGTGCATAGTGTGAAAAAGTTACCAGTGCATTCACATACAACAGATAAAGTGCTATTGCAGGATAAGAGAATCATTCCCTCATTATCTGACTCCTTACGTACGTTTCGCTGCTTACAAATGCATATGCTTCATCATGAGGAGTCAATATACCGGCAGCTGCGCCTGCGATACAGATACAGGGGCGGACTGGCCCGGCGGGCCCCGACACTTTGGGGCCACGCCCACTAAGTCCCGCCCCCATACCCCCCTGGGTGCTGTAGGGGGGGCCCGGACGGAAAGGGGGGCCCATTGGTCCCCTGAGCGCCACATGTCATACAAGGGGGGCTTAGGGGGCCCCTGACCGCTGCCCCCACACGCTATCCTCGGGGCCCCCTGACCGCTGCCTCCATTACTGCTGCCGCGCTGCGTCCCCCCGGCCGCTCTCCATTACCGGCGGGCAGTCTCGCTGATCTGCCTGTCATGTGGGCTGTAGCCGGCGCCGCTCTATTTCCTGTATCGCCGGCTACAGCGTCACACTACATGACAGGCTGTGGCTGCAATCAGCGGCGCGACTGCCTGCTGCAGGTAATGGAGAGCGGGGGGGCCTGTATATACCCACCAGGGGCCTGTATATACCTCCACCAGGGGCTCTGTATACTACCACCAGGGGCCTGTATATACCTCCACCAGGGGCTCTGTATACTACCACCAGGGGCCTGTATATACTCCACCAGGGGCTCTGTATACTACCACCAGGGGCCTGTATATACCTCCACCAGGGGCTCTGTATACTACCACCAGGGGCCTGTATATACCTCCACCAGGGGCTCTGTATACTACCACCAGGGGCCTGTATATACCACACCACCAGGGGCTCTGTATACTACCACCAGGGGCCTGTATATACCACCACCAGGGGCTCTGTATACTACCACCAGGGGCCTGTATATACCACCACCAGGGGCTCTGTATACTACCACCAGGGGCCTCTATATACCACCACCAGTGGCCTGTATATACCACCACCAGTGGCCTGTATATACCACCACCAGGGGCTCTGTATACTACCACCAGGGGCCTGTATATACCTCCACCAGGGGCTCTGTATACTACCACCAGGGGCCTGTATATACCACCACCAGGGGCTCTGTATACTACCACCAGGGGCCTGTATATACCACACCACCAGGGGCTCTGTATACTACCACCAGGGGCCTGTATATACCTCCACCAGGGGCTCTGTATACTACCACCAGGGGCCTGTATATACCACACCACCAGGGGCTCTGTATACTACCACCAGGGGCCTGTATATACCACCACCAGGGCTCTGTATACTACCACCAGGGGCCTCTATATACCACCACCAGTGGCCTGTATATACCACCACCAGTGGCCTGTATATACCTCCACCAGGGGCTCTGTATACTACCACCAGGGGCCTGTATATACCTCCACCAGGGGCTCTGTATACTACCACCAGGGGCCTGTATATACCACCACCAGGGGCTCTGTATACTACCACCAGGGGCCTGTATATACCACACCACCAGGGGCTCTGTATACTACCACCAGGGGCCTGTATATACCTCCACCAGGGGCTCTGTATACTACCACCAGGGGCCTGTATATACCACACCACCAGGGGCTCTGTATACTACCACCAGGGGCCTGTATATACCACCACCAGGGGCTCTGTATACTACCACCAGGGGCCTGTATATACCACCACCAGGGGCTCTGTATACTACCACCAGGGGCCTCTATATACCACCACCAGTGGCCTGTATATACCACCATCAGTGGCCTGTATATACCACCACCAGGGGCCTGTAAATACCACCACCAGGGGCCTGTATACCACCACTGGGGCCTGTATATACCACCACTGCGGAGGCTGCTGTAATACTGCTGGGGCCTGTATATACCACTGAGGAGGCTGCTGTATACCACTGGGGCTGCTGTATATACTGCTGGGGCCTGTAAGAGGGTGTGTCTTGAAGGGGCGTGTCATTTGGGGGGCGTGTCTTGGAGGGGGCGTGTCTTGGAGGGGGCCCCGTTCAAAAGTTTGCTATGGGGCCCTGCCAGTTCTAGTTACGCCCCTGAGCGCACTACAAGAGGGTACTGCACCCCTAACACAAGGTGCACTATGCTTTGTCCTGGTAGGGGGTAGTAGAAGCCTGAAGCTCCAGCACCACACACACACCTAGTGATAGGGGACCAATCAGACGCCTGTTACCAGGGTAACTGGTCCCGGTGGGAGGAGAAGCGAGGTTATATAGTGAGTGTGGAAAGAGCGGGAAACAGGAGAGTCTGAAGAACAGAAGAGAGGACAGAAGGGAGAAGTAGAAAGTGTGAAAGAGGAGAAGTAACGAGAGGACACCTCAACCTGGTGACCCAGACAGAGAGGGCAAAGAAGAGGGCGACCAAACACCCTGACCCAGTCCAAAGCGGGGTACCGGCTCACACGTGGATCAGAGGTCCATCCCTGAACCGCAAATCACCAGAGTGGTCGATGTCTTCATAGGAGCAAGATCCAACTACCCTACACCAAGCACGGTGTCCACCAGAAGCGCTAGACTGGGTCGTGTTCCCTTTGGAGAGATAGAAGGTTCCCCATATCACCTGATGGGCCTGGTCCAACAAGGACTTGTGCAGGGCAGCGCGAGGAAGGAGAGCGCAGAGGTAGGACAGAGCGAGTATAGAGGAGGAGGAACATCACCGGAGCTTCAGAGGGACACTGCTCACTGCCAGGACCACCCGGTCCACTACCCGAGCTGTAACAACTGCATACCCTGTAAACTGCAGATTACCAGAGTAATGTACAGAGCGAGTATAGAGGAGGAACGTCACCGGAGCTTCAGAGGGACACTGCTCACTGCCAGGACCACCCGGTCCACTACCCGGCTGTAACAACTGCATACCCTGTAAACTGCAGATTACCAGAGTAATGTACAGAGTGAGTATAGAGGAGGAACGTCACCGGAGCTTCAGAGGGACACTGCCTACTGCCAGGACCACCCGGTCCACTACCCGAGCTGTAACAACTGCATACCCTGTAAACTGCAGATTACCAGAGTAATGTACAGAGTGAGTATAGAGGAGGAACGTCACCGGAGCTTCAGAGGGACACTGCTCACTGCCAGGACCACCCGGTCCACTACCCGAGCTGTAACAACTGCATACCCTGTAAACTGCAGATTACCAGAGTAATGTACAGAGTGAGTATAGAGGAGGAACGTCACCGGAGCTTCAGAGGGACACTGCCTACTGCCAGGACCACCCGGTCCACTACCCGAGCTGTAACAACTGCATACCCTGTAAACTGCAGATTACCAGAGTAATGTACAGAGTGAGTATAGAGGAGGAACGTCACCGGAGCTTCAGAGGGACACTGCTCACTGCCAGGACCACCCGGTCCACTACCCGAGCTGTAACAACTGCATACCCTGTAAACTGCAGATTACCAGAGTAATGTACAGAGTGAGTATAGAGGAGGAACGTCACCGGAGCTTCAGAGGGACACTGCTCACTGAGGCCACGCGAACACCAAACCCGAAGGTCCACGTAAAAACGCACGAGCTCGGGGCTGCATCAACCACAACATTGCATACCCTGTAAACTGCAGATTACCAGAGTAATGTACAGAGTGAGTATAGAGGAGGAACGTCACCGGAGCTTCAGAGGGACACTGCTCACTGCCAGGACCACCCGGTCCACTACCCGAGCTGTAACAACTGCATACCCTGTAAACTGCAGATTACTGGAGTAATGTACAGAGCGAGTATAGAGGAGGAACATCACCGGAGCTTCAGAGGGACACTGCTCACTGCCAGGACCACCCGGTCCACTACACGGCTGCAACAACTGCATACCCTGTAAACTGCAGATTACTGGAGTAATGTACAGAGCGAGTATAGAGGAGGAACATCACCGGAGCTTCAGAGGGACACTGCTCACTGCCAGGACCACGTGGTCCACTTCCTGGCTGTAACAACTGCATACCCTGTAAACTGCAGATTACCGGAGTAAAGTACCCGAGCAGAGTCAGCAACATGACTGTGCTCCTTACCGATGAACTGTGATTTACTTACACTGCACCACAGAGACCGCGCAGCCCCATTCCAGCCACGCTGCCCTATTCCACCATTGTTACTGTGGCGTCCCTGTGTCCAGGAGGCCACAAAGGGAACTGCAGCCAGGCAGGTAGGACACTTGTTGCACAACAACACCCTCACAGCCCACACAACCCACGTGTAAGAGAAGGTAGCATCCAGCCCTGAGATTAGATACTCTATGAGATTGAGGGGTGGTGGATTTGGAGGAGTGGGTTGGGCAAACACGTAGTCAGGTGACTTGACAGTATATAGGAAAGGGGGAGGAGGAAGGTGTTCAGTAGGCCACAGTGTGCTGAACAGTAAAGACCAAGAGCAGTAAAGACAGAGAAGCTGAGAAGCACGGCAAGGCCGAGAGAACAGCGGAAGGTTGAGCTAAGCTGAGCAGGAGAGAGCCACACGTCCTGGAAGAGTGACGACATACGGAGCGCAGAATCTGTACCGAGCCAGTGCGAGCCGGAGGAGAGAGAAAGCCTATCCAGAGCTGGATCCCCAGGAGTGTGAGAGAGCAGAGAGGGACGATGATACCCGGGCCCTAGAACTACGGCTAAAGCAACTGACTGCAGGCGGAGTAGCCTCCTATATACCGAGAGACACAGAAGGAAGGGAGCCTGGTAGAGCCTCAGGTTTGAGAACTGCTGGAGGCTGGGCTGAAGTACAGTGTCGGCTCTAGAGGGGACCGTAGGTCACTCGGCATCCCCAAACAACACGACAGGGGGTCTTAGTTCCAGATTGAGATCCCTACCCCAAAGGACAGGCAGCTCAGTGACAAACTTAGGACTCACAGGGGCCCGAGTCACCGCCATACTGTCCAGTGTCGCACAACACGAAGTAAAGAGAGAACGTTATAGCCCGGAAAGGACACAGAGACTGTGTGAGGGGTCACAGAGAGAGAGAGGAGCCTGACTGCAGGGAGCAAAGGGAACCCGGAGAGGGAGAGTGCACCCGTGTACTAAGAACTGTACTGAACTGTGTAAGAACTGTAACTGAGCTGTAAAGTAACTTGAAGAACTGAGAGTAAACACAGAAAACCCTGGAACTGTCTCCCTTGTGTTTCTGCATGAAAGTGATTCTCCCCCATACAGGAATACAGCAAGCCTCCACCTGCAGAGCCACAGCACAGCCTGTCAGCACCAGCCAGGAGGAGAAATCCCTGCAGCGTCTGCACAGTAAGTGTGCTACACACTCCACAATAGACTTAACCCTTACTGCCCCGGGGAACACAGTTCTACCCACTGGAACTATTACACCTAAGCTGCCATTACATCATCCCCGGAGGCTCTGCAGCAGCGGCGGCCGCATCACTGGCCGCATCAAGTGGGTGGCATCACGACTGACAATCCCCTGTAAATATCCCTTTTTATTGCCGAGCCCGGGACACGGACCGGACCAGGACCACCCGTGACTTCCCCAGCAGCCGACTGGTCCGGTACCGAGTACCCCCGTCCCAGTGGGCCCGAGATTACCTTACAGCCCCGGGGACCCCGCTCTTCCTGTAGAGGGCCACAACACCTTGCTGCCACCCCAGAGGTCCCAGCAGCGCCAGCGCCATAACCGGACCTACAGGTGGCAAAACTCTCGGTCCGGCTGTGACTCTTGCTGGTGGAGTCTGGCATTATTACTCCTCGCTTAGTCTGTGATGCCTCCTGCTGGTGGAGTCTGGCATTATTACTCCTCGCTTAGTCTGTGATGCCTCCTGCTGGTGGAGTCTGGCATTATTACTCCTCGCTCAGCTTGTGACGACCCCTGCTGGTGGAGTCTGGCATTATTACTCACTCGTCAACTGTACGCCCTGCTGGGGAGTCTGGATTATTACTCCTCGTCAACTGTAATGCCTCCTGCTGGTGGAGTCTGGGATCATTACTCCTCGTCAGCCTGTGAGCCCCTGCTGGTGGAGTCTGGGATTATTACTCCTCGGTCAACCTGTAATGCCTCCTGCTGGTGGAGTCTGGGATCATTACTCCTCGCTCAGCCTGTGACGCCCCCTGCTGGTGGAGTCCTGGGATTATTACTCCTCGTCACCTGTGATGCCTCCTGCTGGTGGAGTCTGGGATTATTACTCCTCGGTCAGCCTGTGACGCCCCCTGCTGGTGGAGTCCGGGATTATTACTCCTCGGTCAGCCTGTGATGCCTCCTGCTGGTGGAGTCGGATTATTATTCCTCGGTCACCTGTGACACCCCCTGCTGGTGGAGTCTGGGATTATTACTCCTCGGTCAGCCTGTGAGCCTACTGCTGGTGGAGTCTGGGATTATTACTCCTCGTCAGCCTGTGAGCCCCCTGCTGGTGGAGTCTGGGATTATTATCCTTGGTCAGCCTGTGACACCCCCTGCTGGTGGAGTCTGGGATTATTACTCCTCGGTCAGCCTGTGATGCCTCCTGCTGGTGGAGTCTGGGATTATTATTCCTTGGTCAGCCTGTGACACCCCCTGCTGGTGGAGTCTGGGATTATTACTCCTCGGTCAGCCTGTGACGCCCCTGCTGGTGGAGTCTGGGATTATTACTCCTTGGTCAGCCTGTGACAGCCCCCTGCTGGTGGAGTCTGGGATTATTACTCCTCGGTCAGCCTGTGACACCCCCTGCTGGTGAAGTCCGGCATTATTACTCCTCGGTCAGCCTGTGAGCCCCCTGATGGTGGAGTCTGGGATTATTACTCCTCGGTCAGCCTGTGAAAGCCCCCTGCTGGTGGAGTCTGGGATTATTACTCCTCGGTCAGCCTGTGACGCCCCCTGCTGGTGAGTCCTGGGATTATTACTCCTCGGTCAGTCTGTGAGCCCCCTGCTGGTGGAGTCTGGGATTATTACTCCTCGGTCAGCCTGTGACGCCCCCTGCTGGTGGAGTCTGGGATTATTACTCCTCGGTCAGCCTGTGACGCCCCCTGCTGGTGGAGTCTGGGATTATTACTCCTGTCAGCTGTGACGCCCCTGATGGTGGAGTCTGGGATTATTACTCCTCGGTCAGCCTGTGACGCCTACTGCTGGTGGAGTCTGGGATTATTACTCCTCGTCAGCCTGTGACGCCCCCTGCTGGTGGAGTCTGGGATTATTACTCCTCGGTCAGCCTGTGACGCCCCTGCTGGTGGAGTCTGGGATTATTACTCCTCGGTCAGCACTGTGACGCCTCTGCTGGTGGAGTCTGGGATTATTACTCCTCGGTCAGCCTGTGACGCCCTCCTGCTGGTGGAGTCTGGGATTATTACTCCTCGGTCAGCCTGTGACGCCTCCTGCTGGTGGAGTCTGGGATTATTACTCCTTGGTCAGCCTGTGACCTCCTGCTGGTGGAGTCTGGATTATTACTCCTGGTCAGACTGTGACACCCTCCGGCTGGTGGAGTCTGGGATTATTATTCCTTGGTCAGCCTGTGAGCCCCTGCTGGTGGAGTCTGGGATTATTACTCCTTGGTCAGCCTGTGATGCCCCTGCTGGTGGAGTCTGGGATTATTACTCCTCGGTCAGACTGTGACCCCTCCGGCTGGTGGAGTCTGGGATTATTATTCCTTGGTCAGCCTGTGACGCCCCCTGCTGGTGGAGTCTGGGATTTTACTCCTCGGTCAGCCTGTGAAGCCCCCTGCTGGTGGAGTCTGGGATTATTACTCCTCGGTCAGACTCGTGACGCCCCCTGCTGGTGGAGTCTGGGATTATTACTCCTTGGTCAGCCTGTGACGCCCCCTGCTGGTGGAGTCCGGCATTATTACTCCTCGGTCAGCCTGTGACGCCCCCTGCTGGTGGAGTCTGGGATTATTACTCCTCGGTCAGACTGTGACGCCCCCTGCTGGTGGAGTCTGGGATTATTACTCCTGGTCAGCCTGTGACGCCCCCTGCTGGTGGAGTCCGGCATTATTACTCCTCGGTCAGCCTGTGACGCCCCCTGCTGGTGGAGTCTGGATTATTCTCCTCTGGTCAGCTGTGACGCCCCCTGCTGGTGGAGTCTGGGATTATTACTCCTCGGTCAGCCTGTGACGCCCCCTGATGGTGGAGTCTGGGATTATTACTCCTCGCTCAGCCTGTGACGCCCCCTGTTGGTGGAGTCTGGGATTATTACTCCTCGGTCAGGCTGTGACGCCCCCTGCTGGTGGAGTCTGGGATTATTGCTCCTTGGTCAGCCTGTGACGCCCCCTGCTGGTGGAGTCTGGGATTATTACTCCTCGGTCAGGCTGTGACGCCCCCTGCTGGTGGAGTCTGGGATTATTACTCCTCGGTCAGCCTGTGACGCCCCCTGATGGTGGAGTCTGGGATTATTACTCCTCGGTCAGTCTGTGACGCCCCCTGCTGATGGAGTCTGGGATTATTACTCCTCGGTCAGCCTGTGACGCCCCCTGCTGGTGGAGTCTGGGATTATTACTCCTCGGTCACTATAAGGTGTCTGGAGATTACAGGTTGGGGTCACGTGTGTGGTCTGTCACATCTATTATTACCTGGAGGTGTCACTGATGGTATTTGTGTCGTCCATACAGAAGCTCGGCTGGGCCCCGGCCCCTCTCGCCCTTTGCGGGTATCTGGTTACTGTGGTATTTTAGTCACAAGCAGAGAACACGATGTTGTGGTGACAGGTGCTGCAGCCTCCGCCTGTGACCGTCCATAGTATGTGCAGCCCCCATACATCAGTGTGAGGTCCCCCGGGACTCCGCATATACACACGGGCCCCCCGGAGTGGCCCCTCCAGCCACAGGCACCAGGCTACAGCCGCTGTCCACTCCTCACTGCCTGCCGGGGATTCAAGGTACCGACAATCCCCAAAACACGTAATCCTGCTTCTTTCCTCCCCCTATATCCGCTCGCTCCCTTCTTTTCTCTCCCTATATCCGCTCGCTCCCTTCTTTTCTCTCCCTATATCCGCTCGCTCCCTTCTTTCCTCCCCCTATCTCCGCTCGCTTCCTTCTTTTCTCCCCCTATCTCCTCTCGCTCCCTTCTTTTCTCCCCCTATATCCGCTCGCTCCCTTCTTTTCTCCCCCTATCTCCGCTCGCTCCCTTCTTTTCTCCCCCTATATCCGCTCGCTCCCTTCTTTTCCTCCCCCTATATCCGCTCGCTCCCTTCTTTTCTCCCCCTATATCCGCTCGCTCCCTTCTTTTCTCCCCCTATCTCCGCTCGCTCCCTCCTTTTCTCTCCCCTATCTCCGCTCGCTCCCTCCTTTTCTCCCCCTATCTCCGCTCGCTCCCTCCTTTTCTCCCCCTATCTCCGCTCGCTCCCTCCTTTTCTCCCCCTATCTCCGCTCGCTCCCTCCTTTTCTCCCCCTATCTCCGCTCGCTCCCTCCTTTTCTCCCCCTATCTCCGCTCGCTCCCTCCTTTTCTCCCCCTATCTCCGCTCGCTCCCTCCTTTTCTCCCCCTATCTCCGCTCGCTCCCTTCTTTTCTCCCCTATCTCCGCTCGCTCCCTTCTTTTCTCCCCCTATCTCCGCTCGCTCCCTTCTTTTCTCCCCCTATCTCCGCTCGCTCCCTTCTTTTCTCCCCCTATCTCCGCTCGCTCCCTTCTTTTCTCCCCCTATCTCCGCTCGCTCCCTTATTTTCTCCCCTATCTCTGCTCGCTCCCTTCTTTTCTCCCCCTATCTCCGCTCGCTCCCTTCTTTTCTCCCCCTATCTCCGCTCGCTCCCTTCTTTTCTCCCCCTATCTCCGCTCGCTCCCTTCTTTTCTCCCCCTATCTCCGCTCGCTCCCTTCTTTCTCCCCCTATCTCCGCTCGCTCCCTTCTTTTCTCCCCCTATCTCCACTCACTCCCTTCTTTTCTCCCCCTATCTCCGCTCGCTCCCTTCTTTTCTCCCCCTATCTCCGCTCGCTCCCCTTCTTTTCTCCCCCTATCTCCGCTCCACTCCCTTCTTTTCTCCCCCTATCCCTGCTCGCTTCCTTGTTTCCTCACCTTATCTCCGCTCGCTTCCTTGTTTCCTCACCTTATCTCCGCTCGCTCCCTTCTTTTCTCCCCCTATATCCGCTCGCTCCCTTCTTTTCTCCCCCTATCTCTGCTCGCTCCCTTCTTTTCTCCCCCTATCTCTGCTCGCTCCCTTCTTTTCTCCCCCTATCTCCGCTCGCTTCCTTGTTTCCTCACCTTATCTCCGCTAGCTTCCTTGTTTCCTCACCTTATCTCCGCTCGCTTCCTTGTTTCCTCACCTTATCTCTGCTCGCTTCCTTCTTTTCTCCCCCTATATTCGCTCGCTCCCTTCTTTTCTCCCCCTATCTCTGCTCGCTCCCTTCTTTCCTTTTGTCTATGATCCCCTCTTTCTTTCACTCCCCCCTTTACTCCACATCTCCACTTTCATCCTCTTACTCCTCTCTTTCATCTACTCGGTCCCTTCTTTCTTTTGCTTGTTTTTGCTCGCTCCCCCTCTCCTCTGCACATCTCCACACTTTCCCTTCTTTCTTCCGCTTATCTCCGCTCTCCTCTTTCATCCACTCATGCCCCTTTGTTTATTTCCTCTCGCATCCCTCTGCTCATCTCCACTTCATCTCATCTCCGCTCGCTCTCCTCTTTCCTCCGTTTATTTCTGTTTGCTCCCCTCTTTGCTGTTTATCTCTGCTCACTCTTCTCTTTCTTCCGACATTCCCCTCTTTCCTCCCTATATTTCTGCTCGCTCTCCTCTTTCTGCCCATTATCCTTGCTCGCTCTCTGCTTACTTTCACTACTTCACCTCTTTCTTCCATTAATGTCTGCTCGCACCCCTATTTCCCCTGCTTATCGCCCCTTACTTCCCTCTTTCTGCCCCTCGCTCCCCTCTTTGTGATGCTCACGTCCCCTCTTTTTGCCCCTTGCTCCCCTCTCTCTGCCCCTCGCTCCCCTCTCTCTGCCCCTCGCTCCCCTCTCACTGCCCTCTCGCTCCCCTCTCACTGCCCCTCGCTCCCCTCTCGCTGCCCTCTCGCTCCCCTCTCGCTGCCCTCTCGCTCCCCTCTCGCTGCCCTCTCGCTCCCCTCTCGCTGCCCTCTCGCTCCCCTCTCGCTGCCCTCTCGCTCGCTCCCTCTCGCTCCCCTCTCGCTCCCCTCTCCGCTCCCCTCTCGCTCCCCTCTCCGCTGCCCCTCGCTCCCCTCTCGCTGCCCCTCGCTCCCCTCTCGCTGCCCCTCGCTCCCCTCTCGCTGCCCTCTCGCTGCCCTCTCGCTCCCCTCTCGCTGCCCCTCGCTCCCCTCTCGCTCCCCTCTCGCTGCCCCTCACTCCCCTCTTTCTGCCTCTCGCTGCCCCTCCCTCCCCTCTCTCTGCCCCTCCCTCCCCTCTCTCTGCTCCTCCCTCCCCTCTCTCTGCCCCTCCCTCCCCTCTCTCTGCCCCTCGCTCCCCTCTCTCTGCCCCTCGCTCCCCTCTCTCTGCCCCTCGCTCCCCTCTCTCTGCCCCTCTCTGCCTCTCGCTGCCCCTCGCTCCCCTCTCTCTGCCCTCTCTCTGCCTCTCACTGCCCCTCGCTCCCCTCTCTCTGCCCCTCTCTGCCTCTCACTGCCCCTCTCTGCCCCTCGCTCCCCTCTCTCTGCCCCTCTCTGCCTCTCGCTGCCCCTCGCTCCCCTCTCGCTGCTCCTCTCGCTTCCTCTCGCTACCCCTCTCTCCCCTCTCTGTGACGCTTATCTCGGCTCAGCCCCACCTCTTCCCCAGGGTGACCAGTCAGTTTAGGGTGAGTGTCTGTGTCACTATGAGTCAGGTTACTCTGGGGTGGGCCGTGCCCCTCCTGTCACTTCTGAGCAGTTGGTGCCTTTGCCCCGGTGCCCGCTCTGCCACCCTCCCCCTCAGCCATTACTTCTCTCCTTACTACAAGGTCAGTGAAGGATTTCGCTCTCCACAGCCGGTGCGGAGGAACAGCCATGCCCTCAGGAGGATTCCAGCCCATCGATGGGGGGCAGGTAAATACGAAGGGATGAGAAGTAATACTGGGGTCACCGGAGATTGCACCCCACTAACAGCTTCTGTCTTACAGCAGGTTGTCGTCCGCTCACAAGTCACAAAAACTCTTGTTCTGTCCATCTTCACGGCCATCCTGGGATCATTCCAATTCGGATACAACATAGGAGTCATAAACGCCCCTCAAAAGGTGGGTAACAGCGGGAGAAGGGGGGTGCGGTATCAGAGGTCTCATGAGTCATATGGCGGGGTCTGAGGAAGGGGACGCGGTATGATGGGTCACATGGTGGGGTCTGAGGAAGGGGACGCGGTATTATGGGTCATATGGTGGGGTATGAGGAAGGGGACGCGGTATGATGGGTCATATGGTGGGGTATGAGGAAGGGGATGCGGTATTATGGGTCACATGGTGGGGTCTGAGGAAGGGGATGAGGTATTATGGGTCACATGGTGGGGTCTGAGGAAGGGGACGCGGTGTGATGGGTCACATGGTGGGGTATGAGGAAGGGGACACGGTATGATGGGTCACATGGTGGGGTCACATGATGGGGTCTAAGGAAGGGGACGCGGTATTATGGGTCACATGGTGGGGTATGAGGAAGGGGACGCGGTATGATGGGTCACATGGTGGGGTATGAGGAAGGGGACGCGGTATGATGGGTCATATGGTGGGGTCTGAGGAAGGGGACGCGGTATGATGGGTCACATGATGGGGTCACATATGGGTCTAGGAAGGGGACGCGGTATTATGGGTCACATGGTGGGGTATGAGGAAGGGGACGCGGTATGATGGGTCACATGGTGGGTATGAGGAAGGGGACGTGGTATGATGGGTCATATGGTGGGGTCTGAGGAAGGGGACGTGGTATGATGGGTCACATGGTGAGGTATGAGGATGGGGACGTGGTATGATGGGTCACATGGTGGGGTATGAGGAAGGGGACGCTGGTATGATGGGTCACATGGTGGGGTCTAAGGAAGGGGACGCGGTATATGGGTCACATGGTGGGGTATGAGGAATGGGGACGTGGTATGATGGGTCACATGGTGGGGTATGAGGAAGGGGACGCGGTATGATGGGTCACTGGTGGGGTCTAAGGAAGGGGATGCGGTATGATGGGTCATATGGTGGGGTATGAGGAAGGGGACGCGGTATTATGGGTCATATGGTGGGGTATGAGGAAGGGACGCAGTATGATGGGTCACATGTGGGGTATGAGGAAGGGGACGCGGTATGATGGGTCACATGGTGGGGTCTGAGGAAGGAGACGAGGTATGATGGGTCACATGATGGGGTCTGAGGAAGGGGACGCGGTATGATGGGTCACATGGTGGGGTATGAGGAAGGAGACGCGGTATGATGGGTCACATGGTGGGGTCTGAGGAAGGGGACGCGGTATGATGGGTCACATGGTGGGGTATGAGGAAGGGGACGCGGTATGATGGGTCACATGGTGGGGTCTAAGGAAGGGGACGCGGTATGATGGGTCACTATGGTGGGGTATGAGGAAGGGGACGCGGTATTATGGGTACTATGGTGGGGTATGAGGAAGGGGACGCGTATGATGGGTCACATGGTGGGGTATGAGGAAGGGAGACGAGGTATGATGGGTCACATGGTGGGGTCTGAGGAAGGGGACGCGGTATGATGGGTCACATGGTGGGGTATGAGGAAGGGGACGTAGTATGTGGGTCACATGGTGGGGTCATGAGGAAGGGGACCGGTATGATGGGTCACATGGTGGGGTATGAGGAAGGGGACGCGGTATTATGGGTCACATGGTGGGGTCATAGGGAAGAGGGGACGCGGTATTATGGGTCACATGGTGGGGTCTGAGGAAGGGGACGCGGTATGATGGGTCACATGGTGGGGTCTGAGGAAGGGGACGCGGTATGATGGGTCACATGGTGGGGTATGAGGAAGGGAATGGTATGATGGGTCACATGTGGGGTCTGAGGAAGGGGACGCGGTATGATGGGTCACATGGTGGGGTATATGAGGTAAGGGGGAACGCGGTATGATGGGTCACATGGTGGGGTATGAGGAAGGGGACGCGGTATATGGGTCACATGGTGGGGTACTGAGGAAGGGGACGCAGGTCAATGTATGGGTGTCACATGGTGGGGTATGAGGAAGGGGACGCTGGTATGATGGGTCACATGGTGGGGTTGAGGAAGGGGACGGGTATGATGGGTCACATGGTGGGGTATGAGGAAGGGGGACGCGGTATGATGGGTCACATGGTGGGTCATGAGGAAGGGGACCGGTATATGAGGGTCACATGGTGGGGTCTGAGGAAGGGGACGTGGTATGATGGGTCACATGGTGGGGTTGAGGAAGGGGACGCGGGTATTATGGGTCACATGGTGGGGTATGAGGAAGGGGACGCGGTGTATAGGTATGTGGTCACATGGTGGGGTCTGAGGAAGGGGACGCGGTATATGGGTCACATGGTGGGGTCTGAGGAAGGGGACGCGGTATATGGGTCACATGGTGGGGTCTGAGGAAGGGGCCCGGGTATTATGGGTCACATGGTGGGGTATGAGGAAGGGACGCGGTAGTATTATGGGTCACATGGTGGGGTCTGAGGAAGGGGACGCCGGTATGTATGGGTCACATGGGGGTCTGAGGAAGGGGACCGGTATGATGGGTCACATGGGGGTTGAGGAAGGGACGCGGTATTATGGGTCACATGGTGGGGTCTGAGGAAGGGGACGCGGTATATGGGTCACATGGTGGGTTCTGAGGAAGGGGACGCGGTATTATGGGTCACATGGTGGGGTATGAGGAAGGGGACGCGGTATTATGGGTCACATGGTGGGGTCTGAGGAAGGGGACGTCGGTATTATGGGTCACATGGTGGGGTAAGACTGAGGAAGGGGACGCGGTATGATGGGTCACATGGTGGGTATGAGGAAGGGGACCCGGTATGTATGGGTCACATGGTGGGTCTGAGGAAGGGGACGCGGTATTATGGGTCACATGGTGGGGTCTGAGGAAGGGGACGCGGTATATGGGTCACATGGTGGGGTCTGAGGAAGGGGACGCGGTATTATGGGTCACATGGTGGGGTCTGAGGAAGGGGACCCGGTAGTATGGGTCACATGGCGGGGTCTGAGGAAGGGGACGCGGTATTATGGGTCACATGGTGGGGTCTGAGGAAGGGGACGCGGTATTATGGGTCACATGGTGGGGTCTGAGGAAGGGGACGCGGTATTATGGGTCACATGGTGGGGTCTGAGGAAGGGGACCCGGTAGTATGGGTCACATGGCGGGGTCTGAGGAAGGGGACGCGGTATTATGGGTCACATGGTGGGGTCTGAGGAAGGGGACGCGGTATTATGGGTCACATGGTGGGGTCTGAGGAAGGGGACCGGTATTATGGGTCAATGGCGGGGTCTGAGGAAGGGGACGCGGTATTATGGGTCACATGGTGGGTATGAGGAAGGGGACGCGGTATTATGGGTCACATGGGGGGTCTGAGGAAGGGGACCGGTAGTATGGGTCACATGGGTGGGTCTGAGGAAGGGGACGTGGTATGATGGGTCACATGGCGGGGTCTGAGGAAGGGGACGCGGTATTATGGGTCACATGGTGGGGTCTGAGGAAGGGGACGCGGTATATGGGTCACATGGCGGGGTCTGAGGAAGGGGACGCGGTATTATGGGTCACATGGTGGGGTCTGAGGAAGGGGACGCGGTATGTATGGGTCACATGGTGGGGTCTGAGGAAGGGGACGCGGTATTATGGGTCACATGGTGGGGTCTGAGGAAGGGGACGCGGTATTATGGGTCACATGGTGGGGTCTGAGGAAGGGGACCCGGTATTATGGGTCACATGGTGGGGTCTGAGGAGGGGACCCGGTAGTATGGGTCACATGGCGGGGTCTGAGGAAGGGACACGGTATTATGGGTCACATGGTGGGTGTGAGGAAGGGGACGTATGGGTAATATGGGTCACATGGTGGGGGTCTGAGGAAGGGGACCGGTAGTATGGGTCACATGGTGGGGTCTGAGGAAGGGGACGCGGTATTATGGGTCACATGGTGGGGTATGAGGAAGGGGACGCGGTATTATGGGTCACATGGTGGTGTCTGAGGAAGGGGACGTGGTATGATGGGTCACATGGCGGGGTCTGAGGAAGGGGACGCGGTATGATGGGTCACATGGTGGGGTCTGAGGAAGGGGACGCGGTATTATGGGTCACATGGCGGGGTCTGAGGAAGGGGACGTGGTATTATGGGTCACATGGCGGGGTCTGAGGAAGGGGACGCGGTATTATGGGTCACATGGTGGGGTCTGAGGAAGGGGACGCGGTATTATGGGTCACATGGTGGGGTCTGAGGAAGGGGACGCGGTATTATGGGTCACATGGTGGGGTCTGAGGAAGGGGACCCGGTAGTATGGGTCACATGGCGGGGTCTGAGGAAGGGGACACGGTATTATGGGTCACATGGTGGGGTCTGAGGAAGGGGACGCGGTATTATGGGTCACATGGTGGGGTCTGAGGAAGGGGACCCGGTAGTATGGGTCATATGGCGGGGTCTGAGGAAGGGGACGCGGTATGAAGGGTCACATGGTGGGGTATGAGGAAGGGGACGCGGTATTATGGGTCACATGGCTGGGGTCTGAGGAAGGGGACCCGGTAGTATGGGTCACATGGTGGTGTCTGAGGAAGGGGACGTGGTATGATGGGTCACATGGCGGGGTCTGAGGAAGGGGACGCGGTATTATGGGTCACATGGTGGGGTCTGAGGAAGGGGACGCGGTTATGATGGGTCACATGGTGGGGTCTGAGGAAGGGGACGCGGTATTATGGGTCACATGGCGGGGTCTGAGGAAGGGGACGCGGTATTATGGGTCACATGGTGGGGTCTGAGGAAGGGGACACGGTATTATGGGTCACATGGTGGGGTCTGAGGAAGGGGACCCGGTAGTATGGGTCATATGGCGGGGTCTGAGGAAGGGGACGCGGTATTATGGGTCACATGGTGGGGTCTGAGGAAGGGGACCCGGTAGTATGGGTCACATGGTGGTGTCTGAGGAAGGGGACGTGGTATGATGGGTCACATGGAGTTTGGTGTTAAGACCCCCAGGAGGAGGGTGCAAGAGGGAGAAATGTATTAGTAGGCGGGGCAGCCGTCCTCTACCATGAATCTTGCAAGGGGGGCTATGCCCCCTCCTGTCCCCCTCACCCCCCCCTCCTGTCCCCCGCCCCCCCCCTTGTCCCCCTCGCCCACCCCCCTGTCCCCTTCGCCCCCCCTGTCCCCCTCGCCCCCTTGCCTGGGAGCCTTACCCCTGGATCTCCGCTTCTAATATAATCACCTCCATTGCATTGGTGCAGCCTGTGCGGGCTCACAGGGGCCCATTTCTACCTCCAAAGCCGATGCAATGTAGCATTTTGAAGAGCCTATAGATCGTGTTTGCACAGGGGCCCTTTCCTGTGTCCTCCAGTGTCACTGCTCAGAACGGCTGAATATTCCGCTGTCTGTCACCTCCACAAAACAAAACTCCTCCAGACACCGAGTTCTGATGGAAAATAAAGAGCTGATGAGCTGCAGACAGGTGATGTCAGGCCGCCCCCCGGGCAGGTCAGGGCAATCCACAGCTGATTGTAGAGGACATCTGCACCTCCCCACACACAGGCCACGTCCAGCAGTCCAGAGCCTGCTCCTGGATCAGTCACACCAGCCGAGTCCACAGACTGCTCACAGCACACAGCAGCTAGTAATAAAGCTCCACAGGTGCAGCTAATCAAACCCTGCAGAGCTAGAATATAGCCCTGCCTTACCTGACTGTCCTACAGTGGTCACTGTACAGAGCAGCACAGCAGAGGGGAGGTCAAGAAATTGTCATTTCATGCTGCAGAGTCAGAAGCGCCTACAATCAGGTGTGTGCAAGGAGAAGATACCTGCAGCCCCCGCAATAGGTGAGTATAGGGCAGCTGCGGCCTTCCTGCAGGAATCTGCGGGTTCACACAAACTCTGCTGCTCATGTCTGGATTGTGGTCTGTACCTGATCTCTTACATCTCTTCTGTATATCTGAGCTCTGCTGCTCATGTCTGGATTGTGGTCTGTACCTGATCTCTTACATCTCCTCTGTCTCTGTATATCTGAGCTCTGCTGCTCATGTCTGGATTGTGGTCTGTACCTGATCTCTTACATCTCTCCTGTCTCTGTATATCTGAGCTCTGCTGCTCATGTCTGGATTGTGGTCTGTACCTGATCTCTTACATCTCCTCTGTCTCTCCACATCTGAGCTCTGCTGCTCATGTCTGGATTGTGGTCTGTACCTGATCTCTTACATCTCTTCTGTCTCTTCACATCTGGGCTCTGCTGCTCATGTCTGGGATTGTGGTCTGTGCATGATCTCTTACATCTCATCTGCATATCTGAGCTCTGCTGCTTATGTCTGGGATTGTGGTCTGTACCTGATCACTTACATCTCCTCTGTCTCTGTATATCTGAGCTCTGCTGCTCATGTCTGGATTGTGGTCTGTACCTGATCTCTTACATCTCTTCTGCATATCTGAGCTCTGCTGCTCATGTCTGGGATTGTGGTCTGTACCTGATCTCTTACATCTCTTCTGTCTCTTCATATCTGAGCTCTGCTGCTCATGTCTGGATTGTGGTCTGTACCTGATCTCTTACATCTCTTCGTCTCTGTAAATCTGAGCTCTGCTGCTCATGTCTGGATTTTTGGTCTGTACCTGATCTCTTACATCTCCTCTGCTCCACATCTGAGCTCTGCTGCTCATGTCTGGGATTGTGGTCTGTACCTGATCTCTTACATCTCTTCTGCTCTGTATATCTGAGCTCTGCTGCTCATGTCTGGATTGTGGTCTGTACCTGATCTCTTACATCTCTTCTGTCTCTTACAATCTGAGCTCTGCTGCTCATGTCTGGGATTGTGGTCTTGTACCTGATCTCTTACATCTCTCTGTACTTCACATCTGAGCTCTGCTGCTCATGTCTGGATTGTGGTCTGTACCTGATCTCTTACATCTCTTCTGTCTCTCGCAATCTGAGCTCTGCTGCTCATGTCTGGGATTGTGGTCTGTACCTGATCTCTTACATCTCTTCTGTCTTATCTGAGCTCTGCTGCTCATGTCTGGATTGTGGTCTGTACCTGATCTCTTACATCTCCTTTGTCTCTCCACATCTGAGCTCTGCTGCTCATGTCTGGGATTGTGGTCTGTACCTGATCTCTTACATCCTCTCTGTATATCTGAGCTCTGCTGCTCAGGGGGGGGGGGGGGGGGGGGGGGGGGGGGGGGGGGGGGGGGGGGGGGGGGGGGGGGGGGGGGGGGGGGGGGGGGGGGGGGGGGGGGGGGGGGGGGGGGGGGTACATCCTCTTACTGACTGTCTACATCTGGCTCTGACTGGCTCATGTCGGGGATTGTGTCTGTCAAGATCTGCTTACATCTCTTGCAAATCTGAGCTCTCTGCTCATGTCAGGGATGTGGCCCCGTAGTGTATACAGCTCTCATCTCCTCTGACTCTGCCACATCGAGCTCTGCTGCTCATGTCTGGATTGTGGTCTGTACCTGATCTCTTACATCTCTTCTGTATATCTGAGCTCTGCTGCTCATGTCTGGATTGTGGTCTGTACCTGATCTCTTACATCTCCTCTGTCTCTTCAATCTGAGCTCTGCTGCTCATGTCTGGATTGTGGTCTGTACCTGATCTCTTACATCTCTCTGTCTTATTCTGAGCTCTGCTGCTCATGTCTGGATTGTGGTCTGTACCTGATCTCTTACATCTCCTCTGTCTCTAATCTGAGCTCTGCTGCTCATGTCTGGATTGTGGTCTGTACCTGATCTCTTACATCTTCTGTCTTTCACATCTGGCTCTGCTGCTCATGTCTGGGATTGTGGTCTGTGCATGATCTCTTACATCTCATCTGCATATCTGAGCTCTGCTGCTTATGTCTGGGATTGTGGTCTGTACCTGATCCTTACATCTCCTCTGTCTCTGTACATCTGAGCTCTGCTGCTCATGTCTGGATTGTGGTCTGTACCTGATCTCTTACATCTCTTCTGATATCTGGGCTCTGCTGCTCATGTCTGGGATTGTGGTCTGTACCTGATCTCTTACATCTCTTCTGTCTCTGTATATCTGAGCTCTGCTGCTCATGTCTGGGATTGTGGTCTGTACCTGATCTCTTGCATCTCTTCTGTCTCTCCACATCTGAGCTCTGCTGCTCATGTCTGGGATTGTGGTCTGTACCTGATCTCTTACATCTCTTCTGTCTCTGTATATCTGAGCTCTGCTGCTCATGTCTGGATTGTGGTCTGTACCTGATCTCTTACATCTCTTCTGTCTCTGTATATCTGAGCTCTGCTGCTCATGTCTGGGATTGTGGTCTGTACCTGATCTCTTACATCTCTTCTGCATATCTGAGCTCTGCTGCTCATGTCTGGATTGTGGTCTGTACCTGATCTCTTACATCTCTCCTGTCTCTGTATATCTGAGCTCTGCTGCTCATGTCTGGATTGTGGTCTGTACCTGATCTCTTACATCTCTTCTGTCTCTTCACATCTGGGCTCTGCTGCTCATGTCTGGGATTGTGGTCTGTGCATGATCTCTTACATCTCATCTGCATATCTGAGCTCTGCTGCTTATGTCTGGGATTGTGGTCTGTACCTGATCACTTACATCTCCTCTGACTCTCCACATCTGAGCTCTGCTGCTCATGTCTGGGATTGTGGTCTGTACCTGATCTCTTACATCTCTTCTGCATATCTGAGCTCTGCTGCTCATGTCTGGGATTGTGGTCTGTACCTGATCTCTTACATCTCCTCTGTCTTTTCACATCTGAGCTCTGCTGCTCATGTCTGGATTGTGGTCTGTACCTGATCTCTTACATCTCTTCTGTACATCTGAGCTCTGCTGCTCATGTCTGGATTGGTGCCCTGTACCTGATCTCTTACATCTCCTCTGTCTCTGTATATCTGAGCTCTGCTGCTCATGTCTGGGATTATGGTCTGTACCTGATCTCTTACATCTCCTCTGTCTCTTCACATCTGGGCTCTGCTGCTCATGTCTGGGATTGTGGTCTGTGCATGATCTCTTACATCTCATCTGCATATCTGAGCTCTGCTGCTTATGTCTGGGATTGTGGTCTGTACCTGATCACTTACATCTCCTCTGACTCTCCACATCTGAGCTCTGCTGCTCATGTCTGGGATTGTGGTCTGTACCTGATCTCTTACATCTCTTCTGTATATCTGAGCTCTGCTGCTCATGTCTGGGATTGTGGTCTGTACCTGATCTCTTACATCTCTTCTGACTCTCCATATCTGAGCTCTGCTGCTTATGTCTGCATTGTGGTCTGTACCTGATCTCTTACATCTCCTCTGTCTTTTCACATCTGAGCTCTGCTGCTCATGTCTGGGATTGTGGTCTGTACCTGATCTCTTACATCTCTTCTGTCTCCACATCTGAGCTCTGCTGCTCATGTCTGGGATTGTGGTCTGTACCTGATCTCTTACATCTCTTCTGTCTCTCCACATCTGAGCTCTGCTGCTCACGTCTGGGATTGTGGTCTGTACCTGATCTCTTACATCTCATCTGCATATCTGAGCTCTGCTGCTTATGTCTGGGATTGTGGTCTGTACCTGATCACTTACATCTCTTCTATCTCTGTATATCTGAGCTCTGCTGCTCATGTCTGGATTGTGGTCTGTACCTGATCTCTTACATCTCTTCTGTATATCTGAGCTCTGCTGCTCATGTCTGGGATTGTGGTCTGTACCTGATCTCTTACATCTCTTCTGACTCTCCACATCTGAGCTCTGCTGCTCCTGTCTGGGATTGTGGTCTGTACCTGATCTCTTACATCTCTTCGTTCTCTGTACATCTGAGCTCTGCTGCTCATGTCTGGGATTGTGGTCTGTACCTGATCTCTTACATCTCCTCTGACTCTCCACATCTGGGCTCTGCTGCTCATGTCTGGGATTGTGGTCTGTACCTGATCTCTTACATCTCTTCTGTCTCTGTATATCTGAGCTCTGCTGCTCATGTCTGGGATTGTGGTCTGTACCTGATCTCTTGCATCTCTTCTGTCTCTCCACATCTGAGCTCTGCTGCTCATGTCTGGGATTGTGGTCTGTACCTGATCTCTTACATCTCTTCTGTCTCTGTATATCTGAGCTCTGCTGCTCATGTCTGGATTGTGGTCTGTACTGATCTCTTACATCTCTTCTGCATATCTGAGCTCTGCTGCTCATGTCTGGATTGTGGTCTGTACCTGATCTCTTACATCTCTCCTGTCTCTGTATATCTGAGCTCTGCTGCTCATGTCTGGATTGTGGTCTGTACCTGATCTCTTACATCTCTTCTGTCTCTTCACATCTGGGCTCTGCTGCTCATGTCTGGGATTGTGGTCTGTGCATGATCTCTTACATCTCATCTGCATATCTGAGCTCTGCTGCTTATGTCTGGGATTGTGGTCTGTACCTGATCACTTACATCTCTTCTGTCTCTCCACATCTGAGCTCTGCTGCTCATGTCTGGGATTGTGGTCTGTACCTGATCTCTTACATCTCTTCTGTCTCTCCACATCTGTGCTCTGCTGCTCATGTCTGGGATTGTGGTCTGAACCTGATCTCTTACATCTCTTCTGTCTCTCCACATCTGAGCTCTGCTGCTCATGTCTGGATTGTGGTCTGTACCTGATCTCTTACATCTCCTCTGACTCTCCACATCTGAGCTCTGCTGCTCATGTCTGGGATTGTGGTCTGTACCTGATCTCTTACATCTCTTCTGTATATCTGAGCTCTGCTGCTCATGTCTGGAATTCGGGTCACTCTATGGCAGTATTATGTGGTCAGTATATGGCAGTATTATGTGGTCAGTATATGGCAGTATTATGTGGTCAGTATATGGCAGTATTATGTGGTCAGTATATGGCAGTATTATGTGGTCAGTATATGGCAGTATTATGTGGTCAGTATATGGCAGTATTATGTGGTCACTCTATGGCAGTATTATGTGGTCAGTATATGGCAGTATTATATGGTCACTCTATGGCAGTATTATGTGGTCAGTATATGGCAGTATTATATGGTCAGTATATGGCACTATTATATGGTCAGTATATGGCAGTATTATATGGTCAGTTATGGCAGTATTATGTGGTCAGTATATGGCAGTAGTATATGGTCAGTATATGGCAGTATTATATGGTCACTCTATGGCAGTATTATGTTGTCAGTATATGGCAGTAGTATATGGTCAGTATATGGCAGTATTATGTGGTCACTCTATGGCAGTATTATGTGGTCACTCTATGGCAGTATTATGTGGTCAGTATATGGCAGTATTATGTGGTCAGTATATGGCAGTATTATATGGTCAGTATATGGCAGTATTATATGGTCAGTATATGGCAGTATTATGTGGTCAGTATATGGCAGTATTATATGGTCAGTATATGGCAGTATTATGTGGTCAGTATATGGCAGTATTATGTGGTCAGTATATGGCAGTATTATGTGGTCAGTATATGGCAGTATTATGTGGTCAGTATATGGCAGTATTATGTGGTTTGTATATGGCAGTATTATATGGTCAGTATATGGCAGTATTATGTGGTCAGTAATGGCAGTATTATGTGGTCAGTATATGGCAGTATTATATGATCAGTATATGGCAGTATTATGTGGTCACTCTATGGCAGTATTATGTGGTCAGTATATGGCAGTATTATGTGGTCAGTATATGGCAGTATTATGTGGTCAGTATATGGCAGTATTATGTGGTCAGTATATGGCACTATTATATGGTCAGTATATGGCAGTATTATATGGTCACTCTATGGCAGTATTATGTGGTCACTCTATGGCAGTATTATGTGGTCAGTATATGGCAGTATTATGTGGTCAGTATATGGCAGTATTATATGGTCAGTATATGGCAGTATTATATGGTCAGTATATGGCAGTATTATGTGGTCACTCTATGGCAGTATTATGTGGTCAGTATATGGCAGTATTATGTGGTCAGTATATGGCAGTATTATATGGTCAGTATATGGCAGTATTATATGGTCAGTATATGGCAGTATTATATGGTCAGTATATGGCAGTATTATGTGGTCAGTATATGGCAGTATTATGTGGTCACTCTATGGCAGTATTATATGTAGTATTATGTGGTCACTCTATGGCAGTAGTATATGGTCAGTATATGGCAGTATTATATGGTCACTCTATGGCAGTATTCTGTGGTCAGTATATGGCAGTATTATGTGGTCACTCTATGGCAGTATTATAGTGGTCAGTATATGGCAGTATTATATGGTCACTCTATGGCAGTAATTTGTGGTCACTCTATGGCAGTATTATGTTGTCAGTATATGGCAGTATTATGTTGTCAGTATATGGCAGTATTATGTGGTTTGTATATGGCAGTAGTATATGGTCAGTATATGGCAGTATTATATGGTCACTCTATGGCAGTAATATGTGGTCAGTATATGGCAGTATTATATGATCAGTATATGGCAGTATATATGATCAGTATATGGCAGTATTATATGGTCACTCTATGGCAGTAATATGTGGTCAGTATATGGCAGTATTATGTGGTCAGTATATGGCAGTATTATGTGGTCAGTATTATGGCAGTATTATTGGTCAGTATATGGCAGTATTATGTGGTCAGTATATGGCAGTATTATGTGGTCAGTATATGGCAGTATTATATGGTCAGTATATGGCAGTATTATGTTGTCAGTATATGGCAGTATTATATGGTCAGTATATGGCAGTATTATATGGTCAGTATATGGCAGTATTATATGGTCAGTATATGGCAGTATTATGTGGTTTGTATATGGCAGTATTATGTTGTCAGTATATGGCAGTATTATGTTGTCAGTATATGGCAGTATTATATGGTCACTCTATGGCAGTAATATGTGGTCACTACTATGGCAGTATTATGTGGTCAGTATATGGCAGTATTATATGGTCACTCTATGGCAGTATTATATGGTCAGTATATGGCAGTATTATATGGTCAGTATATGGCAGTATTATGTGGTCAGTATATGGCAGTATTATGTGGTCAGTATATGGCAGTATTATATGGTCAGTATATGGCAGTATTATGTGGTCAGTATATGGCAGTATTATGTGGTCACTCTATGGCAGTATTATGTAGTCAAAATATGGCAGTATTATATGGTCACTCTATGGCAGTATTATGTGGTCAGTATATGGCAGTATTATGTTGTCAGTATATGGCAGTATTATATGGTCACTCTATGGCAGTATTATATGGTCAGTATATGGCAGTATTATGTGGTCAGTATATGGCAGTATTATGTGGTCAGTATATAGCAGTATTATATGGTCACTCTATGGCAGTATTATATGGTCAGTATATGGCAGTATTATGTGGTCAGTATATGGCAGTATTATGTGGTCAAGTATATGGCAGTATTATGTGGTCAGTATATAACAGTATTATGTGGTCAGTATATGGCAGTATTATGTGGTCAGTATATGGCAGTATTATGTGGTCAGTATATGGCAGTATTATGTGGTCAGTATATGGCAGTATTATATGGTCAGTATATGGCAGTATTATATGGTCAGTATATGGCAGTATTATTGGTCAGTATATGGCAGTATTATGTGGTCAGTATATGGCAGTATTATATGGTCAGTATATGGCAGTATTATATGGTCAGTATATGGCAGTATTATATGGTCACTCTATGGCAGTATTATGTGGTCACTTATGGCAGTATTATGTGGTCAGTATATGGCAGTATTATGTGGTCAGTATATGGCAGTATTATATGGTCAGTATATGGCAGTATTATATGGTCAGTATATGGCAGTATTATATGGTCAGTATATGGCAGTATTATGTGGTCAGTATAGGGCAGTATTATGTGGTCAGTATAGGGCAGTATTATGTGGTCAGTATATGGCAGTATTATGTGGTCAGTATATGGCTAGTATTATGTGGTCAGTATATGGCAGTATTATATGGTCAGTATATGGCAGTATTATATGGTCAGTATATGGCAGTATTATGTGGTCAGTATATGGCAGTATTATGTGGTCAGTATATGGCAGTATTATATGTCAGTATATGGCAGTATTATATGGTCAGTGTATGGCAGTATTATATGATCAGTATTATGGCAGTATTATATGGTCAGTATATGGCAGTATTATGTGGTCAGTATATGGCAGTATTATGTGGTCAATATATGGCAGTATATATGATGCACTCTAATGGCATGATTATATAGTCAGTATATGGCAGTATTATATGGTCAGTATATGGCAGTATTATGTGGTCAGTATATGGCAGTATTATATGGTCAGTATATGGCAGTATTATGTGGTCAGTATATGGCAGTATTATGTGGTCAGTATATGGCAGTATTATGTGGTCAGTATATGGCAGTATTATGTGGTCAGTATATGGCAGTATTATGTGGTCAGTATATGGCAGTATTATGTGGTCAGTATATGGCAGTATTATGTGGTCAGTATATGGCAGTATTATGTGGTCAGTATATGGCAGTATTATGTGGTCAGTATATGGCAGTATTATTTTGGGTCATATATGGCAGTATATTATGTGGTCAGTATATGGCAGTATTATGTGGTCAGTATATGGCAGTATTATGTGGTCATATATGGCAGTATTAATGGTCATATATGGCAGTATTATATGTGTGCAGTATATGGCAGTATTATATGGTCAGTATATGGCAGTATTATATGGTCAGTATATGGCAGTATTATGTGTCAGTATATGGCAGTATTATGTGGTCAGTATATGGCAGTATTATTGGTCAGTATATGGCAGTATTATGTGGTCAGTATATGGCAGTATTATTGGTCAGTATATGGCAGTATTATGTGGTCAGTATATGGCAGTATTATTGGTCAGTATATGGCAGTATTATGTGGTCAGTATATGGCAGTATTATTGGTCAGTATATGGCAGTATTATGTGTCAGTATATGGCAGTATTATATGGTCATATTGCAGTATATAGGCAGTATTATATGGTCAGTATATGGCAGTATTATAGGTCAGTATATGGCAGTATTATTGGTCAGTATATGGCAGTATTATGTGTCAGTATATGGCATATTATATGGTCAGTATATGGCAGTATTATATGGTCAGTATATGGCAGTATTATATGGTCATATATGGCAGTATTATGTGGTCATATATGGCAGTATTATTGGTCAGTATATGGCAGTATTATATGGTCAGTATATGGCAGTATTATTGGTCAGTATATGGCAGTATTATGTGGTCAGTATATGGCAGTATTATATGGTCAGTATATGGCAGTATTATGTGGTCATATATGGCAGTATTATGTGGTCATATATGGCAGTATTATGTGGTCATATATGGCAGTATTATGTGGTCAGTATATGGCAGTATTATTGGTCAGTATATGGCAGTATTATATGGTCAGTATATGGCAGTATTATGTGGTCAGTATATGGCAGTATTATATGGTCAGTATATGGCAGTATATAGTTATATGGCAGTATTATATGGTCAGTATATGGCAGTATTATTATGATCAGTATATGGCAGTATTTATGGTCAGTATATGGCAGTATTATGTGGTCAGTATATGGCAGTATTATATGAGTCAGTATAATGGCAGTATTATATGGTCAGTTTTATGGCAGTATTATATGGTCAGTATATGGCAGTATTATATGGTCAGTATGCAGTATTATGTGGTCAGTATATGGCAGTATTATGTGGTCAGTATATGGCAGTATTATTGGTCAGTATATGGCAGTATTTATGTGGTCAGTAAGGCAGTATTATTGGTCAGTATATGCAGTATTATTGGTCATTGTATTATATGGCACAGTATTATGTGGTCAGTATATGGCAGTATTATGTGGTCAGTATATGGCAGTATTATATGGTCAGTATATGGCAGTATTATATGGTCAGTATATGGCAGTATTATATGGTCAGTATATGGCAGTATTATATGGTCAGTATATGGCAGTATTATATGGTCAGTATATGGCAGTATTATGTGGTCAGTATATGGCAGTATTATGTGGTCGTATATGGCAGTATTATATGTGTCAGTATATGGCAGTATTATGTGGTTGTATATGGCAGTATTATATGGTCAGTATATGGCAGTATTAGTGGTCAGTATATGGCAGTATTATGTGGTCAGTATATGGCAGTATTATGTGGTCAGTATATGGCAGTATTATATGGTCAGTATATGGCAGTATTATATGGTCAGTATATGGCAGTATTATATGGTCAGTATATGGCAGTATTATATGGTCAGTATATGGCAGTATTATGTGGTCAGTATATGGCAGTATTATAGTGGTCAGTATATGGCAGTATTATATGGTCAGTATATGGCAGTATTATGGTCAGTATATGGCAGTATTATTGGTCAGTATATGGCAGTATTATGTGGTCAGTATATGGCAGTATTATATGGTCAGTATATGGCAGTATTATGTGGTCAGTATATGGCAGTATTATGTGGTCAGTATATGGCAGTATTATGTGGTCAGTATATGGCAGTATTATTGGTCAGTATATGGCAGTATTATTGGTCAGTATATGGCAGTATTATGTGGTCAGTATATGGCAGTATTATGTGGTCAGTATATGGCAGTATTATGTGGTCAGTATATGGCAGTATTATGTGGTCAGTATATGGCAGTATTATGTGGTCAGTATATGGCAGTATTATGTGGTCAGTATATGGCAGTATTATGTGGTCAGTATATGGCAGTATTATGTGGTCAGTATATGGCAGTATTATGTGGTCAGTATTAGGCAGTATTATGTGGTCAGTATATGGCAGTATTATATGGTCAGTATATGGCAGTATTATGTGGTCAGTATATGGCAGTATTATGTTGTCACTATATGGCAGTATTATGTGGTCAGTATATGGCAGTATTATGTGGTCAGTATATGGCAGTATTAATGGTCAGTATATGGCAGTATCATACGGTCAGTATATGGCAGTATTATGTGGTCAGTATATGGCAGTATTATGTGGTCAGTATATGGCAGTATTATATGGTCAGTATATGGCAGTATCATACGGTTCAGTATATGGCAGTATTATATGATAAGTATATGGCAGTATTATATGGTCAGTATATGGCAGTATTATGTGGTCAGTATATGGCAGTATTATATGGTCAGTATATGGCAGTATTATATGGTCAGTATATGGCAGTATTATATGGTCAGTATATGGCAGTATTATATGGTCAGTATATGGCAGTATTATATGGTCAGTATATGGCAGTATTATATGGTCAGTATATGGCAGTATTATATGGTCAGTATATGGCAGTATTATGTGCTCACTCCAGGTCATTATCACTTAAGGGACTGTTACACACAATCGTTACAATACTGATTTGGTTACGTTGCAGCGATGTGGAAACAACATCATTGTGTGACGTATCAATGATGAATGATAATTTGTTGATCATTGATTGTAGATTCATGGTCAGGTCCATACATCTATTGTTAGTCTCCCGCTGGGCGGCCATCATCAACGTGTGTGACAGCGGGAGACCAATGATGAATGAGCTCCCAGCACTGCACAGCAAGCACTGGGAGCTGGTAACCAGAGTAAACAGCGGGTATCTAGGCAGTGACCAGTTACCCCCCGATGTATACCCTGGTCACCAGCCTTCTCCGCTTACCGCTGCCTGGCAGTGAGAGCTAGACATATTTTATTCTTTTCCATGACGTCGCTGGTCCTGGTCAGTCTGTGTGATCCCTACCAGCGATCAGATCACGATGTGTCAGCGATCCACATGGCAGCGTGTAGCGGGGCCTCTCCTCTGCTGACTCTGTTCTGTCTCTGCTGACTCTGTTCTGTCTCTGCTGACTCTGTTCTGTCTCTGCTGACTCTGTTCTGTCTCTTGTAGATTATCGAGCAGAGTTATAATGAGTCGTACATCAGCCGCAGCGGCCCGGACTCCCCGAGCATCAACCCCGGACTCCTGCGCACCCTGTGGGCCCTGTCTGTCGCCATCTTCTCCATCGGTGGCATGATCTCATCACTCAGCGTGGGGGTCGTGTCCCAGTGGCTGGGGCGGTGAGTGTCACCCTGCATCTATTACTCCCTGTTATCAGCCATTACTGAGGAGGAGGAGACTGTAGGACAGGTGACTACAATCTATTACTCTCTGTTATCAGCCATTACTGGAGGAGGAGACTGTAGGACAGGTGACTACAATCTATTACTCCCTGTTATCAGCCATTACTGGAGAGGAGACTGTAGGACAGGTGACTACAATCTATTACTCCCTGTTATCAGCCATTACTGGGGAGGAGGAGACTGTAGGACAGGAGACAACAATCTATTACTCCCTGTTATCACCATTACTGGGGAGGAGGAGACTGTAGGACAGGTGACTACAATCTATTACTCTCTGTTATCAGCCATTACTGGGGGAGGAGACTGTAGGACAGGTGACTACAATCTATTACTCCCTGTTATCAGCCATTACTGGAGGAGGAAGACTGTAGGACAGGTGACTACAATCTATTACTCCCTGTTATCAGCCATTACTGGGGGAGGAGGAGACTGTAGGACAGGAGACAACAATCTATTACTCCCTGTTATCAGCCATTACTGGGGGAGGAGGAGACTGTAGGACAGGTGACTACAATCTATTACTCCCTGTTATCAGCCATTACTGGAGGAGGAGGAGACTGTAGGACAGGTGACTACAATCTATTACTCCCTGTTATCAGCCATTACTGGGAGGAGGAGACTGTAGGACAGGTGACTACAATCTATTACTCCCTGTTATCAGCCATTACTGGAGGAGGAGGAGACTGTAGGACAGGTGACTACAATCTATTACTCCCTGTTATCAGCCATTACTGGAGGAGGAGGAGACTGTAGGACAGGTGACTGCAATCTATTACTCCCTGTTATCAGCCATTACTGGAGGGAGGAGACTGTAGAACAGGTGACTACAATCTATTACTCCCTGTTATCAGCCATTACTGGAGGAGAGGAACTGTAGGACAGGTGACTACAATCTATTACTCCCTGTTATCAGCCATTACTGGAGGAGGAGACTGTAGGACAGGTGACTACAATCTATTACTCCCTGTTATCAGCCATTACTGGAGGAGGAGAGACTGTAGGACAGGTGACTACAATCTATTACTCCCTGTTATCAGCCATTACTGGAGGAGGAGACTGTAGGACAGGTGACTACAATCTATTACTCCCTGTTATCAGCCATTACTGGAGGAGGAGAACTGTAGACAGGTGACTACAATCTATTACTCCCTGTTATCAGCCATTACTGGGAGGAGGACTGTAGACAGGTGACTACAATCTATTACTCCCTGTTATCAGCCATTACTGGAGGAGGAGGACTGTAGGACAGGTGACTACAATCTATTACTCCCTGTTATCAGCCATTACTGGAGGAGGAGGAGACTGTAGGACAGGTGACTACAATCTATTACTCCCTGTTATCAGCCATTACTGGAGGAGGAGGAGACTGTAGGACAGGTGACTACAATCTATTACTCCCTGTTATCAGCCATTACTGGAGGAGGAGGAGACTGTAGGACAGGTGACTACAATCTATTACTCCCTGTTATCAGCCATTACTGGGGAGGAGGAGACTGTAGGACAGGTGACTACAATCTTATTACTCCCTGTTATCAGCCATTACTGGAGGAGAGGAGACTGTAGGACAGGTGACTACAATCTATTACTCCCTGTTATCAGCCATTACTGGAGGAGGAGACTGTAGGACAGGTGACTACAATCTATTACTCCCTGTTATCAGCCATTACTGGAGGAGGAGGAGACTGTAGGACAGGTGACTACAATCTATTACTCCCTGTTATCAGCCATTACTGGAGGAGGAGACTGTAGGACAGGTGACTACAATCTATTACTCCCTGTTATCAGCCATTACTGGAGGAGGAGGAGACTGTAGGACAGGTGACTACAATCTATTACTCCCTGTTATCAGCCATTACTGGAGGAGGAGGAGACTGTAGGACAGGTGACTACAATCTATTACTCCCTGTTATCAGCCATTACTGGAGAGGAGGAGACTGTAGGACAGGTGACTACAATCTATTACTCCCTGTTATCAGCCATTACTGGAGGAGGAGGAGACTGTAGGAGGAGACTGTAGGACAGGTGACTACAATCTATTACTCCCTGTTATCAGCCATTACTGGAGGAGGAGGAGACTGTAGGACAGGTGACTACAATCTATTACTCCCTGTTATCAGCCATTACTGGGGGAGGAGACTGTAGGACAGGTGACTACAATCTATTACTCCCTGTTATCAGCCATTACTGGAGAGAGGAGACTGTAGGACAGGTGACTACAATCTATTACTCCCTGTTATCAGCCATTACTGGAGGAGGAGACTGTAGGACAGGTGACTACAATCTATTACTCCCTGTTATCAGCCATTACTGGGGAGGAGGAGACTGTAGACAGGTGACTACAATCTATTACTCCCTGTTATCAGCCATTACTGGAGGAGAGGAACTGTAGGACAGGTGACTACAATCTATTACTCC
Organism: Allobates femoralis; assembly: GCA_033576535.1. Lineage (NCBI taxonomy): Eukaryota > Metazoa > Chordata > Amphibia > Anura > Aromobatidae > Allobates > Allobates femoralis. The sequence goes on along the minus strand of JARQOC010000004.1, from coordinate 35,484,978 downwards.
CTGTTATCAGCCATTACTGGAGGAGGAGAGACTGTAGGACAGGTGACTACAATCTATTACTCCCTGTTATCAGCCATTACTGGAGGAGGAGACTGTAGACAGGTGACTACAATCTATTACTCCCTGTTATCAGCCATTACTGGGGAGGAGAGACTGTAGGACAGGTGACTACAATCTATTACTCCCTGTTATCAGCCATTACTGGAGGAGGAGGACTGTAGGACAGGTGACTACAATCTATTACTCCCTGTTATCAGCCATTACTGGGGAGGAGACTGTAGGACAGGTGACTACAATCTATTACTCCCTGTTATCAGCCATTACTGGAGGAGGAGGAGACTGTAGGACAGGTGACTACAATCTATTACTCCCTGTTATCAGCCATTACTGGAGGAGGAGGACTGTAGGACAGGTGACTACAATCTATTACTCCCTGTTATCAGCCATTACTGGGAGGAGGAGACTGTAGGACAGGTGACTACAATCTATTACTCCCTGTTATCAGCCATTACTGGAGGAGGAGACTGTAGGACAGGTGACTACAATCTATTACTCCCTGTTATCAGCCATTACTGGAGGAGGGAGACTGTAGGACAGGTGACTACAATCTATTACTCCCTGTTATCAGCCATTACTGGAGGAGGAGGAGACTGTAGGACAGGTGACTACAATCTATTACTCCCTGTTATCAGCCATTACTGGGGAGGAGGGACTGTAGGACAGGTGACTACAATCTATTACTCCCTGTTATCAGCCATTACTGGGGAGGAGGAGACTGTAGGACAGGTGACTACAATCTATTACTCCCTGTTATCAGCCATTACTGGGGAGGAGGAGACTGTAGGACAGGTGACTACAATCTATTACTCCCTGTTATCAGCCATTACTGGGGGAGGAGACTGTAGGACAGGTGACTACAATCTATTACTCCCCTGTTATCAGCCATTACTGGGGAGGAGAGACTGTAGGACAGGTGACTACAATCTATTACTCCCTGTTATCAGCCATTACTGGAGGAGGAGACTGTAGGACAGGTGACTACAATCTATTACTCCCTGTTATCAGCCATTACTGGAGGAGGAGACTGTAGGACAGGTGACTACAATCTATTACTCCCTGTTATCAGCCATTACTGGGGAGGAGGAGACTGTAGGACAGGTGACTACAATCTATTACTCCCTGTTATCAGCCATTACTGGAGGAGGAGACTGTAGGACAGATGACTACAATCTATTACTCCCTGTTATCAGCCATTACTGGAGGAGGAGACTGTAGGACAGGTGACTACAATCTATTACTCCCTGTTATCAGCCATTACTGGGGGAGGAGGAGACTGTAGGACAGGTGACTACAATCTATTACTCCCTGTTATCAGCCATTACTGGAGGAGGAGGAGACTGTAGGACAGGTGACTACAATCTATTACTCCCTGTTATCAGCCATTACTGGAGAGGAGGAGACTGTAGGACAGGTGACTACAATCTATTACTCCCTGTTATCAGCCATTACTGGAGGAGGAGGAACTGTAGGACAGGAGACTACAATCTATTACTCCCTGTTATCAGCCATTACTGGAGGAGGAGGAGACTGTAGGACAGGTGACTACAATCTATTACTCCCTGTTATCAGCCATTACTGGAGGAGAGGAGACTGTAGGACAGATGACTACAATCTATTACTCCCTGTTATCAGCCATTACTGGAGGAGGAGACTGTAGGACAGGTGACTACAATCTATTACTCCCTGTTATCAGCCATTATTGGAGGAGGAGACTGTAGGACAGGTGACTACAATCTATTACTCCCTGTTATCAGCCATTACTGGGGAGGAGGAGACTGTAGGACAGGTGACTACAATCTATTACTCCCTGTTATCAGCCATTACTGGGGGAGGAGACTGTAGGACAGGTGACTACAATCTATTACTCCCTGTTATCAGCCATTACTGGAGGAGGAGACTGTAGGACAGGTGACTACAATCTATTACTCCCTGTTATCAGCCATTACTAGAGGAGGAGGAGACTGTAGGACAGGTGACTACAATCTATTACTCCCTGTTATCAGCCATTACTGGGGGAGGAGGAGACTGTAGGACAGGTGACTACAATCTATTACTCCCTGTTATCAGCCATTACTGGGGGAGGAGGAGACTGTAGGACAGGTGACTACAATCTATTACTCCCTGTTATCAGCCATTACTGGGGGAGGAGGAGACTGTAGGACAGGTGACTACAATCTATTACTCCCTGTTATCAGCCATTACTGGAGGAGGAGACTGTAGGACAGGTGACTACAATCTATTACTCCCTGTTATCAGCCATTACTGGAGGAGGAGACTGTAGGACAGGTGACTACAATCTATTACTCCCTGTTATCAGCCATTACTGGAGGAGGAGGAGACTGTAGGACAGGTGACTACAATCTATTACTCCCTGTTATCAGCCATTACTGGAGGAGAGAGACTGTAGGACAGGTGACTACAATCTATTACTCCCTGTTATCAGCCATTACTGGGAGGAGGAGACTGTAGGACAGATGACTACAATCTATTACTCCCTGTTATCAGCCATTACTGGAGGAGGAGACTGTAGGACAGGTGACTACAATCTATTACTCCCTGTTATCAGCCATTACTGGAGGAGGAGACTGTAGGACAGGTGACTACAATCTATTACTCCCTGTTATCAGCCATTATGGGGGAGGAGACTGTAGGACAGGTGACTACAATCTATTACTCCCTGTTATCAGCCATTACTGGAGGAGGAGACTGTAGGACAGGTGACTACAATCTATTACTCCCTGTTATCAGCCATTATTGGGGGAGGAGGAGACTGTAGGACAGGTGACTACAATCTATTACTCCCTGTTATCAGCCATTACTGGGGGAGGAGGAGACTGTAGGACAGGTGACTACAATCTATTACTCCCTGTTATCAGCCATTACTGGGGGAGGAGGAGACTGTAGGACAGGTGACTACAATCTATTACTCCCTGTTATCAGCCACTAGATGGGTGCCCGATGCACAATGCATCGGGATTCTAGCAGAGCGAGTCTCTGACTCGCAATGGCCGCTTCGCGGCCAATGCTTCGTTCGTATCCACATGACGACATTGACTCGCAGCGAGTGCGGTCTCAAAAGGGGCACTCGCTGCATTCGTGATTATATAATAGAAGATTACTGGAGGAGGAGACTGTAGGACAGGTGACTACAATCTATTACTCCCTGTTATCAGCCATTATTGGGGAGGAGACTGTAGGACAGGTGACTACAATCTATTACTCCCTGTTATCAGCCATTACTGGAGGAGGAGACTGTAGGACAGGTGACTACAATCTATTACTCCCTGTTATCAGCCATTATGGGGAGGAGACTGTAGGACAGGTGACTACAATCTATTACTCCCTGTTATCAGCCATTACAGGGGGGTCCTGTGTCATGTTGTATTTCCTCCTTTCGCTCTCTGTCGTCTCTTTCTTAGGTCTCATTTTTTCGCTCCTGCAGGAAACGAGCGATGATCATCAATAACGTCTTCGCCTTCATTGGAGGAAGCCTGATGGGTCTGTCCCAGGTCTGCCGCTCCTACGAGATGATGATCATAGGACGATTCCTCATCGGAGCCTTCTCAGGTCAGAAGAGCGCCCCCCGTGTAATATCACACGTGTAATACAGACACTCCCCTGTGTAATATCACACGTGTAACACAGACACTCCCCTGTGTAATATCACACGTGTAACACAGACACTCCCCCGTGTAATATCACACGTGTAACACAGACACTCCCCCGTGTGTAATATCACGCGTGTAATACAGACACTCCCCCCGTGTAATATCCGCGTGTAACACACTCCCCAGTGTAATATCACGCGTGTAACACAGACACTCCCCCGTGTAATATCACACGTGTAACACAGACACTCCCCCGTGTAATATCACGCGTGTAACACAGACACTCCCCCCGTGTAATATCACACGTGTAACACAGACACTCCCCCGTGTTAATATCACGCGTGTAACACAGACACTCCCCCCGTGTAATATCACGCGTGTAACACAGACACTCCCCCCGTGTAATATCACGCGTGTAACACAGACACTCCCCCCGTGTAATATCACGCGTGTAACACAGACACTCCCCCCGTGTAATATCACACGTGTAATACAGACACTCCCCTGTGTAATATCACACGTGTAATACAGACACTCCCCCGTGTAATATCACACGTGTAATACAGACACTCCCCTGTGTAATATCACACGTGTAACACAGACACTCCCCTGTGTAATATCACACGTGTAACACAGACACTCCCCCCGTGTAATATCACACGTGTAATACAGACACTCCCCCGTGTAATATCACACGTGTAACACAGACACTCCCCTGTGTAATATCACACGTGTAACACAGACACTCCCCTGTGTAATATCACACGTGTAACACAGACACTCCCCTGTGTAATATCACACGTGTAACACAGACACTCCCCTGTGTAATATCACACGTGTAACACAGACACTCCCCCCGTGTAATATCACACGTGTAACACAGACACTCCCCCCGTGTAATATCACGCGTGTAATACAGACACTCCCCCCGTGTAATATCACGCGTGTAAAAAACACTCCCCCAGTGTAATATCACGCGTGTAACACAGACACTCCCCCCGTGTAATATCACACGTGTAACACAGACACTCCCCCGTGTAATATCACACGTGTAACACAGACACTCCCCCGTGTAATATCACCGTGTAACACAGACACTCCCCCGTGTAATATCACCGTGTAACACAGACATCTCCCCCGTGTAATATCACGCGTGTAACACAGACACTCCCCCCGTGTAATATCACACGTGTAACACAGACACTCCCCCGTGTAATATCACACGTGTAACACAGACACTCCCCCCGTGTAATATCACACGTGTAACACAGACACTCCCCCCGTGTAATATCACACGTGTAACACAGACACTCCCCCCGTGTAATATCACACGTGTAACACAGACACTCCCCCCGTGTAATATCACACGTGTAACACAGACACTCCCCCGTGTAATATCACACGTGTAACACAGACACTCCCCCCGTGTAATATCACACGTGTAACACAGACACTCCCCCCGTGTAATATCACACGTGTAACACAGACACCTCCCCCGTGTAATATCACACGTGTAACACAGACACTCCCCCCGTGTAATATCACACGTGTAACACAGACACTCCCCCCGTGTAATATCACACGTGTAACACAGACACTCCCCCCGTGTAATATCACACGTGTAACACAGACACTCTCCCCCGTGTAATATCACACGTGTAACACAGACACTCCCCCCGTGTAATATCACACGTGTAACACAGACACTCCCCCCGTGTAATTCACACGTGTAACACAGGACACCTCCCCCCGTGTAATATCACACGTGTAACACAGACACTCCCCCCGTGTAATATCACACGTGTAACACAGACACTCCCCCCGTGTAATATCACACGTGTAACACAGACACTCCCCCCGTGTAATATCACACGTGTAACACAGACACTCCCCCGTGTAATATCACACGTGTAACACAGACACTCCCCCCGTGTAATATCACACGTGTAACACAGACACTCCCCCGTGTAATATCACACGTGTAACACAGACACTCCCCCCGTGTAATATCACACGTGTAACACAGACACTCCCCCCGTGTAATATCACACGTGTAACACAGACACTCCCCCCGTGTAATATCACACGTGTAACACAGACACTCCCCCGTGTAATATCACACGTGTAACACAGACACTCCCCCCGTGTAATATCACACGTGTAACACAGACACTCCCCCCGTGTAATATCACACGTGTAACACAGACACTCCCCCCGTGTAATATCACACGTGTAATACAGACCTCCCCCGTGTAATATCACACGTGTAATACAGACATCTCCCCCGTGTAATATCACACGTGTAATACAGACCTCCCTGTAACCCGTGTAATACGATTCACACGTGTAATACAGACGCTCCCCCGTGTAATACAGACTCTCCCCCCGTGTAATATCACACGTGTAATACAGACGCTCCCCCCGTGTAATACAGACTCTCCCCCCGTGTAATATCACACATGTAATACAGACTCTCCCCCCGTGTAATATCACACGTGTAATACAGACTCTCCCCCCGTGTAATATCACACGTGTAATACAGACGCTCCCCCCGTGTAATATCACACGTGTAATACAGACTCTCCCCCCGTGTAATATCACACGTGTAATACAGACTCTCCCCCCGTGTAATATCACACGTGTAATACAGACTCTCCCCCCGTGTAATATCACACGTGTAATACAGACGCTCCCCCCGTGTAATATCACATGTAATACAGACTCTCCCCCCGTGTGTAATATCACACGTGTAATACAGACGCTCCCCCCGTGTAATATCACACGTGTAATACAGACGCTCCCCCCGTGTAATATCACACGTGTAATACAGACGCTCCCCCCGTGTAATATCACACGTGTAATACAGACGCTCCCCCCGTGTAATATCACACGTGTAATACAGACTCTCCCCCCGTGTAATATCACACGTGTAATACAGACGCTCCCCCGTGTAATATCACACGTGTAATACAGACTCTCCCCCCGTGTAATATCACACGTGTAATACAGACTCTCCCCCGTGTAATATCACACGTGTAATACAGACGCTCCCCCGTGTAATATCACACGTGTAATACAGACACTCCCCCGTGTAATATCACACGTGTAATACAGACTCTCCCCCGTGTAATATCACACGTGTAATACAGACTCTCCCCCGTGTAATATCACACGTGTAATACAGACTCTCCCCCCGTGTAATATCACACGTGTAATACAGACTCTCCCCCGTGTAATATCACACGTGTAATACAGACTCTCCCCCGTGTTATTGTCTACCGTGTAATACAGACTCCTCCCCCGCTGTAATATCACACGTGTAATACAGACTCTCCCCCCCCTGTAATATCACACTGTTAATACAGACTCTCCCCCTGTACTATCACACTGTATCAGACTCTCCCCCGTTATCACTGTCACACCCGTGTCTCACCTGACTCATTCTCCCCCGTGTAATATCACACGTGTAATACACCCTGTACTTCACCCCCGTGTAATCACCTGTTCACCCTGTCTCACCCCCGTGTATATCACACGTGTATCACCTCTCCCCCCTGTCTCACCTCGGTCTGCCCCCCTGTTGATTCCCTTGTTAGATCTCCCTCTCACCCTGCCACCGCCTGTCACCAGTGTCTCTGTTATGGATATTAGTTGTCTCAACATGGTTTCATTTTTTCTGCCCCTGTTCCCTTTCTCCCCTGCTCACCATGTTCTCTTTCATAACCCCCTGTCTCACCCCTGTCTCACCCCTGTCTCACCCCTGTCTCACCCCTGTCTCACCCCTGTCTCACCCCTGTCTCACCCCCTGTCTCACCCCTGTCTCACCCCTGTCTCACCCCCTGTCTCACCCCCTGTCTCACCCCCTGTCTCACCCCCTGTCTCACCCCCTGTCTCACCCCTGTCTCACCCCCTGTCTCACCTCCTCCCTGTCTCACCCCTGTCTCACCCCCGTCTCACCCTGTCTCACCCCCTGTCTCACCCCCTGTCTCACCCCCTGTCTCACCCCCTGTCTCACCCCCTGTCTCACCCCCTGTCTCACCCCCTGTCTCACCCCCTGTCTCACCCCCTGTCTCATCCCCTGTCTCATCCCCTGTCTCATTCCCTGTCTCATTCCCTGTCTCATCCCCTGTCTCATCCCCTGTCTCATCCCCTGTCTCACCCCCTGTCTCACCCCTGTCTCACCCCCTGTCTCACCCCCTGTCTCATCCCCTGTCTCACCCCTGTCTCATCCCCCTGTCTCACCCCCTGTCTCACCCCCTGTCTCATCCCCTGTCTCACCCCTGTCTCACCCCTGTCTCACCCCTGTCTCACCCCCTGTCTCACCCCCTGTCTCACCCCCTGTCTCACCCCCTGTCTCCTGATCGTCCTAGGACAGTGTACAGATGGGTTAATCCTAGTCAGGACAGAATATGTTAATTAGCAATACACAGACTGTGACTAATTGGACCTTCCCCGCCTCCGCGCTCCCCTATAACGGGATCAGGCAGACACGCACCACGTGTTGTTCTTCCATTTGGAGCAGAACATTTCCTTGTCCGGGTCTTGTGTGTCCTGTGTACATGTTTTACAGATATGTCCCTCGGTTCCCCTAAGGTGCGTTATACTATAGTGTGGTCCTGTATACACATGTTGATATGTCCCTCGGCTCCCTGACATATATATACTGTAAGGTAGCGGCCGGGGGACTCGCTTGCTGCGTAATAACACCCACACGTATGTATAATTTCTTACAGACATCTAATAACTTGGGTAATACATTACACATTTATCAAAAGAACATCACATAATACATGACATAGAATATTGCACATATAGAATTACAGTAACCCGGGACCGGTCACCACCTCTCTGTCCCCATTGGAGCTCTAATAACCGCTCCCGTGGTGGCTACGGCCTCCGGCCTATCTACATTTCACATACATGTAACAGTACATAAATTACCATATACTATATATCCACAGGCCCTATGGGTCCCAATAGCGGTACCAGCCGCCTGGCTCTATTTCCCCAGCTCCATACTACCCCGGAGGCAGACTCTAGCCTGACCGGGTTCTTACACTCTGTATGTGACCCATCCTATAAGCCACCATGGACCACACACGTCCTTCCACACGCTCACAGCCCATCATATAGACATCCATGGACTGTGGCTCCTCTGGGTTCAGAACAGGGATTGGCAAACCTTAGTAACCCGTGGGGTGAACCCACGTTACCCAGTACGGGAGCCCTTCTAACCCCTGCTTCTGACCTCTCATACACACATTCCGGTTCATCAGGTCCCTTCATTGACTATTCTAGTCAGACCCAAGGGCGGCTATGCCCGCCTGGCACCATACATACATTGCCTCCCGTAGGGCTACATTCACTCGCTGGGTCTTTTACATAAGCCATAAAATATCCATACGCTTCAACGGGTCCTAAGTTTAACTGACTATATAGTAAGACCTAATGGCGGCTCTGCTCGCCTGGCACACTTCATACACAAGGTGCACAGTTCACTCAAGCATACAGGAACTGCCGTCTTACCGGGCACAGATCCGGGTCTCACTACCTGGGTCACGGGTCCACCAGGCATCCCCACGGGCTCCTTCCTGGACGTGTAGCGAACCACATCCGGACCAGCGTCCACCAGGTTCAGCCACGGCTTCCCCACTCCAGGTGCTGTAATGACCCCGGTCCTGGCTACCGGCATGGAGCTAGCACACTCCCTTCACCATCTGACATCATGGTGGTCTGGACTATATGTCTGTCTTTCACACAGACTGACTGGATCTCTCTCTCTCGCTCTTATTGTGCTGGCCACGCCCACATGGACACACCCACTTGGCTGTTAGTAATCAGCTCCTCTGGTTCCTATACAGCTGCTCATCTCTGTGCCTGGTCTCTACAGCTTGTATAACTCCCTGTGTTCCGGGCAGGCTCACACAGTACACACAATGCTCTCAGCCGCTCATTGCTCTCATGATTCTTCATACATTGACACCCTGGTGCCGGACATGATTACACAACACATCTACGGTATAACCCCGGCTCATGTGCACAGGATCCTATACTGATCCTGCATGTGATGTGCCCCGGCCATGGGGACATGGTGCCTCACAATATATACAGACGGTGTATATATATCTGTCCCTCACTGTATCAAGGCTGGACCTTGCCTCTCGAAGCCCTGGGTGACTGAAGGTGAGAATATTGCCCCTCAGTGACGATGCTGCAGGCAGAGCCCAGGATCCATGTACGCCTGCAGTACTCCTGCCCGCTGTCCCTACATGCAGGTCTGGAGGCTCAATCTGCCCCTTTCTCCTTCCATGTGCTCCATGTGGAGGAATTTATCCCAGGAAGCAGCTGCCTGTGCAGATACCTGTGCAGACGCTGAAACTCCCAGACACGTATGTATCCGCCCAGACATGACCTGCTGCACAATGCCGGGATCTGCAGATGAGAGCGGAGGTCACTGCTGCATGCAGGTTCTCTATGTGTGCAGCTCTGCCTACATCACACACACGCACTGGCTCACAGATGAATAGCGGCAGGTAATGTCATCGCGCAGGCTGCTTTACATAATACAAGTCATTCCTGGAAGTCTTGGCAGCTGTAAAGGTACCTTATAGACATTCTGGTTGTAATCTCTCCTTACCTATCAGATGACTGTACCTTAGGAAAGGTTGCTCCAGGCAGAGCCTCTGCTGCACTTACACTCACCTGTTCTCTGATGAATGCAGGATCTGGTCCACAGGTGGATCCGCTTTGTAGTCAGAGGCTGCAGCCCTCCTGCCTTGGTTGGGGCAGATGTCAGCCATGTCCAGGAGTTAGGCCGACTTCACACCGCGGCTTTCTGCTGTCCGGCTGTGTCCGGTGTTTTGCTGGATGCTCCATACACCGCTCCAGAGAAAACAGAACTGGAGGGTTAATATGCCGCCCGATTCTGTTTTCAGTGTGCGCTGATGCCGCTGTTCAGGTCCGGAAATTTCAAAATTGCGGCTAGCAGGGAGCTAGCCGTGGTTCTGAAATTTCAGGCAGAAGCTCTCCAAGTGCTGAAGTTCAGCACCCGGCGTCCGGCAGCCGGATCCGATTTTCTGTCTGATCCGGTGCGATCCAGCGCCAATAGACTCCCATGTTAGGGGGCACTGGATCGCATCAGATCCAGCAGCATCCGATTTTGTCAAATTTTTGCCCCAGACACAAAAATCCTGCAAGCTGCGATTCTGTGTCCAGGACAAAACTCGAATGCAGCCTGATGGTGCCGGACAGGGACAAAACCGGATGGCAAATCACTGCCATCCGGCCCCATCCGGCACCATAGGCTGCATTACTACAAAATCAGGTCCGGGGCTGTCAGGTCCACACCGGAAAACCCCAGACCCGAATAAACCATGGTGTGAAGCCTCTAGAGGTCCAGCCAGTCAGGGTCTTCTCTTCAATCATGGCTGCTTTGTTTCTCTGTGCAGCCTGCCCGAGTGAAGGCAAAAAAACCCAAAGCTTCTTCTATGCCTAAAGGGGTCACCCCCCCCCACAAAGATGTCAATCTGAAGGCAGCACTGAATGCAGCATGTACGCTGCATTCAGCCAAGATGTCCCCCATGTGTTTGTGATGATTTTATCCCTAAATACAGCCTGTGTGTAGTAAAATGTCAGGAGGGCATTACCAGCTCCAGGAGTCATCTCCTCCCTGGCGGCTATTCCCACCCCCTCCATCTCTGTTCCTCCCTGGCGGCTATTCCCACCCCCTCCATTTCTGTTCCTCCCTGGCGGCTATTCCCACCCCCTCCATTTCTGTTCCCTCCCTGGCGGCTATTCCCACCCCCTCCATCTCTGTCCCTCCCTGGCGGCTATTCCACCCCCCGTCTCTGTCCCTCCTGGCGCTATTCCGCCCCTCCGTCTCTGTCCCTCCCTGGCGGCTATTCCCGCCCCCTCCGTCTCTGTCCCTCCCTGGCGGCTATTCCCGCCCCCTCCATCTCTGTTCCTCCATGGCGGCTATTCCCGCCCCCTCCGCCTCTGTCCCTCCCTGGCGGCTATTCCCGCCCCCTCCGTCTCTGTTCCTCCCTGGCGGCTATTCCCGCCCCCTCTGTGTCTGTCCCTCCCTGGCGGCTATTCCCACTCCCTCCATCTCTGTCCCTCCCAGGCGGCTATTCCCACTCCCTCCATCTCTATCCCTCCCTGGCGGCTATTCCCACCCCTCCCCCCTCCCGCCTCTGTCCCTCCCTGGCGGCTATTCCCGCCCCCTCCGTCTCTGTCCCTCCCTGGCGGCTATTCCCGCCCCCTCCGTCTCTGTCCCTCCCTCTCCTCGCCGCCTCCTTGATGCCTTGTCAGCTTTCCTCGCTCTGCGTCTCCTTGTGCTCCCTCATGCAGGCACGGAGCGAGGTGTCGGCCGCACGCTCTGACAGCAGCAATTATTCCCGCCCTCCTCCATGTATAACACGGTCTATGTCTCCTCTCCTTGGACACTGTAATGGACGGCCTAGCCTGTGTCATCCGCTATATTATCCCCTGTGTCATCCGCTATATTATCCTCTGTGTCATCCGCTATATTATCCCCTGTGTCATCCGCTATATTATCCCCTGTGTCATCCGCTATATTATCCTCTGTGTCATCCGCTATATTATCCTCTGTGTCATCCGCTATATTATCCCTGTGTCATCCACTATATTATCCTGTGTCATCCGCTATATTATCCCCTGTGTCATCCGCTATATTATCCCCTGTGTCATCCGCTATATTATCCCCTGTGTCATCCGCAATATTATCCTCTGTGTCATCTGCTATATTATCCTCTGTATCATCCGCTATATTATCCCCTGTGTCATCCGCTATATTATCCCCTGTGTCATCCGCTATATTATCCCCTGTGTCATCCGCTATATTATCCCCAGTGTCATCCGCTATATTATCCTCAGTGTCATCCGCTATATTATCCCCTGTATCATCCGCTATATTATCCTGTGTCATCCGCTATATTATCCCCTGTGTCATCCACTATATTATCCCCTGTGTCATCCACTATATTATCCCCTGTGTCATCCGCTATATTATCCCCTGTGTCATCCGCTATATTATCCCCTGTGTCATCCACTATATTATCCCCTGTGTCATCCGCTATATTATCCCCTGTGTCATCCGCTATATTATCCCCTGTGTCATCCACTATATTATCCCCTGTGTCATCCGCTATATTATCCCCTGTGTCATCCACTATATTATCCCCTGTGTCATCCGCTATATTATCCCCTGTATCATCCGCTATATTATCCCCTGTGTCATCCGCTATATTATCCCCTGTGTCATCCGCTATATTATCCCCTGTGTCATCCGCTATATTATCCCCTGTGTCATCCGCTATATTATCCTCTGTATCATCCGCTATATTATCCCCTGTGTCATCCACTATATTATCCCCTGTATCATCCGCTATATTATCTTCTGTATCATCCGCTGTATCATCCGCTATATTATCCCCAGTGTCATCCGCTATATTATCCTCTGTGTCATCCGCTATATTATCCCCAGTGTCATCCACTATATTATCCTCTGTGTCATCCGCTATATTATCCCCTGTATCATCCGCAATATTATCCCCTGTGTCATCCGCTATATTATCCCCTGTGTCATCCGCTATATTATCCCCAGTGTCATCCGCTATATTATCCCCGTGTCATCCGCTATATTATCCCCTGTATCATCCGCATATTATCCCCTGTGTCATCCACTATATTATCCTCTGTGTCATCCACTATATTATCCCCTGTGTCATCCACTATATTATCCCCTGTATCATCTGCTATATTATCCTCTGTATCATCTCCGCTATATTATCCTCGTTGTCATCCGCTATATTATCCCCGTGTCATCCGCTATATTATACCCCTGTGTCATCCGCTATATTATCCTCTGTGTCATCCGCTATATTATCCCCTGTGTCATCCACTATATTATCCCCTGTATCATCCGCTATATTATCCCCTGTATCATCTGTTTACCTATTCTATCCCCTGTATCTATTATTATTATCCATCTCTGTATTCATCTCTTATCTATGTTATCCTCTGTTTCATCCCTACTATTATCATTTCCCTGTGTCATCCGTTATCATTATCCCTGTGTCATCCCTATATTATCCTCATGTGTATCCCTATATTATCCCTGTGTATCCACTATATCCTATCCTGTATCATCGCTTATATTATCCCCTGTATCCATCTGTATTATCCTTTATTTCCCGTATCCCTGATTATTATTAGTTATCATATCCTCTGTTATTCTCCTTTATCCTCAGTGTTATCCTCTGTATTATCCTTTATTTCCCCATATACCATGATTATCGTTAGTTATCCTGTATTCCCTGATTATCATTGTTATCTCTGTATCCTATAGTTTCCTCTGTATTATCCTGTATCCTCAGTGTTATCCTCTATATTATCCTGTATTTCCCATATCCATGATTATCATTGTTCTCCTGTATCCCCATGTATTATCCTCTGTATTATCCTTGTATCCTCAGGTTATCCTCTGTATTACCTGTATCCTCAGTGTTATTCTCTGTATTATCCTGTATTCTCCGTGTATCCTCTGATTATCGTTAGTTTCCTATCCCCTGTATTATCATCTGTATTATCCTGTATTCCTCAGTATTATCCTCTGTATTATTCTCTGTATTACCTGTATACTCAGTGTTATTCTCTGTATTATCCTGTATTTTCCTGTATCCCCTGATTATCGTTGTTATGCTTACTCCTCAGTGTTTATCCTCTGTATTATCCTGTATCCCTGTATTATCATCTGTATTACCTGTATCCTCAGTGTTATCCTCTGTATTACCTGTATCCTCAGTGTTATCCTCTGTATTATCCTGTATTTCCATATCCCCGTTATTGTTATTATCCTGTATCCCTGTATTATCCTCTGTGTTATCCTGTATCCTCGTGTTATCCTCTGTATTATCTGTTTTCCTGTATCCCCTGATTATCGTTCGTTTATCCTCTATTCCTGTATTATCCTCTGTATTTCCGTGTATCCTCAGTGTTATCCTCTGTATTACCCTGTATCCTCAGTGTTATCCTCTGTATTACCTTATCCTCATGTTATCCTCTGTATACCCTGTATCCTCAGTGTTATTCTCTGTATTATCCTGTATTTTCGTATCCCTGATATTGTCGGTATCTGTACCCTGTATTATCCTCTGTATTACCCGTATCCCCGTATTATCTCTGTATTACCCTGTATCCTCATGTTATCCTCTGTATTACCCTGTATCTCATGTATCCTCTGTATTATCCTCTGTATCCCTGTTACTCAGTGTTATCTCTGTATTATCCTTTATTTTTCTGTATACCCTGTATCCTCTGTATTACCTGTTCCCCTGTATTTTCCCGTATCCCTGATATCGTTCGGTATCCTTTATCCCTGTATTATCCTCTATATTACCTGTATCCTCGTATTCGTATCCTGATTATCGTTCGGTATCCTTTACCTGTTATCCTTAATTACCTGTATCCTCAGTGTTATTTTATTTCCGTATCCCCTGTTATCGTTCGGTATCCTTATCCCCTGTATCCTCAGGGTTATCCTCTATATTACCTGTATCCTCAGTGTTATCCTCTGATTATCCTCTATCCCTGTATTGTCTCTGTATACCCTGTATCCTCTGTATTTTCCCGTATCCCCTGATTATCGTTCGGTATCCTCTATCTCCTGTAATCTTTCTCTCCTCGCAGGTCTTGGGTCTGGATCTGTTTTTGGGGACGAGTGCCCGGTGGCCGTCTCTGTTTTGGGTCACGCTCGTCCCGGCCGCTCTACAATCCGTTTTGCTGCCGTTTTGCCCGGAGAGCCCTCGTTTCTTGTATATCGTGTGTGAGCAGGAGGGCCAGGCCCGAACCAGTAAGTGACCCTCTGTATGGGATATGTGATCCGCTGTGATCCTCTGTGTGGGATATGTGATCCGCTGTGATCCTCTGTGTGGGATATGTGATCCGCTGTGTGCCGCGCGTGGTGCATGTACGGATCACCGCATGGTTGGTTCCCGTCTCGCAGGTCTGCGGCGTCTCACCGGCCTCCTGGATGTCTCAGAAGATCTCGCAGAAATGAAGGAAGAGAAGAGACAGATGGACACACAACAGAAAGTCTCCATTCTGCAGATCTTCCGTTCTCGGACCTACAGACAACCCATAATTGTGGCCATTATCCTGCAACTCTCCCAACAGCTGTCTGGTATTAATGCGGTGAGCCGGCCCCGCCCCCTGCAGGGTGATACAGAAAGAAGGGAGCTGTGACCCCGCCCCCTGCAGGGCAATACAGAGAGAAGGGAGCTGTGACCCCGCCCCTGGAGGGTGACACAGATAGAAGGGAGCTGTGACCCCGCTCCTGCAGGGCGATACAGAAAGAAGGGAGCTGTGACCCCGCTGTGATGAATATTGGTAAGGAATATTGCCATATCCCCCATATTCCATCCCTCCCAGAAAGCAATTGGTAAGGCACATCTCACTCACAAAGAGATAAGCCCCAACCCTTGGAAGGCAGAGTAATTAGCACCTAGCTGCCAGCCAACAAGGCCACACAAAAGGAGCTCATCCTCACCTTTGATATGCAATCAGGTAGGTTATTGGAGCTTCCTCAGGACTGGGGTTTTGCCAAAAGGTGACACATCCAATATAAGTCTCTTTCTTCCCAGCAGACTGAACGGGGCCGTGACTATAACATTAATATCTCATAAGCCGTCCACCCTGTGATGCTATCGAATATAAAAATGAACTCTACATATCTAGACGGTGACAAGGCTGGTATTGACATGAATGTAGGATAACTGTAAGCCATCTAAACATGATATTGGCTACTAGGCTGCTACCAGAGTAGAGGAGTTTCATATCCAGACGAAGATAAAATCATAACTAAAAATATGAAAGTATTATCTTCCGTCTGCGATGCCCACGGACACGGCTAGGGAACATTATAGAATTTGGGTGTCTATATCTCCCATCAGAGGGGTGGGAATTGTGAGACAGCCCAGAGGTGTGAGATGGGTGGAGACAGGGGCAGCCCATAATGTATAAATATCATCTGCCCCATATCCACCTTGTATTTCATCTGAATGGGCATTTTTCCACCAAGGCCAGAGATTACCCCAGGAACAGATTGGTGCCACGCCGCCCTTGTGGTGCCATCAGCACTAAGGTAACTGCTCACATGTGTGTAATTCTGTGTATTCCATTCCTCCTTCTATTGGCATATCTGACTGTAATATTTGTAACATCTGAATAATAACTGTAAATATTAATATCTAGTGTACCATTAGGGTGATTAAATATATAAATGTAATCTTGAGTTGCTCTTTTTATCTTGATCACGATTCCCCACGTCCGTGTGCTCATATAACGCTCCCTGGGTTGGTTTCTGACCCAATATAAGCCCGACCACGGACCGGACTTATATTAAACCAGAAGCTGGTGGCAGCATTTGTGCTTGGGGTTATTCAGGGCCTCTGGCAGTGACGGGGTGCAGGAGATTATATGTGCTTCTGGCTGCAGGCTAGAAGGCATATACCACACTCACTGAGAGGTGCCTTAATAAACCAGCACAGGCAAGGCAGCTGCGGCCCTTCTTTATCCTCAGGCAGTTCTCTGACTGACCTGGGTCTAACAGGAGGCGCTGTGGAGCTGCCAGGTTCAGGTCACGATTCACCACAAGTGGTGGCAGCGGTGGGATCAAGATAATAGTGTTGTGGACCCAACTCCCTAACACTAAGGGCTGCTGGCAGTAGCTTTTGATGTCGGGTCCTAAGATCAACTCAACACTAGACAGTCAGAGTGCAAATATAAGGTGTGTGGGTGCATCAGGTTGCAGCTGTGTGTCAGTGACCAGGAGGTGCTAAACTGGCCCAGAGTACCAGGAGCCAAGCGCTGCAGAGGGCACTTGCTGCGGCTGATAAGTGAGAGGTGGTGGAGGACACTGTTGGTCTAGGCGAGGAGGAGCCCAGGCATGGGTCCTCAAGGAGCCAATCCCCAGTGGTCGACTCTGCAGTGGGGCAAGTACCCCCTGTCCTCAGCCCCGCAGTGGGCAGATCACCACCTGCTGGTCGCTCCAGCCAGATGGGCTCGGATGCCCTTTTTCGAGCTGCCCTGGCTCGACTTGTAGCTGGAGACCAGAGCACCTACGAGACACTCATGGCTGCTGCAGAACGACGTGAGGCTGTGGAGCGCGAAGCTGCAGAACGACATGCAGAGCGCGAAGCTGCAGAGCGACGTGAGGCTGCAGAGCGTGAAGCTACAGAGCGCCGTGAGGCTGCAGCGCGCCAGCACCAGCTCACCTTGGCTCAGCTCGGGATCTCGCAGCCTGTTCCAGCCAACCAGGAGCCCAAGCCACCGAAGGTCCGAGTTGAGAACTTTCCCCTTCTGGAGGCAGGCGGAGACCTGGATTCTTTTCTGCTGGCCTTTGAGCAGACCTGCAGGCAGTACAACCTGGACTCAGGCCAGTGGGCCCAGTACCTGACCCCCCGTCTGAGGGGTGACGCCCTGAAAGCCTTGGAGGACTTCCCTGCCGGAGAGCTGCAGGATTATGCGAGCATCAAGAAGGCCCTGATCCGACAGTTCAACCTCACCCCGGAGTCCTACCGCAAGAAGTTCCGGAGGCTGCAGAGGGGTCCAAAGGATACCTGGACCGACCACATGGGGCCCTCCTGAGAGCAGCTGACCACTGGATCAAAGGTTTGGAGCGCAGCACAGCCCAGGAGATCCAGGAGTTGTTTGTGATGGAGCAATTCCTGTGGAACTGTCCGAGGACCCGAAACAGTTCATCCGCGACCGGAAACCGAAGGGGCCTGTGAGACAGCGGTCCTGGCAGACGAGTACACCAACAACCGAGTACCTGAGACCAGGAGGACCAGCAGCAGCACCTGGAGAGGGGGTAAGACCAACCCTGCACCCGTGACCCCGGCCCCCAGAATGCAGGGGGCAGCCCCTCTATTACCCCCTGTTCCCCTCTGCAGCAGAACCCAGACGGTGTCATCTCTGCAACCAACCAGGACACTTCAAGGCCATGTGTCCTCAGCGCCATAAGACACCGTCCCCAAAAACGGCCACTGTTTTGTGTGTGGGTGGGGGTGGTGTTAGGTCCCTGGACAATTTTCAACCCGTCACCATAGGCTGCTCAGTGGCCATGGGACTGCGGGACACTGGCGCAGAGATGACTTTGGTGCGACCAGAGATGGTTTCCCCCCAGGACTTGATCCCCGGAAAGTCCCTCGCCGTCTCCGGAATTGGAGGCGTGGAACCACCATTGCCTGTTGCCAGGGTTTATCTGGACTGGGGTGCGGGGAGGGGAGTGAGGGAGGTGGGGGTCTCTGCTAATATTCCGGAGAATGTATTGCTTGGGTCAGACTTGGGGCGGCCATTGTCCAAGTATGTGGCCACTGACCCCCCAGTTCTGATCCACCAGAATATGTACTGTCCAATATTGGGAGTGTTGATGGGGATGATGTTATTAATGATGATGTTATTATTGATGATGTTTGCAGTGACACTCCACACAACACAGCACACAAAGGGCTGACAGGGAGGGGGGAGTAAGATAAAGAGAATTGTAGAATGGCCTTAGGCCAGGATCAGCCAGCTCACCTTTTGTTCTCAGAGGGCAGACAGAGGGGGCTGAGAGCTGCAGAAGGAGCAGACACAGATGGCTGTGACACTGCTCTCTGCTGTAATCAGCCAGGTATTGTAGCCAAGGAGTCAGCGGTCGAGGTCGGAGTACCCACAGGGAATGTGGTGCTGCCAGGTAAGGCCCAGACGCTGAGATCTGAGGAGCTGCAAGGGGGGGAACATGTCGGGGAGTATGGGGCTGTCACAGGAGAAGTGAAGCCACCAGGTGAGATCCCAGGGCAGGAACCACCCACCACCGGGATGTCAGGAGGCCAGGATAGTCCGTCTGAACCGGCGACTTGGTCAGGAGCGGAGGGGAAGCAGGCATTGCCCATGGTTACAGCAGCCATAGCTGCTGTCACCAGGAGTGGGGGTGCTGGAGCCCAGGGAGCCTCGCGGAGGTCCGACGGCTTCCCTCCTTCAGACCAAGTGGCCGCGGAGTTAGACGGAGGCCAGGAGACAGGTCCCGGGGAACTGACTAAGGACAAGGTGGTCCCATCCACTCTGGCCACGTCAAGTCAGGAGTTTCAGGCTGCGTTGGAAGCAGATGACAGCCTGAAAGCTCTTAAGGAACAGGCGGCACAGCCTCCCCTGGAGTCGGACCGCGAGCGGGTGGTCTTGGACCAGGGACGGCTGTACTGAGAAACGGTCAAGCAGGGCTCACCGGAGGCGTGGCCCAGGGACCGATAGCTAGTGGTACCCTATCCATTCAGGGCAGAGTTGTTGCGGGTTGCGCATGAGATTCCGATGGCCGGACACCTGGGGATCGCCAAGACCAGGTCCAGGCTCTCCCAGCATTTCTACTGGCCTAAGTTGGGGACCCACGTGGCCGCCTACTGCCGTTCGTGTGATACCTGTCAACGAGTGGGTAAGGTGGGGCGGCACCCTAAAGCGCCCCTGGTCAACCTGCCAATCATTGACGAGCCTTTACGGAGGGTGGTGGTAGATCTGATTGGACCGCTGTCCACTACCAGTCCCTCTGGGAAACGCTTCATCCTAACGGTAGTGGACTATGCCACACGGTACCCAGAAGCGGTAGCCTTGTCATCCATCCGGGCTGACAAGGTGGCCACCGCTTTGCTGGAGATTTTCTCCCGAGTGGGTTTTCCCCAAGAAATGCTCACTGACCGGGGGACCCAATTCATGTCGCAGCTGATGGAGTCCCTCTGTCGGCAAACACAGGTGCAACAGCTGAAGGCCAGTCCGTATCATCCACAGACGAATGGTCTGTGTGAACGGTTCAATGGCACTCTGAAGCAGATGCTGAGGATGCTGGTCGACTCCCATGGGAATGATTGGGAGCGGTATCTGCCGCACCTGCTGTTTGCCTACCGGGAGGTTCCCCAGGCCTCAACAGGGTTCTCGCCCTTTGAGCTCCTGTATGGACGACGTGTGCGGGGGCCCCTGGCCTTAGTGAAAGAAGCTTGGGAAGGGGACTTGGCTGCCCCCGGAGTGTCAGTTGTTGAATATGTCATGCGCTTCCGGGACAAAATGCAGGCCTTGACGCAGCTGGTACACGACAACATGGAGCAAGCCCAGGCCGACCAGAAGCGGTGGTACGACCAGAACGCTTGTGAGAGGACCTACCAGGTGGGTCAGAAGGTGTGGGTACTGGTCCCTGTACTGCAGAACAAGCTTCAGGCAGCCTGGGAAGGCCCATATCTCGTGCACCAGCAGCTCAACACTGTGACGTACCTGGCCCACCCCAAGGACCAAAAAGCAAGTGATGTCTTTCCTTGGGACTGCTGGGTACTATAGGAGGTTCGTTCCACACTATAGTGCCCTGGCGAAGCCCCTGACGGACCTCACCAGGGCAAAGCTGCCATCGGCGGTCAACTGGACCGCTGATTGCGAGGCGGCCTTCCACGCACTTAAGGCTGCCCTCTCCAACTCCCCGGTACTACAAGCCGCCGACTTTGCACGGCCGTTTGTGGTACAGACCGACGCCAGCGACTTTGGCCTCGGGGCGGTGCTCAGCCAGGTTGACACCACAGGTCAGGAACATCCTGTTTTGTACCTGAGCAAGAAGCTATTGCCGAGAGAGGTGGCCTACTCCACGATGGAAAAGGAATGTCTGGCAATTGTGTGGGCCCTGCAGCGTCTGCAGCCATACTTGTACGGACGCCACTTCATCGTGGAAACGGACCACAACCCCCTCAGCTGGTTACACTCGGTCTCTGGGACGAATGGGAGGTTGCTGCGCTGGAGCCTTGCGCTCCAGCAATACGACTTCGCCATTTGCCACAGGAGGGGCCGGGACCACGGTAATGCTGATGGGTTGTCCCGACGAGGGGAGGTAGCGGACGGGCGTGCGGGGGAACACAGGAATGTGCTACCCCCTAGCGCCCTCTAAGAGGGGGAGGATCCCACCGCTGCCACCACTTGTGGTGAAATCGCGACCACCGAACCTGGCAGCTCCACAGCGCCTCCTGTTAAACCCAGGTCAGCCAGAGAACTGCCTGAGGATAAAGAAGGGCCGCAGCTGCCTTGCCTGTGCTGGTTTATTAAGGCACCTCTCAGTGAGTGTGGTATGTCTTCTAGCCCGCAGCTGGAAGCACATATAATCTCCTGCACCCCGTCACTGCCAGAGGCCCTGAATAACCCCAAGCACAAATGCTGCCACCAGCTTCTCGTTTAATATAAGTCCGGTCCGTGGTCGGGATTATATTGGGTCAGAAACCAACCCGGGTAGCGTTATATGAGCACACGGACGTGGGGAATCGTGATCAAGATAAAAAGAGCAACTCAAGATTACATTTATATATTTAATCACCCTAATGGTGCACTAGATATTAATACTCAGTTATTATTCAGATGTTACAAATATTACAGTCAGATATGCCAATAAAAGGAGGAATGGAATACACAGAATTACATACACATGTGAGCAGTTACCTTAGTGCTGATGGCACCACAAGGGCGGCGTGATGCCAATCTGTTCCTGGGGTAATCTCTGGCTTTGGTGGAAAAATGCCCATTCAGAAGAAATACAAGGTGGAGATGGGGCAGATGATTTTTATACATTATGGGCTGACCCCTGTCTCCACCCATCTCACAGCTCTGGGCTGTCTCACAATTCCCACCCCTCTGAGGGGAGATATGGACACCCAGATTCTATAAGCTGACCTAGCCGTGTCCGTGGGCATCGCAGATGGAAGATAATACTTTCATATTTTTAGTTATGATTTTATCTTCGTCTGGATATGAAACATGGCTACTCTGGTAACAGCCTAGTAGCCAATATCATGTTTAGATGGCTTCCAGTCGTCCTACATTCATGTGAATACCAGCCTTGTCACCGTCTAGATATGTAGAGTTCATTTTTATATTCGATAGCATCACAGGGTGGACGGCTTATGAGATATTAATGTTATAGTCACGGCTCCGTTCAGTCTGCCTGGGAAGAAAGAGACTTATATTGGACGTGTCACCTTTTGGCAAAACCCCAGTCCTGAGGAAGCTGCATACACCTACCTGATTGCATATCAAAGGTGAGGATGAGCTCCTTTTGTGTGGCCTTGTTGGCTGGCAGCTAGGTGCTAATTACTCTGCCTTCCAAGGGTTGGGGCTTATCTCTTTGTGAGTGAGATGTGCCTTACCAATTGCTTTCTGGGAGGAATGGAATATGGGGGATATGGCAATATTCCTTACCAATATTCATCACACCCGCCCCCTGCAGGGTGATACAGAAAGAAGGGAGCTGTGACCCCTCCCCCTGCAGGTGATACAGATAGAAGGGAGCTGTGACCCCGCCCCCTGCAGAGTGATACAGATAGAAGGGAGCTGTGACCCCGCCCCCTGCAGGGCGATACAGATAGAAGGGAGCTGTGACCCCACCCCCTGCAGGGTGATACAGAAAGAAGGGAGCTGTGACCCCCACCCCCTGCAAGGTGATACAGAAAGAAGGGAGCTGTGACCCCTCCCCTGCAGAGTGATACAGATAGAAGGGAGCTGTGACCCCACCCCTGCAGAGTGATACAGATAGAAGGGAGCTGTGACCCCACCCTGCAGGTGATACAGATAGAAGGGAGCTGTGACCCCACCCTGCAGGGTGATACAGATAGAAGGGAGCTGTGACCCCGCCCCCTGCAGAGTGATACAGACAGAAGGGAGATGTGACCCCGCCCCCTGCAGGTTGATACAGATAGAAGGGAGCTGTGACCCCACCCCCTGAAGGGTGATACAGATAGAAGGGAGCTGTGACCCCTCCCCCTGCAGGGTAATACAGATAGGAGGGAGCTGTGACCCCTCCCCTGCAGGGTGATACGGAGAAAGGGGAGCTGTGACCCCACCCCCTGAAGGGTGATACAGAAGAAGGGAGCTGTAACCCCGCCCCCTGCAGGGCAATACACATAGAAGAGAGCTGTGCCCCCACCCCCTGCAGGGTGATACAGATAGAAGGGAGCTGTGACCCCGCCCCCTGCAGGGTGATACTGATAGAAGGGAGCTGTGACCCCTCCCTGCAGGGTGATACAGAGAGAAGGGAGCTGTGACCCCGCCCCCTGCAGGGTAATACAGAATGAAGGGAGCTGTAAACCCGCCCCCTGCAGGGTGATACAGAAAGAAGGGAGCTGTGACCCCAACCCCTGAAGGGTGATACAGAAAGAAGGGAGCTGTGACCTCGCCCCCTGCAGGGCAATACACATAGAAGAGAGCTGTGTCCCCGCCCCCTGCAGGGTGATACAGATAGAAGAGAGCTGTGTCCCCGCCCCCTGCAGGGTGATACAGATAGAAGGGAGCTGTGACCCCGCCCCCTGCAGGGTGATACAGATAGAAGGGAGCTGTGACCCCCGCCCCCTGCAGGGTGATACTGAATAGAAGGGAGCTGTGACCCCTCCCCTGCAGGGTGATACAGAGAGAAGGGAGCTGTGACCCCGCCCCCTGCAGAGTGATACAGAAAGAAGGGAGCTGTAACCCCGCCCCCTGCAGGGTGATACAGAAAGAAGGGAGCTGTGACCCCGCCCCCTGCAGAGGCAATACACAGTAGAGAAGGAGCTGTAACCCCCGCCCCCTGCAGAGTGATACAGATAGAAGGGAGCTGTGACCCCGCCCCCTGCAGGGTGATACAGATTAAAGGGAGCTGTGACCCCTCCCCCTGCAGGTGATACAGAAAGAAGGGAGCTGTAACCCCGCCCCCTGCAGGGTGATACAGAAAGAAGGGAGCTGTGACCCCGCCCCCTGCAGGGCAATATACACATAGAAGAGAGCTGTGACCCCCGCCCCCTGCAGAGTGATACAGATAGAAGGGAGCTGTGACCCCTCCCCTGCAGGGTGATACAGATAGAAGGGAGCTGTGACCCCGCCCCCTGCAGGGTGATACAGAAAGAAGGGAGCTGTGACCCCGCCCCCTGCAGGGCAATAAACATAGAAGGGAGCTGTGACCCCGCCCCCTGCAGGGTGATACAGATAGAAGGGAGCTGTGACCCTGCCCCCTGCAGTGTGATACAGATAGAAGGGAGCTGTGACCCCGCCCCCTGCAGGGTAATACAGAAAGAAGGGAGCTGTGACCCCGCCCCCTGCAGGGGTGATAGGATAAGAAGAGGGAGCTGTGACCCCGCCCCCTGCAGGGTGATACAGATAGAAGGGAGCTGTGACCCCCCCCTGCAGGGTGATACAGAGAGAAGGGAGATGTGACCCCTCCCCCTGCAGGGTGATACAGATAGAAGGGAGCTGTGACCCTTCCCCCTGCAGGTGATACAGATAGAAGAGAGCTGTGACCCCTCCCCTGCAGGGTGATACAGATAGAAGGGAGCTGTGACCCCCCCCCTGCAGGGTGATACAGATAGAAGGGAGCTGTGACCCCCCCCTGCAGGGTGATACAGATAGAAGGGAGCTGTGACCCCACCCCTGCAGGGTGATACAGATAGAAGGGAGCTGTGACCCCGCCCCTGCAGAGTGATACAGATAGAAGGGAGCTGTGACCCCGCCCCTGCAGGGTGATACAGATAGAAGGGAGCTGTGACCCCTCCCCTGCAGGGTGATACAGATAGAAGGGAGCTGTGACCCCTCCCCTGCAGGTTGATACAGATAGAAGGGAGCTGTGACCCCACCCCCTGCAAGGTGATACAGATAGAAGGGAGCTGTGACCCCGCCCCTGCAAGTGATACAGATAGAAGGGAGCTGTGACCCCCGCCCCCTGCAGGTGATACAGATAGAAGGGAGCTGTGACCCCTCCCCTGCAGGGTGATACAAGAAAAGGGAGCTGTGACCCCGCCCCTGCAGGGTGATACAGATAGAAGGGAGCTGTGACCCCCCCCTCTGCAGGGTGATACAGATAGAAGGGAGCTGTGACCGCACCCCCTGCAGGGTGATACAGATAAAAGGGAGCTGTGACCCCGCCCCCTGCAGGGTGATACAGATAGAAGGGAGCTGTGACCCCCCCCTTCTGCAGGGTGATACAGATAGAAGGGAGCTGTGACCGCACCCCCTGCAGGGTGATACAGATAGAAGGGAGCTGTGACCCCGCCCCCTGCAGGGTGATACAGATAGAAGGGAGCTGTGACCCCCCCCTTCTGCAGGGTGATACAGATAGAAGGGAGCTGTGACCGCACCCCCTGCAGGGTGATACAGATAGAAGGGAGCTGTGACCCCGCCCCCTGCAGGGTGATGCTGATAGAAGGGAGCTGTGACCCCGCCCCTTTGCAGGGTGATACAGATAGAAGGGAGCTGTGACCCCGCCCCCTGCAGGGCGATACAGGATGGAAGGGAGCTGTGACCGTCCCCCTGCGGGTGATACAGATAGAAGGGAGCTGTGACCTCACCCCTGCAGGGTGATACAGATAGAAGGGAGCTGTGACCCCGTCCCCTGCAGAGTGATACAGACAGAGGGGAGCTGTGACCCCGCCCCTGCAGGGTGATACAGATAGAAGGGAGTTGTGACCCCTCCCCCTGCAGGTGATACAGAGAGAAGGGAGCTGTGACCCCTCCCCTGCAGGGTGATACAGATAGAAGGGAGCTGTGGACCCCCCCCTGCAGGGTGATACAGATAGAAGGGAGCTGTGACCCCGCCCCCTGCAGGGTGATACAGATAGAAGGGAGCTGTGACCCCACCCCTGCAGGGTGATACAGAAGAAGGGAGCTGTGACCTCACCCCTGCAGAGTGATACAGATAGAAGGGAGCTGTGACCCCAGCCCCTGCAGGGTGATACAGAGAGAAGGGAGCTGTGACCTCACCCCTGCAGGGTGATACAGATAGAAGGGAGCTGTGACCCCGCCCCCTGCAGGGTGATACAGATAGAAGGGAGCTGTGACCTCGCCCCCTGCAGGGTGATACAGAGAGAAGGGAGCTGTGACCCCGCCCCTGCAGGGTGATACAGATAGAAGGGAGCTGTGACCCCGCCCCCTGCAGGGTGATACAGATAGAAGGGAGCTGTGACCCCGCCCCCTGCAGGGTGATACGGATAGAAGGGAGCTGTGATCCCACCCCCTGCAGGGTGATACTGATAGAAGGGAGCTGTGACCCCGCCCCCTGCAGAGTGATACAGATAGAAGGGAGCTGTGACCCCGCCCCCTGCAGGTGATACAGATAATTATTGGTCACTTTGTCATTCTCTTTGTTTTGTGCAGATCTTCTATTACTCCACGGACATCTTCTCTAAGGCGGGGGTGGAGCAGCCGATCTATGCCACCATCGGCGCAGGGATCGTGAACACCGCCTTCACTGTGGTGTCGGTGAGTTGGACTTGGGAGGGGTTTTGTCTTCTTACTATAATGACGGTAACAGTACTTGTGGGTGCCCCCATCATCATCCATGAGCTGCGCCTTATAGACTAATGTAGAGGTCTGTAGCAGGTGGAAGCATCTGCCCCGCAGCCTCAGTCCTCAGGACCCCGCCTTATAGACTTATGTAGAGGTCTGGAGCAGGTGGGAGCATCTGCCCCGCAGCCTCAGTCCTCAGGACCCCGCCTTATAGACTAATATAGAGGTCTGGAGCAGGTGGAAGCATCTGCCCTGCAGCCTCAGTCCTCAGGACCCCGCCTTATAGACTTATGTAGAGGTCTGGAGCAGGTGGAAGCATCTGCCCCGCAGCCTCAGTCCTCAGGACCCCGCCTTATAGGCTTATGTAGAGGTCTGGAGCAGGTGGGAGCATCTGCCCCGCAGCCTCAGTCCTCAGGACCCCGCCTTATAGACTAATATAGAGGTCTGGAGCAGGTGGAAGCATCTGCCCTGCAGCCTCAGTCCTCAGGACCCCGCCTTATAGACTTATGTAGAGGTCTGGAGCAGGTGGGATCATCTGCCCTGCAGCCTCAGTCCTCAGGACCCCGCCTTATAGACTTATGTAGAGGTCTGGAGCAGGTGGGAGCATCTGCCCCGCAGCCTCAGTCCTCAGGACCCCGCCTTATAGGCTTATGTAGAGGTCTGGAGCAGGTGGAAGCATCTGCCCCGCAGCCTCAGTCCTCAGGACCCCGCCTTATAGACTAATGTAGAGGTCTGGAGCAGGTGGGAGCATCTGCACCGCAGCCTCAGTCCTCAGGACCCCGCCTTATAGACTAATGTAGAGGTCTGGAGCAGGTAGGAGCATCTGCCCCGCAGCCTCAGTCCTCAGGACCCCGCCTTATAGGCTTATGTAGAGGTCTGGAGCAGGTGGAAGCATCTGCCCCGCAGCCTCAGTCCTCAGGACCCCGCCTTATAGACTAATGTAGAGGTCTGGAGCAGGTAGGAGCATCTGCCCCGCAGCCTCAGTCCTCAGGACCCCGCCTTATAGACTTATGTAGAGGTCTGGAGCAGGTAGGAGCATCTGCCCCGCAGCCTCAGGACCCCGCCTTATAGACTAACGTAGAGGTCTGGAGCAGGTGGGAGCATCTGCACCGCAGCCTCAGTCCTCAGGACCCCGCCTTATAGACTTATGTAGAAGTCTGGAGCAGGTGGAAGCATCTGCCCCGCAGCCTCAGTCCTCAGGACCCCGCCTTATAGACTTATGTAGAGGTCTGGAGCAGGTGGGAGCATCTGCCCCGCAGCCTCAGTCCTCAGGACCCCGCCTTACAGACTTATGTAGAAGTCTGGAGCAGGTGGAAGCATCTGCCCCGCAGCCTCAGTCCTCAGGACCCCGCCTTACAGACTTATGTAGAGGTCTGGAGCAGGTGGGAGCATCTGCACCGCAGCCTCAGTCCTCAGGACCCGGCCTTATAGACTTATGTAGAGGTCTGGAGCAGGTGGGAGAATCTGCCCCGCAGCCTCAGTCCTCAGGACCCCGCCTTACAGACTTATGTAGAAGTCTGGAGCAGGTGGAAGCATCTGCCCCGCAGCCTCAGTCCTCAGGACCCCGCCTTACAGACTTATGTAGAGGTCTGGAGCAGGTGGGAGCATCTGCACCGCAGCCTCAGTCCTCAGGACCCCGCCTTATAGACTTATGTAGAGGTCTGGAGCAGGTGGGAGAATCTGCCCCGCAGCCTCAGTCCTCAGGACCCCGCCTTATAGGCTTATGTAGAGGTCTGGAGCAGGTGGGAGCATCTGCCCCGCAGCCTCAGTCCTCAGGACCCCGCCTTATAGACTTATGTAGAGGTCTGGAGCAGGTGGAAGCAGCTGCCCCGCAGCCTCAGTCCTCAGGACCCCCGCCTTATAGACTTATGTAGAGGTCTGGAGCAGGTGGGAGCATCTGCCCCGCAGCCTCAGTCCTCAGGACCCCGCCTTATAGACTAATGTAGAGGTCTGGAGCAGGTGGGAGCATCTGCACCGCAGCCTCAGTCCTCAGGACCACCCGCCTTATAGACTAATGTAGAGGTCTGGAGCAGGTGGGAGCATCTGCCCCGCAGCCTCAGTCCTCAGGACCCCGCCTTATAGACTTTTTGTAAAGGTCTGGAGCAGGTGGGAGCATCTGCCCCGCAGCCTCAGTCCTCAGGACCCCGCCTTATAGACTTATGTAGAGGTCTGGAGCAGGTGGGAGCATCTGCCCCGCAGCCTCAGTCCTCAGGACCCGCCCTTATAGACTTAATGTAGAGGTCTGGAGCAGGTGGGAGCATCTGCCCCCACAGCCTCAGTCCTCAGGACCCCGCCTTATAGGCTTATGTAGAGGTCTGGAGCAGGTGGGAGCATCTGCCCCGCAGCCTCAGTCCTCAGGACCCCGCCTTATAGACTTATGTAGAGGTCTGGAGCAGTGGGAAGCATCTGCCCCGCAGCGTCAGTCCTCAGGACCCCTCCTTATAGACTTATGTAAGAGGTCTGGTGCAGGTGGAAGCAGCTGCCTCGCAGCCTCAGTCCTCAGGACCCGCCTTATAGACTTATGTAGAGGTCTGGAGCAGGTGGAAGCATCTGCCCCGCAGCCTCAGTCCCAGGACCCCCGCCTTATAGACTTATGTAGAGGTCTGGAGCAGGTGGAAGCATCTGCCCCGCAGCCTCAGTCCTCAGGACCCCGCCTTATAGACTTATGTAGAGGTCTGGAGCAGGTGGAAGCATCTGCCCCGCAGCCTCAGTCCTCAGGACCCCGCCTTATAGACTTATGTAGAGGTCTGGAGCAGGTGGGAGCATCTGTCCCGCAGCCTCAGTCCTCAGGACCCCCGCCTTATAGACTATGTAGAGGTCTGGAGCAGGTGGAAGCATCTGCCCCGCAGCCTCAGTCCTCAGGACCCTGCCTTATAGACTTTTAATGTAGAGGTCTGGAGCAGGTAGGAGCATCTCCCCGCAGCCTCAGTCCTCAGGACCCCACCTTACAGACTTATGTAGAGGTCTGGAGCAGGTGGGAGCATCTGCCCCGCAGCCTCAGTCCTCAGGACCCCGCCTTACAGACTTATGTAGAGGTCTGGAGCAGGTGGGAGCATCTGCCCCGCAGCCTCAGTCCTCAGGACCCCGCCTTATAGACTAATGTAGAGGTCTGGAGCAGGTGGGAGCATCTGCCCCCACAGCCTCAGTCCTCAGGACCCCGCCTTATAGGCTTATGTAGAGGTCTGGAGCAGGTGGGAGCATCTGCCCCGCAGCCTCAGTCCTCAGGACCCCCTTATAGACTTATGTAGAGGTCTGGAGCAGGTGGAAGCATCTGCCCCGCAGCGTCAGTCCTCAGGACCCCTCCTTATAGACTTATGTAGAGGTCTGGTGCAGGTGGAAGCAGCTGCCTCGCAGCCTCAGTCCTCAGGACCCCGCCTTATAGACTTATGTAGAGGTCTGGAGCAGGTGGAAGCATCTGCCCCGCAGCCTCAGTCCCCAGGACCCCGCCTTATAGACTTATGTAGAGGTCTGGAGCAGGTGGAAGCATCTGCCCCGCAGCCTCAGTCCTCAGGACCCCGCCTTATAGACTTATGTAGAGGTCTGGAGCAGGTGGAAGCATCTGCCCCGCAGCCTCAGTCCTCAGGACCCCGCCTTATAGACTTATGTAGAGGTCTGGAGCAGGTGGGAGCATCTGTCCCGCAGCCTCAGTCCTCAGGACCCTGCCTTATAGACTAATGTAGAGGTCTGGAGCAGGTGGAAGCATCTGCCCCGCAGCCTCAGTCCTCAGGACCCTCCTTATAGACTTTATGTAGAGGTCTGGAGCAGGTAGGAGCATCTCCCCCGCAGCCTCAGTCCTCAGGACCCCACCTTACAGACTTATGTAGAGGTCTGGAGCAGGTGGGAGCATCTGCCCCGCAGCCTCAGTCCTCAGGACCCCGCCTTACAGACTTATGTAGAGGTCTGGAGCAGGTGGGAGCATCTGTCCCGCAGCCTCAGTCCTCAGGGCCCCGCCTTATAGGCTTATGTAGAGGTCTGGAGCAGGTGGAAGCAGCCACTCCACGGCCTCAGTCCTCAGGACCCCGCCTTATAGACTTATGTAGAGGTCTGGAGCAGGTGGAAGCAGGCACTCCATGGCCTGCTCCAGACCTCTACATAAGTCTATAAGGCGGGGTCCTGGGGACTGATTCCATGGGACAGCAGCTTCCACTTGCTCTAAAACTCTACATAAGGTGGACAGCCAGCGTTCATAAACCTTCCCCCTCGTGGTTTCTGTGTGATACAGAGACAGCTTTCCCTCTCTCCCCTCCCCCTCCTTCAGGTAATTAGTACAAGCCTAAGGTATGCTAGAGTTGAAAGAATGCTAGTTTATGGCCCTGTAGACAAGAAAACCATTCCACATTCCTTTGTCTTCTAAGCAGAGTATAATACAAAATAATATTGTTGTACCGTGTTAGCCAGAAAAATCGATGTAAATACTTAAGTCCCAAAAAAAAGGGTTGAGAGGGTTCTAAGCAAAAACACTTTAAAGCCACATGACACATTAGTAACTGGACGATGAAAATCATATTTTCAGAGTCCACACATCCTGGTGAACACATAGCATCGTTCTGCTTCACTGAGGGATTACCAGAATCCTAAGAAATTAATTTCTGCCTATCAGCAAATGGCAGCCATATGATGTCTGGTCTCTATCAAAGGGTAAATTCATAAGCAGAAAACTAAAAACCACGATTCCGTGCAGCCTCCCGTTACCAGTAACAGAGGTCCAATCAGCCTGATATGTGATTGGTGGTGGCAGCGTATTGTTATTGTGGGCTCGGTGGTGACTGGACCGAGATGTATATATATTACAAGCTGGGACTGGTGATTATATATATATATACACATTCTGTCACGTCAAGCGCCTCAATATTCTGCATAAATCAGAGCAGCTGCACTCATTTCCTTATCCTCTGTCAATACCCTGATCGGCCAGCAGGATAAGGGGGCGCCAGAGAG
Source organism: Allobates femoralis (assembly GCA_033576535.1). Lineage (NCBI taxonomy): Eukaryota > Metazoa > Chordata > Amphibia > Anura > Aromobatidae > Allobates > Allobates femoralis. The sequence goes on along the minus strand of JARQOC010000004.1, from coordinate 35,453,053 downwards.
CTGTGTGTTCATGACAGTCTATAAGGCGAGGTCCTGGGGACTGAGGCCGCAGAGCGTCTGCTTCCACTTGCTCCAGACCCCACATCTGACCAGGGAGGGAGAGAAAACAAGATTTACCTATTTCTTACACATATGGAGGGAGGCCGTCAGACTATGATGGAGACCCCCCATCCCACCATTATTGGGGGCCCATTTGCTCCCCTTCCTTCCTGTCGCCTCTGCACTACTTTTGGTTTAGTTTCTCGATATTTATAATTTACTATAACGTCTCCACTTTCCCTGTAGCTCTTCCTGGTGGAGCGCGCCGGACGCCGGACCCTGCACCTCGTGGGACTAGCTGGGATGATCACGTGTGCAATACTAATGACAGCGGCTATGGTGCTGCAGGTGAGACTGACGTGCCTGCACAGGGCTGATGTCACCAGTGGGTGCGATCACTAAGAAAAGCCTCCTCCCCATCTGACCTGACAACTCATCTGTGTGACCTTCCGACGGCCCGCCCCCGCGACCAGCCGACGGCCCGCCCCCGCGACCAGCCGACGGCCCGCCCCCGCGACCTGCCGACGGCCCGCCCCCGCGACCAGCCAATGGCCCGCCCCCGCGACCAGCCGACGGCCCGCCCTGTGACCAGCCGATGGCCCGCCCCCGGCAACCTTCCAACGGCCCGCCCTGTGACCAGCCGATGGCCCGCAACCTGCCGACAGCCCGTCCCTGCGACCTTCTGACGGCCCGCCCCCGCGACCTTCCGACGGCCCGCCCTGCGACCAGCCGATGGCCTGCGACCTGCTGACGGCCCGCCCCCGCGACCTTCCGACGGCCCGCCCTGCGACCAGCCGATGGCCCGCGACCTACTGACGGCCCGCCCCCGCGACCTTCCGACGGCCCGCCCTGCGACCAGCCGATGGCCCGTGAGCTGCCGACGGCCCGCCCCCGCGACCTGCCGACGGTCCGCCCCCTATGAGGAGTGAGGTCCTGATCACAAGAGCTTACAATCTATGAGGAGAGAGGATCCTGATCACAAGAGCTTACAATCTATGAGGAGTGAGGACCTGATCACAAGAGCTTACAATCTATGAGGAGTGAGGTCCTGATCACAAGAGCTTACAATCTATGAGGAGGGAGGTCCTGATCACAAGAGCTTACAATCTATGAGGAGTGAGTTTCTGATCACAAGAGCTTACAATCTATGAGGAGTGAGGGCCTGATCACAAGAGCTTACAATCTATGAGGAGTGAGGGCGGTGGAGAACTGTGGAGATGATGGGTAGGTGATAGACAGAGTTGAGGGAAGATAGTTAGACAAGTGAGGTGAGGGGATAGGCCAGTCTAAAGAGATGTTTTTAAGGCTCGCTTAAAACTATTGGTATTGGGAATTAATTGAATTTTTTTGGTAACCAGTTCCAGGGAATTGGTGCAGCTCATGAGAAGTCTTGGAGACGGGAGTGGGAGGTTTGGATTATAGATGATGTCAGTCTTAGGTCACTTGCGGAACGGAGGACATGTGTAGGGCGATAGACACAGTTGAGGGAGGAGATGTAGGGTGGTGCAGAACTGTGGAGAAGACGGGTAGGTGATAGTGTTGAGGGTGGAGATGTAGGGAGGTGCAGAACTGTGGAGAGGACGGGTAGGTGATAGTGTTGAGGGTGGAGATGTAGGGAGGTGCAGAACTGTGGAGAGGACGGGTAGGTGATAGACAGATGAGGGAGGAGATGTAGTGAGGTGCAGAACTGTGGAGAGGACGGGTAGGTGATAATGTTGAGGGAAGAGATGTAGGGAGGTGCAGAACTGTGGAGAGGATGGATAGGTGACAGATAGATGAGGGAGGAGATATAGGGTGGTGCAGAACTGTGGAGAGGACGAGTAGGTGATAGACAGAGATGAGGGAGGAGATGTAGGGAGGTGCAGAACTGTGGAGAGGACAGGTAGGTGATAGACAGATGAGGGAGGTGAGGTAGGGAGGTGCAGAACTGTGGAGGGCTTTGTGGGTGAGTGATAATTTTATATTGTACTCTATAGCGGGATGGTAACCAGTGTAATGACTGCCCCAGGATAGAGGCATCGGTGAAGCAGTTGGAGAGGAATATGATCCTGGCTGCTGCATTCAGGATAGATTGGAGAGGAGAGAGTTTAGTAAGAGGGAGACCGATTAGTAGAGAATTGCAGTAATCCAGGTGGGAATGAATAAGGGCAACAGTTAAGGTACCTTTACACGCTGCAACCGCGGCTGGGAATCCTAAAGGCGATCTGTCGCCCTGGAGCAATCGCAGTGAAATTGCCTCACAGCTGCGGTGTGTGATTGGGGAACTTCGCGGTGATAAATCGCCTCTCGGCCGTCGCCTGATTCCTGAACACTGCTCTGAAATCAGGTGATTTATCACCGCGAAGTTCCCCAATCACACACCGCAGCTGTGAGGCAATGTCACTGCGATTGCTCCGGGGCGACAGATCGCCTTTAGGATCCCCAGCCGCGGTTGCAGCGTGTAAAGGTTCCTTTCCTTTTAGAGTTTTTGCAGAATCAACAGTAAGAGAAGGTGGAATTGTAGAGATGTGTGAGGTGTGGGTGACCTGAGCGAGTGACCGGATGTGGGGAGAGGAGAGATCCGCGTCACATATAACCCGAGACAGCGGGCGGCTGCTGAGGAGTAGCGGTAGAGCCCTGATTATAAGGGGACTCCAGTGATTACCAATCTCTTCTGTCCCCAGGACTCCATACCCGCCATCAGTGCTCTCAGTATGGCGGCCATCTTCGGATTTGTGGCGTTCTTCGAGATTGGTCCTGGTCCAATTCCCTGGTTTATTGTGGCAGAACTGTTCAGCCAGGGCCCTCGGCCCGCCGCTATGGCCATTGCTGGCTGCACGAACTGGACCTCCAACTTCATGATTGGGATGTTCTTCCCCTACGTGGCGGTGAGTTGTGGTGGATTATTATTATTATTATTAGGTATTTATAGAGCGCTATTAGGATACATAGCGCTGTACAAGTTAGAGGGTAGACAAAGACAAGTGGTCAAAAAACGACGACAGATCGACAAAACAATCGTACGGGTACAATGGGGCCGGGGATCCTGTCCACAAGGGCTCACAGTCTAAAGGGGGTGGGGAGGGAGACAGTAGGAGGGGGAGGTGAGATGGTGTAGTGGATTGGGTCTCAGTGTGTGTTGTAGGCTTGTAGGAAGAGGTGGGTCTTCAGGTTTTTCTTGAAGGTTCCCAGGGTCGGGGAGTGTCTGATGTGATGGGGGAGAGAGTTCCAGAGTATGGGGGAAGCACGAGAGAAGTCTTGTGTGCGGTTGTGGGAAGTGGAGATGCGGGGGGTTGAGAGAAGGAGTTCTTGAGAGGAGCACAAGTTGCGCGAGGGGAGGTTGCGGGAGACCAGGTCGGAGATGTAGGGAGGGGACAGGTTGTGTATGGCCTTGTATGTCAGGGTTAGGGTTTTTAAGCGAGTTCGCTGGGGGGCGGGGAGCCAGTGGAGGGCTCGGCGGAGAGGGGAGGCGGGGGAGTAACGGGGAGAGAGGTGGATGAATCGGGCAGCAGAGTTGAGGATGCTGCGGAGAGGTGCAAGGGAGGTGGCAGGGAGGCCGGTGAACAGGAGGTTGCAGTAGTCCAGGCGGGAGATGACGAGGGCGTGGACAAGTATCTTGGCCGTGTTGTGGTCAAGGAAGGAGCAGATGCGGGCAATGTTTTTTAGTTGGAGTCGGCAGGCGGTGGCGAGGGCTTGGATGTGGGCGTTGAAGGAGAGGGAGGAGTCGAGGATAACCCCGAGGCACTTGGTGTGGGGGACTGGAGAGAGAGAGCAGTCTTTAGCGGTGATGGATAGGTCAGGAAGAGGGGCATAGTTCGGGGGAAAGACGAGGAATTCAGTCTTGTCCATGTTGAGTTTGAGGAAGCGGGTAGAAAAGAAGGATGCAATGGCGGATAGGCAGGGAGGGATTTTGGATAAAAGGGAGGAGATATCAGGGCCAGACAGATAGAGCTGGGAGTCGTCGGCGTAGAGGTGGTAATGGAGGCCGTGTGACTCGATGAGGCTGCCTAGGCCGAGGGTGTAAATGGAGAAGAGTAGTGGTCCCAGGACCGAGCCTTGGGGGACTCCGACAGAGAGGGGCTGGGGCGAGGAGGAGGCGTGAGAGTGGGTGATGCTGAAGGTCCTGTCCGTTAGGTAGGAGGAGATCCAGGAGAGGGCGAGGTCAGTAATGCCAAGAGACTCAAGAATTTGAAGTAGGAGGGAGTGGTCAACAGTATCAAAGGCAGCAGAGAGATCGAGGAGGATGAGGACGGAGTAGTGTCGTTTACTCTTGGCGATCAGTAGGTCGTTAGTGACTTTGGTTAGGGCTGTTTCTGTGGAGTGTTGCGGTCGGAAGCCGGTTGTAGGCGATCAAAGAGAGCACAGGAAGAGAGGTGGGAGGACAGCTCGGAATAGACGTGTTGTTCAAGAAGTTTAGAGGTAAACGGGAGGAGAGATATGGGGCGATAGATGGAGACTGTTGTAGGGTCGAGGGACTTTTTTTTTAGGATGGGCGTGATTAGGGCGTGCTTGAAAAGTGAGGGGAATGTGCCGGATTTGAGTGATATGTTGAAGAGGTGCGTCAGGGCAGGGATGAGGACTGAGGTGAGGTTAGGGATGAGGTGGGAGGGGAGTGGGTCAAGGGCGCAGGTAGTGAGGTGTGATCGTGATAGAAGGGAGGAGAGGTGGTCCTCTGTCATGGGGGTGAAACTACGTTTGGGCGAGGGGGTATGGGTGGAGGTGGGATGGGGCGAGGGGGGTGTGGGTCGAAGCTTTGTCTGAGTTTGTCAATTTTGTCTTTGAAGAAGGTGGCGAAGTCGTCGGCGGAGATGAGGGGTGAGGTAGGAGGTGCAGGGGGGCGAAGTAAAGAGTTGAATGTTTTGAAGAGTTGTTTGGGGTTGTGAGACAGGGCGGTAATTAGGGAGGAGAAGTAGGCTTGTTTTGCGGAGTCAAGGTCAGTCTTGAAGGTATTGAGGGAACATTTGTATAGGGCGAAGTGCTCTGCGGAGTGGGATTTCTTCCATTTCCGCTCGGCTGCCTTAGTCGTCCGTCTGAGTTTTTTGGTGAGGGTCGTGAGCCAGGGTTGTCGTTGTAATCGTGTTGTGTTAAATGTGAGGGGAGCAGCCTGGTCGAGGGCTGTAGTGAGAGTGGAGTTGTAGAGCGAGGCGGCAGAGTCAGCATCTTGAGAAGAGGCCAAGTCAGAGAGGGGGAGGAGGGATTCTGAGAGTGAATGGAAGTCTATGAGCCTAAGGTTTCTGTGGGGGTGGGGGAGTGTCCGGAGAGGGGGTAGCGTGGTAGGGGGAGAGGGATGAAAATGTCAGTAGGTTGTGGTCGGAGCGGGTGAGGGTTGAGTATGTGAGGTCGGTGAGGGAGCAGAGGCGGGTGAAGACTAGGTCAAGTGTGTGGCCACCAATGTGTGTGGCACAGGAGATCCATTGGGAGAGGCCGAAGGAGGAGGTGAGGGATAGGAGTCTGGAGGCAGCGGCTTTGGAGGTGTTGATGGGGATATTGAAGTCACCCATGACGATGGTGGGGATGTCGGAGGAGGTGGAGGAGCCAGGTTGTGAAGTGGTCAAAGAAGGTAGAGGGGGATCCAAGGGGGCGGTAGACAACGGCTAGTTGGAGGATGCAGGGGGAGTAGATGCGAACAGCGTGTGCCTCGAAGGAGGGGAGGGGGGGGGGGTGTGAAAGTGGGGAGAAGGAGCAGTCATTGGCCAGAAGTAGGCCAACGCCTCCGCCGTGGGTATTGGTGGGGCGGGGAGTGTGGGAGAGCGTGAATCCACCGTAGGAGAGGGCAGCCAGGGAGGTTGTGTCAGAGGGGGTAAGCCATGTGTCTGTGATGGGTTGGACGTCTCCGTTTCGTCAGGTGGCCGTAGATAACCCCCGCTTTCTCATTCCAGGACCTCTGCGGACCTTACGTCTTCCTGCTCTTTGCTTTGCTGCTGTTGGGATTCCTCATATTCACTTACTTCCGTGTTCCGGAAACTCGAGGGAGGTCGTTTGATGAAATTGCCCACGCCTTCCGCACCAGGAACCCCTCTCTACTGGAGCAGGAGGTGAAGGCCTGCACAGAGCTGGACAGCCTGGGAGGGGGAGACGAAATATGAGGGACCCCGACCCCAACATTGACTCTATGTGGAGCCGACCTCGCACCATCCGCCATTACACTGGTGCAGGGCTGTGGTTAGGAACCCTCCTTGTGTAATACATAGTATAGCCCCAGCTCCGCCGCTGTCTGCTAGGCCCCGGTCCAGTATGGCCGCCGATCTCCCACAGGACATGGCTGATGAGACCTTCACATTGCATCGTCCAGCAAGAAATCCCATCCACTAACACTAAGGAATGGACCCAGATGACCATCAGCGGCCATTACTGCGGACACCATGGGCAGTAATGTCATGTAAAGGACGAGGCACCACAGCGCCCCCTATGAGAGACGCAGAAACTACAGGTCCCAGGCGGTGGGAGGATCACATCAATAAGAACTATGAGTGCTCACATCAAGTATATAATCATCATGTATAAATGTATATATTACTGCTGTGTCATTAAAGTATTGTAACACCAAGCCTTGAAATTACGGAGGTGGCACATGGCGGACCAGGGGAGCAGAACATACACACCAAGGGACTGTGCCAGAAAATAAGCCAGCCCCTACGGTGTCACACGTCAGAACCTTCTCTGCAGCCCCTACGGTGCCACACGTCAGAACCTTCTCTGCAGCCCCTACGGTGTCCACACGTCAGAACCTTCTCTGCAGCCCCGCGTAAGTGTCACACATCAGAACCTTCTCTACAGCCCCCTGTGTAAGTGTCACACGTCAGAACCTTCTCTGCAGCGACCCCGCGTAAGTGTCACACGTCAGAACCTTCTCTGCAGCCCCCGCGTAAGTGTCACACGTCAGAACCTTCTCTGCAGCCCCCGTGTAATGTCACACGTCAGAACCTTCTCTGCAGCCCCTACGGTGCCACACGTCAGAACCTTCTCTGCAGCCCCTACGGTGTCACACGTCAGAACCTTCTCTGCAGCCCCCGCGTAAGTGTCACACATCAGAACCTTCTCTACAGCCCCCGTGTAAGTGTCACACGTCAGAACCTTCTCTGCAGCCCCCGTAATGTCCACACGTCAGAACCTTCTCTGCAGCCCCTACGGTGTCACACGTCAGAACCTTCTCTGCAGCCCAGCCCTCAGACTTTTAGTGAAGTGTCACACGTCAGAACCTTCTCTACAGCCCCCGCGTAATGTCACACGTCAGAACCTTCTCTGCAGCCCCTACGGTGCACACTCAGAACCTTCTCTGCAGCCCCCGCGTAAGTGTCACACACGTCAGAACCTTCTCTGCAGCCCCCGTGTAAGTGTCACACGTCAGAACCTTCTCTGCAGCCCCTACGGTGCCACACGTCAGAACCTTCTCTGCAGCCCCCGCGTAAGTGTCACACGTCAGAACCTTCTCTGCAGCCCCCGTGTAAGTGTCACACGTCAGAACCTTCTCTGCAGCCCCTACGGTGCCACACGTCAGAACCTTCTCTGCAGCCCCCGCGTAAGTGTCACACGTCAGAACCTTCTCTGCAGCCCCCGTGTAAGTGTCACACGTCAGAACCTTCTCTGCAGCCCCTACGTGCCACACGTCAGAACCTTCTCTGCAGCCCCTACGTGCACACGTCAGAACCTTCTCTGCAGCCCCCTAAGTGTCACACGTCAGAACCTTCCTCTGATCAAGCCTCCTCAGCGGTAAGTCACACGTCAGAACCTTCTCGCAGCCCCTACGGTGCCACACGTCAGAACCTTCTCTGCAGCCCCGCGTAAGTGTCACACGTCAGAACCTTCTCTGCAGCCCCCGTGTAAGTGTCACACGTCAGAACCTTCTCTGCAGCCCCTACGGTGCCACACGTCAGAACCTTCTCTGCAGCCCCCCGTAAGGTCACATCAGAACCTTCTCTGCAGCCCCTAGTAAGTAGTTCACCACCACACGTCAGAACCTTCTCTGCAGCCCCCGCGTAAGTGTCACACGTCAGAACCTTCTCTGCAGCCCCTAGGTGTCACACGTCAGAACCTTCTCTGCAGCCCCACGGTGTCACACGTCAGAACCTTCCTGCAGCCCCAGTGCACAGTCAGAACCTTCCGCAGCCCCCTCATCACACGTCAGAACCTTCCCTGCAGCCCCTACGGTGCCACACGTCAGAACCTTCTCTGCAGCCCCCGCGTAAGTGTCACACGTCAGAACCTTCTCTGCAGCCCCTACGGTGCCACACGTCAGAACCTTCCCTGCAGCCCCTATGGTGCCACACGTCAGAACCTTCCCTGCAGCCCCCGCGTAAGTGCCACACGTCAGAACCTTCCCTGCAGTAAGTGTCACACGTCAGAACCTTCCTGCAGCCCCTACGTGTCACACGTCAGAACCTTCCCTGCAGCCCCTATGTGCCACACGTCAGAACCTTCCCTGCATGCCCCAACGGTGCCACACGTCAGAACCTTCCCTGCAGCCCCTACGGTTGCCACACGTCAGAACCTTCTCTGCAGCCCCCGCGTAAGTGTCACACGTCAGAACCTTCTCTGCAGCCCCTACGGTGCCACACGTCAGAACCTTCCCTGCAGCCCCTATGGTGCCACACGTCAGAACCTTCCCTGCAGCCCCCGCGTATGTGCCACACGTCAGAACCTTCCCTGCAGTAAGTGTCACACGTCAGAACCTTCCCTGCAGCCCCTACGGTGCCACACGTCAGAACCTTCCCTGCAGCCCTACGGTGCCACACGTCAGAACCTTCTCTGCAGCCCCCGCGTAAGTGTCACACGTCAGAACCTTCCCTGCAGCCCCTCGGTGCCACACGTCAAGAACCTTCTCTGCAGCCCCCGCGTAAGTGTCACACGTCAAAACCTTCTCTGCAGCCCCCGCGTAAGTGTCACACGTCAAACCTTCTCTGCAGCCCCCGCTGTAAGTGCACACGTCAAAACCTTCTCTGCAGCCCCGGTAAGTGTCACACGTCAGAACCTTCTCTGCAGCCCCGTTAAGTGCCACACGTCAGAACCTTCCTGCAGCCCTAGTGCACACGTCTAACCTTCTGCAGCCCCTACGGTGTCACACGTCAGAACCTTCCCTGCAGCCCCTACGGTGTCACACGTCAGAACCTTCCCTGCAGCCCCTACGGTGTCACACGTCAGAACCTTCTCTGCAGCCCCCGCGTAAGTGTCACACGTCAGAACCTTCTCTGCAGCCCCCGCGTAAGTGTCACACGTCAGAACCATCTCTGCAGCCCCCGCGTAAGTGTCACACGTCAGAACCTTCTCTGCAGCCCCCGCGTAAGTGTCACATGTCAAAACCTTCTCTGCAGCCCCCGCGTAAGTGTCACACGTCAGAACCATCTCTGCAGCCCCCCGTAAAGTGTCACACTTTCAGAACTTCTCTGCAGCACACCGCGTAAGTGTCACACGTCAGAACCTTCCTGCAGCCCCCACGAGAATGTCACACTTAGAACTTGTCTGCAGCCCCGCGTAAGTGTCACACGTCAGAACCTTCTCTGCAGCCCCGCGTAAGTGTCACACGTCAGAACCATCTCGCAGCCCCCGCGTAAGTGTCACACTCAGAACATCTCTGCAGCCCCCGCGTAAGTGTCACACGTCAGAACCTTCTCTGCAGCCCCCGCGTAAGTGTCACACGTCAGAACCTTCTCTGCAGCCCCCGCGTAGAATTCCACATACGTCAAAACCTTCTCTGCAGCCCCCACGATAATGTCACACTTAGAACCTTGTCTGCAGCCACCGCGTAAGTGTCACACGTCAGAACCTTCTCTGCAGCCCCCGCGTAAGTGTCACACGTCAGAACCTTCTCTGTAGCCCCCACGTAAATGTCACACTTCAGAATCTTGTCTGCAGCCCCCGCGTAATGTCACACTTTAGAATCTTGTCTGTAGCCCCCAGCGTAAGTGTCCACACGTCAGAACCTTCTCTGCAGCCCCCGCATAAATGCCACACTTCAGAACCCTTCTCTGCAGCCCCCGCTAAGTGTCACACGTCAGAACCTTCTCTGCAGCCCCCACGTAAGTGCCACACGTCAGAACCTTCTCTGCAGCCCCCGCGTAGTCACACGTCAGAACCATCTCTGCAGCCCCCGCATAAGTGTCACACGTCAGAACCTTCTCTGAGCCCCCGCATAGTGTCACACGTCAGAACCTTCTCTAAGCCCCTACGGTGCACACGTCAGAACCTTCTCTGCAGCCCCCACGTAAATGTCACACTTTAGAATCTTGTCTGCAGCCACCGCGTGTCACACGTCAGTACCTTCTCTGCAGCCCCCGTGGTAAGTGTCACATGCATGGGCGTACCCAGCGTGGGGCAGGGTGGGACAGCTGCCCCCACCCAAGAGGAAGGGGTGAGCGGCACTGAGCGCGCACCACACGCACCTTTTATAATGTCTGGGCGGCTGAGCTGAGGCCGGCCACCCAGTGGCGTAACGATCGCTCCTGCTTCACATGGATGTGCATCCCCGAGGACACACATCCATGTGACAGCGCGGCTCCGACACTCAGTGTGTCGAGGAGAGGAGGTGAAGGGAGGGAAGCCTCCTGCATCCTGCTGCTGCTCCTGCCCCTCCCCTCCTGTGATCTGCCGGCTTCGTGCCCTGCGCTCCACTGGGGAGCGTATACAGCAGGCGGCACCTCCTCCTCCTCCATGGGCATGGGAGAAAGCAGGTGAGAGGGGGGGCCTGGGACACAGCGAGTGAGAGGGGCGACATACCCCTTGTGACGACATACCAATGTCTCCTGATGGAGGATTTGATGGTACTTAGCATTGTGTTATGTTTAAAATTAAAAAATAATTTTTTAGCTGTTGAGGATTTGGGAATATGTGATTTCTCAGTCTCTGCTCTTTTTGTGAGGGTACCCCCTTTTTTTTAAAAAAAAGTAGTCATGTGATATCATACCTGATAAATGTCGTCTTTGTATAACTAAATCCGTCTTATATATAACCTCAATTGAAGACTTTATTCAGACATAGGAACATACACCTCACTCAGACTGCCATCTGGTGGTGAACTTTGGAGACTGCAGGTATACACTGTTATAAATCATAGACTCCACTTCTTGTGATCACAATTTATATTTATATTGAGATTTACAAGATTTCTCCATAGACTGTGTAAGTGACGTCTTTCATATAATGCTGCAGGCTTATTGTATCACTTGTGTATTTCTCCATACACCGCACTGTGTGATGTATCAGCTCACTCCCAGGATAAGGAGCGGCTCCTTCCTACACACAATCATTGGACCTGTGGAAGCCGAACCAGGCGAAACGTGCGCCCGTCGTCCTCCCCGCACCTCCTAACGGAGCACTTGGATTAAAAGGACCTTCATCTAATGGTGAGAGCCGTCTGTTTCTTCTACATCTTTGGACATTTTTGTGACTGGACCTTGTGCAGACCTGTGCAGCGCCATATTGCTGGCAGCACATACAAGCCTAGGACAAACACCAAAAGCCCTGTAGTGCCCAGATTCCTTCCCTACAGTTGATTCTCACTCTCACCACCATACATCATGGGGTCTCAGAAACCATAGATGTCCCTCTGGGTTCAGCCACATTCACACATTATCTTCAGCACAAGTGTCGTCTGTGGGAAAAACACTCCCCACTTTTATTTTTATGTTAATAAACTGCAGCGTCTGTTTGTCTCCTCTGTGAGACTCGACCATTGATGCTTATGGTGCACCCAAAAAAGTAAAACAAGATGTGGTTCCATGTGGAGCACCCGTGCAGCCCGTTTCTTATGGGTCCATCTAGTGATCATCAGAAGCAGCTTTTGGTCTTGTATGCTTTGTTGTCTGCTAATGTGTGAGCCGAGGGCGGACGGATGACCGGGCTGTGCTCTCTGCCAGGCTTTCAGCCGCACAGTCTCCCTGGCCACGCTGTCTCATGGGCTCTCAGCTGTGCCATCTGTGAGCAACAGCATTGCATATGGCAACTTTAGAAGAATGAACATCGACCTTGGGTGAGTTGTCCAATTCGCCTTCACTGCTTTTTTTAACAGGGTCTTGTAAAAAGGAGGAAACTTTTATTTTTAACATTCGCCACAATACAATAGTTTATTGATATTAGACTCTAGAGTACTGAAAGAGATAGCAGAGGAAATTTTTGAACCACTTCTCCATAATCTTTGAAAATTCTTAGAGAACAGGAGAAGTCCCAGAAGACTGGAGAAGAGCAAATGTTGTCCCTGTCCTCAAAAAGAGGAAGGAGTTGGATTCAGGGAATTATAGGCCTGTGAGCCTGACTTCTATACCAGGAAAGATCTTTCAACAAATTATTAAACATGTATGTAAGTACCTGAATGAGAATGAAGTGTTAACCAGAGCCAGCATGGGTTTTAATAAGTCATGTAAGACTAATGTAATCTCCTTCGAGACAGAATCACTGACTGGATGGGCCAGGGAGGCGCTGTAGATACGCCAAAGATCTGAATTCCGGCAGCATTAACCCAGTGTTACTGTAGTGTAACGCTGCCTCAGCGCTGCCTATAGAGCCCTATGGGTTACGGGACACGAAGCGCATCAAAGGCCGGCATGTAACTGTTTTACTTTGGGCTACGTAATTGTGCAAGATTTCAAACTCCGGCACTTACATGCCGGCGTTTGCATGCGCTATGGAGTCCGTCATTCATAGGACTACACTATGGTAATGCTGTGTTAATACTGCGGGAATTCAGGTCTTTGGCGGTCCCCCCCATGATGGAGAACACAACGCTAATGTGGCCCCTAGTTTTATTGATAAAATTACCAAGTGTGGAATGGACAAGACAACTGTTAGGTGATGGCATAACTGTCTCAGTGATCGGAGCCAAAGAGAGGTCATAAATGGCTGCACATCCAGATGGAAGAACGTCTCCAGTGGGGGCCACAGGGATCTGTCCGGGGGCCCAGCAATGTTCAACATCTTTATCAATCATTAGATGAAGGAATTGAGGGTAAAGTGATGACACAAAGATCATAGGGAGCCAATACTAGAGAAGAGAGCGAGGATCCACAAAGATCTAGACACACTGGAGCAAAGGAAGCAACTAACAGAATACCAGGGAGAAATGCAAAGTCCTACATGTGGGCAAGAAGGATGAGAGAGGTTGTCACGGTGTGTACCTTTCGCTGTCCTATATTCATGTATACTATGCAATATTATGTACTGTAACTTACCCTGTGTAACCATATGTCCCTTCCCCGGCCGGCGTTCCTGGACTATAATGTAATCAGGCTTTGGTCAACAGCTACTGGGGGATTGTGTCTTTGTCCTTCTCAGCAGGAGCTGACCCCAATAGATCACCTGGAAGGCAGAATGAAGCCCTGAGGCCGCTTCACATTAAGGCCGTGTCACACGTGTCAATGTCGCTAGCGACATCGCTGAAAAGTGACGCATCAGTGATGCCACTAGCGATATTGCAAGTGCGTCGTGCTGTGTGACAGCGTGACACGACTGCGATTTATCGCTGGTCGCAGGTAGACAGGTTTATGAACATGCTCATACACCTGTCAATCTGCAACCAGCGATTAGGCTGGATCGCGCCGTCTGACACCGCAATAGTGATGTTGGCGGCGATCCAGCCTATACCGCAGCGTTGCTGTGGATCGCTTGCTGGGTTGTTCCCAGTCCATCGAGCGATGGCTCCACCCGCATCGCTGCAGCATCACCGACAACATCCTGCCGTGTGACACCAAGGCTGCGATGTCGAAAGCGAGCGCGCACCCGGGCATCACTTCCGACATCGCAGCCTTGGTTGACACGTGTGACAGGGCCATTAAGTGTTCGCTGCCACTGCGAATTGCGGCGGGCGAACGCAAGCCAACCGCAAGCACCGCCCATCCCTAAGTTTAACATGGGGACGCACGGTGTATACGGTCGGGTGCGGATGGCCGTGCGTCCCCATTGCCCTCAATGTGTGATTTGTATGCATGCAGAGGCTTCTGTACAAAACAAACATTCCCGGCCACACAGAATCTGCAACAAGTTGAGTATTTGGCGCGGACATGAATGTATGATTTGTACAGAAGCCTCTGCATGCATACAAATCACACATTGAGGGCAATGGGGACACACGGCCATCCGCACCCGACCGCATACACCGTGCGTCCCCATGTTAAAAAAAGGGATGGGCGGTGCTTGCGGTTGGCTTGCATTCGCCTGCCGCAATACGCAGTGGCGGCAAACGCTAATGTGAAGCCAGCATGAGTTTGTAGAATCTTCTCATTGGAGCAAACCATCCAAAAGTAGGTGTGAACCCTCCCTATCCATGGGCTGATCCAGGAGCCCAAACAATAGACTCACGTGTGACCCAGCCAGATGTGAAGAGAGTCCTGATGGTCGAGGGCCTAAAGCTGCGACCAGACCCTGGTGCCCTGTGTGGATGTATAGAAGCTGCCACGTGAGATTGTGTGGTGGATCTCATTTGTTGGATCTATTCACTTATCCAAGGACTAGTTATAAATGTCCCTGGTGTCGGGAGTACCGAGTGGTGCCCCCGGACTTGTTTTGCTGTTGTGGACTCATTGCGGACTTGAAGCTTGTTGGATTGATGATCAGCCTGGGGTCCCTTCTTGATCTATCGCACACCCAATCACCAGTGGCGTAACTTCAGGCTCAGGGGCCCCGATGTGAAAGCTCCAACAGGGCCCCCAATTATTGCAAATCTTTGCTAGTATTAGTCTTTTTCTATAGGCCAAAGGGACTTTTGGGGCTCCCCTAGACTGCAGGGCCCGGGTGCGATCGCAACCCCTGCACTTATTGTAGTTACGCCCCTGCCCATCACAAAAGCATCTACAGAATGGGAGGAATAGGGCGAAGCACCAGCACGTGTGATAAGACTTGTGTATAGTAATAGATCACCACCAGTCTCAAGTGGATCACCAATGTTTAGTGGCCACTTATGCTGCTCCTTTCTGATCCCCTTAACTTGACTATATCATCACTGTAAATAAGCCCCTGTACTTTGTCACCACCACCTCATTGTTAGATTGTAAGCTCTTATGAGCAGGGCTGTCATTATTTTATTATGCTTTGTATTGTATCGTATTTTCTGATTACTGTTTTATGATTGTTAGATATGATCTTCTGTATTGTAAAGCGCTGTAGAATATGTTGGGCTATATAAATAAAGATTATCATTAGATATTACAGGTGTGATGGAAATGTAGCTCTAAAAAGAGCTGTTCTAACATGGAGATACTAGAACACTACTGTTCAGTCTGTCCCTGATCCACAAACGCTCCCTCCCTATACTATTATAAACTAGTTTAGACTCCATGTAGCTCTTAGAAGGACCAGCCAGCATGATTTAGGGCTATAAAGTGAAGCCAGTACCTTACAGCCTCTGGGATACTGAGCACAATCATACATTTACTTGAATGATTCAATTTTTAATTGCAGAGTAAAAGTGTCATAAAACTCTTGGAAAACGACAGCAGATGATTGATGCGTGCAGCACTGCATCACTAATTTGGGTTGTTGTTTTTTTCCTCCTCGGTGGACATGTCCTTCGGCTGTAAGCCAAACCCTCCTATCTGCATCTTACCTCTTTCAGTTTCTACGCACGGTCACTATACTCCAGTTACAGGGTGCCTGACAAAACTGAAAGTAGAGATGAAAGTGTGTGGGGGGGGGGGGAGAGGGATCGCTTACAGCCAAAAGACATTCCCACAGGGGAGGAAATAACAAGTAAATACAACCTAAATAGTGATGCAGTGCTGCAAACAATCATCTGCTGCCCTGGTTTTCTAGTTTTATGACACTTTTCTCTGCAATCATTTTAGTAAAGGTCTGATTGCACTCAGTATCCCAGAGCCTGTTAAAAAGAGTTGTTGCATTGGTCCAATATGGAGATACTGAAACACTTTTGTCTGTCCCCGTCTCCCTACACTATTCTGATCTAGTGTAGAGTTAATGGAGCTCTTAAAAGAGCTGTTATGTTATATTTACATAGTAGAAACTCTCCGAAGATGCTGCTTGCTCTGTCCCTTACGCTCACACTACACGGTTTCTGGATGCGATGTACGCAAGATAGCGACAGTAGGAGTTATATAGACCCTATGATGCTAGTTGGCCAGTAATGCCACAATCAACATGGCTGCGGCATTACCGAGATTGGTTAAGAAACCCAACAGGTTTCAATGACGTGCCAAACATGCTGGACAGGTCAATCGATCTCGAGAGGCGAGCACACACAAACTCGGCGAGGACTGCGATACCTGTCCAAGTGTTGAATAATGATGAGCAGATTCTCTCGTCACCAATTATAAACTGTCAGGAACGTGCAGCCCTCTGGCGCCCCACAATCGTCTGGACAGTCAGGGTATTGACAGAGGATAAGGAAATTAGAACAGCTGCTGGTTTATGTAGAATATTGAGGCGCTTGACATGACGGGGTGTGTGTATATCACTGGTTCCAGTTGTAAATATAAATTACACACACACACAGACATACCTCGGTCCTGTCACTACCGAGCCCACAATAACAAACGCAAAATATGCCACCACCAGTCGTTTTTCAGGCTGATTGGACACCCGTTACAGGTAACGTGAGGCTTCAAGAGGCCATGGCTTATACATAGAGCAAGAAGAACAAAGCTATTACATGTTATAGATTTAATGAGAAAGAATAGGCAGTGTTTACAAAAAGATACAAAATATCACAATGGAGACAAATTCTAATAGATTATAGCTTACATAAAAACAAAGGAATAAAAAATTAAATGTACTACACCTGTAGCACAGGAATGGCAGCCACATCTAGGGAGGGGGAGACTCCTTAGAAGAAATAGGATTCAGTTCCCCAGCATAGGTTCAGCTGTTTCTCTGGTCTGAAAGCTCCCAAAATGGGTATTCTGGTTTTTATGATCGTATCATAAAATTAAGAACTTCCAAATGTTGACCTCATGGGCTGTCCCTGAGGTGCCCATATCTGTGAATGGTATTGGATTTCTGGTGTTCCCTCATATCATTGACCATGGAGCTCACAGGCAAAATAAATGTAATATTCCCCTCATGACAGACAAGAAACAACATATCTGAGTCTTCCTGCAGAACTCAATTTTCTATGAATACTGTCATTGCACAGCAAAACAGTTGTGTTCACCATATATGGATTCTGAAAATATAATTTTCATCATTCCGATATTAATGTGGAGTATGAAATGAAATGAGGAGTATGAACAAACGAGTTCTGCATGGTTTTCCCTCCAAGACTTCTCATCTCTTGAAAGCTATAAACCATGGATTCTTCAATTCCTGGCCATTTACTACCAAGGGGAGGGGAATTACAGAGGAAGGGGCTGTGTGAGGTTCTGTTACACAGAAAACATAGGGGGGAGGGACGACACCGTCTCTGAGGCTGACAGTTCCCAAAGACAATGGAAACATTTTAGATCTTATGTTCTCAACACCCTGCAAAACCAGAGACAATTACTGCTCTAGGTGTACTCTGATGCAGAGAAATTGCTCAAAACAGGAGCTTCTCAGCAAGTCATTGACAGACTACAGTAAAACATTAAAGGGACTCTGTCAGGTCATTTTTCAGTATGATATTAATATTACTCTTGAATAGTGCCTAGGCAGACCTTTTAAAAACATGTAAAATTATTGTATTGTTTGTAGTTTCCATGTTATCAGGATCTTCACTCTCTACTGAGAGCTGCTGCATTAGCTGCCTTCACATTTGCGTATGGGAAGGCAGCGTATGCTGCGTTCCCATACGCAGTCAAACGCATGCGCACTGCGTTCCTATGTTTAACATAGGAACGCATAGTGCCTGCGTTTGTCAGCGTTTCGTCGCGTTCGGGTGCGGACGATATCCTTCCGGTGTCCAGCATCCGCACCCGGGACCCAGCATGTTGCATTTTTTGGGCGCTCGGGGACCTTGGAAGATCAGTAAGCGTCCCCAAGCGCACAAAACATGCATTGTCTTCAATGGGTCCGCAGTGTTCTGCGCTTGACAGCGCAGGAGAACGCTGCAGACCCATTGAAAAATCTCCCGGTGGCTGCCGGTGATGTCACAGGAGCTCACTGAACGGCCACCGGGAGATAAGCTCAGCCTCTGCTGATCTCTTCTTCCCCGCCGCCGGTAATCTGCTAGCGATGTCGGCGGGGAGAAACAGCTGATGTGACAGCTGTTTGAATGTTCCCTCCGCGCTGACATCTCCTCTCAGTGTCGGCGCGGGAGATTCAAACAGCTGTCACATCAGCTGTTTCTCCCCGCCGACATGTCCCGGAGCTTACCGGCGGCGGGGAGGAGGAGATCTCCGGCGCTGATCTCCGCCCCCAGACACCGCCGATTGGCTGCCGGCTGCACAGTGATGTGTCCGCAGACGGACATTCTCCGCTGCGGACACATCAAAATGGCACTGCTTTGCAACTGCGTTTGTGTCTGCATGCCATCGGCATGCAGACACAAACGCAAATGTGAAGGTAGCCTTAGTCCTCTCCATTATAAGCAGAGACGATGAGTTCTGTGCTGTATAAACTGCCATGTAATTATGCACTCCCTCTCAGCAGCTCTCTCCTCCTCTGCTCTCAGTGCAGTGACAGGTTTCACTTACAGGTCTGTTCAGTTGATATCACCACAGGAGGGAGAGCGCTGCTGCAGATCTGCCTTAGGGCCACGTCACAGACACAGATATCTGTGCAGATATTGTTCACAGATCTCTGGTGGCAGTGAAATCATGGACTGATTGTTACATTTGTACACAGCCACAAAATTGGCCAATCAGTCCATGATTTCACTGCAACCAGAGATCTGTGAACAATATCTGCACAGATATCTGTGTCTGTGACGTGGCCCTTATCTAGATTCCATTGTTTCTCTAAGCAGGTGTCCCTGCTGTGACAGTTTATGTGTTGTAGTTCACCTCTTGTGATGCGCACACAGAGAGGAGGATACAGTCCCCCCATGATCTCCTGTGCTGTGACATGCATATTCATCATGTGGGGAGTGGACAGCAGAAGAAATAAGTGATCGCTCACTGTGACAGACGGAATTACATAGTAACAGTTTTTAAGGTTGAAGGAAGACTTAAATCCATCTAGTTCCCACATAGCCTAACATGATCCAGAGGAGCAAAAAAAAACCCATGTGGCAACACTAAGCTCCACATTGGGGAAAAAATTCCTTCCTGACTCCAGATACGGCAATCAGACTAGATCCCTGGATCAACGCCCGATCAAAGGATCTAGTATATATAACTGGTAATATTATAGTTTCAAGAAAGGCATCCAGGCCCTTCTTATATGTTAGTAGTGACTCCTCATTACACCATCATGTGGCAGAGAGTTCCATAGTCTCACTGCTCTTACAGTAAAGAATCTGCGTCTGTGATTATGATTAAACCTTCTTTTCCTACAGACTTAGAGGACGCCCCCTTGTCCGCAGTCTCTGTAGAGGACGCCCCCTTGTCCCCGTATCTCTAGACGAGCCCCCTTGTCCCCGTCTCTGTACAGGACGCCCCCTTGTCCCCGTCTCTGTACAGGACGCCCCCCTTGTCCCCGTCTCTGTACAGGACGCCCCCCTTGTCCCAGTCTCAGGCCTAAGAGTAAAGAGATCATTAGAACGTTCTCTGTACTGTCCCCTCATATTTATACATTATTATAAGATCACCCCTAAGCCTTCGTTTTTCCAAGCTAAATAACCCCAAGTTTAATAACCTGTCTTGGTATTGTAGACCCCTCAGTCCTCTAATAACCTGTCTTGGTATTGTAGACCCCTCAGTCCTCTAATAACCTGTCTTGGTATTGCAGACCCCCCCCAGTCCTCTAATAACTTGTCTTGGTATTGCAGACCCCTCAGTCCTCTAATAACCTGTCTTGGTATTGCAGACCCCTCAGTCCTCTAATAACCTGTCTTGGTATTGTAGACCCCTCAGTCCTCTAATAACCTGTCTTGGTATTGCAGACCCATCAGTCCTCTAATAACCTGTCTTGGTATTGCAGACCCCTTAGTCCTCTAATAACCTTGGTCGCTCTTCTCTGGACCCACTCTAGTTCAGCTATGTCTTTCTTATACACCGGAGACCAGAATTGTACACAGTATTCTAAGTGTGGTCGCACTAGTGACTTGTATAGAGGTAATATTATGTTCTCCTCATGATCATCTATGCCTCTTTTAATGCATCCCATTATTTTATTTGCCTTTGCAGCAGCTGCCTGACACTGGCCACTAAATGTGAGTTTGTCATCTACCCATACACCCAGTCTTTTCAGTGACAGTTTTGCCCAGTGTTTTACAATTAAGCACATAATTACCTTATATATATATAATAATATATATATATATAATTACCGGCACCTTGTACAACCCCTATCCCGTTGTAGATTGTAAGCTCTTTTGAGCAGGGTCACCTTCATTTCTTGCTTTATTTATTGTATTTTTTTTCCACATTGATTTTATACCTATTGTTTTTGTATCCAATGATTGTACTTTATTTGTTCTCTATTGTAATTACTTACTGTATATTTTCTGTACGCTAACCCTACATTGTAAAGCGCTGCGGAATATGTTGGCGCTATATAAATAAAGCTTTATTATTATTATATATATATTATATAATTATACCTTTTGTTTCCTCTGCCCAAGTGCATGACCTCACATTTATCCCCATTAAAGCTCATTTGCCATTTATCAGCCCAAGCTTCTAGTTTACATAAATCCTCCTGTAATATAAAATTGTCATCTCTTTATTTGAAGTTTACAGGAGATAAGAGGGGAATATAAATAGAAATACATAGAGAGCTTAGAGGGAGGAATTAGTAAATGACAGCAGTTAAATGTGGATTTTGACCTGACAGATTTCCTTTACGCTGTACATAACGCCCACCGCAGGTCTGTCTTTGGCCTCAGAATTTCATGATACGATACATTTTACTTAAAGTATAAAAAGCACACAGCCTCAAATTCATAACTAACCTCTGGGAGACAGACCAGTCATCTTTCCCCATCAATAGACTTGTAAATCTAATATATAAATTTAAGTGGACGTGGCTTGCCACACCCACTACATGGGCACACTTACTCCATATAGCCACACCCACTCCAAGTAACCACACCCCACTCTAGTCACACCCCTTCATAGTGATGTCACAACAGAAGGTAGAATGTTAGCTTATTGAAGTCCATGTCATGTCACTGCCTGACCAGATTCTGATCTTATGACTCCTAAGAAAAAGAATGTGACAGCATGTGATGACAATCATGCAAAGAGAAAAGCTAGATTACACCTCAATGAGCAAGACTTACAGAAATGGAAGAAAGGGAGGCAAGAATTACAGAAATGAGCACAGAAAGGGAGGCAAGAGCTGCTGTCTCAAGGGCCGTGGAAGACAGACAGGGAGTTAAGAATGACAGAAACTAATGTATGATAAAGTAAAACCATCCAGTGTATATCACAGGCAATTCCAGAGAATGTCACATATCCAGAGTTTTCTAAATTTCTTTGGTATTGATAAGTATAACACATTTTGGCCAAAATATTTAAAAAAGCCTTCCTCAGGTATAATTATTACATTATACACAAATGTATCCACATACAGGGACGGAGGTGTGCACAGTAATGGTCCAATTCAGGGCACCAAATCGTACCGC
The DNA here is from genome assembly GCA_033576535.1 of Allobates femoralis. Lineage (NCBI taxonomy): Eukaryota > Metazoa > Chordata > Amphibia > Anura > Aromobatidae > Allobates > Allobates femoralis. Next base: position 35,431,455 of record JARQOC010000004.1, on the reverse strand, counting down.
TGTGGTTGTTTTTAGCTTGTAAACAAAGGTATCAGGTTTTACACAAACATTGTAGGATAAAACTAGTATATGTGCATATTAATCACAATATCTGGATTCTCAAAGCTCCATGTTTTACTATTCTCAGCATTTCTTGCAGAGCATTAATGAACCACATGAACTTTACATTAACTGATGAAAATAGTAAAAAAAAACCAGATGGTTTATTCATAAAAAAAAAAAAAAAAAGGGATAATTCAGTGAAAATTGATGATAAAGTGTCTATCATTACCTATAATAAAGGGGGATCAGAAAATCCAAGATGTATTAAAAACATTGGTAAATTCTGCAACAGGATTCACTCCTCAAGGAAGAGATACCAAAAAACCCAGGTGTTACTTTCAGGAGAGGTAAAACAATAAGAAACATAATAACACGCAGCCGTCTTAAGAATCCCCTTCAAACAAAGACAACTAGGAGCGGTGACGACAATCTGCAGGAGTTTAGATGTGGACACAAGAAATGTCAATGTTACCATAATATATCACATGGCCAACAGAATATCACCCGAACAGCACAGGTGACATCTCCACTTACACTACAGTCACTACTACATGTTATGTCAGTACTTGTGGTCTACAATATGTGGGACGGACCCGCCTGAATGGCCACAGGCAATGCGATAATTGGCCTTTAGACACAGTCTCCCAGAATTTACTAATAAACCACAGAAAGGAGTTCAAGATAACTCACTCCAGTCTAACGAATTCCTAAACATCCCGAACAGAACACATCTGAACAGAAAGGAATCCTGGATTTATACAATGCAAAGTATGGATCCAGACAGACTAAATGATACATTTGAAAATATAGGAGGGAAAAACAAAAACTAATACAATTTCCTTAAATTTTATTACAATCCAGTCTGTGTACAATCATGTAAACTAATATTACATTGTAGTCACAAATAGACATGACAAATATAGAGCTGTATAACAATACTATGTCTCGTGTCGATTGCCTGGGAAGATGAACCTAATCAGCGGCTCTCCAGTGATTCTAATAAGGGAGGACAGACCATCCCTATGAACACTAATACAAACATGAGCAAAAGTATATCAAAATTTATTTAGTTAATAGACATCATAAAATCATTATACAAAATCACAAAGTTACAGGATACAATTCAGGAACGATACATTTGGTGGGCACATAAAACATATAAGAACCTGATATAAGGACCCTCTGAACAGCAGTAAAAAATTGACACCAGGTTTGGTACAGTGACCAGATAGAGAGAATTTGTATACCAAAAACCAAAAAACTTCTGTAAAGTTCTTATAAGAGGACTAATACATTGATACTCTCCTTAGACATGTTTCTTGGAAGTTACATATTTATATCTCTCTTAATGTCAAGTGAACACCAGTAGTGTCTAGTCATATGATTCAGGGGTGCATTTGATATAGCTCACCACAGCCTGTGGACAACAATCATCAGGGTAAGGCATAAACATGGTTCTCTATAAAACAAATAGAGGGTATTTTGCAAAGTATGATAATCAGAGATAAAATTACCCATGTTGTCCACCGTTGTGGGAGAGGCAGGTTCAAAACAGACAAAAGGACAGACAGTCATCCTACACGTGTTTCGCTTTCATAGTGCTCGCTTCCTCAGGGAAAGACCTATACACACCCAGTGGTCATGGTCTTATATATCTCATAAATGTCCACAAATGAACTTCACCTGTCCCCCCTGTGTTCGCCAGCTATTGTGGCGCACGCGCACTGCAGCAAACGCCGCACCGGAAGCCCTCCCCGCGTACCGGAAGTGCGCGATGTAATGACGCGCGTGGAGTCAGGCAGTTGCCATGACGCCAAGCGCGTGCGCACTATGTGGTCGCGAGTTAGGCCGCCGGAGAGGCGTAGCGCAGCACGCATGCGCGCGCCGGTGAAGGAGGAGGGACCGCATTATATATAATAGCAAACTGAAATCGCCACCAGCCACAATACACACACAATGATTCCTAAGAGAGTAATATAATCTTATGCAGTAAAGAAGCACTAGAGAACCAGTGCTTAAACATCTATGGGAATCCTTGGGCTGTTGCTGGTCGCTTCTTACAAGAATGGTAGATTCCATTAGGCAAGATAGATGCGGACATATAAATCAAAGGCCATGATGATCCACAAACTAGAAAAAAGAGGGGGAGGGGGGGGACAGAAGAAATTTTCTGATTACATAAATACACAGACAAACACACCAAAAGTCAAGCAATGTCGATGCTGGAAGATAAAGTTGGACTTTCACACGGTTAAATGAATGGAGCATAGCTAATAACTTCATTTAGTCCCCTAGGTACTAGGGTGTCGAGAGTGGAAATCCACTTCGCTTCACACCTAGCGAGCATCCCTTTCAGGTCACCCCCTCTAATCCCTGCATGAATAATGTCAATGCCTCTAACCTGTAGGCCCCTAGCATCACAATTATGGTGGATTTTGAAATGTCTAGGTAGAGTTTTGAGTACGGTGACGTCCTCGGTGTCTGCAGCTGCCTCGATCCCCCGCACGTGTTCCCTCACTCTAACACGTAATTCGCATGATGTTAGTCCCACGTAAATGCGTGGGCACCCACATGTGGCAAAATACACCACATGAGTGGAACTACATGAGATGTAGTGCCGTATCTCATATGTTCTCTTGTTGTCACTAGAGTGAAAGGTTCTCGTGCGGAGGATATTGGGGCATGCAATGCAATCACCACAGGGATAACACCCCAAGCGTTGAGTTCGTTGCCCAAATGGTAATCGTTTCTGTGAAATGTAGTGGCTGTCCACAAGGAAATCTTTCAGATTCCTTGCGCGCCGTGCAGTCATTAGCGGCATATCGGAGATCGTTTCAGCCAAGACGGGATCTGTCTTTAAGATCGACCAATGTTTTTTAAAAATAGTTCTCATTTCATCCCACCCTTGGTTGAATGTACCGATAAAGCGTATTTGATTTTCCTCTTCGCCTGAAAGTTTACCACGATATTGTAAGAGTTCAAATCTCTTAGTTTGTTTGGCTCTAGCATAACTCTTCTTAAGAGATCGCTTGGTGTATCCCCGTTCTAAAAAACGACTCCGCAGATCTCTTGCCTGCTTCTCAAAATCCTGGTTGGACGAACAGATACGTCGCATTCTCAGATACTGGCCGGTCGGGACGGCCTTAATGGTCGACCCTGTATGTGCAGAGGACGCATGTAGGAGAGCATTAGTTGATGTTTCTTTACGAAATACGTCAGTTTGAATCATCCTAGATGCGTCCAGTTTAATTTTGATATCTAAGAACTCTATCTCAGTGGGGCTACATTTTAATGTCAATTTGATATTCATATTGTTGTTATTTAGCTCACCCACGAAGGCATCGAGCTGCTCCGCAGTGCCCTGCCACAAGATCAGGATGTCATCTATATATCTGTACCAGCACTACAAATGGGCATCGGCCCGCGCGCCTCCGCCGCCAAAAATTAACCTCTCCCAGATTCCCATAGATGTTTAAGCACTGGTTCTCTAGTGCTTCTTTACTGCATAAGATTATATTACTCTCTTAGGAATCATTGTGTGTGTATTGTGGCTGGTGGCGATTTCAGTTTGCTATTATATATAATGCGGTCCCTCCTCCTTCACCGGCGCGCGCATGCGTGCTGCGCTACGCCTCTCCGGCGGCCTAACTCGCGACCACATAGTGCGCACGCGCTTGGCGTCATGGCAACTGCCTGACTCCACGCGCGTCATTACATCGCGCACTTCCGGTACGCGGGGAGGGCTTCCGGTGCGGCGTTTGCTGCAGTGCGCGTGCGCCACAATAGCTGGCGAACACAGGGGGACAGGTGAAGTTCATTTGTGGACATTTATGAGATATATAAGACCATGACCACTGGGTGTGTATAGGTCTTTCCCTGAGGAAGCGAGCACTATGAAAGCGAAACACGTGTAGGATGACTGTCCTGTCCTTTTGTCTGTTTTGAACCTGCCTCTCCCACAACGGTGGACAACATGGGTAATTTTATCTCTGATTATCATACTTTGCAAAATACCCTCTATTTGTTTTATAGAGAACCATGTTTATGCCTTACCCTGATGATTGTTGTCCACAGGCTGTGGTGAGCTATATCAAATGCACCCCTGAATCATATGACTAGACACTACTGGTGTTCACTTGACATTAAAGAGAGATATAAATATGTAACTTCCAAGAAACATGTCTAAGGAGAGTATCAATGTATTAGTCCTCTTATAAGAACTTTACAGAAGTTTTTTGGTTTTTGGTATACAAATTCTCTCTATCTGGTCACTGTACCAAACCTGGTGTCAATTTTTTACTGCTGTTCAGAGGGTCCTTATATCAGGTTCTTATATGTTTTATGTGCCCACCAAATGTATCGTTCCTGAATTGTATCCTGTAACTTTGTATTTTTTGTATAATGATTTTATGATGTCTATTAACTAAATAAATTTTGATATACTTTTGCACATAAAAACTCCTCTGTTCTCCTGATTTTCAAATTGATGTTTGGAGGTGCTATATAAAAATAGCCAATGGTTGTAATGATGATATTGAACCCTATGTATTTAACTAATACAAACATACCTGGATTGTGGTGAGGGCTGAGAGAGAGCTGTACATTATGTGAAAGCTGAAGTTACCACTGTGATTACATAAAAAGAACCTTGGAGAATAAGTGAAGTCTAACTCATCAGCAAAACAAGATACATCTGTTTTATAAGAAATAAACACAGAATGACATGTGAAAAGTTATTTATACACAATTCATTTATTCCAACTTATTTCTGACTAATGTGGTACATTAATTCTCTACAAGAAATGCTGAGAATAGTAAAGCACTGAGCTCTGAGAATCCAGATAGTGATTAATATGCACATCAAGAAATATGATAAAGCATAAAATTATATATATACACCATTGTAGGATAAAACTAGCATGTAAGTGTAAAACCTGAGTAACCACAAAGGTACGACTGGTGCCCTGAACTGGACCATCACTGTGCACACCCCTCCTGTATGTGGATATATATCTGTGAGATGTAATAATTAGACCTGAGGAAGGCTTTTTAAATATTTTAGCTGAAACACATTGTTCTATAACTTTTACTTATCGATACCAAATAAATGTTGGATATGTGAGACTCTCTGGAGGCGCCCGTGATATACACCGGATAGTTTACTTCATCCTCGAACCTGACTGACCTCAGGCGGTTTAGTTCTTCCGGCTCAGAGCACCAAGCCAGAGTCATCAGCTAGACCAAGTTACCCTTAACCGGGTGGAAGAGCAAGCAGACAAGACACCTGAAAGGTGAGGGCAAAACCTCCTTCAAAAGCCTTCCATCCTATTGACATCTGCGCCCTCCTTTCCCCTTCTCCCCCCTATAAGGGTAGGTGCACACTGGCCGGGTTAGGGTCGGCTTAGATGTGTAAACCGCCGGTCGGTTTACATAAATTTCATGTAAATTTATGTTAATCCAAACCGGCGTTTGGATTAATATTAAAACCTATGTAAACCGACACCTGGTGTCCACACACCGGCAGTTTACACATGCTCATCCATTGCTAACCCGCTGGGTTCCCAGCGGGTTAGCAACGAATGAGCATGTTCTATAAACCGGCCGGTTCTGCAGCGGCTGCAAGCAGAATCATGTACTGCTTCCAGCCGCCGCAACACCGCCGGCGCTAACCCGCTGGCCACCCGCCCGTCACCCGCCGCACATACCCGCCAGGATGCCGGTGGACGGCTCCGGAGCTTCCTGGCGGGTCCGCCCAGCCGCCGCCGACCAACCCTCCGGCCAGTGAGCACATACCCTTAGATGTCACAGAACTGCACAGTATCATCTAAATTAGAAACCAATGCATGTCTATTAAAGGAGTTCACACCATTTATAATCAACATTTTGCACACACCCATTTAACTCGGTTTGTAGGGGTGTGGATTGGGGGTAAACAGGTTAAGAGGGGGTATTTTTCAGGAAGGTGGGGGGGGGGTGCAGGTTTTGGGGTGGGGCCAGGATTGATACATAGAGGACACAATACACAGACATACACGCCAGGCTCTACAGCTAGTCTAATACATAAAGCTGAGTGTGGGCAAGCCCTGTCCACCCCACATAGCCACACCCACTTCATATAGTCATTCACTAAGCCCCACCCACTCCATATAGCCACACCCTCCATTGTGAGGTCACCATAGAATGTTAGCTTATAAAATTCCACGTCATGTCACTGCCTGATGATTCTAATCTTATGACCCATAACAAAGAATGACTGGATGATTGTTGTCACACGGAGAAAAGTTACATTTTGCTTTAATGAGCAAGACTTACAGAAAGGAGTTCAGAAGTGAAGAAAGGGATGCAAGAGCTGCGTCCAAGGGCCACTGACACGTCTCAGAAGCAAGACTTGGACATACACAGTCCACTTACCACTAAAAACAGTTACTATGTCCGGGCAATGCCGAGCTCGACTGCTAGTTCATAATAAATATGACAGCAATATCTTTCACGTGGGACACTCTGGAGCAGAGAGCAAAGATGCTGCAATTTCATAATTCTCTGTAGTTGTGAAACACCCCAAATACACATGACAGGAGGTGAATGGGTATAACATAGGTTAATAAAAGCAAATGTCAATGATCAGTACCAAATCCAGAAAGTGGCATCTCCTGCAGGAATTGATCCATATTTCACAGTACTTCCCTCCAGATGTTTGGGAGCCAATGCATGAAAAGTTATAGAAAAGGATAAAGACTGAAACCTGTTTCATGTAATTACCAGGTGGGAGATGCATCGGGCGGGCGGGGGCTCTGTAGCACTGGGGACAGCAGGCATTCTCCCCCCTTTGCTGTGTCCTCTCCCTGTGGTTACTCCTTCCCCATGTGGTTGCTCTCTCGCCCCCATGCTGCCTCTCTTCCACCTGTGCATGCTCTCTGCCCCTGGAGGTCTCTCTCAGGCCCCCCCCCACACCTGTGCATGCTCTCTGCCCCTGCAGGTCCTCTCAGGCCCCACCCACCCGTGCATGCTCTCTGCCCCTGGAGGTCTCTCAGGCTCCCCCTTCACCCCTGTGGTCACTCTGCCCCCACCTGTGCTTGCTCTCACGCAGCAGCAACATGAGGAAGATTATAGTGGTATAAGGAACTGATGTAGTTCCTCATTCAGAAGGCTGCTTGGGGGGGACACAATGGCGGGCAGAGTGAGCATGGGCAGAAAACGGAGAGAGAGATCAGGCAGAGCATGGTCAGAGGGGGAGCAGAACATGGAGGGGTGAGCAGAGTGTGCAGGGGAAGGGGGGCATTATCTCTTCCCCCCCCCCCCCCGGCCACAGGCCCTGTCACTGGCAGCTGTGCAGCACTTGCTACAGGAGCTGTGATGTGATGGTCATATGAGATCACATGACTCATTACAGGTCCTGCTCCCTGTCTGGTACGTCTGAGGTGGGGAGGCGGGGGCTGCGTGCGGTGTGCCACATGCGCCTGCACCCCATCTTCTCCTGTACTCACAGGCCATAGTCGGCGTCTACGAGTGTCATAGCAACTCTGGGCACCGGTGATTGTAGTGGTGCGGCGGGGATGTGAGCGGGGGCTGTGCAGGGGATGTCGGGTGGACTGGCAGGGGCTGTGTGGTGGGCTTGCAGCGCTGTCCCACTTTTGGCACTTAGAACTCTGATTCATAGACCTTGACGGAAATGAATGTAAAGACATTATAAGGCAAGTATATATTAGATCTATAATGTATTGTGTCGTTTCCCCTTCTTAAAACCTTGTAGTTTTGTAAATCCTGTCTATTCTTTTGGATTAAATTTATAACATTTAATAGTTTTAACCCTCTCTAACCTGCACCCTGAATCTCAGCATCACTGGTAATTGATGTCCAAACAGCCTGATAAATCACAGGCGGTAGCAACAAATATTTTCTTGTGTTATTGTAGAGCTTGGCAGTGACTGTACCGAGGTGTATATAATATATATCTACTCCATGCACTGGAACCAGAGATCTATACACTTCAATAATTGGTATAGCAGAACAGCCACAGCCTCATTTACTTATCCTCAGTCAATTTGCCGATTGTCCTGATAAGGGGGCACCAGACGGCTGTTTTGTGACAGCAGTGACAAGTGTACAAAAATGGAAGCCACTGGGAAGGAGGCACATGACAGGACATAGGAGCAGTCTGGAGATGGGTGGCATAACAGGACTCCAGATAGGTGTGAGACAATACAGTCCCCCAGAGGGCAGGATCCCCCCCGCCCCCAGGTCCAATCAATGACAACAGAAGCACAAGATACAAGTGAACAAATCTTCCATCTTTACTAACAAACAAGTGCAACAAAGAAAAACTAAGTGAAAATAAGTGCCAAACTCTGCAAAATAGGTCCCAAACTCTGTGTTGGAGGCTGCACCAGCCGCATTGTCCCTCAGTGTCACCGTGAGTCCACTGTCCGTGCCTCTGTAAGATGGAAGACGTCTCCCTTGTACCTGCGGACAGAAAGGCTGGTCAGTCAGGGCCGAGAGAAGAAGCTGCAGACAGAAACAAGCCCAGGTGAATTAGATGGCCCAGCACGGCCAGTGTCAGACAGGAAGGGTCAGCCACACATGCACAATAAGACAAGATGGCTGCTGGAGGGTACCGGTAAGTGAGGCAGCATTACTCCACCGCTGGGGCTTCCTTCAGAGCTGGACTCGCAGCAGTCACCTGTAAAAGAGAATGTATCTGAATACGGCCTGCACCCTCCCTCCACACTCCACCCAGTACTGGAGCCAGGCTGAGACACCCTGTCCAGTGTCAGACGAAAGTCAGTGCCACTTGTGCCAGGCAGCCATGGCACTAATCATCCCAGGGACAAAATATCCTCCCCAGGCCCACCATGATTGCTGACCTTGACGGGAGTGTGGGCTTCACCGGCCTCCATGGGGGAGTCTGGGGATTTGTTGGGCCCATCTTCTGCAGTGGAGACTTGTGAGGGCTCAGTCAGCTGTTTACCGTTCCCCTAGAAAAGTAAAGCACACCTGAGCACCCAGCCACATCACCAGGTCGATCATACGTCACCCCCTGGTCACATGTCATCCCCGGCCACGCCATCCCATGACCACGCCACCAGGTCGATCACACATCGCCACGTCAGCAGCTTGATCAAGTCATACATTGATCACGTCATCCCTTGGCCACGCCACCATGTCAATCACATGTCGCCACCCAGCCATGTCAGCAGCTCAATCACTCCTTCCCGTGGTTTCACCTGGCAGCCGCTTGCCCAGGCGCAGCTCCTGGGCGCCTGCGTCGTTGGAAGTATGGGCGGCTGCGCTGCCGCTGAGGCTCTGGGCGGGGGCTTCTTCAGAGGTTGCTCTGTTTTCACCATCTCCTCCATCTGTGGTCTGTGGTGGAGTCCGTGGGCGGTAAGGTCTGCAGAGACAGTGAAGTGAACCGTGACTGCTCAGCACCAAGCGAACACTGCTGCTACGTGAGCACCAGCGGCCCTGAGGAGCCACAGCTCAGATACACGAATACTTCCAGAGAGACATGACTGCAGCAAAATCACAGACTGAACAAGTACAATGACCGGCACCACCACGGCTGCACTCACCACCATGATCTGAGAAGACAACGGGCTGCCGATATGGAGAGCGGAAATAAAGCAGTACCGAGACCAGAGCCCCAAACATGGATGAGTAGGCAGAACAGGGGTGGCAGTCTTACTTCAGACTACTGAGAGCATGGGGGCCAGGGAGGGCCGACAGAGGAGGGAGGGAGGAGGAAGAGGCCCCTCCATGCGGAGGGCCGACAGAGGAGGGAGGGAGGAGGAAGAGGCCCCTCCATGCGGAGGGCCGACAGAGGAGGGAGGAGGAGGAAGAGGCCCCTCCATGCGGAGGGCCGACAGAGGAGGGAGGGAGGAGGAAGAGGCCCCTCCATGCGGAGGGCCGACAGAGGAGGGAGGGAGGAGGAAGAGGCCCCTCCATGCGGAGGGCCGACAGAGGAGGGAGGGAGGAGGAAGAGGCCCCTCCATGCGGAGGGCCGACAGAGGAGGGAGGGAGGAGGAAGAGGCCCCTCCATGCGGAGGGCCGACAGAGGAGGGAGGGAGGAGGAAGAGGCCCCTCCATGCGGAGGGCCGACAGAGGAGGGAGGGAGGAGGAAGAGGCCCCTCCATGCGGAGGGCCGACAGAGGAGGGAGGGAGGAGGAAGAGGCTCCTCCTTGTGGAGGGCCGACAAAGGAGGAGGAAGAAGAGGCTCCTCCTTGTGGAGGGCCGACAGAGGAGGAGGAAGAGGCTCCTCCTTGTGGAGAGCCGACAGAGGAGGAGGAAGAGGCTCCTCCTTGTGGAGGGCCAGGGAGGGACGACAGCGGAAGAGGCGGCTCCTCATGGAGGACAAGGGAGAGTCGACAGCAGGGAAGGCAGCGGCTTCACGTGGGGGTCCAGGCTGGAACGACGGTAGAGGCTCCTCCTTATGGAGGGCCAGGGACGGATGATAGCGGAGGAGGAAGAGGTGGCTCCTCATGGAGGGCAAGGGAGAGTCGACAGCAGGGAAGGCAGCGGCTCCACGTGGGAGTCCAGGGAAGAAAGACGGTAGAGGCTCCTTGGGGGGGGGAAGGGAGGAACGACAGAGGTAACTCCTTAAAGGGAAGGAGCAAGTAGGGACAGCGGAGGGTCATGGGGGGGTAGGGGTTGATTGTAGGTCCCATGATCCATCTCACCTGCGGAATCTGGGCCGGAATCTGCGTAGTGGGGGTCTCTGCTGCTCCTCTCCATTTTGGGCAGTATCAGACGTTTGGTCTTTGGCCTCGTTTTCCTACAACAGAACCGCACATGATCATTACACTGAGAGCAGCAGACAGACACTGGCAGAGCCAGATGTAATCACAGCCTTCCAAGATGAAGGCCGGATGGCTTCAGTAACTCCAGCCGTCTCCAAACTGCAGCCAATGAGCCTCCCACATCCACAGTGAAGCCCACGAGCCGCGCAGTGACTGACTTCTATAGGTAACAGATTTGTATTATAAAGTGTTGATAAGGAGCACGGTCATTACTAAAGATCTATGTGCAGGGGGTCATAGCCAGAAATCTGGGGCTGCAGACCCCTCTACACCAAGCTGTGCTGGCAGGAAAACTACATAACTCACCGCTGCCCCGGGCTCCCGCTGAGCTGCCGGCCTGGGGCCCCTGTTGAAGCGTCTCCTGTAGAAGAACGGGGGTGGTCTCCGGCGGAGTGGGGGTCTCTGCTGGGGGGAGCTGTCATCCCCTCGTTCACCTTCGCTCACTTGCTCGGGGCTCACAGCATCTCCACTAGACTCGGTCGCATTATCTCCCCGGGGACGGTAGAATCGCCGGCGGAAACGGCGCCTGTTGGGGGCAAATCTGCTTCCTTTAACAGGAACCCCCCCAGGACCGGTGACGTTGGCAGCCTCCGCACCCTGCAGACACAAAGATTATACACCTACATAACCATGGATACACAGGGCACAGTGACCCCCGAAACAGCGGAGAACTGGGGGTCCTCACATGTGACATTACAGTCACTGACCTTCTCCCCCTCTACAACGTCGAACTCCACCGTCTCCCCATCACCAACGCTGCGGAGGAACTTACGAGGATTGTTCCGCTTTATGGCCGTCTGAAAAGAGAAGTGCAATCATTGATGAGAGATTCCCCCCCCTCCACACACCCTGGGCAACCACACATGGACCCCCCACCGCCCCCTCCGAGCCACCAATGACTAAAGGCACAGACTACATAGTATACACCTGGAACCTGCAGCCTGTACTTCTCCAGGGGCCACAGCAGATGACCGCTGCCAGCTCCTCAAATCACCTGCTAACCCATCCTTCTTTCCCCCCCCATATGCATGACCCACCAACCCCCCCTCCTCCCCCCCCCCATACGCATGACCCACCAACCCACCCTCCCCCCCCCCCATACGCATGACCCACCAACCCACCCTCCTCCCCCCCATACGCATGACCCACCAACCCACCCTCCCCCCCCCCCATACGCATGACCCACCAACCCACCCTCCCCCCCCCCCCTATACGCATGACCCACCAACCCACCCTCCCCCCCCCCCATACGCATGACCCACCAACCCATCCTCCTCCCCCCCCCCCCATACACATGACCCACCAACCCATCCTCCTCCCCCCCCCCCCATACACATGACCCACCAACCCATCCTCCTCCCCCCCCCCCCCATACACATGACCCACCAACCCATCCTCCCCCCCCCCCCCCATACACATGACCCACCAACCCATCCTCCTCCCCCCCCCCATACACATGACCCACCAACCCATCCTCCTCCCCCCCCATACACATGACCACCAACCCATCCTCCTCCCCCCCCATACACATGACCCACCAACCCATCCTCCTCCCCCCCCCCCATACACATGACCCACCAACCCATCCTCCTCCCCCCCCCATACACATGACCCACCAACCCATCCTCCTCCCCCCCCCCATACACATGACCCACCAACCCATCCTCCTCCCCCCCCCCATACACATGACCCACCAACCCATCCTCCTCCCCCCCCCCATACACATGACCCACCAACCCATCCTCCCCCTCCCCCCCCCCCATCCACCCATACACATGACCCACCAACCCATCCTCCTCCCCCCCCCCCATCCACATGACCCACCAACCCATCCTCCTCCCCCCCCCCATACACATGACCCACCAACCCATCCTCCTCCCCCCCCCCATACACATGACCCACCAACAAATCCTCCTCCCCCCCCCCATCCACATGACTCACCAACCCATCCTCCTTCCCCCCATACGCATGACCCACCAGACGATCCTCCTTCCCCCCCATACGCATGACCCGCCGTCGCATCCTCCTCCCCCCCCATACCTGCCAAACAAACCTACTTCCTCCCCATACGCATGACTTGCCAACCCAACCTCCTTTCCCCCATACACATGACCCGCCAACCCAACCTCCTTTCCCCCATACACATGACCCGCCAACCCAACCTCCTTTCCCCCATACACATGACCCGCCAACCCATCTTCCCCCTACACATGCCCTGCCAACCCATCTTCCCCCTACACATGCCCTGCCAACCCATCTTCCCCCTACACATGCCCTGCCAACCCATCTTCCCCCCACCCCTCCTTACACATGACCCGCCAACCCACCTCCCCCCATCTGGGGTATGGACGCAGTTACCTGATGGACAAACACGTCATCCTTGGTGTCGTTCCTGTGGAGAAATGTGAAGTCAGTACTGGTTGTAGGGCCCCCGTCACACACAGCCCCCGGCTCCACACCTTACCTGTTGATGAAACCGTATCCATTTCGGACATTGAACCATTTCACCGTCCCCTGGACCTGAGTGGCTGCAGAGACACCACAAGAACGAGTGAACGAAAGACAACCAGAAAAAGGAGAGAAATGTAGAACAGCAGAAATAGGAAGAAAGTGGAGAAAGATGGGGAATATGTGGAGCGTATAAATATATACATTATGTACATTTCCTTCTGCTTTCAAACACACAACAATTACACCCATGTTAAAGCAGCCGTCCCTCCACATCCAGGGACCGGCCCATATCTGCTCCCGTTCACCTCCAAACTCCTTGAAAAGCCGCACTGTCCTCTATCGCACCTCTGACAACCTACAATCCGGCTTCTGCCCCCACCACGCCGAACCTGCCCTGACCAATTACTAATGACTTATCTCCAAAGCAAACAGACCGTTCTCCATCCTCCTAGACCTGTCCTCTCCCTCCTATTACAGATCCTCCTCCATTGGGATCACTGACCTTGTCCTCTCCTGGATCTCCTCCTACCGCACATTTAGTGTCTCCCACACCGACCTCCTCGCCCCATCCCGTGTTGGGGTCCCTCAAGGTTCTGTCCTGGGCCCCTACTTGTCTCCATTTATACCATTGGTCTAGGACAGTGATGGCGAACTCCAGGCCTCGAGGGCCGCACACAGTGCAGGTTTTCAGGATTTCCATTGCATTTGACAGTTGCCAATCAAATTACCAACTGTCAAACTCTAAGGAAATCCTGAAAACCTGCACTGTGTGCAGCCCTCGAGGCCTGGAGTTCGCCATCACTGTCCTAGGACAATCCATAGGCCTAGTTCACATCTAAGGCCGGGCTGCGTTTGTATGCGTTTTTAGAGCTAAAATGCAAAAACGAACCCATAGAGGGCAATTTACTCAGGATCTTTGGATCACTGAAATCAATCTCAGATCCCTGTGATAATTAGTTTGGCAGGTGACCCCAATGACAGGAAAACTGGGTGTTCCACAATATTACGCAGCCGCCGTGTTCAACATGGGATAGAAAAAGGATGTCTGCTGCCGAAAAGCAACACATTGTCCAAGGCATTGCACTAGGGATGAAAACATTAGATCTTGCAGGAAAACTTAAGTGTGATCATCGTACTGTGAAGAGATTTGTGGCCGATTCTGAGCACAGACGTGTTCGTGCAGATAAAGGCAGAATGAGGAAGGTTTCTACCAGGCAAGTTCATCAGATTAAGAGAGCAGCTGCTAAAAAGGCCTTACAAACCAGCAAACAGATATGTGAAGCTGCTGGAGCCTCGAGTCCCTCCAACCTCAAGGTGTAGGAGCCTTCAGAGGCTGCTGTGGGGCATAAACCTACTATTCAGCCACCCCTAAACATCGCTCACAAGCAGAGACAGTTGCAGTGGGTCCAGATATACATGAAGACTAATTGTCAACCAGTCTTATTTACTGATGAGTGCCGAGCAACCCTGGATGGTCCAGATGGATGGAGTAGTGGATGGTTGGTGGATGCCACCATGTCCCAACAAGGCTGAGACGTCAGCAAGGAGGTGGAGGAGTCATGTTTTGGGCTGGAATCATTGGGAAACAGCTGGTAGGCCCCTTTAAGGTTCCTGAAGGTGTGAAAATGACCTCTGCAAAGTATATAGAGTTTCTGACTGAGAACTTTCTTCTATGGCACAAAAAGCAAAAACAGGAGCAAAATCCTCCATGCATGACAATGCCCCATCTCATGCTGCAAAGAAGAATACCTCTGTGTGATTGGCTG
Source organism: Allobates femoralis (assembly GCA_033576535.1). Classification (NCBI taxonomy): domain Eukaryota; kingdom Metazoa; phylum Chordata; class Amphibia; order Anura; family Aromobatidae; genus Allobates; species Allobates femoralis. The sequence goes on along the minus strand of JARQOC010000004.1, from coordinate 35,416,406 downwards.
CTATGGGCATAAAAGAGAAACTCATGGTGTGGCCACCATCTTCCCCTGACCTCAACCCTATAGAGAACCTGCGGAGTATAATCAAGCAAAAGATCTATGAGGGTGGGAGGCAGATCACATCAATACAGCAGCTCTGGGAGGCGATTCTGACATCATGCAAAGAAATACAAGCAGAAACTCTCCAGAAACTCACAATATCAATGGATGATAGAATTGTGAAGGTGACATCAAAGAAGGGTTCCTGTTTTACCATGTAACTTGGCCTGTTAGGAGGTTTTTATTTCACTGAATGTGACCTCCTAATGCTGCAAATTCAACAAATCACCATTTTCACTTCTTTCAAACATCAAATGTTTAGAAACTCTCCTGTGCCGAATAATGTGGAACAGGGCATTTAAGAGTTTTTTTAATTGTGAAGATTATACTGTTACGGTAGAGAGGTTTCTTCAATAAGATTCCATGTATCCTGTAACAGGTGATGAATTATTACACCGACCATTTAGGAAAATCAGAAAAAGAACATTTGCATAATTTGGAACATGGTGTATATGGGCGATACGCAGTGTAGACAGATCCACACACGGGGGATATGCTGGCACTTGCAGACCCACACACGGGGGATATGCTGGCACTTGCAGACCCACACACGGGGGATATGCTGGCACTTGCAGACCCACACACGGGGGATATGCTGGCACTTGCAGACCCACACACGGGGGATATGCTGGCACTTGCAGACCCACACACGGGGGATATGCTGGCACTTGCAGACCCACACACGGGGGATATGCTGGCACTTGCAGACCCACACACGGGGGATATGCTGGCACTTGCAGACCCACACACGGGGGATATGCTGGCACTTGCAGACCCACACACGGGGGATATGCTGGCACTTGCAGACCCACACACGGGGGATATGCTGGCACTTGCAGACCCTTACACGGGGGATATGCTGGCACTTGCAGATCCTTACACGGGGGATATGCTGGCACTTGCAGATCCTTACACGGGGGATATGCTGGCACTTGCAGATCTATACAAATACGGGGGATATGCTGGCACTTACAGATCTATACAAATACGGGGATCTGCTGGCAGTTACAGATCTATACATATATGGGGGATCTGCTAGCAGTTACAGATCTATACATATATGGGGGATCTGCTGGCAGTTACAGATCTATACATATATAGGAGATATGCTGGCAGTTACAGATCTATATATACAGGGGATATGCTGGCAGTTACAGATCTATATATACAGGGGATATGCTGGCAGTTACAGATCTATATATACAGGGGATATGCTGGCAGTTACAGATCTATATATACAGGGGATATGCTGGCAGTTACAGATATATATATACAGGGGATATGCTGACAGTTACAGATATATATATACAGGGGATATGCTGACAGTTACAGATATATATATACAGGGGATATGCTGGCAGTTACAGATGTATATATACAGGGGATATGCTGGCAGTTACAGATATATATATGATATGGGGATATGCTGGCAGTTACAGATTAATATATACAGGGGATATGCTGGCAGTTACAGATATATATATGTATATGGGGGATATGCTGGCAGTTACAGATATATATTATACAGGGATATGCTGGCAGTTACAGATATATATATATGTATATGGGGGATATGCTGGCAGTTACAGATATATATATATACAGGGGATATGCTGGCAGTTACAGATATATATATGTTATGGGGATATGCTGGCAGTTACAGATATATATATATACAGGGGATATGCTGGCAGTTACAGATATATATATGTATATGGGGGATATGCAGGCAGTTACAGATATATATATACAGGGATATGCTGGCAGTTACAGATCTATATATGTATATGGGGGATATGCTGGCAGTTACAGATATATATATATACAGGGGATATGCTGGCAGTTACAGATCTATATATACAGGGGATATGCTGGCAGTTACAGATATATATATGTATATGGGGGATATGCTGGCAGTTACAGATATATATATATATACAGGGGATATGCTGGCAGTTACAGATATATATATACAGGGATATGCTGGCAGTTACAGATATATATATACAGGGGATATGCTGACAGTTACAGATATATATATGTATATGGGGGATATGCTGGCAGTTACAGATATATATATGTATATGGGGGATATGCTGGCAGTTACAGATATATATATATACAGGGGATATGCTGACAGTTACAGATATATATATATATACAGGGGATATGCTGGCAGTTACAGATATATATATATATACAGGGGATATGCTGACAGTTACAGATCTATATATATACAGGGGATATGCTGGCAGTTACAGATCTATATATGTATATGGGGGATATGCTGGCAGTTACAGATATATATATACAGGGGATATGCTGGCAGTTACAGATCTATATATACAGGGGATATGCTGGCAGTTACAGATATATACAGGGGATATGCTGGCAGCTACAGATATATATATGTATATGGGGATATGCTGGCAGTTACAGATATATATATATATATACAGGGGATATGCTGGCAGTTACAGATATATATATATATACAGGGATATGCTGGCAGTTACAGATATATATATGTATATGGGGATATGCTGGCAGTTACAGATATATATATATACAGGGGATATGCTGGCAGTTACAGATATATATATGTATATGGGGGATATGCTGGCAGTTACAGATATATATATACAGGGGATATGCTGGCAGTTACAGATATATATATACAGGGGATATGCTGGCAGTTACAGATATATATATGTATATGGGGGATATGCTGGCAGTTACAGATATATATATATACAGGGGATATGCTGGCAGTTACAGATATATATATGTATATGGGGGATATGCTGGCAGTTACAGATATATATATATACAGGGGATATGCTGGCAGTTACAGATATATATATGTATATGGGGGATATGCTGGCAGTTACAGATATATATATACAGGGGATATGCTGGCAGTTACAGATTATATATAATGGGGATATGCTGGCAGTTACAGATATATATATATACAGGGGATATGCTGGCAGTACAGATATATATATGTATATGGGGGATATGCGGCAGTTACAGATATATATATACAGGGGATATGCTGGCAGTTACAGATTATATATTATAGGGGATATGCTGGCAGTTACAGATATATATATATAGGGGATTGTGGCAGTTACAGATTATATATACAGGGGATATGCTGGCAGTTACAGATATATATATGTATATGGGGATATGCTGGCAGTTACAGATATATATATAACAGGGGATATGCTGGCAGTTACAGATATATATATACAGGGATATGCTGGCAGTTACAGATATATATATGGGGGATATGCTGCAGTTACAGATATATATATTATAGGGGATATGCTGGCAGTTACAGATATATATATGTATATGGGGGATATGCTGGCAGTTACAGATATATATATATACAGGGGATATGCTGCAGTTACAGATATATATATTATAGGGGATATGCTGGCAGTTACAGATATATATATATACAGGGGATATGCTGCAGTTACAGATATATATATACAGGGGATATGCTGGCAGTTACAGATTATATATGTATATGGGGGATATGCTGGCAGTTACAGATATATATATACAGGGATATGCTGGCAGTTACAGATCTATATATACAGGGATATGCTGGCAGTTACAGATATATATATACAGGGGATATGCTGGCAGTACAGATATATATATATAGGGGATATGCTGGCAGTTACAGATATATAATTATATATACAGGGATATGCTGGCAGTTACAGATATATATATATACAGGGGATATGCTGGCAGTTACAGATATATATTATAGGGGATATGCTGGCAGTTACAGATATATATATACAGGGGATATGCTGGCAGTTACAGATATATATATATAGGGGATATGCTGGCAGTTACAGATTATATATAATATCGGGGATATGCTGGCAGTTACAGATTATATATGTATATGGGGGATATGCTGGCAGTTACAGATATATATATAATATATACAGTATATATGCTGGCAGTTACAGATATATATATATACAGGGATATGCTGGCAGTTACAGATTATATATGTATATGGGGGATATGCTGGCAGTTACAGATATATATATATACAGGGGATATGCTGGCAGTTACAGATATATATACAGGGGATATGCTGGCAGTTACAGATATATATATAAGGGGATATGCTGGCAGTTACAGATTATATATACAGGGATATGCTGGCAGTTACAGATCTATATATACAGGGGATATGCTGGCAGTTACAGATATATATATACAGGGGATATGCTGGCAGTTACAGATATATATATACAGGGATATGCTGGCAGTTACAGATATATATATTATATATATATATACACAGGGGATATGCTGACAGTTACAGATATATATATACAGGGGATATGCTGGCAGTTACAGATATATAATATACAGGGGATATGCTGCAGTTACAGATATATATATACAGGGGATATGCTGGCAGTTACAGATATATATATACAGGGGATATGCTGGCAGTTACAGATCTATAATATATACAGGGGATATGCTGCAGTTACAGATCTATATATGTATAGGGGATATGCTGGCAGTTACAGATATATATATATATACAGGGGATATGCTGGCAGTTACAGATCATATATATATACAGGGGATATGCTGGCAGTTACAGATCTATATATTATATGGGGGATATGCTGGCAGTTACAGATATATATATATATACAGGGATATGCTGGCAGTTACAGATCTATATATACAGGGGATATGCTGGCAGTTACAGATCTATATATACAGGGGATATGCTGGCAGTTACAGATCTATATATATACAGGGGATATGCTGGCAGTTACAGATCTATATATACAGGGGATATGCTGGCAGTTACAGATTATATATACAGGGGATATGCTGGCAGTTACAGATATATATATATACAGGGGATATGCTGGCAGTTACAGATCTATATATACAGGGATATGCTGGCAGTTACAGATCTATATATACAGGGATATGCTGGCAGTTACAGATCTATATATACAGGGGATATGCTGGCAGTTACAGATCTATTATACAGGGATATGTGGCAGTTACGATCTATATATACAGGGGATATGCTGGCAGTTACAGATATATATATACAGGGGATATGCTGCAGTTACAGATCTATATAAATATATTAGGAGATACGCTGTCAGTACAGATGCCTTGCTGTGGCCGATGATCGTGTCCTCACCAGCACTTTCTTGTCGGCTGGCTCCGGGCAGTCTTGTCTCGGCTGTGTGGCCCCGGCTCCCGGTGTTCGGGGCCCCTGGCCTCCACCTCGCTCATTCCTCCGCTCTGGGCCGTAGATGACGGTTGTTACCTTCTCAGACGTCAGCCCCGCCCCACCTGTTACTGACCACGCCGCCCGCTGCGCCCGCATTATATACCAGGCAGACCCCATACAGGACAGTGAGGCTAAACAGGGAGAGCAGACCCATACAGGACAGGTGATGCTAAACGGAGAAGGCATAGACCTCTCATACAGGACAGGTGAGGCTAAACTGGAGAAGCAACCCATACAGGACAGGTGAGGCTAAACTGGAGGAGCAGACCCCAATACAACATGAGCTAAACGGAGATAGCGACCCATTACAGGACAGTGAGCTAAATGGAGAGAGCAGACCCATACAGACAGGTGAGGCTAAACTGGAGAAGCAGACCCATACAGGACAGTGAGCTAAACTGGAGAGAGCAGACCCCATACAGGACAGGTGAGGCTAAACTGGAGAAGCAGACCCCATACAGGACAGGAGGACTAAACTGGAGAGAGCAGACCCCATAACAGGAGAGGAGCAGACCCCATACGGAAGAGGAGACTAATACGGGAGAGCAGACCCCAATAACAGGGAGAGAGCGACCCCATACAGGACAGATGAGACTAATACAGGAGAGAGCAGCCCCTACAGGACAGAGTGAGACTAATAACGGAGAGAGCAGACCCCATACAGACAGGTGAGGCTAAACTGGAGAGAAGCAGACCCATACAGAGATGAGCAGACCCCATACAGGAAGGTGAGCAATACTGGAGAGAGCAGACCCCATACAGGAGTGAGGACTATAACAGGATGGAGCAGACCCCATACAGGACAGGTGAAGCTAAACAGGAGAGAGTACAGACCCCATACAGACAGGTGAGACTAATGGGGCGCCCATACAGGACAGGTGAGACTAAACTGGAGAGAGCAGACCCCATTACAGGACAGGTGAGGCTAACTGGAGAGAGCAGACCCCATACAGGACGGTGAGACCTAAACGAGAAGAGCAGACCCTCAAGTAGGCTAGGAGAGAGCAGACCCCATACAGGCAGGTGAGGCTAAACTGGAGAGAGCAGACCCCATACAGGGACGAGCTAGAACCCATACAGACCACGACAGACCCTAGCTACAGGAGAGCAGACCCCTATACAGACAGGTGAGGCTAACGGAGAGCGACCCCTACAGGACAGGTGAGACTAAACTGGAGAGAGCAGACCCCATACAGGACAGTGAGGCTAAACTGGAGAGAGCAGACCCATACAGGACAGGTGAGGCTAAACTGGAGAGAGCAGACCCCATACAGGACAGGTGAGGCTAAACAGGAGAGAGCAGACCCCATACAGGACAGGTGAGACTAAACTGGAGAGAGCAGACCCCATACAAGGACAGGTGAGGCTAAACGGAGAGAGCAGACCCCATACAGGACAGGTGAGGCTAAACTGGAGAGAGCAGACCCCATACAGGACAGGTGAGCCTAAATGGAGAGAGCAGACCCATAAGGAGAGAGAGACAATACAGGAGAGAGCAGACCCATACAGGACAGTGAGCTAACTGGAGAGAGCAGACCCCATACAGGACAGGTGAGACTAAACTGGAGAGAGCAGACCCATACAGGACAGGTGAGACTAAACAGGAGAGAGCAGACCCCATACAGGACAGGTGAGCTAAACTGGAGAGAGCAGACCCCATACAGGACAGGTGAGGACTAAACTGGAGAGAGCAGACCCATACAGGACAGGTGAGCTAAACGGAGAGAGCAGCAGCCATAACAGGAGAGAGCAGACCCCATACAGGACAGTGAGCTAAATACAGGAGAGAGGCAGACCCCATACAGGAAGGGAGCTATACAGGAGAGAGCAGACCCCATACAGGAGAGAGCGACCCCATACAGGACAGGTAGCTAGACCAATACAGGAGAGAGCAGACCCCATACAGGACAGGTGGGGACTAAACAGGAGAGAGCAGACCCCATACAGGACAGGTGAGACTAAACATGGAGAGAGCTGACCCCATACAGGACAGGTGAGGCTAAACTGGAGAGAGCAGACCCCATACAGGAGAGAGCAGACCCCATACAGGAGAGAGCAGACCCATAACAGGAGAGAGCAGACCCCATACAGGACAGGTGAGCTAAACAGGAGAGAGCAGACCCCATACAGACAGGTGGCTAAACGGGAGGAGAGACCCCATTACAGGGAAGGTGAGGCTAACAGAGGAGAGACCCATTAAAACAGGGATGAGAGCAGACCCCATACAGGACAGGTGAGGCTAAACATGGAGAGAGCAGCCCATACAGACAGTGAGACTAAACTGGAAGAGCAGACCCATACAGGACAGGTGAGACTAAACTAGGAGAGAGCAGACCCCATACAGGGAAGTGGGAGACATAATGACAGGAGGCAGACCTAGGACAGTAGCTAAAAGTGGAGAGATGCAGACCCATACAGGGACTAGCTGAGAGTAGCAGACCCATACAGGACAGGTGAGGCAACGGTAGAGCAGACCCCATACAGGACAGGTGAGACTAATGAACAGGCATCGGACAGTGAGCTAACAAGAGACCATATACAGGAAGTGCAGTTAAACTAAAAGGGAGATAGCGACCCATACAGACAGTGAGACTAAACATGGAGAGAGCAGGACCCATACAGGACAGGTGAGACTAAACAGGAGAGTAGCAGAGCCCATACAGACAGTATGCTAAAACGGGAGAGCAGACCCATACAGTAAGTGGAGGCTAACTGGAGAGGTCAGACCCCATATACTATGTATAATAAGGTAGGAGTACAGACCGCTTGGCGAGATGTGCCTACAGACCTTCTGCGGCTGGCTACGGGGCAGTCTTGCCTCGGCTGGTGGAGGCTCCGTGCGGGGCCCGGCCCCATCGTCAGTCCGCTCTGGCCGAGATGAGGTGTTACCTTCTCGAGCAGCCGCACCTTACTGAGCAGCCGACCCGCTGCGCGATCTAAACTAGGGAGCGAGACCGCCTGATCGTGAGTGGTCACCGAAGTCATACCTGGCCATCAGCTGATTGGGGCTGATTCTGTGTGACACGCCCATTCAGGTCACTACGATCAGACAAGCGGGCGGGAAAACAAATGTCGCGTCAGAGAGCAACTGTCGGCTCGGCGGTGATGGTTACAGGCACGTGCTGAGCCATTGGTGGAGAGTTGTAGGTCTGTAAACATTCACCTGAGGTATTGTAGAGACGTGAGGTAAAAGAGAGAAGCACCCCATAGAGGACGGAGCATACGGTGAGCAGCAGGACCCCATACAGGACGGAGACGAGACAGACCCCATACAGGACAGGTGAGCAAACGGAGAGAGCAGACCCCATACAGGACAGGTGAGACTAAACTGGAGAGAGCAGACCCATACAGGACAGGTGAGGCTAAACTGGAGAGAGCAGACCCCATACAGGACAGGTGAGGCTAAACAGGAGAGAGCAGACCCCATACAGGACAGGTGAGACTAAACTGGAGAGAGCAGACCCCATACAGGACAGGTGAGACTAAACTGGAGAGAGCAGACCCCATACAGGACAGGTGAGGCTAAACGGGAGAGAGCAGACCCCATACAGGACAGGTGAGGCTAAACAGGAGAGAGCAGACCCCATACAGGACAGGTGAGACTAAACTGGAGAGAGCAGACCCCATACAGGACAGGTGAGACTAAACTGGAGAGAGCAGACCCCATACAGGAGAGAGCAGACCCCATACAGGACAGGTGAGGCTAAACAGGAGAGAGCAGACCCCATACAGGACAGGTGAGACTAAACAGGAGAGAGCAGACCCCATACAGGACAGGTGAGACTAAACTGGAGAGAGCAGACCCCATACAGGACAGGTGAGGCTAAACAGGAGAGAGCAGACCCCATACAGGACAGGTGAGGCTAAACAGGAGAGAGTAGACCCCATACAGGAGAGAGCTGACCCCATACAGGACAGGTGAGGCTAAACTGGAGAGAGCAGACCCCATACAGGACAGGTGAGGCTAAACAGGAGAGAGCAGACCCCATACAGGACAGGTGAGACTAAACTGGAGAGAGCAGACCCCATACAGGACAGGTGAGACTAAACTGGAGAGAGCAGACCCATACAGGAGAGAGCAGACCCCATACAGGACAGGTGAGGCTAAACTGGAGAGAGCAGACCCCATACAGGACAGGTGAGGCTAAACAGGAGAGAGCAGACCCCATACAGGACAGGTGAGACTAAACTGGAGAGAGCAGACCCCATACAGGAGAGAGCTGACCCCATACAGGACAGGTGAGACTAAACTGGAGAGAGCAGACCCCATACAGGACAGGTGAGGACTAAACAGGAGAGAGCAGACCCCATACAGGAGAGAGCAGAACCCCATACAGGAGAGAGCAGACCCCATACAGGAGAGAGCAGACCCCATACAGGAGAGAGCAGACCCCATACAGGAGAGAGCAGACCCATACAGGAGAGAGCAGACCCCATACAGGAGAGAGCAGACCCATACAGGAGAGAGCAGACCCCATACAGGAGAGAGCAGACCCCATACAGGAGAGAGCAGACCCCATACAGGAGAGAGCAGACCCCATACAGGAGAGAGCAGACCCATACAGGAGAGAGCAGACCCCATACAGGAGAGAGCAGACCCCATACAGGAGAGAGCAGACCCCATACAGGAGAGAGCAGACCCCATACAGGAGAGAGCAGACCCCATACAGGAGAGAGCAGACCCCATACAGGAGAGAGCAGACCCCATACAGGAGAGAGCAGACCCCATACAGGAGAGAGCAGACCCCATACAGGACAGGTGAGGCTAAACAGGAGAGAGCAGACCCCATACAGGACAGGTGAGGCTAAACTGGAGAGAGCAGACCCCATACAGGACAGGTGAGGCTAAACTGGAGAGAGCAGACCCCATACAGGACAGGTGAGGCTAAACTGGAGAGAGCAGACCCCATACAGGACAGGTGAGGCTAAACTGGAGAGAGCAGACCCCATACAGGACAGGTGAGGCTAAACTGGAGAGAGCAGACCCCATACAGGACAGGTGAGGCTAAACTGGAGAGAGCAGACCCCATACAGGACAGGTGAGGCTAAACTGGAGAGAGCAGACCCCATACAGGACAGGTGAGGCTAAACTGGAGAGAGCAGACCCCATACAGGACAGGTGAGGCTAAACTGGAGAGAGCAGACCCCATACAGGACAGGTGAGGCTAAACTGGAGAGAGCAGACCCATACAGGACAGGTGAGACTAAACTGGAGAGAGCAGACCCCATACAGGACAGGTGAGACTAAACAGGAGAGAGCAGACCCCATACAGGACAGGTGAGACTAAACTGGAGAGAGCAGACCCCATACAGGACAGGTGAGGCTAAACTGGAGAGAGCAGACCCCATACAGGACAGGTGAGGCTAAACAGGAGAGAGCAGACCCCATACAGGACAGGTGAGGCTAAACTGGAGAGAGCAGACCCCATACAGGACAGGTGAGGCTAAACTGGAGAGAGCAGACCCCATACAGGACAGGTGAGGCTAAACAGGAGAGAGCAGACCCCATACAGGCCAGGTGAGGCTAAACTGGAGAGAGCAGACCCCATACAGGACAGGTGAGACTAAAGTGGAGAGAGCAGACCCCATACAGGAGAGAGCAGACCCCATACAGGACAGGTGAGACTAAACAGGAGAGAGCAGACCCTACAGAGGAGAGCACAGGCCCCATACAGGGCAGGTGAGGCTAAACTGGAGAGAGCAGACCCCATACAGGGCAGGTGAGGCTAAACAGGAGAGAGCAGACCCCATACAGGACAGGTGAGGCTAAACAGGAGAGAGTAGACCCCATACAGGAGAGAGCTGACCCCATACAGGACAGGTGAGGCTAAACTGGAGAGAGCAGACCCCATACAGGACAGGTGAGGCTAAACAGGAGAGAGTAGACCCCATACAGGACAGGTGAGGCTAAACTGGAGAGAGCAGACCCCATACAGGAGAGAGCAGACCCCATACAGGAGAGAGCAGACCCCATACAGGAGAGAGCAGACCCCATACAGGACAGGTGAGGCTAAACTGGAGAGAGCAGACCCCATACAGGACAGGTGAGACTAAACTGGAGAGAGCAGACCCCATACAGGACAGGTGAGGCTAAACAGGAGAGCGCAGACCCCATACAGGACAGGTGAGACTAAACAGGAGAGAGCAGACCCCATACAGGACAGGTGAGGCTAAACAGGAGAGAGCAGACCCCATACAGGACAGGTGAGACTAAACTGGAGAGAGCAGACCCCATACAGGACAGGTGAGACTAAACAGGAGAGAGTAGACCATACAGAGGAGAGCACAGGCCCCATACAGGACAGGTGAGGCCTCAGTGTAATGTAATCAGCCCTGACCGGTCACTATACGGTGTAATACACCTGTATTACAAATAATCTCCCCCCTGACCGGTCACTATACGGTGTAATACACCTGTATTACAAATAATCTCCCCCCTGACCGGTCACTATACGGTGTAATACACCTGTATTATCTATAATCTCCCCCTGACCGGTCACTATACGGTGTAATACACCTGTATTATATATGATCTCCCCCTGACCGGTCACTATACGGTGTAATACACCTGTATTATATATGATCTCCCCCCTGACCGGTCATTATACGGTGTAATACACCTGTATTACATATGATCTCCCCCTGACCGGTCACTATAGGGTGTAATACACCTGTATTACATATAATCTCCCCCTGACCGGTCACTATACGGTGTAATACACAGACATGTAATACATATATAATGCTCAGTACACCAAAATCGGGTCTGAGAAACCATCTGATGTTTTCTTGGACCTGTGCTCCATTGGCCCCATGTTATGGGCCACGAATCATGTGCAGGGATGAGGAGTGTTGGCACTAAGGCTGGATGTGCAGGGATGAGGAGTGTTGGCACTAAGGCTGGCTGTGCAGGGATGAGGAGTGTCGGCAGTAAGGCTGGCTGTGCAGGGATGAGGAGTGTCGGCGGTAAGGCTGGCTGTGCAGGGATGGGGAGTGTCGGCACTAAGGCTGGCTGTGCAGGGATGGGGAGTGTCGGCGGTAAGGCTGGCTGTGCAGGGATGGGAGTGTCGGCGGTAAGGCTGGCTGTGCAGGGATGAGGAGTGTCGGCGGTAAGGCTGGCTGTGCAGGGATGAGGAGTGTCGGCGGTAAGGCTGGCTGTGCAGGGATGAGGAGTGTCGGCGGTAAGGCTGGCTGTGCAGGGATGAGGAGTGTCGGCGGTAAGACTGGCTGTGCAGGGATGAGGAGTGTCGGCGGTAAGGCTGGCTGTGCAGGGATGAGGAGTGTCGGCGGTAAGGCTGGCTGTGCAGGGATGAGGATTGTCGGCGGTAAGGCTGGCTGTGCAGGGATGAGGATTGTCGGCGGTAAGGCTGGCTGTGCAGGGATGAGGAGTGTCGGCGGTAAGGCTGGCTGTGCAGGGATGAGGAGTGTCGGCGGTAAGGCTGGCTGTGCAGGGATGAGGGAGTGTCGGCGGTAAGGCTGGCTGTGCAGGGATGAGGTGTGTCGGCGGTAAGGCTGGCTGTGCAGGGATGAGGAGTGTCGGCGGTAAGGCTGGCTGTGCAGGGATGAGGTGTGTCGGCGGTAAGGCTGGCTGTGCAGGGATGAGGTGTGTCGGCGGTAAGGCTGGCTGTGCAGGGATGAGGTGTGTCGGCGGTAAGGCTGGCTGTGCAGGGATGAGGAGTGTCGGCGGTAAGGCTGGCTGTGCAGGGATGAGGAGTGTCGGCGGTAAGGCTGGCTGTGCAGGGATGAGGTGTGTCGGCGGTAAGGCTGGCTGTGCAGGGATGAGGTGTGTCGGCGGTAAGGCTGGCTGTGCAGGGATGAGGTGTGTCGGCGGTAAGGCTGGCTGTGCAGGGATGAGGTGTGTCGGCGGTAAGGCTGGCTGTGCAGGGATGAGGTGTGTCGGCGGTAAGGCTGGCTGTGCAGGGATGAGGTGTGTCGGCGGTAAGGCTGGCTGTGCAGGGATGAGGTGTGTCGCGGGTAAGGCTGGCTCTGCAGGGATGAGGTGTGTCGGCGGTAAGGCTGGCTGTGCAGGGATGAGGAGTGTCGGCGGTAAGGCTGGCTGTGCAGGGATGAGGATGTGTCGGCGGTAAGGCTGGCTGTGCAGGGATGAGGTGTGTCGGCGGTAAGGCTGGCTGTGCAGGGATGAGGAGTGTCGGCGGTAAGGCTGGCTTCACACTACGCTTTTGTCCTGTTCGTTTGGATCCTGTTTTTTGCAGGATCCAAACGAACAGGTACGGACAGCACTGGACTGGCACCTTCAGATACTATTTCTGTGTCCTATCCGGTATCCGGACACAGAAAGAGCATTGGGGAGCCGAGCCGCTATCAGCGCTGTCTAATATCATTTTAGCAGTGTATCTCTATATACACTATCTATATACACTGCTAAAATGATAAATAAAGGGATAATTAAAAATAAAAAATCATAAATACTCACCTTCCTGCGACTTCTGAGTGTCCCACGCTGAATCTCCTGGCATTTGAGGACCTTGCATGATGTTACTGGGAGGGGCGGGGCAAACTGGTCACATGACTGCATCAGCACCAATTAAAACCCATGCTGATGTGGTCATGTGATCGGGTTGCCCTGCCCTCCCAGTCACATCATGACAGGTCATTGAATGGCTGGGAGATTCAGCGTGGGACACTCTTTGTCGCCGGAAGGTGAGTATTTGATTTTTTTTATTTTTAACCATCCTTATATTTAATATCACTTTAGCAGTGTATATAGATACATGTATATAGATAGTGTGTATACATACCCTGCTAAAGTGATATTAGACAGATTTACCATGGGTACAGAGCAGCGCACCTCTTCTGCGCATGCTCTGTACCCTGGCACCGGATCTGGGAAACGATTCTGTTGTTTCCCGGATCTGGTGCCATAGGCCCCATGTTGAGTGTGCCAGACAGGACAGGATTCGTTTCTGTCCTTTTTTGTCACTGGAGGCCAAAAACGCTGCAGGGCTTGTTTTTTGTACCGGTGAAAAACAGGACAGAAACGAATCCTGCATCGGATTCACAAAACCAGATGGCCAAATTGGGCCAATCCGGTACCATAGGGATACATGGGGGGCCAAAAACGATCCTGTTCTGTTAGTTTCAAAAACGAACAGAACAGGATAGTAAAAAACGTAGTGTGAAGCCGCCTAAGGCCCCTTTCACATCAGCGGTTTTTCGAAATCGCGGCAGATGCGGTGAAAAAACCACATCTGCCGCGATTACCGCATACCGGCTGCACTTGTGGCACAGTTGCGGCAAGCCCCATACAATGTATAGGCGGGCTTGCGGCAAGTGCTGTTTTGGCACTTGCGGCAGGTGCGGACGTGAAAAATCCGCACCTGCCGCAAGCCCGCCTATACATTGTATGGGGCTTGCCGCAACTGTGCCGCAACCGTGCCGCAAGTGCAGCCGGTAAGCGGTAATCGCGGCAGATGCGTTTTTTTCACCGCATCTGCCGCAATTTAAAAAAAACGCTGATGTGAAAGGGGCCTAAGAAGGAGCTGCATCCAGCAACATAGCCAAGGGAGGGAGATAAAAATCATGTGAAGCCATGTTAAAATCATATATGTCCATATTGATTTTTATCTACCTTCCTTTGGATGTGTTGCAGGATCTCCTTTTTGCTCTGGCCCCTGAGTAGCCTCTGGCCCCGCTGGCCCCCCAGGTGCTATATACCTCAGGCTATGTGTTCGCTGATGAATGTGTGTGCTTACCAGCATGAGATGAGGACACACTTTGTAGTTGGGGTGAGTGCAAAATACGCCCTACTTCTACAAACGTGATGCATCTGCCACTGGTCCGAAGTACTGTACCCCCAGTACAGTATGTGTCCCCAAGGATGTCTGTGCCCCCCAGTGTTTTATATTTCCCCCCCAATGATGTATTTACCCTCCAGTGCTGCCTCTGCTCCCTAGTGCTGTATGTGCCCCAGCATCTCCTATGATGTATATGCCCCCCAATGTCTCCTGTGACGTATATGCCTCCACCCCACCTGTGATATCTATGCCCCCAGTTCCTCCTTTGATGTATATGCCCCAGCCCCTGCTGTGATGCGCTGGTAACCATGGTAAACACCATGTTTACCATGGTTACCAGCCAGTGAGGTCACTGATCGCTGGTCTCCCACTGTCGCACGCAGCAATGAATGCTGACCAGTGGGAAACCAACAATCAAAAAATGACCCGCAGCACTTTGCAGCAATCAGCGACCTCAGAGCAGGGGCCTGATCGTGGCTAAGTGTCACACAGAACGACATCGCTGGAGAGATCGTTGTAACGTCAGTTACAACGATCTCTCTAACGATATCGTTGTGTGACTGGGCCTTAAGGAGACTGATCGACCTCTGCGAGCAAAGAGGAATAGAGACCGCCGAAACATCCAAGGAGATGCTGATGCACGCCTTGGCGGAGCACGACTTGGTGCAAAATGCTGAAGCAGCTGGACAAAGAGTCCACCTCCGAGAGGCCCAGAAACGCCAGTTCTTGCATCGGAGATGTCCTCCAGAGGTGCCAGCATTGCCAGTTCTGAGGATGGTATGGACTTTACTTTACAAATGGCCTTACAACAGCTGGGAACAAGTGATCTCACTCTGTGCCTCCAGCTTGTTGTTCTACAGTACCGCCGGGATGAGAGAGAGGCGGCTGCTGCTGCTATTGCAGCAGAACGCCGGGATGAGAGAGAGGCGGCTGCTGCTGCTATTGCAGCAGAACGCCGGGATGAGAGAGAGGCGGCTGCTGCTGCTATTGCAGCAGAACGCCGGGATGAGAGAGAGGCGGCTGCTGCTGCTATTGCAGCAGAACGCCGGGATGAGAGAGAGGCGGCTGCTGCTGCTATTGCAGCAGAACGCCGGGATGAGAGAGAGGCGGCTGCTGCTGCTATTGCAGCAGAACGCCGGGATGAGAGAGAGGCGGCTGCTGCTGCTATTGCAGCAGAACGCCGGGATGAGAGAGAGGCGGCTGCTGCTGCTATTGCAGCAGAACGCCGGGATGAGAGAGAGGCGGCTGCTGCTGCTATTGCAGCAGAACGCCGGGATGAGAGAGAGGCGGCTGCTGCTGCTATTGCAGCAGAACGCCGGGATGAGAGAGAGGCGGCTGCTGCTGCTATTGCAGCAGAACGCCGGGATGAGAGAGAGGCGGCTGCTGCTGCTATTGCAGCAGAACGCCGGGATGAGAGAGAGGCGGCTGCTGCTGCTATTGCAGCAGAACGCCGGGATGAGAGAGAGGCGGCTGCTGCTGCTATTGCAGCAGAACGCCGGGATGAGAGAGAGGCGGCTGCTGCTGCTATTGCAGCAGAACGCCGGGATGAGAGAGAGGCGGCTGCTGCTGCTATTGCAGCAGAACGCCGGGATGAGAGAGAGGCGGCTGCTGCTGCTATTGCAGCAGAACGCCGGGATGAGAGAGAGGCGGCTGCTGCTGCCATTGCAGCAGAACGCCGGGATGAGAGAGAGGCGGCTGCTGCTGCCATTGCAGCAGAACGCCGGGATGAGAGAGAGGCGGCTGCTGCTGCCATTGCAGCAGAACGCCGGGATGAGAGAGAGGCGGCGGCTGCTGCTGCAGCAGAACGCCGGGATGAGAGAGAGGCGGCTGCTGCTGCAGCAGAACGCCGGGATGAGAGAGAGGCGGCGGCTGCTGCTGCAGCAGAACGCCGGGATGAGAGAGAGGCGGCGGCTGCTGCAGCAGAACGCCGGGATGAGAGGGAGGCTGCTGCTGCTATTGCAGCAGAACGCCGGGATGAGAGGGAGGCGGCTGCTGCTGCTATTGCAGCAGAACGCCGGGATGAGAGAGAGGCGGCTGCTGCTGCAGCAGAACGCCGGGATGAGAGAGAGGCGGCTGCTGCTGCAGCAGAACGCCGGGATGAGAGGGAGGCTGCTGCTGCTGCTGCAGCAGAACGCCGGGATGAGAGGGAGGCGGCTGCTGCTGCTATTGCAGCAGAACGCCGGGATGAGAGGGAGGCGGCCCAGGCTGAGAAGGGAGTTCAAGCTTCAGATGGTCCAAGTAGAGATGGTTAAGTCTTCAGCCAACCCCCTCCCAGGACATAAATCTAAGGAGACCGCATTTGGAAAACTTCCCTGTGATGGAGAAGGACACGGACTTACATACTTTTCTTCGAGGGTTTGAGAAAACCTGTAAACAATACAATCTACCCCTGAGCAATGGGGGCAGTATTTATCCCCAGGGTTGAGAGGAGGCAAAGCCACGGAAGCGTTTGCTGATCTTCTATCAGACCTAGATGGGAGCTATGAGGCAATAAAAGAGGCTCTGATCAGAAAATACAACCTGACCCCAGAAGTGTATCGGAGAAAGCTCCGGAACCTACAACATGGATCAACTGACAGCTGTGCAGATTTTGTGAACACATTCAGGACCACGTTCCACCAATGGATCAGGGGACTTTCTGTTAGCAGCTTTGAGGCCTTAATGGATCTTATGGTCAAGGATCAACTCCTTCACATGTATGACAATTTGTGTGTGATTGAGAGCCACCAATTGTGGATGAGGCTGCCAAGATTGCGGACCGCTACGTGGCCAACAGGATGCCGAAGGTGCGACAGCCATCAGGATTCAGCTGGAAGGGAGGTAAGCCAAACGGGGACCCCTTTCCCTCTGCCAGCCGATCACCAGTGCTGTCCAAACCCACCTCCTATGGGCCCCCGGGGACCAGACATTCCTCAGGCGATGCACACCAATGTTTCTCGTGCAGGAAAGTGGGACATATTAGCGCAGTCTGCCCTGATAGGGAGAAACGCCCCATTACCACCACAAAGCCGTCTGGGTCCCCACCTACTTTCCTATTTGTGGTCCGTGCTGAGTGAGGACTAATGAGAACTGTCAATCTGTCACTGTTGGCTATACAGTTACCATTGGTCTCAGAGACACTGGAGCACAGGTAACTCTGGTGCGACCAGAAATGGTGACCCCCTGCAGATATCATACCAGGAAAGAATGCCTATAACTAGGGTTGGGGGGGTCAGCCCTGCTGTGCCCATGGCCTGTGTGTATCTGGACTGGGGAGCAGGGAAAGGACTGAAGGAAGTGGGAGTATCAGAGGCAATTGCCACCAATATGCTGCTAGGCACAGACCTGGGGAGGATGGGGTCACCCTATATCCATCCCTTCCAAGTAAATGCTACTGAAATGGTGGAAGCCAGTGACCCACCTGAGGCCCTGTGCAAGGAAGGATAATGTTCCAAAATGTACTCATGAACAGGATTTTCTCTAGTCACCTTCCACGACAGCATAGGAGGTGGCCTCTCCACGCCCTAATAGGGACAGGAAGCACAAGAGAGGTTAAAATGACCCTCCCACCTCCCCCTAGCCAGTGTCTTTCTTGTCCCCATGGGGCATGGAGAGGTTTTTCTCCTGTGCTGTGGGGCCGGCGACTGCCGCATACCTTTTTTGAGTTTTAGCTGTTCAGCGTTGGTCAGTGCTTAGGCTCTCCTCCTCCTGCTGCCCCTGCCTTCATTTTTGGCCGGTGGGACCGTTTCCTTGGTCCTCTGAAGCCTCCCTGGAAGTGATGCGGTCCTTGGGTGCCCTTGCCGGCGGTCTCTCTCAGCCTGCGGCTTCCCCCTGTGCACACGCTGTCGGCGCAAGCCGGATGTGACCTCACCGGGCGTCGCTTTTGGGTCATGTGCTCCCCTGGGAGTGCTGTGCTTCCGGTTCCGGCGGTCGGAATCCGGCGGGACAGCGTGCACCCTGCATGGGGGGAAGGGGCACATCTTCTAGGGCTGTGGGGCAGGCTTATGGATATAAGCTGGCCTGAAGATATCAGTTAAGGTAAGCTGTTCACCAGGAAGGATGGCTGATTTAGCTTCTGAGCCCAGCTCTGCCCCAGCCACAGCCTGTGCCGAGGGGGGGTCCTTGTGTCTGATTATCAGGCTGATTCTTAAGGCATCCTTTCTCCTTTTTTTATAGGGAGAGAAAGCTGTGACAAAGAAACCGGGTGGGAGGAGATGCCCTGCCTGTAATAAGTTTCCATCACCATGGGACAAATTTTTGTCAGGACTGTACAGATAAAGTTGTTAGGGCAGAACATCCCTCATTAGTAGATGACTTGCGTTCCATGGTTAAGCAGGAGATACAAGCCTCCTTAGCTTCCCTGACTCCGGCTGCACCCGTCCAGGTCCCAGGCTTCCTTCTCCAAAGAAACGGAAGCTCCTGCAGGACCAGTCTGACTGAGGGCCGATTGACTCACTCTGACAATAGGGATTATATTTCTCCCTCCAAGCATTCTGACCCTAAAAGTTTCTATTCTCCTCGGAGGATTTGGCTGAGCTCATTGGGGCGGTGCGTAGCACTATGGGTCTGGAGGAGGAACAGGTCCTCCACTCTGTCCAGGATGAAGTGTTCGCTGGGCTGCGATCTGTTAAACAGGTGGGGTTTCCAGTCCATGCCAGCATTCAGGATCCCAATTCACAGGAGTGGAGTTTGCTGAGAAGAGAGTTGAAGAGTGCTATGAAGAATAGGTTTCCCCTGGATGACACCCCTCTTCAATTGGGATGTCCCATAAGGTGCATGTTCAAGTCACATGGGTTGCTAAAAAGAACGGCACTCCTTTTTGAGGATAGTTCCCAGCTGAAGGATCAGATGGATAGGAAAATTGAGGGCCTTGATGAAATGCTCTTGGGAGGCGTCCTCATCTACTTTGCAGGCAAATATTGCTTCCACTTGCGTATCCCGTTCGATTCTCAGTGGTTAGATCAGCTTGAGTGCCACATCACCCAGGGTACACAAGAGAGGAATTACTTGATTCCTTGCCTTTGCTGAAAAAGGCTACTAGTTTCCTGGCTGATGCTTTGGCTGAGTCAGTGCGCATGTCTGCTCGTACCTCCGTCCTGTCCAATTCGGCTAGACGAGACCTCTGGTTGAAAATGTGGAGTGGGGACTCCACCTCCAAAATGCGACTCTGTTCCATTCCTTTCAAGGGGGATTTGGTTTTGGCCCAGCCCTAGATCACATACTAGACAAGGCCTCTGATAAAAAAGGCTCTACCCGAGCAAAGGGTTGCAAAGAGAATTTTTTTTTTTCGTCCTCAGGTGCCTCAGGCCTCCCAGCCCAAGGGCAAGGGGAAAGCGGGTAGGTGGTCCTACCCAAAAGGTAGAGGGAGGAATATTCTTGTCCCCTTCCAATAACGTCCTCAGCAGGACAAACAGTGACTCAGCTCGGGTGGGGGGAAGACTCGCCAATTTTCTCTCCCATTGGCGCTGCGTTATCAATTCCAGGGTACTCAAAATCATCTCAAAGGTCTCTTAATTCGAGTTCGAGTCTTTGGGTCACGTCCCAGCCCTCGCAGGGATCTCAGGATCTCCTGTTCTCAAATCTTCAGGACCTAGATAAGAAATAAATGTTACGTTTTATTCTCTTGGTGATGATTCTAGCAAGAAAATATATTATCCCTGATGGTCAACCATAGACTTGAAGGATGACTAATTCCATGTGCCCATTCATCCCTGGCACAGGAAGTTCCTATGTTTTGCGGTTCTTTACCAGGGCATAGTTCACCACTACCAATTCAACATCTTCCCCTTCACATCTCCTCTGCTCCGAGTGTATTCACCAAAATCATGGGAGAAGTGGTGGCATTTCTCAGACAGCAAGGCGTCTGTCTGATACCATTTTGGATGACCTCCTTCTGGTCGCGCCTTCGGCGGTGGCCGTCACTTCAGATGTGGACAAGGTATTAACTACACTTCAGTCTTTGGGATGGCTCTCAAATCTGAATAAATCTCAGCTCCAACCTCCTCCACCAGGAGATTCCTGGGTTTTTTCTGGACTCCGAGAGCCAGATGTCCTTTTCTTCCAGAGGATCACAAGGCGACCCTCACTTCGAAAATTTCTTCCCTTGGGCTCAGAAGTGACCTGCAGTCCGGAGGCAATGTCAGTCCTGGGCTCTGACGGCCTGCATACCTTCAGTAATGTGGGCCCAGGCACATTTCAGATGTCTTCGGATCGTATCCTGTTACACTGGAACAGTCTTCCTTCCTCCCTCAACAAAGTTTGCTTGTCATGGCGGGTTGTGTCCTCCCTCCGGTGGTGGTTGTTCCCTACGAATGTGGCCATGGGGGTCTCCTGGTCTCAGCCTCCTTTGGTTACTCTAACGACGGATGCCAGCAAGCGTGGCTGGGGGGCAGTGGTGTGGGTCCCTGTTTCGGGTCTCTGGAGTCCGCTGATCAGTTCTCTGTTCTCCAACTACCGCGAACTCAAGACAGTGGAGGAGGCTCTCGTGACAGCTCAGGATCTGGTCAGGGATTCGCATGTGTTTGGTGTAGTCGGAATAACGTAACTACAGTGGCCCATCTTCGCCATCAGGGCAGCACTTGGTACCGCAATCTGAAAGAAATCTACCAGTCGGATATTCCACTGGGCCCTAGATGTCCCTTCAGTCTCTATCAGCAGTCCATCTGAAGGGAGAGTTAAATTCTCAGGCAGATTTTTTGAGTACAAAGGATCTCCACCCTGGACCAAGCAGTCTTTCTGCAGCCTGGTGGCGGCTGGGGTCCCCCGGAGGTGGATTATTCGCTTCCAATCTCAACCGAAAGTTCAGAACATTCTTCTCCCTCAACCCCAGGGACGATGCGGTGGAGTTGGGCGCCTTCTCCCACACTTGTAACTTTCGTCTGGCATACGCTTTCCCGCCTCTCCCTCTCCTGGCAAGGGCTCTGAGAAAAATCAGGGACGAGGAGATTTCTGACTATCCTCATTGCCCCCCTCTGGCCAAAGAGAAGTTGGTACAATCTGATTAAGTCCCTCAAAGTGGAGGGTCCGGTGTGTCTTGGCACAGACCCGAGCCTGTAGCCAGGGTGCTGAAGGCTCAGGGCCTTTCGGATCGGGTTATTGCTACATTGCAGGATTGCCGTAAACCTGTTACCAATTTCATCTACAAGAAAATTTGGAAGAAATTCTCGTCTTGGTGCAGTCCCCGCTTGCCTGATCCTTTCTTTCCCAATGTTTCACAAATATTGGATTTACTGCAGCAGGGATTGGATTTGGGTCTTAAGCCTAGCACCCTCAAGGTGCAGGTGGCGGCCCTGAGTTCAGGGTTTGATGTGAAACTGGCTGACCATCGTTGGATCAAGCGTTTCATGGTTGCGGCTACCAGACAGTGTCCCAGCCGATGGATTCTCACTCCCTCTTGGGATCTGAACATTGTTCTTGCAGGTCTCTCACGTTCTCCTTATGAGCCTCTTGAGTCTTGTACCATGAGGTCTCTGTCTCACACACTCGCCTTTCTGGTGCGAATCATATTTGACGGTTTGTGATGACAGCATCGTCTTCCAGCTGGATCAGTCTTTTCTACTGAAAGTTCTCAGTTCCATCGCTCTGTTGATTGTACTTCCTTCCTTCTGTCAATATCCTAAGTCCCCGAAGGAAGTGGAGTTTCATTCTCTGGACGTTCGGAGACTGGTGTTACACTACCTGGAGTTAACGGCACCGTGGCGTATTGGGGGACATATACTGGTGATCAAATAATGATTGCATTAGTAAAATAGCAGTATTTTAATTTTTATTCATTTATATATTGTTATAGATTCTATGGTACTTTACCTACATCAGTAACACTGTCCCCATTGGGTCTCACAAACTAAGGTCCCTATCAATCTTTGTATTCAGGGAGGAACCCAGAGAAAAGCAACACAAACGCAGGGACAACATACAAACCCTTGCAGATGTTGTCCTTGTTGGGATTTGAGCTCAGCACTGCAAGACTGCAGCACTAACCACTGAGCCACCAAACTTATTTCATACATTGAATATATTCTAAAGCTCAGGATAATAATGTAAATGAAAAATGATAAAGACACTAATGAAAATTAGAGAACACTTTGATACCTGCAAGGTATCGGTCTCGTCATACAGTGTAACAAGGTTTTAAGAGCATTTGGACTGAAAGCTCACTCTCTACAGTGACCAAACCTCATTAGCAGAAAGAGTCACAAGGCTAGGCTCACCTCCGGTGAGGAGCAGGTTGTGTGGACAAGGTTGTGTGGACAGAGAAGTGTCCACAGGTCATTTTACTGATGAAAACAAGTTTAATTTATTTGGGTCTGATGGGAAACATTATGTTCACTATCAAACTGACAAAAGACTGAACTCAAAGTGTGTTAAGTGAGTGAAAGATGGTGGAGGTGTGATGGTTTGGGGAATGTTTTCTGCAGGGGTTGTAGCTCTCATACAGATACATGGCAAAGTGAATACAAGTGTGGATCACAACCTTCTTCACTACACACATAGGTCATTACTTGTGTTCAGCAATCAATCAGCAGAAATGTTCATGCAGGACAATGTCCTCTGTCACACAGCAAAACAGGGAAAGCAGAAAACTATTAAATATCCACAGCCGAGTCCTGATCTAAACCCAATAGAAACCTCTGGAAAAGCCCTGGTGACAAAGTTATGGCCGAGAAACCACAAGAGTCACAGAACTGTGGAAAAGATTGGAAGAGGCATGGAGCAAAATCCCCCCAGAGCAGAGATAGGCTAGGGATGTCCTGTGGAAGAGACTGGAAGAAGAATGGAGCGAAATCCCCTCCGAGCAGAGAGACTAGTGATAACCTGTGGCTGCAGATGTGCTGAAATCATTCACAGCAAAGGTCTGCACAAAGAAAAGGCCTGTACACTTCCTACTGATTGGTGACAGTAGTAACCTGCACAACATTTAGTTTGCTCTCTCTCTGTCTGCAGTCATTGCTGTTCTTTATCATCATCACGCTTTGTGTAAAATAAAGGATTTAAGTTTATTTTGGAAACCCCTTTCTAGTGCCCGGTGCACCCCTTACGCAAAAAACGCCAAATGTTCGTCAATGTAGGTCACATTCTGTCTGAAAAGATCAAGTGATAACGCATTGTTCTCTGATTTTTATTGCCAGTGTATATACACCGGGAAGAGGCCCAGATGGGGTCATTGGTACAGAATTTGGGGACATTACCCCCATAAATGGCAGCAGCAGATCCTTCTCAATAACAGGGCATCATTAGCACATTTTTGGCGGAAAAATACGGTACTTTGAGCTGAAGTCCTAACACAAACATTTGAGTCTTTGTGAGAGGCGTTGGTCCTAGTTATGGGAGACACATTTTCAGCATTGTGATCTCAAGGGGAATTACATACATATTCTTGCATAACTGTGATTAATATCAGTGTTATATTAGGCTACATCTCTGATCTAGAACAAGCTAAAATAATGATAGGAAATATGGCATTTGTTCTCAAATCTGCGATCAACGTTTTATCGTTGTCATATCTCTGTGTAACACGCAACGACGTCCTAACAATGTCGTTTGAACGACTCCAAACCCGATGCATTAGCTAGCTGCTCTAACAGCTCATCTATCCTCGTCATGGGGTAGACAGTAGATGTAGCAAGGAGATTTAACTTCCTATAGTCTACACAGAACCTGGTACTGCGGTCCTTTTTCGGGACAAGAACCACAGGTGAGGCCCAGGCACTCTGGGATTTTTTTTTATTACCCCGAGGGTCAGTATCTCATCTACCTGCTCCTTCATGGGTGCCTTCACCTCTGCTGACACCCGGTATGCAGACTGTCTTGCAGGGGATGGGTACCAGTGTCCACATAATGAGTGGCTAAGTGAGTCCTCCCAGGCTTCTCTGGAAGACTCCTGTGACCCTGCTGAGCACCTCCATCAGCTCAGACCTCTGACTGTGGGATAGCCCCATCAGCTCACACCTCTGACTGTGGGATAGCCCCATCAGCTCACACCTCTGACTGTGGGATAGCCCCATCAGCTCACACCTCTGACTGTGGGATAGCCCCATCAGCTCAGACCTCTGACTGTGGGATAGCCCCATCAGCTCACACCTCTGACTGTGGGATAGCCCCATCAGCTCACACCTCTGACTGTGGGATAGCCCCATCGGCTCACCCCTCTGACTGTGGGATAGCCCCATCAGCTCACACCTCTGACTGTGGGATAGCCCCATCAGCTCACACCTCTGACTGTGGGATAGCCCCATCAGCTCACACCTCTGACTGTGGGATAGCCCCATCGGCTCACCCCTCTGACTGTGGGATATCTCAGGGTTAACCTCTGCAGACTCCAGGGTCTCCATATACGGAGCCCCAGCCCCCACATCTAGTAACACATCAGCCTCCCCCTCATCAGGATGCTACAGACAGGTAAGACACAAGTCTCCCTGTCATGATGAGCCTTCAGCATATTTACATGAAATACTTTGTGACGCTTTGCACGTCATCTAGAGTCACCACATAGGTAACATCATTTAGCCGCTTGTGCACGGTGTATGGTCCCTCCCGTGCGGCCTGTAGTTTGTTCTGTAACATGGGGACCAACACCCAAACCCTTTGCCCCTCCACATAGGTCCTCAGTCTGGCATTACGGTCATACCAGACCTTCTGGTTGATTTGGGCCTGAGTCACATTCTCATGGGCAAGATCACTCAGTTTTTGCATTCTGTCCCGGAGTCGCAGCACATATTCAACCTCTGAGACTCCTGTAGTTTTGGGATCCCCCTCCCAACTGTCCTTAATCAAGTCCAGGGGTCCCCTGACCCTCCCCCCATAGACCAGTGTGAAGGGGGAGAATCCTGTGGAGGCCTGGGGCACCTCTCTGTACACAGCAGATGGGGAAGGTAACGCTCCCAGTCCCTTCCTTCAGTCTCCACCAGCATTTTCAGCATTTGGTTTAATGTCCCATTAAAACGTTCGCAGAGGCCATTTGTTTGGGGGTGATAAGCACTGGACACAACATGCTGCACTTGTATTTTTTCACAGAGACTTTCCATCAGTTTGGACATGAATTGGGTTCCCTGATCAGTTAACATCTCCCTGGGGAAACCCACACGAGAATACACAGTCCGTAAAGCATCCTCCACCTTGTCCACTCAGATAGAGGACAGGGCCACTGCTTCCGGGTATCGCGTCACATAGTCCACCACGGTGAGGATGGAGGACAGGGCCACCGCTTCCGGATATCCTGTAACATAGTCCACCACTGTGAGGATGGAGAACATGGCCACCGCTTCTGGGTATCGTGTCGCATAGTCCACCACTGTGAGGATGGTGGACAGGGCCACCGCTTCCGGGTATCGTGTCACATAGTCCACCACGGTGAGGATGGAGGACAGGGCCACCGCTTCCGGGCATCGGGTCACATACTCCACCACTGTGAGAATGTAGGACAGGGCCACTGTCGCATAGTCCACCACGGTGAGGATGGAGGACAGAGCCACCGCTTCCGGGTATCATGTCGCATAGTCCACCACCGTGAGGATGGACGACAGGGCCACCGCTTCTGGGTATCGTGTCGCATAGTCCGACACGGTGAGGATGGAGGACAGGGCCACCGCTTCCGGGTATCGTGTCACATAGTCCACCACGGTGAGGATGGAGGACAGGGCCACCGCTTCCAGGTATCGTGTCGCATAGTCCACCACGGTGAGGATGGAGGACAGGGCCACCGCTTCCGGGCATCGGGTCGCATACTCCACCACTGTGAGAATGTAGGACAGGGCCACTGTCGCATAGTCCACCACGGTGAGGATGGAGGACAGAGCCACCGCTTCCGGGTATCATGTCGCATAGTCCACCACCGTGAGGATGGACGACAGGGCCACCGCTTCTGGGTATCGTGTCGCATAGTCCGACACGGTGAGGATGGAGGACAGGGCCACCGCTTCTGGGTATCGTGTCGCATAGTCCACCACCATGAGGATGGAGGACAGGGCCACCGCTTCCGGGTATCATGTCGCATAGTCCACCACGGTGAGAATGGAGGACAGGGCCACCGCTTCCGGGTATCGTGTCGCATAGTCCACCACGGTGAGGATGGAGGACAGGGCCACCGCTTCCAGGTGTCGTGTCGCATAGTCCAACACGGTGAGGATGGAGGACAGGGCCACCGTTTCCGGGTGTCGTGTCGCATAGTCCAACACGGTGAGGATGGAGGACAGGGCCACTGCTTCTGGGTATTGTCGCATAGTCCACCACAGTGAGGATGGAGGACAGGGCCACCGTTTCCGGGTGTCGTGTCGCATAGTCCAACACGGTGAGGATGGAGGACAGGGCCACCGCTTCTGGGTATTGTCGCATAGTCCACCATTGTGAGGATGGAGGACAGGGCCACCGCTTCCAGATATCCTGTTGTATAGTCCACCACGGTGAGGATGTACTTTTTGCCCGAGCTGCTAGGTATGGCAAGTGGCCCTATTATATCCACAGCCACTCGCTGGAACGGCTCATCAATCACTGGCAGTGGTATCAATGGGGCTTTCTGTATATGCCCAGACTTTCCAACCCTCTGACACTACACAGGATCCACAGTAGTTGGCTATGTCTGTCCCCATCTTTGGCCAATAAAAGTTGTATAAGGCGAGCTTTAGTCTTTTGTACTCTGAGATGTCCGGCCAGAGGAATTTCATGAGCAATTCCCAATAATTGTGCCCTAAACAGATGAGGAACCACCAGCCGCTTGTCACACAGTCCCAATGGTCTGTGGTATCAGTGGGGAGAGTCTCTATATACAGTCTGTATCAGTGGGGAGAGTCTCTATATACAGTGTATCAGTGGGGAGAGCCTCTATATACAGTCTGTATCAGTGGGGAGAGTCTCTATATACAGTCTGTATCAGTGGGGAGAGTCTCTATATACAGTCTATATTAGTGGGGAGAGTCTCTATATACAGTGGGGAGAACCTCTATATACAGTCTATATCAGTGGGAAGAGCCTCTATATACAGTCTGTATCAGTGGGGAGAGCCTCTATATACAGTGGGGAGAGCCTCTATATACAGTCTGTATCAGTGGGGAGAGCCTCTATATACAGTCTGTATCAGTGGGGAGAGTCTCTATATACAGTGTATCAGTGGGGAGAGCCTCTATATACAGTCTGTATCAGTGGGGAGATCCTCTATATACAGTCTATATCAGTGGGGAGAGTCTCTATATACAGTGGGGAGAGCCTCTATATACAGTCTATATCAGTGGGAAGAGCCTCTATATACAGTCTATATCAGTGGGGAGAGCCTCTATATACAGTCTGTATCAGTGGGGAGAGCCTCTATATACAGTCTGTATCAGTGGGGAGAGCCTCTATATACAGTCTGTATCAGTGGGGAGAGCCTCTATATACAGTCTGTATCAGTGGGGAGAGCCTCTATATACAGTCTGTATCAGTGGGGAGAGCCTCTATATACAGTCTGTATCAGTGAGGAGAGCCTCTATATACAGTCTATATCAGTGGGGAGAGCCTCTATATACAGTCTGTATCAGTGGGGAGAGCCTCTATATACAGTCTGTATCAGTGGGGAGAGCCTCTATATACAGTCTGTATCAGTGGGAAGAGTCTCTATATACAGTGGGGAGAGCCTCTATATACAGTCTATATCAGTGGGAAGAGCCTCTATATACAGTCTGTATCAGTGGGGAGAGCCTCTATATACAGTCTGTATCAGTGGGGAGAGCCTCTATATACAGTCTGTATCAGTGAGGAGAGCCTCTATATACAGTCTATATCAGTGGGGAGAGCCTCTATATACAGTCTGTATCAGTGGGGAGAGCCTCTATATACAGTGGGGAGAGCCTCTATATACAGTCTGTATCAGTGGGGAGAGCCTCTATATATAGTCTGTATCAGTGGGGAGAGCCTCTATATACAGTCTATATCAGTGGGGAGAGCCTCTATATACAGTCTGTATCAGTGGGGAGAGCCTCTATATACAGTGGGGAGAGCCTCTATATACAGTCTGTATCAGTGGGGAGAGCCTCTATATACAGTCTGTATCAGTGGGGAGAGCCTCTATATACAGTCTGTATCAGTGGGGAGAGTCTCTATATACAGTCTGCCCTGGTCCCAGTAGATTCTCTCTTTATCAGTAGCAGTAGGGGGTTGGTTGACCTCTGAGCTTCTCCAGACTGACATCTGTCAGCAGGGCCTCCTGGAAGCTCTGGCTGTCAGTCTGCAGGCCCCGGCCTAGTGTGAACACCAGTGTCTGGTCTGAAGCTGAGTCTTCAGAGTCTGTGGTCAGGGACCTTGGTGGATCTGTCATGTGAGGGGGCTCCTGGTCCTTGGTGGATCTGCCATGTGAGGAGGCTCCTGGACCTTGGTGGATCGGCCATGTGAGGGGGCTCCTGGACCTTGGTGGATCTGCCATGTGAGGGGGTCCTGGACCTTGGTGGATCTGTCATGTGAGGGGGATCCTGGACCTTGATGGATCTGCCATGTGAGGGGGCTCCTGGACCTCGGTGGATCTGCCATGTGAGGGGGCTCCTGGACCTTGGTGGATCTGCCATGTGAGGGGGCTCCTGGACCTTGGTGGATCTGCCATGTGAGGGGGCCCCTGGACCTTGGTGGATCTGCCATGTGAGGGGGCTCCTGGACCTTGGTGGATCTGCCATGAGAGGGAGCTCCTGGACCTTGGTGGATCTGCCATGTGAGGAGGCTCCTGGACCTTGGTGGATCTGCCATGAGAGGGAGCTCCTGGACCTTGGTGGATCTGCCATGTGAGGGGGCTCCTGGACCTTGGTGGATCTGCCATGTGAGGGGGCTCCTGGACCTTGGTGGATCTGCCATGTGAGGGGGCTCCTGGACCTTGGTGGATCTGCCATGTGAGGGGGCTCCTGGACCTTGGTGGATCTGCCATGTGAGGGAGCTCCTGGACCTTGGTGGATCTGCCATGTGAGGGGGCTCCTGGACCTTGGTGGATCGGCCATGTGAGGGGGCTCCTGGACCTTGGTGGATCTGCCATGTGAGGGGGCTCCTGGACCTTGGTGGATCTGCCATGTGAGGGGGCTCCTGGACCTTGGTGGATCTGCCATGTGAGGGGGCTCCTGGACCTTGGTGGATCTGCCATGTGAGGGGGCTCCTGGACCTTGGTGGATCTGCCATGTGAGGGGGATCCTGGGCCCCAGTAGGGCCCTCCTGTTCTGGCAGTTCTGTCTGGACTCATCCTCCAGTCTCTGGGGTTGAGTCTGAGCCGCAGCCTGACTCTGGGACACAGCGGCCACATACGTACAGTCCTGATCATGGGTACGTTCTCCTTCCTGGGGCAGGGTCTCAGGTGGGTTACTGGCGTCCACCTTGTCGGTAGCATGTATGTGTAATGGAGGGATATAGTGGGACACCATCCTCCCCAGGTCTGTGCCCAGCAGCACATTGGTGGCAATTGCCTCTGATCCTCCCACTTCCCTCAGTCCTTTCCCTGCTCCCCAGTCCAGATACACACGGGCCAAGGGGACATCAGGACTGACCCCTCCATCCCCGGTGATAGACAGTCTTTCCTGGTATGATATCTGCAGGTGACACCATTTCTGGTCGCACCACAGTTACTAGTGCTCCGGTGTCTCTGAGAACAATGGTAACTTTATCGCCAACAGTGACAGATTGACAGTTCTCATTAGTCCTCACATCAGAGCCGGCCACACATAGGACAGAAGGTGGGGCCCAGACGGCCTTGTGGTGGTGATGGGGCGTTTCTCCCTATCAGGGCAGACTGCGCTAATATGTCCCACTTTCCTGCACGAGAAACATTGGCATGCATCACCTGAGGAATGTCTGGACCCCGGGGGCCCATAGGAGGTGGGTTTGGACAGCGCTGGTGATCGGCTGGCGGAGGGAGGGGGGTCCCCGTCTGGCTTACCTCCCTTCCAGCTGAATCCCGATGGCTTCCGCACCTCCGGCCTCCTGTTGGCCACATAGCGGTCCCCAATCTGCAGCCTCATCCGCAGTAGGCGGCTCTCGATCACACACAAATTGTCCTACATCCATGGGGCACATGTGGAGAAACTGATCCTTCACCATAAGATCCGCTAAGGCCTCATAGCTGCTGACAGAAAGTCCCCTGATCCATTGGTGGAACGTGGTCCTCAAAGTGCTCACAAAATCTGCATAGCTGTCAGCTGATCCACGTTGGAGGTTCCGGAACTTTCTCCGATACACCTCTGGGGTCAGGTTGTATTTCCTGATCAGAGCCTCTTTGATTGACTCAGTCTCCATCTAGGGCTGGTGGGAGGGCAGCAAACGCCTCCACGGCTTTACCTCTCAGTCCTGGGGCTAGGTACAATGCCCACTGCTCACGGGGTAGATACAATGTCCACTGCTCACGGGGTAGATACAATACCCACTGCTCACGGGGTAGATACAATGTCCACTGCTCACGGGGTAGATACAATGCCCACTGCTCACGGGGTAGATACAATGTCCACTGCTCACGGGGTAGATACAATGTCCACTGCTCACGGGGTAGATACAATGCCCACTGCTCACGGGGTAGATACAATGTCCACTGCTCACGGGGTAGATACAATGTCCACTGCTCACGGGGTAGATACAATGTCCACTGCTCACGGGGTAGATACAATGCCCACTGCTCACGGGGTAGATTGGGGGTCTGCGAAAACATGCAGACAATAAAAAGAAAAGTATCTAAGTCCGTGTCCTTCTCCATCACACGAAAGATTTCCAAACACGGTGTCCTTAGATTTATGTCCTGGGAGGGGGATGTCTGAGGATTGTTATCCCTCTCTACCTGGGCCATCTGAAGCTGGAACGCTCTCTTCAGCTCGGGCGGCGCCTCTCTCGGCCCGGCGTTCTGCAGCCTCTCTCTCCTGGGTTCTGAAGCCTCTCAATACTGTAGAATAAGCTGCAGGCGCTGATTGGGATCGCTTGTTCCCAGCTGCTGTAACGCCATTTGTAAAGTCAAGTCCATAGACTCCTCAGAACGGGCATTGCTGGCACCTCCAGAGGCATCTCCGGTGCAAGAACTGGCATTGCTTGGCCTGTCAGAGGTGGACTCTGTCATCCTTTAGGTGCTTCATCAGTCTGCGCCGAGCCGTGCTCTGCCAAGGCTTCCATCAGCATATCCTTGAATTTGTCGGTTGTCTCTATTACTCTTTGCTCGCAGAGGTGGATCAGAGTCTGCATGCTCTTCTTCTTGTATCGGGCAGAGGTTGATCAGAGTCTGCAGGTTCTTCTTCTTGTATCGGGCAGAGGTTGATCAGAGTCTGCAGGCTCTTCTTCTTGTATTGGGCAGAGGTTGATCAGAGTCTGCAGGCTCTTCTTCTTGTATTGGGCAGAGGTTGATCAGAGTCTGCAGGCTCTTCTTCTTGTATTGGGCAGTGGTTGATCAGAGTCTGCAGGCTCTTCTTATATTGGGCAGAGGTTGATCAGAGTCTGCATGCTCTTCTTCTTGTATTGGGCAGAGGTTGATCAGAGTCTGCAGGCTCTTCTTCTTGTATTGGGCAGTGGTTGATCAGAGTCTGCAGGCTCTTCTTATATTGGGCAGAGGTTGATCAGAGTCTGCAGGCTCTTCTTCTTGTATTGGGCGGAGGTTGATCAGAGTCTGCAGGCTCTTCTTCTTATATTGGGCAGAGGTTGATCAGAGTCTGCATGCTCTTCTTCTTGTATTGGGCGGAGGTTGATCAGAGTCTGCAGGCTCTTCTTGTATTGGGCAGAGGTTGATCAGAGTCTGCATGCTCTTCTTCTTGTATTGGGCGGAGGTTGATCAGAGTCTGCAGGCTCTTCTTCTTGTATTGGGCAGAGGTTGATCAGAGTCTGCAGGCTCTTCTTCTTGTATTGGGCAGAGGTTGATCAGAGTCTGCAGGCTCTTCTTCTTGTATTGGCCAGAGGTTGATCAGAGTCTGCAGGCTCTTCTTCTTGTATTGGGCAGAGGTTGATCAGAGTCTGCAGGCTCTTCTTCTTGTATTGGGCAGAGGTTGATCAGAGTCTGCAGGCTCTTCTTCTTGTATTGGGCAGAGGTTGATCAGAGTCTGCAGGCTCTTCTTCTTGTATTGGGCAGAGGTTGATCAGAGTCTGCAGGCTCTTCTTCTTGTATTGGCAGAGGTTGATCAGAGTCTGCAGGCTCTTCTTCTTGTATTGGGCAAGGTTGATCAGGTCTGCAGGCTCTTCTTCTTGTATTGGGCGGAGGTTGATCAGAGTCTGCAGGCTCTTCTTCTTGTATTGGGCAGAGGTTGATCAGAGTCTGCAGGCTCTTTCTTGTATTGGGCGAGGTTGATCAGAGTCTGCAGGCTCTTCTTCTTGTATTGGGCAGAGGTTGATCAGAGTCTGCAGGCTCTTCTTCTTGTATTGGGCAGAGGTTGATCAGAGTCTGCAGGCTTTCTTCTTGTATTGGGCAGAGGTTGATCAGAGTCTGCAGGCTCTTTTTTTGTATTGGGCAGAGGTTGATCAGAGTCTGCAGGCTCTTTCTTATATTGGGCAGAGGTTGATCAGAGTCTGCAGGCTCTTCTTCTTGTATTGGGCAAGGTTGGATCAGAGTCTGCAGGCTCTTCTTCTTGTATTGGGCACAGGTTGATCAGAGTCTGCAGCTCTTGTACTTTGTATTGGGCAGAGGTTGATCAGAGTCTGCAGTCTTCTTCTTGTATTGGGCAGAGGTTGATCAGAGTCTGCAGGTCTTCTTCTTGTATTGGGCAGAGGTTGGATCAGAGTCTGCAGGCTCTTCTTCTTGTATTGGGCAGAGGTTGATCAGAGTCTGCAGGCTATTCTTGTATTGGGCAGAGGTTGATCAGAGTCTGCATGCTCTTCTTCTTGTATTGGGCAGAGGTTGATCAGAGTCTGCAGGCTCTTCTTCTTGTATCGGGCAGAGGTGGATCAGAGTCTGCAGGCTATTCTTGTATTGGGCAGAGGTTGATCAGAGTCTGCAGGCTCTTCTTCTTGTATCGGGCAGAGGTTGATCAGAGTCTGCAGGCTCTTCTTCTTGTATTGGGCACAGGTTGATCAGAGTCTGCAGGCTCTTCTTCTTGTATTGGGCGGAGGTTGATCAGAGTCTGCAGGCTCTTCTTCTTGTATTGGGCAGAGGTTGATCAGAGTCTGCAGGCTCTTCTTCTTGTATTGGGCAGAGGTTGATCAGAGTCTGCAGGCTCTTCTTGTATTGGGCACAGGTTGATCAGAGTCTGCAGGCTCTTCTTCTTGTATTGGGCGGAGGTTGATCAGAGTCTGCAGGCTCTTCTTCTTGTATTGGGCAGAGGTTGATCAGAGTCTGCAGGCTCTTCTTCTTGTATTGGGCAGAGGTTGATAAAGAGTCTGCAGGCTCTTCTTGTATTGGGCAGAGGTTGATCAGAGTCTGCAGGCTCTTCTTGTATTGGGCAGAGGTTGATCAGAGTCTGCAGGCTCTTCTTGTATTGGGCAGAGGTTGATCAGAGTCTGCAGGCTCTTCTTGTATTGGGCTGCCATATCAATGAACAGCCTTTGCCAAATAAAAAATAGAAAAGAAAAACGGGGGAGGGAAACTGTTTACAGTATGTCTAAGTAAGCCCTGAGCTGAACCTTGTAGAACTGGTCGCTCCTCGCAAGGACACCAATTCTTTAGTACAGGGAATAATTTCTTAAACCAGGCGCTAATGCTCTAATAGAAATAAATTCTATCCACCGCTGCCACCAATCTGTCACATACCCACTCCTCAGCACGTGACTTGGGGTTGTGCCTGCAAGGGTTAATCTATCTCCTCTCACTCCTCTCCTATGCTGAAAAGGAGCATCAATCACACCCCGACTCACACTGTGCACCCCGCTTCACACACGCTGCCACCACTTACCAACATACAGGGCGACTCACACTGTGCACCCCGCTTCACACACGCTGCTACCACTTACCAACATACAGGGCGACTCACACCGCGCACCCCGCTTCACACATGCTGCTACCACCCACCGGATTTGGGGGGGCCGATGAGTTCCCCTAAACTAAGACTTATCAGACAATCAACAAAATCGCACCTTTCTAGTGTTGTGAATTCTTTAATAAGTCTGAACCTTGTATACTCAAGTTTTAAGCTTTAATATAAAAAGTACAGTGCTTACAAAAAATATAAAAAATAGAAATAATAAAATGACCACTCCCTCTTGCTCCAAATCCTTGAATCCCTTGGCATTACTGACCTCGCCCTCTCCTGGATCCCCTCCTACCTAACAGACAGGACTTCAGCGTCACCCACTCTCACACCTCCTCCTCACCCCACCCCCTCTCTGTAGGTGTCCCCCAAGGTTCGGTCCTGGGACCACTACTCTTCTCCATTTACACCCTCGGCCTAGGCAACCTCATCGAGTCCCATGGCCTCCATTACCACCTCTACGCCGACGACACCCAGCTCTGTCTGTCTGGCCCGGATATCTCCTCCCTCTTATCCAAAATCCCTCCATGCCTATCCGCCATCGCATCCTTCTTTTCTTCCCGCTTCCTCAAACTCAACATGGACAAGACCGAAGTCATCGTCTTTCCCCCGAACAACTATGCCCCTCTTCCTGACCTATCTATCACCGTCAATGACTGCACACTCTCACCCGTCCCCCACACCAAGTGCCTCGGGGTAATCCTCGACTCCTCCCTCTCATTCAAGCCCCACATCCAAGCCCTCGCCACCGCCTGTTGACTCCAACTAAAAAACATTGCCCGCATCCGCTCCTTCCTTGACCACAACACGGCCAAGACACTTGTCCATGCCCTCATCATCTCCCGCCTGGACTACTGCAACCTCCCTGCCTCCTCCCTTGCACCTCTCTGCACCATCCTCAACTCTAGTGCCCGACTCATCCACCTATCTCCCCGTTACTCCCCCGCCTCCCCTCTCCGCCGAGCCCTCCACTGGCTCCCTGCCCCCCAGCGATCCCGCTTCAAAACCCTAACCCTGACATACAAGGCCATACACAACCTGTCCCCTCCCTACATCTCCGACCTGGTCTCCCGATACCTCCCCTCGCGCAACTTGCGCTCTTGTCAAGAACTCCTCTCAACCCCCCGCATCTCCACCTCCCACAACCGCATACAAGACTTCTCTCGTGCTTCTGCCATACTCCCCCACCACACCAGACACTCCCCGACCCTGGGAACCTTCAATAAAAACCTGAAGACCCACCTCTTCCTACAACACACACAGACCTAATCCGCTGCACCGTCTCACCCCACTCCCACTAGACTGTGAGCCCTTGCGGACAGGATCCTCCGCCCTAATGTACCCGTATGACTGATTTGTCGTCGTTTTTACCACTTGTCGTTGTCTATCCTCTCACTTGTAAAGCGCCATGTAACCTAATGGCACTATATAAATACTTATTAATAATAATAACAACAACAACATTCACTGAAATAAAAAGCTATTTAACTCCAAAACAGGCCAAGATACATGGTAACACAGGAACCCTTTTCTTTGATCTCACCTTTACAATTCTTGCATCCATTGAACTTGTGAGTTTCTGGAGAGTTTCTGCTTGTATTTCTTTGCATGATGTCAGTCGCCTCCCAGAGCTGCTGTTGTGATGTGATCTGCCTCCCGCCCTCATAGATCTTTTGCTTGATTATACTCCTAAGGTTCTCTATAGGGTCGAGGTCAGGGGAAGATGGTGGCCGCACCATGAGTTTATCTCCTTTTATGCCCATAGCAGCCAATGACACAGAGGTATTCTTCTTTGTAGCATGAGATGGGGCATTGTCCTGCATGAGGATTTTGCTCCTGTTTTTGCTTTTTGTACCATAGAAGAAAGTTCTGTCAGAAACTCTATATACTTTGCAGAGGTCATTTTCACACCTTCAGGAACCTTAAAGGGCCGACCAGCTGTTTCCCAATGATTCCTGCCCAAAACATGACTCCTCCACCTCCTTGCTGACGTCGCAGCCTTGTTGGGACATGGTGGCATCCACCAACCATCCACTACTCCATCCATCTGGACCATCCAGGGTTGCTCGGCTCTCATCAGTAACAAGACTGTGTGACAATTAGTCTTCATGTATATCTGGGCCCACTGCAACTGTTTCTGCTTGTGAGCACTGTTTAGGGGTGGCCGAATAGTAGGTTTATGCTCCACAGCAGCCTCTGAAGGATCCTACACCTTGAGGTTGGAGGGACTCCAGAGGCTCCAGCAGCTTCACATATCTGTGCTGGTTTGTAAGGCCTTTTTAGCAGCTGCTCTCTTAATGTGATGAACGTTCCTGGCAGAAACCTTCCTCATTCTGCCTTTATCTGCACGAACACGTCTGTGCTCAGAATCAGCCACAAATCTCTTCACAGTACGATGATCATGATTACGTTTTCCTGCAATATCAAATGTTTTCATCCCTTGTCCAAGGCATTGCACTATTTGTGGCTTTTCGGCAGCAGAGATCCTTTTTCTTTCCCATGTTACTTGAACACTGTGGCTGCGTAATATTGTGGAACACCCGGTTTTCCTTATTGGGCTCCTCTGCCAAACTAATTATCACAGGGATCTGAGATTGATTTCAATGAGCCAAAGACCCTGACGATACCTTTACACGTCGCAACATTGCATGCAATTTCACTTGCAACTCACTGGTTGCAGTGAAGTCATGGACACATTTGTACACGGCAACAAAATGTAACAATGTGTCCATGATTTCACTGCAACCAGTGAGTTGCAAGTGAAATTGCATGCAATGTTGCGACGTGTAAAGGTATCCTGAGACACAATACCAGCAATGAGTTTCATTGAAGAAGAAAAAAAAAACCATGACGCTTAAAACCAATTTGCATAATAATTTGGAACACAGTGTAGACCGGCCTTCCTTTTTAATATTCTAATTCTGTGTCTATGATTGGACGCTCACTATCTTAGCCATGCATATATTATTTATCAAATGTTCTTATGTCTAAACCAATCCCTTTCCCACAGTAAATATCACGGCTATACTACCCATTTGGTGGAGTCTTTGATCCCCTTCTCTTTCTAGATACAAGTGTGAATTGTTTCACTCTGTGATTTTCCCAAGATGCCCCCCTGGGGAGACCTGCAGTCACTATTACTGGGAACCGAGATTGCGCTTAAAGGCCCTGTTACACGGCACAACATCGCTGATACGTCAAGGGTTTGGAGGTGTACCAGCGACGTTGTTGCGACCTCGTTGTGTGTGACTGACAAGTTGCTACAGTAAATCGTTGGGTTGGAGTTCAGAGGTTTACCAACATGTTGTAAAACCTGACGATCTTAACTCCAGCAACCTGCTGCATCGTTGTGTGTGACACCGCAATAACGATGTTGTGGACGACTTCACCTATTCACAGCAATGAGCCGGGATCGGGGTTGTGTGATCGAAAGCTTAGATAACAAAAACAGGTTGTGACCTCTTGTGGACGGACCTGGAATTTAACCCCTTAACTGTTCTGGTGTCCAGTCCCTGAGATACATATTTCACTACAGCCTCATAACCTGTACAATGATGTGCTGGTGGACAAGGGGGGCTGAACAGACGTCCGCAGACAGGGCTTCTCTGGTGTGTAGGGAGGGGAACGTGTTGATATTTGTGTTCTGTGGTTGGATCATCGGCCGTGTCCCCTCTGCTGGGTTGGGGAAGCTGTATGTTCCTTGTTGTGGGGGTTGCTGCCTTCATATATGTTCCTTTTACTTTCAGGGCCACAGTCTGCAAGGTGTGTACACAGCCCATGCTCCATGGGGCACAAGAGCACCTCCCCCCATAACATCATGTATTCCCATCATGGAGACATCACAACTCTTCTCTAAGACAAAATCTCTTTATTTTCAAGACATCCCCCCCCCCTTCCCCAAAGTCTGTCAGGGGCACCGGACTGGTTGTACCCTCTAGGTTAAAAGCTGTGGGGCGTCTGGAGCAAGGCAGCAGGTCTGGAGCCGGACACTAATCCTGGAGATGGACACTTCTTATTTGTGGTAAAATCGCTGGTTCTGTCCGTGCTGCATGAAAGGAAGGCGAGGAGTCGGCTGTGGGGAGGCCTGGAAGCCGGACTGTGAGGAAGGCAAAGAAAGTGGTTAGTGTCAGGTCCTCCCCGGTCTGGAAGGGGGGCGTTTATCACACCCCTCATCTACTTACTGTGTGTGGCTGCTGAGGTGGCGTCCCGTGTGGGTATCCTCCAGGAGAAGCAGAGCGTGGGGGGTGGGAATAGGACAGGGCCGACTAGAAAGAAAGCAGATCAATCAACGGCAAAGGCAGGAGCGGGTGAGGGATGACACATGGGGCACCGCCGACCCCCAGCACCCGGGGCTCGGCCAACACCATCAGCCTATCTGACCCCATGACGCACTTTTTTAGTATATTGCATGGTAAGTGGTACAGCGTAAAATGAGACCACTGAGCATTTATTTTAAAGGAAATATAAATAAGTTACAGCTCCCAGAGAGGAAGAAAAAAAAAAGGAAAATTATCAGCCAAGCTAAGAAGTTAATGTTGGTCAAAGAAGAAGCATCCTTCTCCTGGATAGCCGGATGTAGATTACAAAAAGGTAACCACAACTCAATGTCAGGCAGCATGGGGTGCGCCAGAGTGTCGGCAACAGCGGGGAGGAGGAGGAGCGCGCGGCGGTCCGCAAGAGCGGGGAGGAGGAGGAGGAGCGCGCGCGGTCCGCAAGAGCGGGGAGGAGGAGGAGCGCGCGGCGGTCCGCAAGAGCGGGGAGGAGGAGGAGCGCGCGGCGGTCCGCAAGAGCGGGGAGGAGGAGGAGCGCGCGGCGGTCCGCAAGAGCGGGGAGGAGGAGGAGCGCGCGGCGGTCCGCAAGAGCGGGGAGGAGGAGGAGCGCGCGGCGGTCCGCAAGAGCGGGGAGGAGGAGGAGCGCGCGGCGGTCCGCAAGAGCGGGGAGGAGGAGGAGCGCGCGGTGGTCCGCAAAAGCGGGGAGGAGGAGGAGCGCGCGGCGGTCCGCAAGACCGGAGAGAAAGTCACCAGTCACTACCACAATCACCTGATTCACGGAAGCCCAGGCTGATTAGATTACAATCCCTCTCTGAACAGGGAATGAGGGTACCGGATGCCGCGCGAGTATGTGGCCTTACCTTGGACGGCTGCATGGGCACCGCGATCGGTGGAGCTGTCAGAAGGGTCTGCGCCGGGTGCAGAGCCTGGGGATGCATAGGCCGAAGGGTTGACTGAGGATTGAGATGGGTGTTAATGTGAGAACATAGCCTCTATCTATATGAAGATACATGTATCAGGACATCTCCATGGTATATACGTGGACAGAGGATGTGACGGATTAACCATACGCGCTCCAGGTACTCACAGAGTCAGTGAATCCAGACTGCTGATTGGCGTGTTCCAGCTGCTTCTGGAGTGGGATGGTGCTGCTTGGAGGCATAAATCCTGAAGAGGACAAGAAGGTCAGACAAGGGCCACAGAGGACAACTGAAGGGGACACAAGGACACACCTGGAGGCGGCAGAGCACAAACCTGCATGAGCTCCGGTATAATGGCCATGAACGGCGTAGCCAGGCTGCTGGTGGGACAGGTACTGCATGGTAGAGAAGGCGGCTGGGCCTGAGCAGATAGACAGTCATCAGGTCATCACGGAGACACAGAGCATACCATCACATTAGTACATAGAGCCTCACATACCTCGGATGGGCTGGCTCCCAGTGTAGCTGACAGGCCCCGCTTGGCCGGCTCCGAAGCTGTGCTGTGGCTGATTGACGGTGTACGCGCTGTGGCCTGACTGATTAGCTTGGTACTGGCCATGCTCTGCAGCTGTGGGGCTGAAAGACGGCTGTGTGGGGTAATGACGACCCTGAAGAAAGATCATACAATGATTGCGGAGAATGTCAGATATCAGTAGAACGCATCATCCAGCACATCCACATCAAGCCCACCGTGATCACCGGGGGCCCAAACATCTGCTTGGCCCGATCAGCCATGAGAGAGCTGTGACGGGAATGACCTCCAGGACTCCCTGCAAGATGAAGGTGACAAGTCAGGTCACACAAAGGGTTAAAACAGAAGAGAGAACCCTCATTAGCTTTACAGACCCCAAATAACCTCATCTAAAGTTATTATGGATTACATCCATCCTTTTCTAGTCAGTCTCCATTTTGTATGCAAAAGAGCCAAGTGCAGGAGCTTCATACACAGCTCTGTGGACCATCTTGGTCTCCTCCCGCCAGTGACTGACAGATCTCTCCTTTGTGGGATCTGCTCCCACGCCCGAAATCGCAGTGATTCCCCAGAACAGAACATGTGCCACTCCCAAGAACGATGGCGCTTGTGTGAGATCATGGGAGGGCAAGCAGGTCCTACAGGGCCCGCCAGTGACAGAGGCCGACGGGGGGCACAGAGGAGTACACCCCCTGCCCTTGTGGCTCATATGCATAAAAGGGTTGTGACAGCCTTCTATAAAACAGAAGCATGTACTTCATAAATAAAGATAAGGATGTAATCAACAATATAGATATTTTAAAGTGAACCTGTCGCCCTCTTTTGGGTCTGCTACCCTCAGAAGTGCCTATGCTGCATTTTATGAAGGCTCATTCATTCATTCAGGGTTCAGGTAAGCCGAGTGTAACTGAAGTCATCCGAAAACACAGTTGCCATAGTAACCGGTGTCCTCGGGTGACCTCCCCGCTTATGGCCGCAGGCACGAGATTCCCACCCTGGGGTCTGCATAAACCAGAACATCAAACAGGGCAGGATCTGGAACCTGATGTTCATGCAGATGTTGTGCACACAGTGGGGCAGAGTACACGGCGTCTGCACAGGCCGGAAAGGGATCTGCACAGGAGCTGGAAAGAAGACTTGGACATAGGAAGAGGAGGCGCCCGGGAGATACAAGAGGCAGAGTAAGGACAGAGAGGCGGGGATGACCGGACACAATGAAGACCTCTATGTTCCAGAAGCATGAATTAGCATAGAGGGCGGGAAAGGTTATAAAGGTGTTTATTCGGTGTAACGGGGGATGTAATAGGCGCTGTGGAAGGTGGAGCTTTTAATTAAAAAAGACCTAGGGGTGACCGGTTCAGTTTAAGGTGACAGTAATTTGGGCTCTAAATAATCTGGAGGCAGGTTCCCTTAGTGTCAGACTTTTTAGGGTTGACGGTAGACGGAGTCATCGAGTTCAGCGGATACCTAGCATGTCTGCCACGCTTTGAGGAGGGCATTACCTTGCATGTTAAGGATATGGGCTCCGGTGTGCATCACCATGCCCTGCTGGTAGGCCGCAGACGTCAGCGTGGTGAGATCACTGCACAAAAGAAAAACACGTCTGAGAGCAAACCAGGACCCCCCACAGACCCCCGACCTACTGCTACCAACCCAACACTGGAGGAAGACGGGGCTCTACAGCACGGGGCCCCACACTCACCTCTGCTCCTTCCTCCTCCTCTTCTCCTCCTCATGAAGAACCTTCTTCAGCTGTAGGAAGAGTTGATGCTTCTCCTCCTGCAGTTTATTCAGCTTATCCTGCAGCTTCATAATCTGAGGAGACACGAGGACGACAAAGTGTGACGAGGTGCAAAGTAACAACGCCACAAAAAACAAAGCAGAGGCTAGTATAAAAACAGGAGACATTAGTGTATGAGAGAGTATACAAGACCCCCGGAGACAACGTCACACGTGTGTATGTGCATTATATATAGAGAGAAGACCCCCAGAGACAACGTCACAGCGGTGTATGTACATTATACATAGAGAAGAGACCAGAGACAACGTCACAGCGGTGTATGTGCATTATATATAGAGAAGACCCCCAGAGACAACGTCACAGCGGTGTATGTGCATTATATATAGAGAGAAGACCCCCAGAGACAACGTCACAGCGGTGTATGTGCATTATATATAGAGAGAAGACCCCAGAGACAACGTC
Organism: Allobates femoralis; assembly: GCA_033576535.1. Taxonomy (NCBI): domain Eukaryota; kingdom Metazoa; phylum Chordata; class Amphibia; order Anura; family Aromobatidae; genus Allobates; species Allobates femoralis. The sequence goes on along the minus strand of JARQOC010000004.1, from coordinate 35,373,474 downwards.
ACAGCGGTGTATGTGCATTATATATAGAGAGAAGACCCCCAGAGACAACGTCACAGCGGTGTATGTGCATTATTATAGAGAAGACCCCCGGAGACAACGTCACAGCGGTGTATGTGCATTATATATAGAGAAGACCCCCAGAGACAACGTCACAGCGGTGTACGTGCATTATATATAGAGAAGACCCCCAGAGACAACGTCACAGCGGTGTACGTGCATTATATATATAGAGAAGACCCCCGGAGACAACGTCACAGCGGTGTACGTGCATTATATATATAGAGAAGACCCCAGAGACAACGTCACAGCGGTGTACGTGCATTATATATATAGAGAAGACCCCCGGAGACAACGTCACAGCGGTGTACGTACATTATATATATAGAGAAGACCCCCGGAGACAACGTCACAGCGGTGTACGTGCATTATATATATATATATATGAGAAGACCCCCGGAGACAACGTCACAGCGGTGTATGTGCATTATATATAAGAGAAGACCCCCGAGACAACGTCACAGCGGTGTATGTGCATTATATATAAGAGAAGATCCCCGGAGACAACGTCACAGCGGTGTATGTGCATTATATATAAGAGAAGACCCCCAGAGACAACGTCACAGCGGTGTATGTGCATTATATATAGAGAGAAGACCCCAGAGACAACGTCACAGCGGTGTATGTGCATTATCTATAGAGAAGACCCCCGGAGACAACGTCACAGCGGTGTATGTGCATTATATATAGAGAAGACCCCCAGAGACAACGTCACAGCGGTGTACGTGCATTATATATATAGAGAAGACCCCCGGAGACAACGTCACAGCGGTGTACGTACATTATATATATAGAGAAGACCCCCGGAGACAACGTCACAGCGGTGTACGTGCATTATATATATATATAGAGAAGACCCCCGGAGACAACGTCACAGCGGTGTATGTACATTATATACAGTACAGACCATAGTTTGGACACCTTCTCATTCAAAGAGTTTTCTGTATTTTCATGACTATGATAATTGTAGCTTCACACTGAAGGCATCAAAACTATGAATTATCACATGTGGGATTATAGACTGAACAACAAAGTGTGAACCACTGACAATATGTCTTATATTCTAGGTTCTTCCTTTTGCTGTGATTACTGCTTTGCACACTCTGGGCATTCTCTGGATGTCACCGGAAATGGTCTTCACTTCACAGGTGCCCTGTCAGGGTTAATAAGTGGGATTTCTTGCCTTATAAATGGGGTTGGGGCCATCAGTTGTGTTGTGCAGAGTCTGGTGGATACACAGCTGATCGTCCTACTGAATAGACTGGGAGAATTTGTATTATGGCAAGAATAACGAGCGGCCATCATTACTGTAAGAAATGAAGGTCAGTCCGAAAAATGGGGAAAACTGACAGTGTCCCCAAGTGCAAAAACCATCAAGTGCTACAGAGAAACTGGCTCACATGAGGAGCGTCCCAGGAAAGGAAGAGCAAGAGTCACCTCTGCTGCGGAGGATAAGTTCATCCGAGTCACCAGCCTCAGAAATCGCAGGTAACAGCAGCTCAGATTAGAGACCAGGTCACTGCCACACAGAGGTCTAGAGCAGACACATCTCTACAACAACTGTTAAGAGGAGACTCTGTGCAGCAGGGCTTCATGGTAACATAGCTGCTAGGAAACCACTGCTAAGGACAGGCAACAAGAGAAGAGACTTGTCTGGGCTAAAGAACACAAGGAATGATGAGTCCAAATGTGAGATCTTTGGTTCCAACCACCGTGTATTTGTGCGACGCAGAAAAGGTGAACGGATGAGTCTACATGCCTGGTTCCCACCGTGAAGCATGGAGGAGGAGGCGGTGTGATGGTGATGGGGGGCTACACCAGATGACCTGGCCTCCACAGTCACCAGACCTGAACCCAATCGAGATGGTTTGGGGTGAGCTGGACCGCAGAGTGAAGGCAAAAGGGCCAACAAGTGCTGAGCATCTCTGGGAACTCCTTCAAGACTGTTGGAAGACCATTTCCGGTGACTACCTCTTGAAGCTCATCAAGAGAATGCCAAGACTGTGCAAAGCAGTAATCACAGCAAAAGGAAGAACCTAGAATATAAGACATATTGTCAGGTGTTCAGTCTATAATTCCACATGTGATAATTCATAGTTTTGATGTCTTCAGTGTGAATCTACAATTTTTATAGTCATGAAAATACAGAAAACTCTGTGAATGAGAAGATGTCCAAACTTTTGGTCTGTACTGTGTGAAATTATTATATATATATATATATATATATATACATACACATACACACATATACATATACACAGAGAGAGAGAGAAGACTCCAGACACAACAGTGTATATATAGCCCAGTGTCAGCGAATGCAATATACAGGGCAGACATGGCCGCTAGTCCCGGGCCCACACCCACCTGCTCCCGCGTCTCCTCCAAGGACATCCTTTCCTCCATCTCCTTCTTCCTCCTTCTCTCCTGCTCATCTCGCAGCTTCTGCTCCATCATCTTATCCACCTCCTCCTCCTCTGTGAATGGTCATAGACAAGTCACTACCGACACTGGAGCCCCTAAGAACTGCAGGCTACCCACCTCCTCCATGATCGCACCCTCGGCACGCACCGCCACCTCCTCCATGATCGCACCCTCGGCACGCACCGCCACCTCCTCCATGATCGCACCCTCGGCACGCACCGCCACCTCCTCCATGTTCGCACCCTCGGCACGCACCGCCACCTCGGCACGCACCGCCACCTCCTCCATGTTCGCACCCTCGGCACGCACCGCCACCTCGGCACGCACCGCCACCTCCTCCATGATCGCCACCTCGGCACGCACCGCCACCTCCTCCATGATCGCACCCTCGGCACGCACCGCCACCTCCTCCATGATCGCACCCTCGGCACGCACCGCCACCTCCTCCATGATCGCACCCTCGGCACGCACCGCCACCTCCTCCATGATCGCACCCTCGGCACGCACCGCCACCTCCTCCATGATCGCACCCTCGGCACGCACCGCCACCTCCTCCATGATCGCACCCTCGGCACGCACCGCCACCTCCTCCATGATCGCACCCTCGGCACGCACCGCCACCTCGGCACGCACCGCCACCTCCTCCATGATCGCACCCTCGGCACGCACCGCCACCTCCTCCATGATCGCCACCTCGGCACGCACCGCCACCTCCTCCATGATCGCCACCTCGGCACGCACCGCCACCTCCTCCATGATCGCACCCTCGGCACGCACCGCCACCTCCTCCATGATCGCACCCTCGGCACGCACCGCCACCTCCTCCATGATCGCACCCTCGGCACGCACCACCACCTCCTCCATGATCGCACCCTCGGCACGCACCGCCACCTCCTCCATGATCGCACCCTCGGCACGCACCGCCACCTCCTCCATGATCGCACCCTCGGCACGCACCGCCACCTCCTCCATGATCGCACCCTCGGCACGCACCGCCACCTCCTCCATGATCGCACCCTCGGCACGCACCGCCACCTCCTCCATGATGGCACCCTCGGCACGCACCGCCACCTCCTCCATGATCGCACCCTCGGCACGCACCGCCACCACCACCTTGATCGCACCCTCGGCACCCACCGCCGCGACCACCTCCTTGATCGTACCTTCGGCACCCACCCACCGCCACCACCTTGATCGCACCCTCGGCACCCACCCACCACCTCGGCACCCACCCACCGCCACCACCTTGATCGCACCCTCGGCACCCACCCACAACCTTGGCACCCACCCACCGCCACCTTGTTCGCACCTTTATGATTGCACCCTCAGCAGCCCCCGTACCTTGTCTCTTGCGCTCCCGCTCCATCATGACATGTTTGTGGAGGGCTCGTGCCATGGTGTTGGACAGCTTGGGTCGTTCTAATAGGGCCGGCATCGTGGGGCAACAGCGATGACTGCAAGACAGAAGAAAGATCTGGGGCTGACATCAGGGTGCAGGGGTCAGACCGAGGGGAAAGGACAGGAACGGGGGTCATGTATGAGGGTCTGGAGCAAGACTTGAGTAATGGGCTCCTGCACAGTGCAGGCTCGGCTCCCATATATTATACTACAGTGCACACCCCTCTACAACTGGAAAAAAAAGGGGGGGGGGGGGTTTGGCCTGCACACCCCTCTGCAGCTGGGAAAGGGGGGGGAGGGAGAGATGGCCATGGGGTTCTAGGGGCAACACACCCCTCTATGGCTGGGAGGGGGGGTGGTTGGGAAGAAGGACTGCACACCCCTCTGCGGTAGGAAAGGGGGGAAAAGGAGGGGAAGGAGGCCCGCACACCCCCCTATGACTGGGTTAGGGAGGGGGGAAGGGAGAAGGCCTGCACCCCCCCCCCCCGGCTGTAGAGGCCTCCTCCCCCACACCACCTCCCCCACCCATAGAGGGCTGTGCGGGCCGCCTCCCCCACCGCGTTTCCCAGCCATAGGCCAGGGTCACATCTCCGTTTTCACCCTGGTCTGCCGGATTCCGGTTTCAACATAAAACTTTTTCCAGCACCGCATAGCGTTACCGCATAACGTTACCGGAAACCGCTGCCCCTAGTTACAGGTAGTGAAGGTAAACATCAGCGTTTTCCGGTAACGTTATGCGGTAACGCTATGCGGTGCTGGAAAAAGTTTTATGTTGAAACCGGAATCCGGCGGACCAGGGTGAAAACGGAGATGTGACCCCGGCCTATGGCTGGGAAACGTGGTGGGGGGGCGGCCCGCACAGCCCTCTATGGGTGGGGGAGGTGGTGGTGTGGGGGGAGGAGGCCTCTACAGCCGGGGGTTGTGTGTGTCCTCTCCTCCGGTGTCCTCTGCCGGGCAGGACTCACGGTTCTCGGCCGGTTGGGAGCAGCCAGGGTTTCCCTGTGTCGGGTCTCGGCTCGGGGCGCTGCTCCTGCTGCTGTTCCTGGGCGGCGGGTGCGGGGTGAAGCGGCCTCTTCCGGTTCCGGTCGCTCGCTGTACGACTCTTCCTCCGCCGCAAAGAGCGTCTGACGTCACTTCCGCCAACCATTCGCAAAATGACACTGCCTTCCTGCTGCCTCCGTTCCGCCAACCAGGTTTTATTTCCGGCGGCCGCTGTCAGACTCGTTTCCTTGGTGACACCGTAAAGCGCCCGGGCAGGTGCCGTAAAGCGGCGACTATGGCGGAGCTGCATCCCCGCACCGGCAAGCTGGTGATCCTGAGCAACGGGAACCGGACGGCGACCCGGAAACAGCCGGCCCAGGAGTTCAACCAGGGCCTGGTGCTGAGCGGCCGCCAGCTGGAGCCCGGGGAGGTGTTCACCGTCCGCCTGGACCGCAAGGTGCGACCCCCGAGCCTGACACCCCCCAGACTACCACTGACCCCCGAGCCTGAGACCCCCCAGACTACCACTGACCCCCGAGCCTGACACCCCCCAGACTACCACTGACCCCCGAGCCTGAGACCCCCCCAGACTACCACTGACCCCCGAGCCTGACACCCCCCAGACTACCACTGACCCCCGAGCCTGACACCCCCCAGACTACCACTGACCCCCGAGCCTGAGACCCCCCAGACTACCACTGACCCCCGAGCCTGAGACCCCCCAGACTACCACTGACCCCCGAGCCTGACACCCCCCAGACTACCACTGAGCCCCGAGCCTGAGACCCCAAAACACCACTGAGCCCCGAGCCTGAGACCCCAAAACACCACTGACCCCCGAGCCTGACACCCCCCAGACTACCACTGAGCCCCGAGCCTGACACCCCCCAGACTACCACTGACCCCCGAGCCTGAGACCCCCCAGACTACCACTGAGCCCCGAGCCTGACACCCCCCAGACTACCACTGACCCCTGAGCCTGACACCCCCCAGACTACCACTGACCCCCGAGCCTGACACCCCCCAGACTACCACTGACCCCCGAGCCTGACACCCCCAGACTACCACTGACCCCCGATCCTGAGACCCCCCAGACTACCACTGACCCCCGAGCCTGAGACCCCCCAGACTACCACTGACCCCCGAGCCTGACACCCCCCAGACTACCACTGAGCCCCGAGCCTGAGACCCCAAAACACCACTGAGCCCCGAGCCTGAGACCCCAAAACACCACTGACCCCCGAGCCTGACACCCCCCAGACTACCACTGAGCCCCGAGCCTGACACCCCCAGACTACCACTGACCCCCGAGCCTGAGACCCCCCAGACTACCACTGACCCCCGAGCCTGAGACCCCCCAGACTACCACTGACCCCCGAGCCTGACACCCCCCAGACTACCACTGAGCCCCGAGCCTGAGACCCCAAAACACCACTGAGCCCCGAGCCTGAGACCCCAAAACACCACTGAGCCCCGAGCCTGAGACCCCAAAACACCACTGAGCCCCGAGCCTGAGACCCCCCAGACTACCACTGACCCCCCCAGACTACCACTGACCACCCGAGCCTGAGACCCCAAAAACACCACTGAGCCCCCGAGCCTGAGACCCCCCAGACTACCACTGAGCCCCGAGCCTGAGACCCCAAAACACCACTGAGCCCCGAGCCTGAGACCCCCCAGACTACCACTGAGCCCCCGAGCCTGACACCCCCAGACTACCACTGAGCCCCGAGCCTGAGACCCCCCAGACTACCACTGAGCCCCAAGCCTGAGACCCCCCAGAATACCACTGACCCCGAGCCTGAGACCCCAAAACACCACTGAGCCCCGAGCCTGAGACCCCCCAGACTACCACTGAGCCCCGAGCCTGAGACCCCAAAACACCACTGAGCCCCGAGCCTGAGACCCCCCAGACTACCACTGAGCCCCGAGCCTGACACCCCCCAGACTAACCACTGAGCCCGAGCCTGAGACCCCCCCAGACTACCACTGAGCCCCGAGCCTGAGACCCCCCCAGACTACCACTGACCCCGAGCCTGAGACCCCAAAACACCACTGAGCCCCGAGCCTGAGACCCCCCAGAATACCACTGACCCCCGAGCCTGAGACCCCCCAGACTACCACTGACACCCCCAGACTACCACTGAGCCCCGAGCCTGAGACCCCCCAGACTACCACTGACCCCGAGCCTGAGACCCCAAAACACCACTGAGCCCCGAGCCTGACACCCCCCAGACTACCACTGAGCCCCGAGCCTGACACCCCCCAGACTACCACTGACACCCCCAGACTACCACTGAGCCCCGAGCCTGAGACCCCCCCAGATACCACTGAGCCCGAGCCTGAGACCCCCCAGACTACCACTGAGCCCCGAGCCTGAGACCCCCCAGACTACCACTGAGCCCCAGCCTGAGACCCCCCCAGACTACCACTGACCCCGAGCCTGAGACCCCAAAACACCACTGAGCCCCGAGCCTGAGACCCCCCAGACTACCACTGACCCCCGAGCCTGAGACCCCCCAACTACACTGACACCCCCAGACTACCACTGAGCCCCGAGCCTGAGACCCCCAGACTACCACTGACCCCCGAGCCTGAGACCCCCAGACTACCACTGACCCCCGAGCCTGACACCCCCCAGACTACCACTGACCCCGAGCCTGAGACCCCCCCAGACTACCACTGACCCCCGAGCCTGAGACCCCCCCCAGACTACCACTGACCCCCGAGCCTGAGACCCCCCAGAATACCACTGACCCCCGAGCCTGAGACCCCAAAACACCACTGAGCCCCGAGCCTGAGACCCCCCAACTAACCCACTGACCCGAGCCTGAACCCCCCAGACTACCACTGACCCCCGAGCCTGAGACCCCCCAGACTACCACTGACCCCCGACCTGAGACCCCCAGACTACCACTGACCCCGAGCCTGAGACCCCCCAGACTACCACTGACCCCCGAGCCTGAGACCCCAAACACCACTGACCCCGAGCCTGACACCCCCCAGACTACCACTGAGCCCACTGACCCCCCCAGACTACCACTGACCCTGAGCCTGAGACCCCCCAGACTACCACTGAGCCCCGAGCCTGAGACCCCCCCAGACTACCACTGAGCCCCGAGCCTGAGACCCCCCAGACTACCACTGACCCCCGAGCCTGAGACCCCCCCAAACACCACTGAGCCCCGAGCCTGAGACCCCCCCAACTACCACTGACCCCGAGCCTGAGACCCCCAGACTACCACTGAGCCCCGAGCCTGAGACCCCCCAGACTACCACTGACCCCCGAGCCTGAGACCCCCCAGACTCCACTGACCCCGAGCTAGACACCCCCAGACTACCACTGAGCCCCGAGCCTGAGACCCCCCAGACTACCACTGACCCCGAGCCTGAGACCCCCCAGACTACCACTGACCCCCGAGCCTGAACCCCCCAGACTACCACTGACCCCCGAGCCTGAGACCCCCCAGACTACCACTGACCCCCGAGCCTGAGACCCCCCCAGACTACCACTGACCCCGAGCCTGAGACCCCCCCAGAATACCACTGACCCCCCGAGCCTGAGACCCCCCAGACTAACCACTGACCCCCGAGCCTGAGACCCCCCAGACTACCACTGACCCCGAGCCTGAACCCCCCACAGACTACCACTGACCCCCGAGCCTGAGACCCCCCAGATACCACTGACCCCGAGCCTGAGACACCCCCAGACTACCACTGAGCCCTGAGCCTGAGACCCCCCCAGACTACCACTGACCCCGAGCCTGAGACCCCCCCAGACTACCACTGAGCCCCCGAGCCTGAGACCCCCCAGACTACCACTGACCCCCGAGCCTGAGACCCCCAAACACCACTGACCCCGAGCCTGAGACCCCAGATACCACTGACCCCCGAGCCTGAGACCCCCCAGACCCTGAGACCCCCCCCAGACTACCACTGAGCCCGAGCCTGAGACCCCCCAGACTACCACTGAGACCCCGAGCCTGAGACCCCCCCAGACTACCACTGAGCCCCGAGCCTGAGACCCCCCCAGAACTACCACTGAGCCCCGAGCCTGAGACCCCCCAGAACTACCACTGGCCCCGAGCCTGAGACCCCCCAGACTACCACTGACCCCCGAGCCTGAGACCCCCCAGACTACACTGACCCCCGAGCCTGAGACCCCCCAGACTACCACTGACCCCCGAGCCTGAGACCCCCCCAGACTACCACTGACCCCCGAGCCTGAGACCCCCCAGACTACCACTGACCCCCGAGCCTGAGACCCCCCCAGAATACCACTGACCCCCGAGCCTGAGACCCCCAAAACACCACTGAGCCCCGAGCCTGAGACCCCCCAGAATACCACTGACCCCCGAGCCTGAGACCCCCCAGACTACCACTGACCCCAGCTGAACCCCCAGACTACCACTGACCCCCGAGCCTGAGACCCCCCCAGACTACCACTGACCCCGAGCCTGAGACCCCCCCAGAATACCACTGACCCCGAGCCTGAGACCCCCAGAAACACCACTGAGCCCCGAGCCTGAGACCCCCCCAGAATACCACTGACCCCCGAGCCTGAGACCCCCCAGACTACCACTGACCCCCGAGCCTGAGACCCCCCAGACTACCACTGACCCCCGAGCCTGAGACCCCCCAGACTACCACTGAGCCCCGAGCCTGAGACCCCCCCAGACTACCACTGACCCCGAGCCTGAGACCCCAAAACACCACTGAGCCCCGAGCCTGAGACCCCCCAGACTACCACTGAGCCCCGAGCCTGAGACCCCCCAGACTACCACTGACACCCCCAGACTACCACTGAGCCCCGAGCCTGACACCCCCCCAGACTACCACTGAGCCCCGAGCCTAAGACCCCCCCCAGACTACCACTGAGCCCCGAGCCTGAGACCCCCCAGACTACCACTGACACCCCCAGACTACCACTGAGCCCCGAGCCTGACACCCCCCAGACTACCACTGAGCCCCGAGCCTAAGACCCCCCCAGACTACCACTGAGCCCCGAGCCTGAGACCCCCCAGACTACCACTGACACCCCCAGACTACCACTGAGCCCCGAGCATCACCTAGACCCCAAACCATGACTGAGCAACGAGCCTGAGAGCCCAAACCAAACCTCAAACCACCAACGAGACCCCAGACCTGAGGGATCTCAGAGACCTAGACCACTACTGAGACACAGAGACCCAGAACCTGAGAAACCAGAGTCCCAGAACATCACCGAGACCACCGACACCCAGACCACCAAGCCTGAGGTACAAAGACCAAGACCACCACCGAGACTCCAAACCAACACCGACCCCGAGTCTGTGAGACTGAGACCACCGAGACCTCAAACCAACACCGACCCTGAGTCTGAGAGACTGAGACCCTGAGCCTGAGAGACACAGACCCAAACCAACACTGACCAAGAGCCTGAGATACCAAGACGCAGAACCTGAGAGACCACTGAGACCACCGAGCCTGAGAGACCGAGACCACCAACCACCACTGATCACAGAGCCTGAGACAGCGGGACCCAGAACCATCCCAGAGACCCTGAGCCTAAGAGAAGAGACCCAGAACATCACCGAGACCCCAAACCAACCCCGAGCCTGAGAAACTGAGACCCCAAACCAACTCCGACCCCAAGCCTGAGAGATCGAGACCCCAACCAACCCCGAGCCTGAGACAGCGACTCAGAATCTGAGAGACCTCTGAGACCCCGAGCCTGAGAGACCAAGACCACCAACCACCACCGATCACCGAGCCTGAGACCGCGAGACCCCGAACTACCACCGAGACCCCAAGCCTGAGAGACTGAGACCCAGAACATCACCGAAACCACCAAACCCCGAGACCGACCACCACCGAGCCTGAGACACCGAGACCCAGAACCTGAGAGACCACCGACCCCCAGACCACCGAGCCTGAGACACCAAGACCCAGACCACCACCGAGACCCCAAATCAAACACCGAGACCCCAAGCCTGAGAGACTGAGACCACCGAGACCCCAAACCAAGCCTGAGACTGAGACCCTGAGCCTGAGAAACAGAGACCCCAAACCAACACCAACCCCCGAACCTGAGACACGGAGACCCAGAACCTGAGAGACCACCGAGACCCCGAGCCTGAGAGACTGAGATCACCGACCACCACCCATCACCATGCCTGTCGCAGCGAGACCCTGAACCACCCCCAAGATCCCAGAAACCCTGAGCCTGAGAGACCGAGACCCATAACATCACAGAGACCATCGACCCCCGAGACCCAGACCACCACTGAGACCCCAAACCTGAGAGACCACCGAGCCCCAGAACATCACCGAGACCACAGACCCTTGAGACCCAGGCCATAGTCTGAGGTACCAAGACCCAGACCACCACAGAGACCCCAAACCCACACTGAGCCTGAGACCACCGAGACCCCAAACCAACACCGACCCCGAGCCTGAGAGACCGAGACCCCAAACCAACCCCGAGCCTAAGACCGAGACCCAGAACCTGAGAGACCACCAAGACCCCTGAGACCCCCAGCCTGAGAGACCGAGACATCACCTATCACCGAGCGTGAGACAGCGAGACCCCCGAACCACCCCAGAGACCCTGAGCCTGAGATATTGAGCCCCAGAACACCACTGAGACCCAGACCACTGAGCCTGAGGCTCCAAGACCCAGACCACCACTGAGACCCCAAACCGACCCCGGGCCTAAGAGACCAAGATCACCGACCACCACCGGTCACCGAGCTTGAGACAGCGAGACCCCAAGCCACCCCCAAGACCCCAGAGACCCTGAGCCTGAGAGACCAAGACCCAGAACATCTCCGAGACCACAGACCACCAAGACGCCAAACTAACCCGAGTCTGAAAAACTGAGACCCGGACCACTGAGACCTGGAACCAGAGAGACCCAGACCACCACCGACCACCAAGCCTGAGACACCAAGACCCCGAACCTCAGAGACTGCCGAGACCCCTACAGTATGAGACCCCCTGTCCCTGAGGTGTCAGTGCGGAGGGTCCTGAGTGTGTGGCCCCCAGGAGGGAGTGAGGTGATGTGTGATGATGTCTGTTTCTCTGTGTGATGTCACTTTGGGCTGCAGATTTTGGAGATGAATAATCATTGGAAAAATATTCACCCAAATCATCCCTGTACCAATGATGCCGATTGTGCTGCGTTTTTTTTAGCAATTGTTCACTGTTGTGACTGTGAATAAAGCTTGGTTAGGTTGGGAAGTAAGAGCGTTATGATATGTCATAATGTGACATGGAGCTCCGCCAGGTACAGCAGGCAGGTACGGGCTGTCACTCGCCCCCCAGCTGCCTAGTTGTACCTGGGTGGTGATAAAAATACAGCAGAAACCTTCTTTTAAAAAATAAATTCTTGAAATAATTGTAAAAAATGATCTGGGGCTTTACTATGTATTTGGTTTACAGCCAGGTACAATTGGGCATCTTGGGTCTGGAATCCTCAGCGTGGGGAGGCCTATGCATTCTGCGCCCCCCGCTGTGGATTGCAGCCCACAGCCACCCCAGAAAATGTCGCTTACATTGGAAGCGCTGTTTTCTGGCACAGTGTCCCAACTCTTCCAGTTGCCCTGGTGCTGTTGGTAGACTGGGTAATAAGGGGTTAATTCAACATTTTTAAAATCCAGCTTACCTGTTCCTTTTGTGCTCCAGAGCAATCCCCAGGACATCCATAGAACAGTAAGGCCGGCTTCACACCATGGTTTTTGTCTGTCAAGGTGTATCCTGTTTATTGTAAGATCACCCTGACAGAACCTGACAGGACAGGATGTGTAGAAAGTTTGGCTGAATATGGTCCCTGTTTTTTTGCAGGATTCCTTTTCTGCCGCTGTCCATGGTGCTGTAGTCTGCCTGTGTCTGCTCTGCCACTGTCCTTGGTGCTGAATTCACAGCCTGTGCATGAAGTGGTGCTGTCCATAGTGCTGAAGTTTACACGGCCGGTTTTCTGAGCATGCTCTGTGCTAAAAAAAGGGAGCCGGGAAACGATTTGATTCTTTTCCCCGGATTCAGCGACTGTAGACTCCCATGTTATGAGCACCGGATCACCCCGGATCTGTTTTTTTTTTTTGCCTTCCTCTGGATCAACATGTTAGGCTATGGGTTGAACTAGATGGACTTCAAGTCTTCCTTCAACCTTAAAGGGAACCTGTCACCTCCTAAAAGCCACCTAACCTATCAAGCCATGTCCCTGCACCTTCCTATTACCATTATAACTATCCCTCTCTCTGCTAAATGCTTGATTGCAATGTGCTAAAAAATGTTTTTATACTTACTCGTTAAGATGGTAATGAAGTGGGGGCTATATGCAATAGTCCCCTGGGCGTGTTGTTTTGCCACCTCCATGATCCTTTATCACGCCCCGATGGGCATTATATTGTAATATGATTAATCTCTGGCCCAGCCTCTCTGTGCTGCTTCTGCTGTGCAGGCTCTGCCCTCCTCCTCTCTGTGCTGCTTCTGCTGTGCAGGCTCTGCCCTCCTCCTCTCTGTGCTGCTTCTGCCCTCCTCCTCTCCGTGCTGCTTCTTCTGTGCAGGCTCTGCCCTCCTCCTCTCTGTGCTGCTTCTGCTGTGCAGGCTCTGCCCTCCTCCTCTCTGTGCTGCTTCTGCTGAGCAGGCTCTGCCCTCCTCCTCTCTGTGCTGCTTCTGCTGTGCAGGCTCTGCCCTCCTCCTCTCTGTGCTGCTTCTGCTGTGCAGGCTCTGCCCTCCTCCTCTCTGTGCTGCTTCTGCTGAGCAGGCTCTGCCCTTCTCCTCTCTGTGCTGCTTCTGCTGTGCAGGCTCTGCCCTCCTCCTCTCTGTGCTGCTTCTGCTGTGCAGGCTCTGCCCTTCTCCTCTCTGTGCTGCTTCTGCTGTGCAGGCTCTGCCCTCCTCCTCTCTGTGCTGCTTCTGCTGTGCAGGCTCTGCCCTCCTCCTCTCTGTGCTGCTTCTGCTGTGCAGGCTCTGCCCTCCTCCTCTCTGTGCTGCTTCTGATGTGCAGGCTCTGCCCTCTTCCTCTCTGTGCTGCTTCTGATGTGCAGGCTCTGCCCTCTTCCTCTCTGTGCTGCTTCTGCTGTGCAGCCTCTGCCTTCCTCTTCTCTGTGCTGCTTCAGCTGTGCAGGCTCTGCCCTCCTCCTCTCTGTGCTGCTTCAGCTGTGCAGGCTCTGCCCTCCTCCTCTCTGTGCTGCTTCTGCTGAGCAGGCTCTGCCCTTCTCCTCTCTGTGCTGCATCTGCTGTGCAGGCTCTGCCCTCCTCCTCTCTGTGCTGCTTCTGCTGTGCAGGCTCTGCCCTCCTCCTCTCTGTGCTGCTTCTGCTGTGCAGGCTCTGCCCTCCTCCCCTCTGTGCTGCTTCTGCTGTGCAGGCTCTGCCCTCCTCCCCTCAGTGCTGCTTCTGCTGTGCAGGCTCTGCCCTCCTCCTCTCTGTGCTGCTTCTGCTGAGCAGGCTCTGCCCTCCTCCTCTCTGTGCTGCTTCTGATGTGCAGGCTCTGCCTTCCTCTTCTCTGTGCTGCTTCTGCTGTGCAGGCTCTGCCCTCCTCCTCTCCGTCACTCACAGCATGCCACTCATTCGTCAGTTCCAGAGTCCTGCCCTGACAAAGCTGAAACATCACTGTAGGAGGTGGCAAAGAGGCACTAAGGCTATATCGCGGAATACACAGCACACAGACACATGGGAGACCCCTTCCTTGAATGCAGCAGACATGGTGGTGTGAAGCTAGCCTTAAATCCAGCATCAAAAGCCTGAGGTTATGACTAGGAGGCATCTCAGCCTTGAAACATGTAAACCAGTGCCTGAGTTTTTCTGCATTTAATCATCAGGCTTATTTTAGCCTCGGTTTTCCATGTTTTTTATGGTGTAAGATAATAAAGGAATTTTTTGGTGATGGATTTTACTATAATAAGGGGTTATTGCCAGCTGAATATTGTCAGCTAAGGCTGCTTTCACATAACGATTTTATCAGTTCCGATGCTGTCCGATAAAAATCGGACAGCATCGGACCGATTTTCGGACCCCATGCAGCCCTATGGGCATCGGACCGAATCGGATGTGCACTAAATGCCATCCGATTTGGTCCGATCCGAATCTGTCCGATTTTTTTTTCGGTGCAAAAATCGGAGCTTGCTCCGATTTTTGCACCAAAAATAAAATCTGACAGATTCGGATCGGACCAGATCGGATGGCATTTAGTGCACATCCGATCCGACCCGATCAATTTGACATGGGGCCCTATGGAGCAGGGTCCGAGGAAACATCTGATGTCTCCTCGGACCGATTTTAGTGTACTGAGCATGCTCAGTACACTAAAATCGCTCCAAAAGTGAATGAATGGGTTAATTAAAAAAATAAAAAACTATGCTCACCTGTCCACGAGGCCCCCGACGTCTCCGGGCGTCTCCGGTATCTCCAGGTATCTTGCAGTCTGTGCTGATAAGACCTGCCGTGATGTCACAATCACATGACTGCCAGGAACCAATAGCCGGCAGTCATGTGATTGTGACATCACGAGAGGTCCTGGCAGCACTGAACAGCAAGATATCGGGAGACGCGCGGGACCGTGCAGGAGTCGTGGACAGGTGAGAAAGGAGAGGAGGAGAGGGGAGGACAAGAGGAGAGGAGGAGGACAAAAGGAGAGGAGGAGGACAAGAGGAGAGGAGGAGAGGAGGGGGACACATGGGGGGGCCGGAGGACACATGGGGGCAGCACATTGAAGGACTGGGGATGCACTCATAGGAGGACCGGGGGCCAAGAGGGGAGGACCGGGGGTGCAGAGAGGAGACACAGGGGATAAGAGGGGAGACACAGGGGCCAAGAGGGGAGGACCGGGGGCCAAGCAGGGAGACACAGGGGATAAAGAAGAGGACCGGGGGAGAGACTGACAGCTCTCAGGGAGCGATCTGACAGGAGGGCGGGCATTCTATTTTCTGTCGGAATCGGGTGCCTATTTGGCACCCGATTCCAGGCACCAGAGGAATCCGATGCTGTCTGATTTATATCGGACAGCATCGGATTTTACAAAATCGTTATGTGAAAGTAGCCTAAGCCCGAGATTCATATTATGGGGCCAATGTTAGAGACGGCCATTAGGAATCTCTGGTAAATAGTAACTAATACACAACACACAGGAAAATATTTTTATTAGAACAAAAAATAAACATTTATGCCTGAATTCCACCTTCATGAGACAATTACCTTTCACAACCGGTCAGGACCCAACAAGAAGGGGGGCACTGCTGGACCTAATATTAACCAACAGGCCAGACCGCATATCAAATATACGGGTTGGAGGTCACTTGGGTAAT
The DNA here is from genome assembly GCA_033576535.1 of Allobates femoralis. Classification (NCBI taxonomy): domain Eukaryota; kingdom Metazoa; phylum Chordata; class Amphibia; order Anura; family Aromobatidae; genus Allobates; species Allobates femoralis. Next base: position 35,357,335 of record JARQOC010000004.1, on the reverse strand, counting down.
AGTGATCATAACATAATACGTTTTCAAGTATCCTTTACTAAGACGTGTAGTAGAGGGGCCACAAGGACACTAAACTTCAGGAAGGCAAATTTCTATGGGCACCGTTACACATCACTACATTACATGCAATGTCACTGGAAACTCACTGGCTGCAGTGAAATCATGGACACATTGTTCTATCTTGTTGCTGTGTAGAAATGTAACAATGTGTCCATGATTTCACTGCAACCAGTAAGTTTCCAGTGACATTCCTAGCAATATTGCTGCGTGTGATGGGACCTTAAGGGGCGCAATAAGTGACAAAAAGAAAGCATTTAGGGGATTAAAGCAAGTAGGTAGTGATGAGGCATTAAATAAATACAGAAAATTATATAACATTTGTAAAAAGCAAATCAAGGCAGCAAAGATTGAGACAGAGAGACTCATTGCCAGAGAAAGTAAAAAGAATCCCAAAATATTCTGTAACCACATAAATAGGAAGAAACTAAGAAATGATGATGTCTGGGTGACACGGGGGATGAGGATGAGGAAAAGCCAATCTGCGAAATGACCACAGTATTTACACAAGAAAACCTCATCACAGACAATATGATCAATGATAACCTTTCTGTGTCTTGTATTAGTATTCACCCCCTGAGTCAGCACTTTGTAGGACCACCTTTCTTTGTCTTGTATTAGTGTTCACCTCCATGAGTCAGCACTTTGTAGGACCACCTTCCTCTGTCTTGTATTAGTATTCACCCCCTGAGTCAGCACTTTGTAGGATCACCTTTCTCTGTCTTGTATTAGTATTCACTCCCCTGAGTCAGCACTTTGTAGGACCACCTTTCTCTGTCTTGTATTAGTATTCAGCCCTGAGTCAGCACTTTGTAGGGCCACCTTTCTCTGTCTTGTATTAGTTTTCACCCCCTGAGTCAGCACTTTGTAGGACCACCTTTCTGTGTCTTGTATTAGTATTCACCCCTGAGTCAGCACTTTGTAGGACCACCTTTCTCTGTCTTGTATTAGTATTCACCCCCTGAGTCAGCACTTTGTAGGACCACCTTTCTTTGTCTTGTATTAGTGTTCACCTCCATGAGTCAGCACTTTGTAGGACCACCTTCCTCTGTCTTGTATTAGTATTCACCCCCTGAGTCAGCACTTTGTAGGATCACCTTTCTCTGTCTTGTATTAGTATTCACTCCCCTGAGTCAGCACTTTGTAGGACCACCTTTCTCTGTCTTGTATTAGTATTCAGCCCCTGAGTCAGCACTTTGTAGGGCCACCTTTCTCTGTCTTGTATTAGTATTCACCCCCTGAGTCAGCACTTTGTAGGACCACCTTTCTGTGTCTTGTATTAGTATTCACCCCCTGAGTCAGCACTTTGTAGGACCACCTTTCTGTGTCTTGTATTAGTATTCACCCCCCTGAGTCAGCACTTTGTAGGACCACCTTTCTCTGTCTTGTATTAGTATTCACCCCCCTGAGTCAGCACTTTGTAGGACCACCTTTCTCTGTCTTGTATTAGTATTCACCCCCCATGAGTCAGCACTTTGTAGGACCACCTTTCTGTGTCTTGTATTAGTATTCACCCCCCTGAGTCAGCACTTTGTAGGACCACCTTTCTCTGTCTTGTATTAGTATTCAGCCCCTGAGTCAGCACTTTGTAGGACCACCTTTCTCTGTCTTGTATTAGTATTCACCCCCTGAGTCAGCACTTTGTAGGATCACCTTTCTCTGTCTTGTATTAGTATTCACCCCCTGAGTCAGCACTTTGTAGGACCACCTTTCTCTGTCTTGTATTAGTATTCACCCCCTGAGTCAGCACTTTGTAGGACCTCCTTTCTCAGTCTTGTATTAGTATTCACCCCCCTGAGTCAGCACTTTGTAGGACCACCTTTCTCTGTCTTGTATTAGTATTCACCCCCTGAGTCAGCACTTTGTAGGATCACCTTTCTCTGTCTTGTATTAGTATTCACCCCCTGAGTCAGCACTTTGTAGGACCACCTTTCTCTGTCTTGTATTAGTATTCACCCCTGAGTCAGCACTTTGTAGGACCTCCTTTCTCAGTCTTGTATTAGTATTCACCCCCCTGAGTCAGCACTTTGTTGGACCACCTTTCTTTGTCTTGTATTAGTATTCACCCCCCTGAGTCAGCACTTTGTAGGATCACCTTTCTCTGTCTTGTATTAGTATTCACCCCCCTGAGTCAGCACTTTGTAGAACCTCCTTTCTCTGTCTTGTATTAGTATTCAGCCCTGAGTCAGCACTTTGTAGAATCACCTTCCTCTGTCTTGTATTAGTATTCCCCCCCGAGTCAGCACTTTGTAGGACCACCTTTCTCTATCTTGTATTAGTATTCCCCCTGAGTCAGCACTTTGTAGGACCACCTTTCTCTGTCTTGTATTAGTATTCCCCCCTGAGTCAGCACTTTGTAGAACCTCCTTTCTCTGTCTTGTATTAGTATTCAGCCTCCTGAGTCAGCACTTTGTAGGACCACCTTTCTCTGTCTTGTATTAGTATTCACCCCCTGAGTCAGCAGTTTGTAGGACCACCTTTCTCTGTCTTGTATTAGTATTCACTCCCTGAGTCAGCACTTTGTAGGACCACCTTTCTCTGTCTTGAATTAGTATTCACCCCCTGAGTCAGCACTTTGTATGACCACCTTTCTCTGTCTTGTATTAGTATTCAGCCTCCTGAGTCAGCACTTTGTAGGACCACCTTTCTCTGTCTTGTATTAGTATTCACCCCCTGAGTCAGCACTTTGTAGGACTACTTTTCTCTCCCTGAGCTGTGATCTCTGCTGCTTCTCCTCTCTGTTCTTCTCCTTCTTGGGATGTCTGTCTCGGTGGGCGGCCATGTCTCGGTCTTGTAGGTTTGCAGTTGTGCCGTTCTCATTTCATTTTTGGATGATGGATTGATCAATGCTCCATGAGATGCTCAGAGCTTGGGGTATTTATTATAACCTCACCCTGATTTCCTCTTCCCTTCATCTATGACCTCTCTGGTGTGTACCTTGGTTTCCATTTAGCTGTTTGATCCCTGACCTGTCTGATATGTTCCTTGGGTCTCATGATGCTGTTTTATCCCTGACCTGTCTGGTGGGTTCCTTGGTTTTCATGATGATGTTTTGATCCCTGACCTGTCTGATGGGCTCCTTGGTTTTCATAATGATGTTTGATCCCTGGCATGTATGGGTGTTCCTTGGTTTTCATGAATGATGTTGATCCCTGACTGTTGATGGGCTCCTTGGTTTTCATGATGATGTTTGATCCCTGCTGTATGGTGTGTTCCTTGGTTTTCATGATGATGTTTGATCCCTGGACTGTTGTGTGGTTCCTTTGGTTTTTTATGATGATGTTTGATCCCTGACCATGTCTGATGGGTTCCTTGGTTTTATGATGATGTTTGATCCCTGACTGTCTGATGGGTTCCTTGGTTTTCATGATGATGTTTGATCCCTAACCTGTCTGATGGGTTCCTTGGTTTTCATGATAATGTTTGATCCCTACCTGTCTGATGGGTTCCTTGGTTTTCATGATAATGTTTGATCCATGACCTGTCTGATGGGTTCCTTGGTTTTCATGATAATGTTTGATCCATGACCTGTCTGATGGGTTCCTTGGTTTTCATGATGAATGTTTGATCCCTGACCTGTCTGATGGGTTCCTTAGTTTTCATGATGATGTTTGATCCCTGACCTGTCTGATGGGTTCCTTGGTTTTCATGATGATGTTTGATCCCTGACCTGTCTGATGGGTTCCTTGGTTTTCATGATGATGTTTGATCCCTGACCTGTCTGATGGGTTCCTTGGTTTTCATGATGATGTTTGATCCATGACCTGTCTGATGGGTTCCTTGGTTTTCATGATGATGTTTGATCCATGACCTGTCTGATGGGTTCCTTGGTTTTCATGATGATGTTTGATCCTGACCTGTCTGGTTCATGGTTCTTGGTTTTTCCATGATGATTTGTGTTTGATCCCTGACCTGTCTGATGGGTTCCTTGGTTTTCATGATGATGTTTGATCCATGACATGTCTGATGGGTTTCTTGGTTTTCATGATAATGTTTGATCCATGACCTGTCTGATGGGTTCCTTGGTTTTCATGATGATGTTTGATCCATGACCTGTCTGATGGATTCCTTGGTTTTCATGATGATGTTTGATCCCTGACCTGTCTGATGGGTTCCTTGGTTTTCATGATGATGTTTGATCCATGACCTGTCTGATGGGTTCCTTGGTTTTCATGATAATGTTTGATCCATGACCTGTCTGATGGGTTCCTTGGTTTTCATGATGATGTTTGATCCCTGACCTGTCTGGTGGGTTGCTTGATGTTCTCAGACAAACTTCTGAGGTTTCACAGATCAGCTGTAGTTACACTGAGGAGAAATCACCCAGGAGGGGGCAATGTATTAATTATTTGACCACAAGGGGTGAATATTAATGCTCGGAACAATATTCAGATTTGTATGTAGAAATCCAGGAATCCTCCCCTTTACACGTCACACAATAATATACATTATATTGAATGTGGGAAAGTTCATGGGGTGTAAATACTTGTGTAAGGCTCTGTATCAATGTGTATTTGTGTATTTGTCTGTATATGTGTATGTACGTGTATTTGTGTATGTGTATTTGTATATGTATGTCAGTGTTTCTCTACTCCAGTCCTCAGGAGCCACCAGCAGGTCGTGTTTTCAGGATTTCTTTAGCATTGCACCGGTGGTAGAATGATCTGTTTGTATGTGTATTTGTGTATATATCCCCTGTATCTACACTGCCTGGATCTGTCTCCCGTTGTAGATGAACTCGTGGAGTGGATCCATGGAGATCGGTTTGACCACTCAGGACCCTTCACTCCTGGATTTCCCCAGCAGTGCCACGGGGCTGAAGGGCGGCTCGTGGATCGTGTCGGGCTGCTCGGTGCTGGAGGACGGGCGCTCCATCCTGGAGGAGTACGGACAGGACCTGGACCAGCTGGGGGAGGGGGACCGTGTGGGCATCCAGCGCACCCCGTCCGGGGAGCTCCACCTGTGGGTGAATGGTAGAGACTGTGGGTGTGCCGCCTCAGGGATCCCGCCCGGGGTGTGGGCCGTGGTGGACCTGTATGGTAAGTGCACCCAGATCACTGCCTTATCCTGCCAGCTGCCAGAGGAGGAAGAGGAGGATGTGGAGGATCCGGACACAGGTGAGTGCTGGGGTGTGCTGTCAGCGAGTATGCTGTGTGCTCACATACATGGGGCTGTGTAATGATGTCATACCGTCTGTCCCCCAGGTCCTCCACTGTCTGCAGGACATCCGCGCCCCGACAAGTTCCCCAGCAGCCTGGACTCCGACACCAGTGAGTCCCCATGATAGCAGCGGTGGGGTGGGGGACCGGCTGAGGGTGGGAATTGTGTTCAAATTATCATGGGGTGTGAGATAGATGGTGATGTTAAGGTGGAGACCGTGAGTGGTGGGGAAGATGATGATGATGGTGGGTGTGTGTGGTAGTGGTGGAAAAAAGATGATGATGATGATGGAATGGTGAAGTGGTGGGTGGAGGAAGATGTGTGTAGGGGTGGTGGAAAGATGAGTATGATGATGGTGAGGGTGGTGGGGAAGGTGATGGTGGTGGTGGAAGGTGTGGGTGGTGGAAGATGGAAGATGATGATGATGGTAAGTGGTGGAGAGATGTGGTGGTGGAGATGTGGTGGATGGTGGAAGATGGAAGATGTGGTTGTGGTATGAAGATGGTATGGGGGATGGATGAAGATGAATGATGAGTGGATGATGGTGGAAGATGGTGGTGTGGGATAGTGAAGATGATGGTGAAGATGATGGAGATGTGGTGTGAGTGATGTGGAAGAATGATGATGATGGTAATGGTGGAAGAAAATGGTGGGTGGTGGAAGATGATGATGATAGTGGATGATGTGGGAAGATGATGGGGTGGGATGTAAGAGGATGTGATGATGGGGAAGATGATGGTGGAGAGGGGATGATGATGGATATGTGGAGATGATGGTGGAAGAATGGGATGTGAAGATGATGATGATGGTAAGTGTGTGAGGATGTGAAGATGATGTGGAGGATGGGTGGTGGAAGTGTGATGGATGGATGGAGGATGGTGGAAGGATGATGGAGGATGTGGTGGAAGATGGAAGATGTGAGATGGAAGTGGTGGAAGATGATGGTGAGGATGGTGGAAGATGATGGTGGAGGATGGGGAAGATGATGGTGGAGGATAGGGAAGATAAATGGTGGAGATGGTGGAAGATGTGGATGGTGGTGGATGGTGGAAGATGATGATGGGGATGGTGGAGAGATGATGGAGATGGTGGAAGATGATGATGGAGGATGGTGGAAGATGATGTGTGGAAAGATGATGTGGAGGATGGTGGAAGATGATGGTGGAGATGGGGAGATGTGGTGAGATGGATGGTGGAAGATGATGATGGAGGATGGTGGAAGATGATGATGGAGGATGGTGGAAGATGATGATGGAGGATGGTGGAAGATGATGATGATGGAGGATGGTGGAAGATGATGATGGAGGATGGTGGAAGATGATGATGGAGGATGTGGAAGTGATGATGGAGATGATGGAGATGTGGAAGATGATGATGGAGGATGGTGAGATGATGATGGAGGATGTGGAAGATGATGAGGAGATGGTGGAAGATGATGGTGAGGATGGTGGAAGATGATGTGGAGGATGGTGGAAGATGATGGTGAGTGAGGATGGGAAGATGATGTGGATGGAATGATGATGGGAGGATGGTGGAAGATGATGGATGGAGGATGGTGGAAGATGATGGTGGAGGATGGTGGAAGATGATGATGGAGGATGGTGGAAGATGATGGTGGAGATGTGAGGAGATGGTGGAGAGATGGAGGATGTGGAGGATGGAGGAGTGGAAGATGATGGTGGAGGATGAGTGGATGGATGGTGGAGAGATGATGAGGAGGAGTGGAGATGATGGATGGAGGATGGTGGAAGATGATGATGGAGGATGGTGGAAGATGATGTGGAGGATGGTGGAAGATGATGATGGAGGATGGTGGAGATGATGGTGGAGGATGGTGGAAGATGATGATGAGGATGTGGAAGATGTGGATGGAGGATGGTGGAGATGATGATGGAGGATGGTGGAAGATGTGATGGAGGATGGTGGAAGATGATGTGGAGGATGGTGGAAGTGATGTGGAGGATGGTGGAAGTGATGTGAGGATGGTGAAGATGATGTGGAGGATGGAGGATGTGGAGAGATGGAGGATGGTGGAAGATGATGGAGGTATGGTGAAGATGATGGAGCATTGTGATGATGATGGAGGATGGTGGAAGATGATGATGCTTATTCCCTTTCTTCCATACGTTTCCTCATCATTCTCATATTCCTATTTTTCCATCTTCTTATTCCCATCAATTCTTCATATCCCATCATTCTTCATTATTCCTATATTCTCTTCCATTCCCACTTCATTATTCCACATCTCATTCCCACATCTATTATCCCATCATCTCTCATTCCCAATTCCATTTTCCTCACATTTCTATTCTCATTTTCCTCACATCTTCATATTCCCACACTTCTATTCCTCCAATTCCATTTTCCTCACATTTCTTCATTTTCTCATCTATCCCTACATTTCTTATCCATTCATTTCATATTCCTCACATCTTCTCATTATCTACATCATTTCTATTCCTCATCATCATTCTCATTATCCTCATATCCTCACCATCTTCCCACATATCTATTCCCACATTCCATATCCATTCCATCACTCATACCCACATCCATACCTCACTACTCTATTATATTCAACTCATATCATTCATTCCAATCTCTATTCTCATTCATATTATTCTCCTTGTTGATCAGGAGCAATGTCCTGATTGTATTGTCCTTACTCCCTCTATGATCTCTTGATTATAGAGGGGAGTATGGGCGCTAAGTGATCCGCTAGGATCTTTGAATAAAGCTTTAATCGATGTTTAGTAGGGAGATAGGCTATAGTTGGCGGCCAGGGTAGGGTCTCTCCTGGGTTGGGTAGAATACTTATGTGGGCCTCCAATGATTGTGGGGCAAGGTCGGTGCTGTCAGATATGGAGATAAATGTGGCTAGGATTTGGGGCATTAGCTGGGCCTGGAGTGTGTTATAGGAGATTGGGGTGAACCCGTCTGGTCCAGGGCATTGTGATGGAGTTAGGATCTCTTGTTCAGTAAACTCGGTTTCAAGGACGTCTATGTCTCGTTTCCCCAGGTGGGGGAGTGCGGTGGATTTTATATAGTCCGGGGTCTTGCTAAGTAGGTGATCTGGTGCCTTGTCTGAGTATTTCCCCTTAAGGTTGTATAGGTCTTTATAGTAGGAAGAAAGCTCTTAGGATGGGGATTGATGGCACAGAACATTAATAGTTGGCAAACCCTTAATGGTCAATGGCTCCCTTTACAGCTCCCCAATTTGTTTCGCCAGCATTGACTGTCTCCATCAGGTGGTGTAAAGGGTAAATGAGAAAAACACAATTTTTTTTAGGGGTCACTGGACTATGATTGGTTCAAATTGATTACCATTTTAACCCTAACATTACCAGCGAATGTGAACATGATTGGCTTAAAGTGTCTACCAACATTAATCCTAGCATAACTAAACAAAGGAGAGTCCATACAGACAAGCCAAAATAGACAATCCTAAAATTGTTGCTTAGTTACCCGCTGTTTACCATGGACACCAGCTGCCAGCGCTTGCTAAGAGGCGCTGGGGGCTGGCTTCTCGCTCGTCTCCCGGTGTCACACACAGCGATGCTCCGCGTCCATCAACCAGCGATTTATCACCCAGTCACACATCAATATCGCTGCAACGTCACGTGCTGCAGCAATATTACATGTGATATTGACGCGTGTGACGTCCCTATAAGACGTGTGTTTGAGAGATTAGTTTGTTGATTGGAGTCTGAGCTTTTGACGTCTGGCTCCATTTTTTGTCAATGTTCCCCTCGGGCAGCATTTCAGGGCTTCCCCCCATGTGAAGGGCTGTGGTGTTGGGTGCAGCTCATGGACCTGGGTAAATGCTTTGATGTCGCGTTTCAGCTCCGTCAGGCAGGTGTTATCCTAGGTTACTGAGAACCTCCAGGTCTATGGCGGGAGGCGTATGGTAGTGTTAAACTCAAGAATGTCGGGGCTTGGTCTGATAGGAGAAGGTCTCCGATACCGGGATCGGCGTCCCATGAGAGGGTGCAATGGCTCGCCAAGAAACGTCAATGCGGCTATAGGAGTTGTGTATGTGGGAGCAGTACGTGACGTCTTTACCTTGGGGGTTGAGTATCCGCCAGATGTCGACATGTTGGAGGGTGTGGAGGAGTCTTGAGTGCCCTCAGTGGTTTGGGTGGGATTGTGCCTTTCTCTGAGGTGGAGTCCATGCAGGGGCTATAGTGACGTTGAAGTCGCCCCGATAATCGTTGTTCCCTCAGTGAATTCAGTGAGTCGGGTCAGGAGCGTCCTGCAGACTTTAATCTGGTCCCTGTTGGGCCGGTGCCAGGTAACAACAGTCAAACTGGAGTTAGACAATTTGAGGGAAATGTCTCCTTCCCCCGTGTCATTCTGGGAATCTGTTACCATATGGGTCAGGTTTTTGTGGATCACTATAGATCCTCCCTCCGCCCTAGAGTCAGCGTTAGTGATGTGGAGCCGCACTGGGGAGAGTTCGGGGTTGAGGTCGGGTACAGATCTGGTTTGGAAATTCATTTCCTGCAGCAGTAACATTTTGAAAACCGTTCAGATTTCAGTATCGGTGGGACGTAAACAACGTGGCATAGTATGTAGGGAGAAGGGCCCGTCTGCGTGCAGCATGGGTGCAATCGGTGAGTAGCCATGACCGGCAGGGTTGGGGCCCCCTTCCGGCTCCCGTGTCTAGTGCCCCCCTTTCTTGTATCCCGCCGTGGCCTTTGTTCTCTTGGGTCCCAGGCTTCCCCTCCACCCCAGGGCAGGCCTGGCCACTCAGTGATGTTGAGGGAAGGGGACAGGATCCCAAGGCTCTCCAGTAAGGCTGGGATATCCCTCGGGTGTCTTACCGAGAGATGTTAGCCCTCCCTGTGTACCTGGAGGTGGAAGGGGAAGCCCCTGGGTACAGGGTTTAGTTGCTGCGCAGTACCTCCAGTAGGGGGCCCTGCGCTCTTGCAGCGTGTGGCGTGACAGATCGGGCATCAGTTGGATAGAGTTGCCTTGGTACAATAGGGGGTCCGGGGATCGGGCCTTTGCACGGATGTCCTCTAGCTTTGAAGTTATGGACTCTGCAGATAATGTCTCTGGGTCTGGCACCTCTGGGGGAGGGGGCCCAGGGATCTATGTGCTCGGTCTAGTTCGGGTGACGTACTCTTTGGCATGTTGTGGACGGAGTTAAAGACCCCCGCGAGTGTAGTGTCAAGGCTCCTGCAGGGATGGATTCTGGTAGGCCTCGGACCCTAATGTTGTTCCGTCTGTCATGGTTCTCTAGGTCCTCAATTAGGTCTAGTAGGTGGTCAATGTCAGAGTTTTGGCTATGGACTTGCCTCTCGAGGGCGTCTTTACGCCTGGTCAGGTCGGTGATGGTGGATTCAGTGGAGCAGACTCTGCTACTGAGCCTTAAAGGAGGACTCCATTCTGTGGAGAAAGCCCTCCATCTCCTCCCTGGTGGGTATGGCCTGTATGCGGGTTCTGAGGTCAGCCCAGACCCCTATATCTGATGTTTGGGGGACCTCCAGGGATGTGGGCGATGCCAGGTCCCTAGTGCATGCAGTTAGGGTCAGCTTGTTGTCTATTGGGCCCCTTTAAGCCTCTCCCTGGGGCTGTCCTGTGATTTCTGTCCCATCCCTGCGCCTCCGGTTTCCCATCCTAGGGGCCCAGGGCCACGTACCCCTCTGAGCTTGCTGGGGCTGTGAGCGTTGTGCGGCCCTGGGACCCCCGGTGACCTCCTGCAGCTGGAGCTCATAATCTATGAGGGGGCAGGAGAGGATACAATACAATAAGAGGGGGTAGCGTCATTCGTGGGTGGTTTGGTGGACTGAGGTTCACAGTAGGTTGTGGGCCTGTCAGAAGAGGTGAGTCTTCAGGTTTCTTCTGAAGGTCACCAGAGTAGGTGAATGTCTGATGCGGTGGGGGAGAGCATTCCAGAGTCTGGGGGAAGCACAGGAGAAATCTTCCATGCGGTTGTGGGAAGAAGAGATAAGGGGGGAGTGGAGGAGGAGATCTTGAGAGGATCAGAAGTTACATGAGGGTTGGTAACGGGAGACCATGTCACAGATGTATGGAGGAGACAGGTTGTGGATGACTTTATATGTCAAAGTTAGGGGGTTTATACTGGGGCCTCAGAGAAATGGGAGCCAGTGAAGGGCTGGGCAGAGAGGAGACACTGGGGAATAGCGGGGAGACAGGTGGATTAGTCAGGCAGCGGAGTTTAATATAGACTGGAGAGGAGTAAGAGAGCTGGCGGGGAGGCCGGTGAGCAGGAGGTTACAGTAGTTGAGGTGGGAGATAATGAGGGCATGAACAAGTGTTTTTGCAGTGTCGAGGTCAAGAAATGAACGGACACGGGAAATGTTTTGAGCTGGAGGCGGCAGGAGGTGGCGAGGACCCTGGATGTGGGGCTTAAAGGAGAGGGCAGAGTCAAGGATAGCCCCGAGGCACCGAGCGTGGGGGACAGGGGAAATAGAGAAGCCATTAACTGTGATGGATAGGTCAGGGGGGGGGGGGGGTCAGGGGGGAGAATTGGTTGGGGGGTTCAGTTTTGTCCATGTTGAGTTTCGGGAAGCGAGCAGTAAAGGAGGATGAGATGGCGGACAGAAAGTGTGGAATTGTGGATAACGAAGAGGAGATGTCAGGTCCGGAGAGACAGATCTGAGTGTCATCAGTGTAGAGGTGATACTGAAGACTGAGGAATCGAGGAGCTGACCCAAACCGAGGGGGTGAGGACGAGCCTTGGGGGACACCGGCAGAGAGGGGGTGAAGAGGAGGTATGAGAAGACATGGTCTCTGTGGCTGGAATATGGAATATAGCAGGGACTGACCCTACTGTAATGGTAAAGGACGTATTAGAGGGCATAAATATCGTAAATGAATGTTAAATTGTTGTGATACATTAATTACTGCTTAGTACATCTGCTTGCTGTCTATGGGTAGTACATCTGCTTGCTGTCTATGGGTAGTACATCTGCTTGCTGTCTATGGGTAGTACATCTGCTTGCTGTCTATGGGTAGTACATCTGCTTGCTGTCTTTGGGTATTGGGAAGGGGGTTATGTTCTCAAAAACACACTATGTGCTATTTGTGACTGTGTCACCCGCCCCTCAGAAAATCATCTCCCACAGCAGCTAATAAGTTATCAAATGTTACTATTTCACCTCTAGATTCCTTGTCGGAGGCCGCCCTATGGTAGATATCATCACAGTTCCTATGTTACATTGTCAGTGTCACTATCCCATCCATGCACCCCACATACGTTCACATTTGTCAGTTTTTCCCCTTCCATCTGAATCCGTTCATTCTACCTATTTCACAAACTCAGTTCTGCTTGGTGGATCTTGGTGGATCTTGGTGGATCTTGGTGGATCTTGGTGGATCTTGGTGGATCTTGGTGGATCTTGGAGGATCTTGGAGGATCTTGGAGGATCTTGGAGGATCTTGCCGTAACCAATGTCTCGCAATCCACTTTCTTGCCATAAATAATAGTAACCTTTGAGACCTCATCAGGAGCTGCCTCTTCCACATAACAGACGAGCTGTAGGGTGTCTGGTTATACCGCATCCATAGGCTCCAGCTATTCTACTGGTAACCGTAATCCTAAATGGGAGTCACCATGGGCAGGGCCACCTCTTATGGTATATACCAGTACATACCCTCAGTCCGGCCTTATACAGTGACGATGGGGATTTATAGACTCTGTATCACACATAACTGTGACAATCTATAGGGCTCACATAGACACAGGAACGTATTCCAGGATCGTGTTCCAGACCTCATCGGACATGAGACCCCCCTCCTCCTCCCATATCACTTGTATTGTAATAGGAAAGGCCAGTAGAGATGTATGCACACGTCCCTATAAATACTGCAGATCCCCCCTCTGCAAATGTAAACAAGCACTCTATGTGTATATATGGTCCGGTGTCTCCCTGCTTCCTCCCTGACCGCACGTCTCATCTGCATATACCGCACGATTCAGGGAAATGAATCCCGTCCTAGCTGATGAGATGATTTCACTCTCTGTCCGGTGTGCGGTTGTGACCCGGGGAAGTCGCTTGCTGCATAATGACACCAGCACATGCTTATACATTGTCCACTGACTACCCGTGTATTTCTCACACATATCATAACCCGGGTAGCTTGTATAATACCTCGTACATTTCACATAAGCACATCACATAATACATACATTACATATAACAGGGAACCCTATTGTACGTATACATCTTACAGTAACCGGGACCTGTAACCACATCTCCTTCAAACCCTTGGGACCCTAATGACCGCTCCCATGGTGGTCACAGCCACCGGCCTATCTAAACATTACATATACATTTACTATAACTAACGATCCACACTTATGAATGGGCCCTGTGGGTCCCAATGGCGGTACCAGCCGCCTGGCTTTATGTACCCAGCACCACACTTTACTACTTACCCCTAGTACAGGTTCCAGCCTGACCGGGGCCGTACACACCACATGTGATCCATCACAATACATCCATGGATCACACACATCCTCACACTCGCTTACAGCCCATCATAACACATCCATGGACTGTGGCTCCTCTGCGACCATAACAGGGATTGGCAAACCTAAGTAACCGGGTGAACCATGGGTCACCAAGGCCTCCTCACCAAGGTCCAAGCCACCAGCCGCCACCAAACCTCCTTCCTCAGGCAGGTCTCCAGGTTGAGACTGTGCCCCATGCCTGAGTCGAGCGCCCTCCAGAATCGGTCCTGGTGCCCCACTCCAGGAGCCCTCCTAACCCCTGCTTCTGGCCACAGGTTCACATACTGGCTGGGTCTCTCCCACCGACATCATACAGGGCCCTTTTACATAAGCCATCATATACTTCTACGGGTCCTTTACCGACTGTCTAGTCGGACCCAATGGCAGCTATGCCCGCCTGGCATGATTCACACATGGTACACCGTTCACACTAGCATACGAGAACTGCTGTCTTACCGTGCACAGATCCGGGTCTAGCAACCTTAGTCACGGGTACACCATGCATCCCCAAGGGCTCCTTACTGGACGTGTTTTGCCCCACGTCCAGCCTAGCGTCCACCTGGTTCAGCCACAGTTTACCCACTCTAGGAGCCATAACTCCCCATTCCCGGCTACCGCACACAAGCGACAGAAGGTCAGGAGCCTCCCACACGGAGATAAGCCGGCTCCCCTCTCATCCCAACGGGACGGATCACCTCTGCACGTCTTCACCCCACAGAGCCCTGGACTGCTGTCATCTCCTCCAGTCATCTCTAGTCTGGTCTCTCTGTGTCTCTGGTCTCTCTGTGTGTCTCTCTGTGTCTCTCATACACTCACTGGGCTAGCTCATCTCCAGTCATCTCAGTTGCTCTCTCTGTGTCTCTGGTCTCTCTGTGTGTCTCTTGTCGCTCTCTGTGTGTCTCTGGTCTCTCTGTGTGTCTCTGGTCTCTCTGTGTCTCTGGTCTCTCTGTGTCTCTGGTCTCTCTGTGTCTCTGGTCTCTCTGTGTCTCTGGTCTCTCTGTGTCTCTGGTCTCTCTGTGTGTCTCTCTGTGTCTCTGGTCTCTCTGTGTGTCTCTCTGTGTCTGTCTCTGTGTCTCTGGTCTCTCTGTGTCTCTGGTCTCTCTGTGTCTCTGGTCTCTCTGTGTCTCTGGTCTCTCTGTGTGTCTGGTCTCTCTGTGTCTCTGGTCTCTCTGTGTTCTGGTTCTCTGTGTGTCTCTGTGTCTCTGGTCTCTCTGTGTGCTCTGTCTCCTTGTGTCTTTTCTCTCTGTGTCTCTGGTCTCTCTGTGTGTCTTCCTGTCTCTGTGTCTCTGGTCTCTCTGTGTTGGTCTCTCTGTGTCGTGTCTCCTGTGTTCTCTCTGTGTTCTGTCTCTCTGTGTGTCTCTGTCTGGTTCTGGTCTCTCTGTGTGTGTCTCTCTGTGTCTCTGGTCTCTCTGTGTTCTGGTCTCTTGTGTGTCTCTCTGTGTCTCTGGTCTTCTGTGTGTCTGTCTGTGTCTCTGGTCTCTCTGTGTCTTGTCTCTCTGTGTGTCTCTGTGTCTCTGGTCTCTCTGTGTGTCTTGGTCTCTCTCTGTGTCTCTGGTCTCTCTGTGTTCTCTGGTCTCTCTGTGTCTCTTGTGTCTGTCTCTGTGTGTCTGGTCTCTCTGTGTCTCTGGTCTCTGTGTCTCTGGTCTCTCTGTGTTGTCTCTCGTGTGGGTCTTCCTTGTGTCTTGGTTGTCTCTGGTCTCTCTGTGTCTCTGGTCTCTCTGTGTCTCTGGTCTCTCTGTGTGTCGTGTTCGTGGTCTCTCTGTGTCTCTGGTCTCTCTGTGTTTTGGTCTCTGTGTGTCGTCTCTTGTGTGTTCTCTGTGTTCGGTCTCTGTGTGTCTCTCTGTGTTGTCTCTGTGTTGTCTCTCTGTGGTCTCTGTGTCTCTCTGTGTCTCTGTGTTCTCTGTGTGTCTCTCTGTGTCTCTGGTCTCTCTTGTGTCTCTGGTCTCTCTTGTGTCTCTGGTCTCTGTTGTCTCTGGTCTCTCTGTGTGTCTCTCTGTGTCTCCCATACACTCACCTGGGCTGGCTCTCATCGTAGCTGTCACACCGCACTGACACACCCACCTCAGCCGCTATGCAATCATTGCTCTCTCAGCCGCTCATTGGTCTCATCATTCCTTCCACTATTAACACACTGTGCACCAGACAGGACCACATCACTCACACACAGGAAAACCGGCTCATGTGAACAGGTTCCTAAGCCGACAACCCATGTGATGCCCCCAGCCATCGGACCATGCCGGCTGTGCCTCACACCGTCAATTACACATATACATACACACATCTGATTCCACTTAGAGCCCAGTCAGTTCGCCTTCCCATTTTAAGAATTTCTCGTTATCCCATATAGGCGAGTACTGTGTTAACCCCTTCACCCCTCTCAGTAGTTTAACTCTATCCCAGATCTTCTACACAAGGTGAAGCGTCGGGTACTTCATTCCCATATCCCTCAGTGACCCACCTTCCAGACCATCCGTCAGAGAGGGATCTGTGAACAACCACTTCCAGCACTTCCTGAATGGATCCATTTTCCGCCCCACTGGCCAAATCCCCAGAAAATCGATCCCCGGGTGAGGCAGTGCCGTCCGCCTCATGTTTTGGCCTCTGTAGGGTCTTCAGTTTTGCTTCTTACCCCATATTAGAGCCCTGAACAGATCATTAATCAGCTTAAACCTCTTATGAGGAACTCACGCTGGAGAATTGTGCAGCACATACAATATCTTCGTTATCAGAACCATTTTAATTAGGGTGACCCGACCATCACAGACAGCCGCAGCCTGTTCCATGCCTTACCTTACGCCTCAAGACCTCCAACAACGGAATACAATCCAGATAATCCGAAATGGGCAAGGCCACCGGCATCCCCAATATTTAACTTGGCACACCTTTTCTAACTTTCCCGTTCCCCATCCTCTCCTCCTCGTCCTCTTCTCTCTCATCCACCTTAAATAACACGGATTTATTCCAATTTATTATGAGCCCTGAAAATTCACCAAACGTCTCAATGGTCTGCATGGCACGGTCCAATGCGACACCCTGATCCTCCAGAAATAACAACAATGCAATTTATTCCTCAGTCCTCCCATACTTGAAAGCGGCAATATCCTTTGTCTTTGTAATGGTAGCAGCCAATGGCTCCACCGTCAGGGTAAACGGTAGAGGTGACAGTGGGCACCCCTGAAGGGAGGGCTTTATGAGGATGGGTATGATCAATGCGAAGGATGAGGGGATGACGCCAGTAGAGAGTGATGAGTAGAACAGATGGGTTAGGGCTGGGATGATAACAGAGGTGAGGCTGGAGATGAGGTGGGATGGGAGCGGGTCGTGGGCGCTGGTGGGGAGGTGTGATTTTGACAGGACACTGTTTGCTCATGAACTGCATGGGTGAAAGCAATATTATAAGGGTTATTATTAATATAGTCAATGACAGCTTGGAAGGTATCCAGGCAGGGGAGGCACATTATCACCGGAATCCCAGATGATGGTGACATCATCAATGTACCTCCCCACCATTTTAGCCGGTCTATGAATGGATTGTTACTGCAATGAATGTATCTGGACTTCCAATACATCATGTACAGGTTAGCCAAAGAGGGCGAGAAACCCACCCCAACGGGAAACCGCACTATGGGATATACAGATATACACTGTGTGAAGAATTATTAGGCAGATGAGTATTGTGATCACATGATCCTTTTGATCCATGTTGTCCTGCTCCAAGCTGTATAACCTGAGAGCCAACTACCAATGAAGTAAATCAGGTGATGTGCATCTCTGTAATGAGGAGGGGTGTGGGGTAATGACATCATCACCCTATATAAGGTGTGCTTAATTATTAGGCAAATGGGTCAGAAGAGAGATGTGACAGCTCTGAAAAGTCCACAATTGTGAGATGTCTTGCAGAGGGATGCAGCAGTCTGGAAATTGCCAAACTTTTGAAGCGTGATCACCGAACAATCAAGCGTTTCATGGCAAATAGCCAACAGGGTCACAAGAAGCGTGAGGGCAAAAAAGGGGCAAAATGACTGCCCATGAATGGAGGAAAATCAAGCGTGAAGCTGCCAAGATGCCATTTGCCTCCAGTTCTGCCATATTTCAGAGCTGCAACGTTACTGGAGTATCAGTACAAGGTGTGCCATACTCAGGGACATGGCCAAGGTAAGGAAGGCTGAAAAACCACCACCTCTGACCAAGAAACATAAGATAAAACCACCACCTCTGAACAAGAAACATAAGGTAAAACCACCACCTCTGAACAAGAAACATAAGATAAAACCACCACCTCTGAACAAGAAACATAAGATAAAACCACCACCTCTGTACAAGAAACATAAGATAAAACCACCACCTCTGTACAAGAAACATAAGATAAAACCACCACCTCTGAACAAGACACATAAGATAAAACCACCACCTCTGAGCAAGAAACATAAGATAAAACCACCACCTCTGAACAAGACACATAAGATAAAACCACCACCTCTGTACAAGAAACATAAGATAAAACCACCACCTCTGAACAAGGAACATTAGATACAACGTCAAGACTGGGCCAAGAAATATCTGAAGACTGATTCTTCAAAGGTTTTATGGCCTGATGAGATGAGAGTGACTCTTGATGGACAGATGGATGGGCCAGAGGCTGGATCAGTAAAGGGCAGAGAGCTCCACTCCGACTCAGACACCAGCAAGGTGGAGGTGGGGTACTGGTATGGGCTGGGATCATCAAAGATCAACTTGTGGGACCTTTTTGGGTTGAGGATGGAGTGAAGCTCAACTCCTGGACCTACTGCCAGTTTCTGGAAGACACTTCTTCAAGCAGTGGTACAGGAAGAAGTCGGGATCGTTCAAGAAAAACATGATTTTATGCAGGACAAAGCTCCATCACATGCATCCAACTACTCCACAGCGTGGCTGGCCAGTAAAGGTCTAAAAGAAGAAAAAATAATGACATGGCCCCTTTGTTCACCTGATCTGAACCCCATAGAGAACCTGTGGTCCCTCAGTGAAGAGCATATTGATGACGATAAGTGATGAGAATATTGATGATGATGATGATCGGTGATGAGCATATTGATGATAACGATATGATGATGATGATTGATTATTAGTGATGATGATGATGATGATGATGATGATGATGATGATGATGATGATGATGATGTGGTGGTCAGTGATGAGCATATTGATGATGATGATGATGGTGGTCAGTGATGAGCATATTGATGATGATGATGATGATGATGATGATCAGTGATGAGCATATTGATGATGATGATGATGATGATGATCGGTGATGTCATTTTCCTGTCTTCAGCGTTCCCGAGCACAGAGCTGTCGGCGGTGGTCAGTAACGCCATCCTTTCTGCTTATCATGGGAACCTCCTGAGCGTCAGTCTGGGGTCTCCCCCTGCGGCCGATCACTCTCCTCTCACCTCTAATGACGCTCTGCTGTTCCATGAGAAGTGCGGCACCCTCATAAAGCTCAGCAACGGTAACAAGACGGCCGAGCGGAGGAGACCGCTAGATGAGTTCAACAACGGCGTGGTGATGACCAACCGCCCCTGAAGGACTGCGAGATGTTTGAGGTGGGGGACGGATAAGTCATCAGTTTTGTTTGTTGGAGGGGGGGGGGGAAGAGACAGGTCCATCATGTTTTTCTTGGTGAGGGGGATCGATGGATCAGTGGGCAGCTTTCCTTAGTGAGGGGGATGGATCAGTCGGCAGCTTTCCTTAGTGAGGGGGGAGGGATCAGTCGGCAGCTTTCCTTAGTGAGGGGGGATGGAGGGATCAGTCGGCAGCTTTCCTTAGTGGGGGGGGGGGGGATCAGTCGGCAGCTTTCCTTAGTGAGGGGGAGGGATGGATCAGTCGGCAGCTTTCCTTAGTGAGGGGGATGGATCAGTCAGCAGCTTTCCTTAGTGAGGGGGATGGATCAGTCAGCAGCTTTCCTTAGTGAGGGGGATGGATCAGTCGGCAGCTTTCCTTAGTGAGGGGGAGGGATGGATCAGTCGGCAGCTTTCCTTAGTGAGGGGGGGATGGATCAGTCGGCAGCTTTCCTTAGTGGGGGGGGGGGGGGGGGATCAGTCGGCAGCTTTCCTTAGTGAGGGGGAGGGATGGATCAGTCGGCAGCTTTCCTTAGTGAGGGGGATGGATCAGTCGGCAGCTTTCCTTAGTGAGGGGGATGGATCAGTCGGCAGCTTTCCTTAGTGAGGGGGATGGATCAGTCGGCAGCTTTCCTTAGTGGGGGGGATGGATCAGTCGGCAGCTTTCCTTAGTGGGGGGTTGGATCAGTCGGCAGCTTTCCTTAGTGGGGGGGAGGGATCAGTCAGCAGCTTTCCTTAGTGGGGGGGAGGGATCAGTCAGCAGCTTTCCTTAGTGAGGGGGGAGGATCAGTCAGCAGCTTTCCTTAGTGGGAGGGAGGATCAGTCGGCAGCTTTCCTTAGTGAGGGGGAGGGATCAGTCGCAGCTTTCCTTAGTGAGGGGGGGAGGGATCAGTCGGCAGCTTTCCTTAGTGAGGGGGGAGGGATCAGTCGGCAGCTTTCCTTAGGAGGGGGGGAGGGATCAGTCGGCAGCTTTCCTTAGTGAGGGGGATGGATCAGTCAGCAGCTTTCCTTAGTGAGGGGGATGGATCAGTCGGCAGCTTTCCTTAGTGAGGGGGATGGATCAGTCGGCAGCTTTCCTTAGTGAGGGGGAGGGATCAGTCGGCAGCTTTCCTTAGTGGGGGGGATGGATCAGTCGGCAGCTTTCCTTAGTGAGGGGGAGGGATCAGTCGGCAGCTTTCCTTAGTGAGGGGGATGGATCAGTCGGCAGCTTTCCTTAGTGAGGGGGGGAGGGATCAGTCGGCAGCTTTCCTTAGTGAGGGGGATGGATCAGTCGGCAGCTTTCCTTAGTGAGGGGGAGGGATCAGTCGGCAGCTTTCCTTAGTGAGGGGGAGGGATCAGT
Source organism: Allobates femoralis (assembly GCA_033576535.1). Classification (NCBI taxonomy): domain Eukaryota; kingdom Metazoa; phylum Chordata; class Amphibia; order Anura; family Aromobatidae; genus Allobates; species Allobates femoralis. The sequence continues at coordinate 35,336,697 of JARQOC010000004.1, read as the reverse complement.
CGGCAGCTTTCCTTAGTGAGGGGGATGGATCAGTCGGCAGCTTTCCTTAGTGGGGGGGATGGATCAGTCGGCAGCTTTCCTTAGTGGGGGGGATGGATCAGTCGGCAGCTTTCCTTAGTGAGGGGGATGGATCAGTCGGCAGCTTTCCTTAGTGAGGGGGATGGATCAGTCGGCAGCTTTCCTTAGTGGGGGGATGGATCAGTCGGCAGCTTTCCTTAGTGAGGGGGATGGATCAGTCGCAGCTTTCCTTAGTGAGGGGGGGATGGAGGATCAGTCAGCAGCTTTCCTTAGTGGGGGGGAGGATCAGTCAGCAGCTTTCCTTAGTGAGGGGGGGAGGGATCAGTCAGCAGCTTTCCTTAGTGGGGGGGAGGGATCAGTCAGCAGCTTTCCTTAGTGAGGGGGATGGATCAGTCGGCAGCTTTCCTTAGTGAGGGGGGGGATCAGTCAGCAGCTTTCCTTAGTGGGGGGGGAGGGGATCAGTCGGCAGCTTTCCTTAGTGAGGGGGGGAGGGATCAGTCAGCAGCTTTCCTTAGTGAGGGGGAGGGATCAGTCAGCAGCTTTCCTTAGTGGGGGGGGAGGGATCAGTCGGCAGCTTTCCTTAGTGAGGGGGGAGGGATCAGTCGGCAGCTTTCCTTAGTGAGGGGGGGAGGGATCAGTCGGCAGCTTTCCTTAGTGAGGGGGGGGGGATGGATCAGTCGGCAGCTTTCCTTAGTGAGGGGAGATGGAGGGATCAGTCGGCAGCTTTCCTTAGTGAGGGGGATGGATCAGTCGGCAGCTTTCCTTAGTGAGGGGGATGGATCAGTCGGCAGCTTTCCTTAGTGAGGGGGATGGAGGGATCAGTCGGCAGCTTTCCTTAGTGAGGGGGATGGAGGGATCAGTCGGCAGCTTTCCTTAGTGAGGGGGGGAGGGATGGATCAGTCGGCAGCTTTCCTTAGTGAGGGGGGAGGGATCAGTCGGCAGCTTTCCTTAGTGAGGGGGGGATGGATCAGTCGGCAGCTTTCCTTAGTGGAGGGGGGAGGGATCAGTCGGCAGTTTCCTTAGTCGGGGGGGGGAGGATGGATCAGTCGGCAGCTTTCCTTAGTGAGGGGGGGAGGGATGGATCAGTCGGCAGCTTTCCTTAGTGAGGGGGGAAGGGATCAGTCGGCAGCTTTCCTTAGTTGGTGGGGAGGGGTCAGTCGCAGCTTTCCTTAGTTCGGGGGGGGGGGGGGGGGGGGGGGGATGGATCAGTCGGCAGCTTTCCTTAGTCGGGGGGGGGGTTGGACTATTCGGCACTTTCCTGTCATTGCTTTGCTCTTCCTCCGGCAGATCCGCATTGATAAGCTCGTAGATAAATGGTCGGGCTCCATTGAGATTGGTGTCACCACTCACAACCCCAACAGCCTGGAGTATCCGGCCACCATGACCAACCTGCGCTCAGGTGAGTGCCGGCCCTCAGTCTCTCGCACCCCTCCTCACCCCTGGATCGCCCCCTTCCCGGTTTCTGTGCTGCCTCTGTGTCCCATATCCCCGGTGGCCCCTCGGCCCCCCAGTAATGATGACTTCCCCTGCAGGAAACCATCATGATGAGCGGCTGCGGGATCCTCACCAATGGGAAGGGCACACGGAGGGAGTACTGCGAGTTCAGCCTGGACGAGTTACAGGTCAGCAGAGCTCTCATATGCTCAGGATCACAGCTGGGTCGGGGGTCTGGTATGCTCAGGATCACAGCTGGGTCGGGGGTCTGGTATGCTCAGGATCACAGCTGGGTCGGGGGTCTGGTATGCTCAGGATCACAGCTGGGTCGGGGGTCTGGTATGCTCAGGATCACAGCTGGGTCGGGGGTCTCATATGCTCAGGATCACAGCTGGGTCGGGGGTCTGGTGTGCTCAGGATCACAGCTGGGTCGGGGGTCTGGTGTGCTCAGGATCACAGCTGGGTCGGGGGTCTGGTGTGCTCAGGATCACAGCTGGGTCGGGGGTCTGGTATTCTCAGGATCACAGCTGGGTCGGGGGTCTGGTATGCTCAGGATCACAGCTGGGTCGGGGGTCTTGTGTGCTCAGGATCACAGCTGGGTCGGGGGTCTGGTGTGCTCAGGATCACAGCTGGGTCGGGGGTCTGGTATGCTCAGGATCACAGCTGGGTCGGGGGTCTGGTATGCTCAGGATCACAGCTGGGTCGGGGTCTGGTATGCTCAGGATCACAGCTGGGTTGGGGGTCTGGTATGCTCAGGATCACAGCTGGGTCGGCGGGGGTCTGGTATGCTCAGGATCACAGCTGGGTCGGGGGTCTGGTATGCTCAGGATCACAGCTGGGTCGGGGGTCTGGTATGCTCAGGATCACAGCTGGGTCGGGGGTCTGGTATGCTCAGGATCACAGCTGGGTCGGGGGTCTGGTATGCTCAGGATCACAGCTGGGTCGGGGGTCTGGTATGCTCAGGATCACAGCTGGGTCGGGGGTCTGGTATGCTCAGGATCACAGCTGGGTCGGGGGTCTGGTATGCTCAGGATCACAGCTGGGTCGGGGGTCTGGTATGCTCAGGATCACAGCTGGGTCGGGGGTCTGGTATGCTCAGGATCACAGCTGGGTCGGGGGTCTGGTATGCTCAGGATCACAGCTGGGTCGGGGGTCTGGTATGCTCAGGATCACAGCTGGGTTCGGGGGTCTGGTATGCTCAGGATCACAGCTGGGTCGGGGGTCTGGTATGCTCAGGATCACAGCTGGGTCGGGGGTCTGGTGTGCTCAGGATCACAGCTGGGTCGGGGGTCTGGTATGCTCAGGATCACAGCTGGGTCGGGGGTCTGGTATGCTCAGGATCACAGCTGGGTCGGGGGTCTGGTGTGCTCAGGATCACAGCTGGGTCGGGGGTCTGGTTGCTCAGGATCACAGCTGGGTCGGGGGTCTGGTATGCTCAGGATCACAGCTGGGTCGGGGGTCTGGTATGCTCAGGATCACAGCTGGGTCGGGGGTCTGGTATGCTCAGGATCACAGCTGGGTCGGGGGTCTGGTATGCTCAGGATCACAGTGGGTCGGGGTCTGGTATGCTCAGATCACAGCTGGGTCGGGGGTCTGGTATGCTCAGGATCACTAGCTGGGTTCGGCGGGGGGTCTGGTATGCTCAGGATCACAGCTGGGTCGGGGGTCTGGTATGCTCAGGATCACAGCTGGGTCGGGGGTCTGGTATGCTCAGGATCACAGCTGGGTCGGGGGTCTGGTATGCTCAGGATCACAGCTGGGTCGGGGGTCTCGTATGCTCAGGATCACAGCTGGGTCGGGGGTCTGGTATGCTCAGGATCACAGCTGGGTCGGGGGTCTGTATGCTCAGGATTACAGCTGGGTTGGGGGTCTGGTATGCTCAGGATCACAGCTGGGTCGGGGGTCTGGTATGCTCAGGATCACAGCTGGGTCGGGGGTCTGGTATGCTCAGGATCACAGCTGGGTCGGGGGTCTGGTATGCTCAGGATCACAGCTGGGTCGGGGGTCTGGTATGCTCAGGATCACAGCTGGGTCGGGGGTCTGGTATGCTCAGGATCACAGCTGGGTCGGGGGTCTGGTATGCTCAGGATCACAGCTGGGTCGGGGGTCTGGTATGCTCAGGATCACAGCTGGGTCGGGGGTCTGGTGTGCTCAGGATCACAGCTGGGTCGGGGGTCTGGTGTGCTCAGGATCACAGCTGGGTCGGGGGGTCTGGTGTTGCTCAGGATCACAGCTGGGTCGGGGGTCTGGTGTGCTCAGGATCACAGCTGGGTCGGGGGTCTGGTGTGCTCAGGATCACAGCTGGGTCGGGGGTCTGGTGTGCTCAGGATCACAGCTGGGTCGGGGGTCTGGTATGCTCAGGATCACAGCTGGGTCGGGGGTCTGGTATGCTCAGGATCACAGCTGGGTCGGGGGTCTGGTATGCTCAGGATCACAGCTGGGTCGGGGGTCTGGTATGCTCAGGATCACAGCTGGGTCGGGGGTCTGTGCGCAGGATCACAGCTGGGTCGGGGGTCTCGTGCTCAGGATCACAGCTGGGTCGGGGGTCTGGTATGCTCAGGATCACAGCTGGGTCGGGGGTCTGGTATGCTCAGGATCACAGCTGGGTCGGGGGTCTCGTGCTCAGGATCACAGCTGGGTCGGGGGTCTGGTATGCTCAGGATCACAGCTGGGTCGGGGGTCTGGTATGCTCAGGATCACAGCTGGGTCGGGGGTCTCGTTGCTCAGGATCACAGCTGGGTTGGGGGTCTGGTATGCTCAGGATCACAGCTGGGTCGGGGATCTGGTATGCTCAGGATCACAGCTGGGTCGGGGGGTCTGGTATGCTCAGGATCACAGCTGGGTTGGGGGTCTGGTGTGCTCAGGATCACAGCTGGGTCGGGGATCTGGTATGCTCAGGATCACAGCTGGGTCGGGGGTCTGGTATGCTCAGGATCATAGTTCAGAGGTCAGGGTCCTTCTGTTCATATCTCTTGCTATTTATTCAGGAGGGGGATCATATCGGACTGACCAGAAAGTCGAACGGTGCCCTCCACTTCTACATCAATGGCATGGACCAAGGTGAGAGCCCAGAAATGGCAGTGCAGCACCCCCGTGTCCCTGACAGCGGCCTGAGATTGGGGGGAGAGGGGTCCTCTGTGTCCAGATAAGGAGCCATAAATACAACTTTGTCCACGGCACTGGTAGTGACACGTGGCCGACATGTTTCAAAACGGCATACATGTAATATTTCCCTGTGTTCCTATATGTAATGGTGTGACTGCACTGATCATACATGTAATATGTCCCTGCACTAATCACCCATGTAATATGTCCCTGCACTGATCACCCATGTAATATGTCCCTGCACTGATCACCCATGTAATATGTCCCTGCACTAATCACCCATGTAATATGTCCCTGCACTGATCACCCATGTAATATGTCCCTGCACTGATCACCCATGTAATGTGTCCCTGCACTGATCATACATGTAAGATGTGACTGCACTGATCACTCATGTAACATCTCCCTGCACTGATCACCCATGTAATATGTCCCTGCACTGATCACCCATGTAATATGTCCCTGCACTGATCATACATGTAAGATGTGACTGCACTGATCACTCATGTAACATCTCCCTGCACTGATCACCCATGTAACATCTGCACTGATCACCCATGTAATATGTCCCTGCACTGATCACCCATGTAATATGTCCCTGCACTGATCACCCATGTAATATGTCCCTGCACTGATCATACATGTAATGTGACCCTGCACTGATCACCCATGTAATATGTCCCTGCACTGGTCACACATGTAATATGTCCCTGCACTGATCACCCATGTAATATGTCCCTGCACTGATCACCCATGTAACATCTGCACTGATCACCCATGTAATATGTCCCTGCACTGATCACCCATGTAATATGTCCCTGCACTGATCACCCATGTAATATGTCCCTGCACTGATCACCCATGTAATATGTCCCTGCACTGATCACCCATGTAACATCTCCCTGCACTGATCATACATGTAGCATCTCCCTGCACTGATCATACATGCACTGATCACCCATGTAACATCTGCACTGATCACCCATGTAATATGTCCCCGCACTGATCACCCATGTAACATCTCCCTGCACTGATCATACATGTAACATCTCCCTGCACTGATCACCCATGTAACATCTCCCTGCACTGATCATACATGTAACATCTCCCTGCACTGATCATACATGTAGCATCTCCCTGCACTCTGGTTCTCGGTGATGAGGTGACATTTTGTGGGCCCCCTCATGGTCCCCGTGGTTGATGTCCTGCTCTTCTCCTCCAGGCGTGGCCTCCTGTCAGACCCCCCGGTGGTGTACGGCGTGGTTGACCTCTATGGAATGGCCGTTAAGGTGACGATCGTCCACAATCACAATCATGCGGATCGTCTGCGGAGGAATAATGCCATCCTGCGGGCGCGGTCTCCAGACGCCGGACGTCACAACTCGCAGACCCCCGACCCTGGGCAGCTGCTGTTTCACACCAATTGTGGTCAGAAAGCCTCAATTGTGAATGGCGGCCGCACCGCCCTCCGACCGCAGTATGTACCCCCCCAACAGTCACTGCCCATCACGTCACCACCAACATGGCCGCTCATGTCTTTGTGTTCCTGTCCAGCGCCACCGATGACTTCAACCACGGCGTGGTCCTGAGTAACCGTCCGCTGCACAATAACGAGGTGTTCCAGGTGCGGATAGATAAGATGGTCGACAAGTGGGCCGGATCCATTGAGATTGGTGTCACTACCCATAACCCGGCGTATCTACAACTCCCATCCACTATGACCAACCTGCGCTCCGGTGAGTTCTGCCCCTGTGGCAGCCGTGGCCGTACTGTGCGGCTCTGATGTGTCTGCTCCATGTGATGGCCGTACTGTGCGGCTCTGACGTGTCTGCTCCATGTGATGGCCGTACTGTGCGGCTCTGACGTGTCTGCTCCATGTGGAGGCCGTACTGTGCGGCTCTGATGTGTCTCCTCCATGTGGTGACCGTATTGTGCGGCTCTGATGTGTCTGCTCCATGTGGTGGCCGTACTATGCGGCTCTGATGTGTCTGCTCCATGTGGCGGCCGTACTGTGCGGCTCTGATGTGTTTGCTCCATGTGGCGGCCGTACTGTGCGGCTCTGATGTGTTTGCTCCATGTGGCGGCCGTACTGTGCGGCTCTGATGTGTCTGCTCCATGTGGTGGCTGTACTGTGCGGCTCTGATGTGTCTGCGCCATGTGTTGGCCGTACTGTGCGGCTCTGATGTGTCTGCTCCATGTGGTAGCCGCACTATGCGGCTCTGATGTGTCTGCTCCATGTGGCGGCCGTACTGTGCGGCTCTGATGTGTCTGCTCCATGTGGCGGCCGTACTGTGCGGCTCTGATGTGTCTGCTCCATGTGGCGGCCGTACTGTGCGGCTCTGATGTGTCTGCTCCATGTGGTGGCCTTACTGTGCGGCTCTGATGTGTCTGCTCCATGTGGCGGCCTTACTGTGCGGCTCTGATGTGTCTGCTCCATGTGGTGGCCTTACTGTGCGGCTCTGACGTGTCTGCTCCATGTGGCGGCCGTACTGTGCGGCTCTGATGTGTCTGCTCCATGTGGTGGCTGTACTGTGCGGCTCTGATGTGTTTGCTCCATGTGGTGGCCGTACTGTGCGGCTCTGATGTGTTTGCTCCATGTGATGGCCATACTGTGCGGCTCTGATGTGTCTGCTCCATGTGGTGGCCGTACTGTGCGGCTCTGATGTGTTTGCTCCATGTGGTGGCCGTACTGTGTGGCTCCGATGTTTGCTCCATGTGGCGGCCGTACTGTGCGGCTCTGATGTGTCTGCTCCATGTGGTGGCCGTACTGTGCGGTTCTGATGTGTCTGCTCCATGTGGTGGCCGTACTGTGCGGCTCTGATGTGTCTGCTCCATGTGGTGGCCGTACTGTGCGGCTCTGATGTGTCTGCTCCATGTGGCGGCCGTACTGTGCGGCTCTGATGTGTCTGCTCCATGTGGTGGCCGTACTGTGCGGCTCTGATGTGTCTGCTCCATGTGGTGGCCGTACTGTGCGGCTCTGATGTGTCTGCTCCATGTGGCGGCCGTACTGTGCGGCTCTGACGTGTCTGCTCCATGTGGCGGCCGTACTGTGCGGCTCTGATGTGTCTGCTCCATGTGGCAGCCGTACTGTGCAGCTCTGATGTGTCTGCTCCATGTGGCAGCCGTACTGTGCGGCTCTGATGTGTCTGCTCCATGTGGTGGCCGTACTGTGCGGCTCTGATGTGTCTGCTCCACGTGGTGGCCGTACTGTGCGGCTCTGATGTGTCTGCTCCATGTGGTGGCCGTACTGTGGGCTCTGACGTGTTTGCTCCATGTGGCAGCCGTACTGTGTGGCTCTGATGTGTCTGCTCCATGTGGCGGCCGTACTGTGCGGCTCTGACGTGTCTGCTCCATGTGCGGCTGTACTGTGCGGCTCTGAGTGTCTGCTCCATGTGGTGGCCGTACTGTGCGGCTCTGAGTGTCTGCTCCATGTGGGGCCGTACTGTGCGGCTCTGACGTGTCTGCTCCATGTGGCGGCCGTACTGTGCGGCTCTGACATATTTGCTCCTCTGCAGGAACTTGGATGATGACCGGCAATGGAGTCATGCACAACGGCACCACCATCCTGGACGAGTACGGGCACAACCTGGACCGGCTAAAGGTGGGAGCGCCCTCTGCGGGGCGGGCAGCCTCTCCTGCGCTGTGTGCTGACCATACACTTCTCTTTCAGGCAGGTGACACTGTGGGGGTGGTGCGGCGAGAGGATGGCACCCTCAACTTCTTTGTTAATGGCGTGGCCCAGGGAATTGCCGCCTGGAACGTTCCCCCCAACGTGTTTGCTGTGGTGGATTTATACGGGCAAGCAGCACAAGCCACCATCGTGGATGAAGCTGGTAAGAGGCGCCCTGGGATGTGGTGCCTGCAATGTGTGTGTGTTGGTGGCCCAGTCCGCTGTGTGTGTGTGTGTGTGTGTGTGTGTGTGGGTGTGGCAGCGGCCCGCTGTGTGTGTGTGTGTGTGTGTGTGTGTGGCAGCGGCCCGCTCTGTGTGTGTGTGTGTGTGGCAGCAGCCCGCTCTGTGTGTGTGTGTGTATGTGTGTGGCAGGGCCCGCTCTGTGTGTGTGTGTCTGGCAGCGGCCCGCTCTGTGTGTGTGTGTCTGTGTGTCTGGCAGCGGCCCGCTCTATGTGTGTGTGTGTGTGTGTGTGTGTGTGTGTGGTGTGTGTGTGGCAGCGGCCCGCTCTGTGTGTGTGTGTCTGTGTGTCTGGCAGCGGCCCGCTCTGTGTGTGTGTGTGTGTGTGTGGCAGCGGCCCGCTCTATGTGTGTGTGTGTGTGTGTGGCAGCGGCCCGCTCTGTGTGTGTGTGTGTGTGACAGCGGCCCGCTCTGTGTGCGTGTGTGTGTGGCAGCGGCCCGCTCTATGTGTGTGTGTGAGTGTGTGGCAGCGGCCCGCTCAGGTGTGTGTGTGGTGTGTTGGCGGGCCGCCGCTCTGTGTGTGTGTGTGTGTGTGACAGCGGCCCGCTCTGTGTGGTGTGTGTGTGGCAGCGGCCCGCTCTATGTTGTGTGTGTGTGTGTGTGTGTGTGTGTGTGTGGCAGCGGCCCGCTCTGTGTGTGTGTGTGTGTGTGTGTGTGTGTGTGTGTGTGTGTGTGTGTGACAGCGGCCCGCTCTGTGTGTGTGTGTGTGTGTGTTGTGGGCAGCGGCCCGCCGTCTGTGTGGTGTGTGTGTGTGGCAGCGGCCCGCTCTGTGTGTGTGTGTGTGTGTGTGTGTGTGGCAGCGGCCCGCTCTTTGTGTGTGTGTGTGTGACAGCGGCCCGCTCTTTCTGTGTGTGTGTGTGTGACAGCGGCCCGCCTCTGTGTGTGTGCGTGTGTGTGTGTGGCAGCGGCCGCTCTGTGTGCGTGTGTGTGTGTGGCGCGGCCGTCTGTGTGTGTGTGTGTGTGTGTGTGTGTGCAGCGCCGCTCTTTCTGGTGTGTGTCTGTTGTTGTGCTGCGTCTGTTGTTGCTGCTGCTGCGTCTGTTGTTGTGCTGCTGCGTCTGTTGTTGCTGCTGCTGCGTCTGTTGTTGCTGTGCTGCGTCTGTTGTTGCTGCGGTCGTTGTTGCTGCGGCTGTGTCTGTTGTTGCTGCGTCTGTTGCTGCTGCTGCTGCGTCTTTGTTGCTGCTGCTGCGTCTGTTGCTGCTGCTGCTGGTGTTGTTTGCTGCTGGCTGCTGTGCTGCGTCTGTTGTTGCTGCTGCTGCGTCTGTTGTTGCTGCTGCTGCGTCTGTTGTTGCTGCTGCTGCGTCTGTTGTTGCTGCTGCTGCTGCTCTGTTGTTGCTGCTGCTGCGTCTGTTGTTGCTGCTGCTGCGTCTGTTGTTGCTGCTGCTGCGGTCTTGTTGTTGCTGCTGCTGCGTCTTGTTGTTGCGTCTGCTGCTGCGTCTTGTTGTTGCGTCTGCTGCTGCGTCTTGTTGTTGCGTCTGCTGCTGCGTCTTGTTGTTGGTCTGCTGCTGCGTCTTGTTGTTGCGTCTGCTGCTGCGTCTTGTTGTTGCGTCTGCTGCTGCTCTTGTTGTTGCGTCTGCTGCTGCGTCTTGTTGTTGCGTCTGCTGCTGCGTCTTGTTGTTGCTCGCTGCTGCGTCTTGTTGTTGCTCTGCTGCTGGTCTTGTTGTTGCTGCTGCTGCTGCGTCTTGTTGTTGCTGCTGCTGCTGCGTCTTGTTGTTGCGTCTGCTCTGCGTCTTGTTGTTGCTGCTGCTGCGTCTTGTTGCGTGCTGCGTCTTGTTGTTGCGTTCCTGCTGCGTCTTGTTGTTGCTGTGCTGCTTGCGTCTTGTTGTTCTGCTGCTGCGTCTTGTTTGTTGCTGCCTGCGTCTTGTTGTTGCTGCTGCTGCGTCTTGTTGCTGCTGCTGCTGCGTCTTGTTGCCTGCTGTGTCGTCTGTTGTTGCTGGCTGTTCTGTCTGTTGTTGTCTGCTGGTCTGTTTGTGCTGTCTGTGTTGCTGCTGCGTCTTGTTGCTGCTGCTGCGTCGTTGCTGCTGTGCGTCTTGTTTGCGCTGCGTCTGTGTGCGTCTGCTGCTGCGTCTTGTTGTTGCGTTGCTGCTGCGTCTTGTTGTTGCGCTGTCTGCGTGCGTCTTGTTTTTGCTCTGCTGCTGCGTCTTGTTGTGCTGCTAGCTGTCTGCTGTGCTGTCTGTTGCTGCTGCTGCGTCTTGTTGTTGTGTACATGCTGTCTTGTGGTCTGTGCTGCTTGTTCTGGCTGTGTCTCTGTTTTTCTGGATTGTACATGTCTGGGATTGTATTGGAAAATGTTGTAAGTTCCCTGGATGTAACCTGTTGGGCTGTTTTTCCTGGCATGTGTACACTGTCTGGGCGTGTGTTTTCCCTGGCATGTGTACACTGTCTGGGCGTGTGTTTTCCTGGTATGTATACACTGTTGGGCGTGTGTTTTCCTGGATGTATACACTGTCTGGTGCGTGTGTTTTCCTGGCATGTATACACTGTCTGGGCGTGTGTTTTCCTGGCATGTTACACTGTCTGGGCGTGTGTTTTCCTGGCATGTATACACTGTCTGGGCGTGTGTTTTCCTGGCATGTATACACTGTCTGGGCGTGTGTTTTCCTGGCATGTATACACTGTCTGGGCGTGTGTTTTCCTGGCATGTATACACTGTCTGGGCGTTGTGTTTCCTGGCATGTTACACTGTTGGGCGTGTGTTTTCCTGGCATGTATACACTGTCTGGGCGTGTGTTTTTCCTGGCATGTATACACTGTCTGGGCTGTGTTTTCCTGGCATGTATACACTGTCTGGGCGTGTGTTTTCCTGGCATGTATACACTGTCTGGGCGTGTGTTTTCCTGGCATGTTACACTGTTGGGCGTGTGTTTTCCTGGTATGTATACACTGTCTGGGCGTGTGTTTTCCTGGCATGTATACACTGTCTGGGCGTGTGTTTTCCTGGCATGTATACACTGTCTGGGCGTGTGTTTTCCAGGCATGTGTACACTGTCTGGGCGCGTGTTTTCCCTGGCATGTGTACACTGTCTGGGCGTGTGTTTCCCTGGCATGTATACACTGTCTGGGCGTGTGTTTTTCCTGGCATGTATACACTGTCTGGGCGTGTGTTTTCCTGGCATGTGTACACTGTGTGGGCGTGTGTTTTCCTGGCATGTGTACACTGTGTGGGCGTGTGTTTTCCTGGATGTATACACTGTCTGGGCGTGTGTTTTCCTGGCATGTGTACACTGTCTGGGCGTGTGTTTTCCTGGCATGTGTACACTGTCTGGGCGTGTGTTTTCCTGGCATGTATACACTGTCTGGGCGTGTGTTTTCCTGGCATGTGTACACTGTCTGGGCGTGTGTTTTCCTGGTATGTATACACTGTCTGGGCGTGTGTTTTCCTGGCATGTATACACTGTGTGGGCGTGTGTTTCCTGGTATGTATACACTGTCTGGGCGTGTGTTTTCCTGGCATGTATAACTGTCTGGGCGTGTGTTTTCCTGGTATGTATACACTGTCTGGGCGTGTGGTTTTCCTGGCATGTATACACTGTCTGGGCGTGTGTTTTCCTGGCATGTATACACTGTCTGGGCGTGTGTTTTCCTGGCATGTATACACTGTCTGGGCTTGTGTTTCCCTGGCATGTATACACTGTCTGGGCGTGTGTTTTCCTGGCATGTATACACTGTCTGGGTGTGTGTTTTCCTGGCATGTATACACTCTGTGGGCGTGTGTTTTCCTGGCATGTATACACTGTCTGGGCGTGTGTTTTTCCTGGCATGTATACACTGTCTGGGCGTGTGTTTTCCTGGCATGTATACACTGTCTGGGCGTGTGTTTTCCAGGCATGTACACTGTCTGGGCGCGTGTTTCCCTGGCATGTGTACACTGTCTGGGCGTGTGTTTCCCTGGCATGTATACACTGTCTGGGCGTGTGTTTTCCTGGCATGTATACCTGTCTGGGCGTGTGTTTTCCTGGCATGTATACACTGTCTGGGCGTGTGTTTTCCTGGCATGTATACACTATCTGGGCGTGTGTTTTCCTGGCATGTATACACTGTCTGGGCGTGTGTGTTTCCTGGCATGTATACACTGTCTGGGCGTGTGTTTTCCTGGTATGTATACACTGTCTGGGCGTGTGTTTTCCTGGCATGTATACACTGTCTGGGCGTGTGTTTTCCTGGCATGTGTACACTGTCTGGAGGGTCCTGGGTTGGGGCGTTACAGGACTGCCCTTCATGTTTTCGCCTGTCTCTTCCTGAAGACACGGGTCCTCTGCCTGGGGAGGAGGATGAGGCTCTGGCCCTCACGCCTGGGACGCCCTGTGCTCAGCAGTCTCTGTCTGACCTGCGCTTCCACCACCTGCACGGCAGTAACGCCCTCATCACTAACGGGGGGCGCACCGCACTGAGGAACAATTCACGCAGCGAATTCAATGATGCCATCGTCATCTCCAGCCGGTGAGTGGGGGTCCTCCATGGGGGGCCTGACTCCTCCTGCCCTTCCTCATCCTGACCTTCTCTGGGTCCTCCATGGGGGGCCTGACTTCTCCTGCCATTCCTCATCCTGACCTTCTCTGGGTCCTCCATGGGGGGCCTGACTCCTCCTGCCATTCCTCATCCTGACCTTCTCTGGGTCCTCCATGGGGGCGTCCTGCATTCTCTCCTCCCTTTGGTCCTCCATCCTTCTCCTCATTCCCATCGACCTTCTCTGGGTCCTCCATGGGGGGCCTGACGTCTCTCCTGCCCTTCCTCATCCTGACCTTCTCTGGGTCCTCCATGGGGGGCCTGACTCCTCCTGCCTTCCTCATCCTGACCTTCTCTGGGTCCTCCATGGGGGGCCTGACTCCTCCTGCCATTCCTCATCCTGACCTTCTCTGGGTCCTCCATGGGGGGCCTGACTCCCTTCCTTCCTTCGCTATGCCCTCTCATCTCCTGACCTTCTCTGGGTCCTCCATGGGGGGCCTGCTCTCCTCATTCTCATCCTGACCTTCTCTGGTCCTCTGGGCCTGACTCCTCCTGCCATTCCTCATCCTGACCTTCTCTGGGTCCTCCATGGGGGGCCTGACTCCTCCTGCCATTCCCCATCCTGACCTTCTCTGGGTCCTCCATGGGGGGCCTGACTCTCCTGCCATTCCTCATCCTGACCTTCTCTGGGTCCTCCATGGGGGGCCTGACTCCTCCTGCCATTCCTCATCCTGACCTTCTCTGGGTCCTCCATGGGGGGCCTGACTTCCTCCTGCCTTCTCTCATCCTGACCTTCTCTGGGTCCTCCATGGGGGGCCTGCTTCCTCCTGCCCTTCCTCATCCTGTACCTTCTCTGGGTCCTCCATGGGGGGCCTGACTCCTCCTGCCATTCCTCATCCTGACCTTCTCTGGGTCCTCCATGGGGGGCCTGGCTTCTCCTGCCCTTCCTCATCCTGACCTTCTCTGGGTCCTCCATGGGGGGCCTGGCTTCTCCTGCCCTTCCTCATCCTGACCTTCTCTGGGTCCTCCATGGGGGGCCTGGCTTCTCCTGCCCTTCCTCATCCTGACCTTCTCTGGGTCCTCCATGGGGGGCCTGCTTCTCCTGCCCTTCCTCATCCTGACCTTCTCTGGGTCCTCCATGGGGGGCCTGGCTCCTCCTGCCCATTCCTCATCCTGACCTTCTCTGGGTCCTCCATGGGGGGCCTGACTTTCCTCCTGCCATTCCTCATCCTGACCTTCTCTGGGTCCTCCATGGGGGGCCTGACTCCTCCTGCCATTCCTCATCCTGACCTTCTCTGGGTCCTCCATGGGGGGCCTGACTCTCCTGCCCTTCCTCATCCTGACCTTCTCTGGGTCCTCCATGGGGGGCCTGGCTTCCTCCTGCCCTTCCTCATCCTGACCTTCTCTGGGTCCTCCATGGGGGGCCTGGCTCCTCCTGCCCTTCCTCATCCTGACCTTCTCTGGGTCCTCCATGGGGGGCCTGGCTTCTCCTGCCCATTCCTCATCCTGACCTTCTCTGGGTCCTCCATGGGGGGCCTGGCTCCTCCTGCCCTTCCTCATCCTCACCTTCTCTGGGTCCTCCATGGGGGGCCTGGACTTCCTCCTGCCCTTCCTCATCCTGACCTTCTCTGGGTCCTCCATGGGGGGCCTGACTCTCCTGCCCATTCCTCATCCTGACCTTCTCTGGGTCCTCCATGGGGGGCCTGACTCCTCCTGCCATTCCTCATCCTGACCTTCTCTGGGTCCTCCATGGGGGGCCTGACTCCTCCTGCCATTCCTCATCCTGACCTTCTCTGGGTCCTCCATGGGGGGCCTGGCTCCTCCTGCCCTTCCTCATCCTGACCTTCTCTGGGTCCTCCATGGGGGGCCTGGCTTCTCCTGCCCTTCCTCATCCTGACCTTCTCTGGGTCCTCCATGGGGGGCCTGACTCCTCCTGCCTTCCTCATCCTGACCTTCTCTGGGTCCTCCATGGGGGGCCTGACTCCTCCTGCCATTCCTCATCCTCACCTTCTCTGGGTCCTCCATGGGGGGCCTGACTCCTCCTGCCATTCCTCATCCTGACCTTCTCTGGGTCCTCCATGGGGGGCCTGGCTCCTCCTGCCATTCCTCATCCTGACCTTCTCTGGGTCCTCCATGGGGGGCCTGAGTCCTCCTGCCATTCCTCATCCTGACCTTCTCTGGGTCCTCCATGGGGGGCCTGACTCCTCCTGCCATTCCTCATCCTACCTTCTCTGGGTCCTCCATGGGGGGCCTGACTCCTCCTGCCATTCCTCATCCTGACCTTCTCTGGGTCCTCCATGGGGGGCCTGACTCCTCCTGCCATTCCTCATCCTGACCTTCTCTGGGTCCTCCATGGGGGGCCTGACTCCTCCTGCCCTTCCTCATCCTGACCTTCTCTGGGTCCTCCATGGGGGGCCTGGCTTCTCCATGCCATTCCTCATCCTGACCTTCTCTGGGTCCTCCCATGGGGGGCCTGACTCCTCCTGCCATTCCTCATCCTGACCTTCTCTGGGTCCTCCATGGGGGCCTGACTCCTCCTGCCATTCCTCATCCTGACCTTCTCTGGGTCCTCCATGGGGGGCCTGACTCCTCCTGCCATTCCTCATCCTGACCTTCTCTGGGTCCTCCATGGGGGGCCTGACTCCTCCTGCCTTCCTCATCCTGACCTTCTCTGGGTCCTCCATGGGGGGCCTGACTCCTCCTGCCTTCCTCATCCTGACCTTCTCTGGGTCCTCCATGGGGGGCCTGGCTCTCCTGCCATTCCTCATCCTGACCTTCTCTGGGTCCTCCATGGGGGGCCTGGCTTCTCCTGCCATTCCTCATCCTGACCTTCTCTGGGTCCTCCATGGGGGGCCTGGCTTCTCCTGCCATTCCTCATCCTCACCTTCTCTCCAGGCCTCTGAGGGACGGTGAACTGTTTGAGATTGTCATTCAGAAGATGGTGGATCGCTGGTCGGGGTCCATAGAGGCAGGTGAGGGCCCGTTACCACAGCCCCCTCTCAGTATGTGCGTGTATATGTGTTACATGTGGCCTCTCCTCAGGAGTCACGGCCATCCGCCCGGAGGACCTGGAATTTCCCAACACCATGACTGACATTGACTACGATACTGGATGCTGAGGTGAGTGCGAGCTGTGTGCACAAGAGAGGGGTGAGCCCACCGGCAGGCGGTCCAGCCATGGTGCTCACTGTCTGCTCCCATGTCAGTGGCACGGCCATCATGCAGGATGGAAACACGCTGAGGAATAACTATGGCTGTGATCTGGATTCTCTGGGATCGGGATCCAGGATCGGGATGATGAAAACCACCAGAGGAGATCTGCACTATTACATCAATGGTGAAGACCAAGGAGTCGCCTGCACAGGAGTACCAGCTGGAAGAGGTGAGGGAGGGAGTGCCGGCAAGAAGAGGTGAGGAAGTGCTGGCAAGAAGAGGTGAGGGAGGGAGTGCCGGGCAAGAAGAGGTGAGAGAGGGGTGCTGGCGAGAAGAGGTAGAGGGAGTGCGGCAGAAGAGGTGAGGGAGTGCTGGTGTGAAGAGGTGAGGGAGGGAGTGCCGGCAAGAAGAGGTGAGGGAGGGAGTGCCGGCAAGAAGAAGGATGAGAGGGAGTGCCAGCAGGAAGAAGTGAGAGAGGGAGTGCCGGCAAGAAGAGGTGAAGGAGGGAGTGCTGGTGTGAAGAGGTGAGGGAGGGAGTGCCGGCAAGAAGAAGTGAGGGAGGAAGTGCCGGCAAGAAGAGGTGAGGGAGGGAGTGCCGGCAAGAAGAAGGTGAGAGAGGGAGTGCCAGCAGAAGAAGTGAGAGAGGGAGTGCCGGCAAGAAGAGGTGAGGGAGGGAGTGCCAGCAGGAAGAGGTGAGGCAGAGAGTGCCAGCATGAAGAGGTGAGAGGAGGGAGTGCTGGCATGAAGAGGTGAGGCAGGGAGTGCTGGCATGAAGAGGTGAGGAGGGAGTGCCGGCAAGAAGAGGTGAGGGAGGGAGTGCTGGCATGAAAGGTGAGGGAGGGAGTGCCGGCATGAAGAGGTGAGGGAGGAAGTGCCGGCAAGAAGAGGTGAGGCAGGGAGTGCTGGCATGAACAGGTGAGGCAGGGAGTGCCGGCAAGAAGAGGTGAGGCAGGGAGTGCTGACATGAAGAGGTGAGGGAGGGAGTGCCGGCAAGAAGAGGTGAGGCAGGGAGTGCTGACATGAAGAGGTGAGGGAGGGAGTGCCGGCAAGAAGAGGTGAGGGAGGGGAGTGCCGGCAAGAAGAGTGAGAGAGAGTGCCAGCAGGAAGAAGTGAGGGAGGGGGAGTGCCAGCAAGAAGATGGTGAGAGAGTGCCAGCAGGAAGAAGTGAGGGAGGGGAGTGCTGGCAAGAAGAGGTGAGGGAGGGAGTGCCAGCAGGAAAAAGTGAGAGAGGGAGTGCCGGCAAGAAGAGGTGAGGGAGGGAGTGCCAGCAAGAAGAGGTGAGAGAGTGCCAGCAGATAGAAGTGAGGGAGGGAGTGCTGGCAAGAAGAGGTGAGGGAGGGAGTGCAGGCGGGAAGAGGTGAGGGAGGGAGTGCAGGCGGGAAGAGGTGAGGGAGTACCAGCAGGAAAAAGTGAGAGAGGGAGTGCCGGCAAGAAGAGGTGAGGGAGTGCTGGCAAGAAGAGGTGAGGGAGGGAGTGCCAGCAGGAAGAAGTGAGAGGGGGAGTGCCAGCATGAAGAGGTAAGGGAGGGAGTGCTGGCATGAAGAGGTGAGGGAGGGAGTGCCAGCAAGAAGAGGTGAAAGAGTGCCAGCAGGAAGAAGTGAGGGAGGGAGTGCTGGCAAGAAGAGGCGAGGGAGGGAGTGCTGGCAAGAAGAGGCAGGGAGTGCCAGCAGGAAAAAGTGAGAGAGGGAGTGCCGGCAGAAGAGGTGAGGGAGGGAGTGCTGGCGGAAGAGGTGAGGGGAGGAAGTGCCGGCAAGAAGAGGTGAGAGAGGGAGTGCCGGCAAGAAGAGGTGAGGGAGGGAGTGCCGGCAAGAAGAGGTGAGGGAGGGAGTGCCGGCAAGAAGAGGTGAGGGAGGGAGTGCCGGCAAGAAGAGGTGAGGGAGGAAGTGCCGGCAAGAAGAGGTGAGAGAGGGAGTGCCGGCAAGAAGAGGTGAGGGAGGGAGTGCCGGCAAGAAGAGGTGAGGGAGGGAGTGCCGGCAAGAAGAGGTGAGGGAGTGAGTGCCGGCAAGAAGAGGTGAGGAGAGGGAGTGCCAGCAGGAAGAAGTAAGAGAGGGAGTGCCAACGAGAAGAGGTGTGGTGGGAGTGGTGGCGGGAAGAGGTGGGGTGGGAGTGCCTGCTGGAAGAGGTGAGGGCAGGAATAAGTGGGGGAAGGGAATGCTGGCGGGAAGATGTGGGGGTGGGAGTGTCGGCAGGCAGAGGTGTGGAGGGCTGCGGAGTATGGCTGTGTCTCCATTCTGCACAGCAGGGACATTCTATGATTTCCAGTTTTGTGTCTGTCAGATATCTACGCGGTCATAGACCTGTACGGACAGTGTGTCCAGGTGTCGCTCACTGGCGGGAGTGGCCTCATAGACAACAGTTTATCGGCGAGTCATGTGACTGACAAGTCCCTCCCCACGCCCTCTCCAGGTGAGTCTGTTGCTGCGCGGCTGTTAGTGCTGACATGTTTTCATCATTCCCTCCTCGTTGATGAACTCTGTTCCAGTCCCCAGTGTATCTCACCGGTTTCACTCCATCTGTGGAAAGAATGTATCAGTCCTGGGTGACGGGACGCGGGCGGAGCGGAGCGCAGGCTACGCAGACGGCATCCTGTTCAGTAGTAGTGAACTCCTGGTTAATGAGGTTTTCGAGGTGAGTGTGGCATGAGGGGTGAGTGTGGCATGAGGGGTGAGTGTGGCATGAGGGGTGAGTGTGGCATGAGGGGTGAGTGTGGCATGAGGGGTGAGTGTGGCATGAGGGGTGAGTGTGGCATGAGGGGTGAGTGTGGCATGAGGGTGAGTGTGGCGTGAGGGGTGAGTGTGGCGTGAGGGGTGAGTGTGGCGTGAGGGGTGAGTGTGGCGTGAGGGGTGAGTGTGGCGTGAGGGGTGAGTGTGGCGTGAGGGGTGAGTGTGGCGTGAGGGGTGGGTGTGGCGTGAGGAGGGTGGGTGTGTCAGGGAGGGTGGGTGAGTGTGTGGCGGAGAGGGTGAGTTTGTGTCGGTGAGTGTGTGTTGGTGAGGGTGAGTGTGTCGGGGGAGTGTGAGTGTGTGACGGCAGGTTAGTTTGTGGTGAGGGTGTGTGTGTGTCAGTGGGTGGGTGTGTGTTGGGGTGGGTGGGTGTGTGTTGGGGAGGGTGGGTGTGTCACGGGGATGTTGGATGAGTGTGTAGCGGAAAGGGTGAGTTTGTGTCGGTGGGTGGGTGTGTGGCGAGGAGTGTGAGGTGTGTGATAGCAGGTGAGTGTGGCGGGGGGTGAGTGTGTGATGGCAGGTGAGTTTGTGGTGAGGAAGTGAGGTGTGTGGTGGGGAGGGCGGTGTGTGGTGGGGAGGGCAAGTGTGTGTCAGTGGGTGTGTGTTGGGGGAGGGCGAGTGTTGTCGGGAGAGGGCGAGTGTGTGGCGGGGGGTGTGGGTGTGTGATAGGTGAGGTGTGGGGGGGTGAGTGTGTGGTGGGGAGGGCGAGTGTGTGGTGGGAGGGCGAGTGTGTCAGTGGGTGTGTGTTGGGGAGGGTGAGTGTGTGGTGGTGAGGGTGAGTGTGTGTTGGGGAGGGTGAGTGTGTGGCGGGGGGTGTGGGTGTGTGATAGGTGAGTGTGGCGGGGTGAGTGTGTGACGGCAGGTGAGTGTGGCAGGGGTGAGTGTGTGACGGCAGGTGAGTGTGGCGGGGGTGAGTGTGTGACGGCAGGTGAGTTTGTGGTGAGGGAGTGAGTGAGTGTGTGGCGGTGAGGGTGAGTGTGTGTGTGTCGGGGGGTGAGTGTTCCGGGGTGAAGTATGAGTGTGGTGGGGGACTCACGTCTGTCAGGAGCACTCTTGTGTGTCAGCATTCTCATCCTCTCGTCTTTCTGACAGGTGAAGGTGGAGCGGCTGGACCTGCACTGGTCGGGGTCCTGTCACATTGGGGTCACCTCGATCCCACCACACGAGGCCCCGTTTCTGGGCGGAGGGCTCCCCACCACAGCCATTGAGCTCCGCTCCCGGGTCACCTGGTTGGTTTCTGGCTCTGAGGTTCTGAGGAATGGTCAGCGCCTGCGGGAGAATTACTGCAGCAGTTTGGATCGGATCCGGGTACGTTGTGCTCCTAAATGCTGGGGTTGTAGTCGCGCTTCACATCAGATGTGTAATGTGTCACCTGTCCCCCTGTAGGCCGGCTGCAGACTGGGGGTCCGGCGTGATACTGACGATACGCTGCACATAGTAATAAATGGAGATGACATGGGAGCTGCAGCTAGCGGGATCCCGAAGGTAAGTGACCCTGTGAGATCTCCTGGATCGCATCCCAGCGGATCTCCTGAGACCAGGCTGATAACACCTGTGGGGGGGGGTCTTCTGCAGCACAGGCTGCTGTAATGAAAGAGTGTTGGCACGCCATCCTCAGTCATCAATTGGTCACCGATCTTCATCTGCCAGCCTCGCTCCTCGATGTAATCTCTGCTCGGCCTCACACGAATCACAGGAGAGGGAGCAAAGAGCCAGCAGATCCCACCTGGAAATGTAATGGAAGTGGTGAAAACCACCTGACACTAATGGTTTGAGTGACTAGACTGTATGACCCAACACCCCATGGTTCAATGCCACCTGACCACTCGCCTCTCAGTGTACAGCACCTGGCGTACACCCCCTGCACCCCGGGGTACACCGTCCAGCCACTTCCTCCTCGGGGAACACCCTTCTGGCCCATCGCCTACCACGGTACGGCATTCTGGCTCCTTGCCTCCTGTGGTACACAGTCAGGCTCCTCCTTACTCTGGGAACGCCCATCAAACCTCTCTTCCCCCCCCATCCCCAGGTGCGCCCTTTGGCTCCTGCCTCCTGCGGTACACCGTTTCTTTCCCCTTTGGGGAACACCCTTCCGGCCCCTTGCTCCCCAGGGTACGCCCTTCTGGCTTCCTCGCCTCCTGCTGTATGCCCTTCGGCCCCTTGCTCCCAGTGTACGCCCTTCTGGCTCCTCGCCTCCTGCTGTAGCCCTTCCGGCCCCTTGCTCCCCAGGGTACGCCCTTCCGCCTCGCCCCCTTCCCCCAGGGTCGCCCTTACCGGCCCTTGTTCCTGGCATGCACCTTCAGGCCCTACACTACCTGGCGTACGCTTTTCCAGCCTCTCATTCCCTCTCGTGTGCCCTTCCGGCCCCTCGCTCCCGGGGTTTCCCTTTCAGGTTCATCGCATCCAATACCACAGAGCCGGACTCCAGCCCCATCCAACACCACAGAATGCGGATGTAACAATTATGTAGATACTCGGGAATCATATAGTGTGAAATATGATGTGATGAAGGCTTAGTCAGGACCTGCAGCTCTCTGGCGCCCCCTTATCCTGCTGGACAAATCCGATATTGCCAGAGGATAATAAAGGAGCCCAGCTGGTGTAATTTATGTTGTCTACTGCGGCACGTGATGTGACGGGATGTATATATACCACCAGTGCCTGCCAGGAACATATATATACCTCGATCCAGTCCACAATATCACATAAATACAGAAGTATGTTGCCACCACCGATCTCTATCAGGAGGATCGGGAACCTGTTTGGTAACGGGAAAACAGTGGGGAGGACGTGGTGAGCTCCTCATAGGACATGAACAGCGAAACTAAGTAAATTGATGACGTTTACCCCAGAGAGTTGTCAGTGTTTACAGAAGATTTACAAGATATCACAAGAGACAATGTACAGATATGTATAAGACAGGTATTACAATAACAGGGATTAATATAAGAAAGACCTGAAACCTGCGCAGATCCCAGGGAACACGGCACCCGGAGATGGGTGAGGATTGCGGCCTCGCAGCACAGTGTGGCTACATCCTTCATTTAAGCTGGAATGAAACCATAAGGGCCCCTTTACACGCCGCCACAGGAAGGTAGAAACCGCCAGACACTGGCTACAATTGTGCCTGCTGCCATGAAATCGCTACGGAATGGCAGCGTGTAATTCGGGTAATTCCTTCCCGTGTCCCGCACTGAGCCGTGCTCAAAAACAGGAAGGCACAATTGCCCTGGGTGGCGGCGTGTAATCGGGGCACAGGAAGGTATTTGCGTGGCCTGGCGAATTCCCAGGGGGGTGCCACGCCGTCATGGTCAGCGATGATTGGTGGGGGCTACTGTGTTACCATTGTCTGTCCCTTCACAGGGCGCCATATTTAAAGAGCTGACCATTCACAGTCCTCAATTGGAATGGCGTCATGTATTAGCCTTCCTGCGCAGGCTGCCCAATCATGACGCTATTGCATTGTCCAATCAACGCTTTAGCGTCACGGAATACACAACTCTGTCACGCCTATCTACTTGAGGCGCGATATATGTACGCCCATATTCCTTTGTGGTAGCGGCGTGTGAAGCGGCGACAGTATTCAACAGGAAGTAAGCCGCAGGATCTGTCGGCACTTCCAGGGAACGCAAACACCTTCTGTGGACAACGCAATGGCGGAGTGTACATGCGGCATCAGCGATCGATATCCACCATTAAAAACGCGTGCGTGCGGTGGATACCTGTTGCTGCACTGTGTGGCGGCCTGTAAAGGTATCTTAATGGTCACTTTGATTTGATTGTGTAAGGACACAGAACATCGAGCCCCCCCCCACACTTTTGTTCACCTCCCTGGGGGGCGGCGCTCTGGAATCCACCTCTGTCACAATTCTCAAGCAAATCTCTGGATTAAAGGCTCCAAGATAGGAGCATAGTGTTTCCCCTCACTAATTTACACCAAGATCGATATCAAATACAACATGTCAGTGACCGGCTGAAGGACAGAACTCATTTCCTAGGTTTCTGACCCGTTTCCAAAGAAGTGAAAGGAACCGTCTGATGCGCAAAAACTCCAAAAATATGAATGATGTCATTGTGACCTGAACGAGCATCATTAGATGTGACATTAAAGTTGATGACTTGAGGCACAGATTCTGGAGGGAGAAGAAAAGTCTCTTTGTGTTGCTGAACACAGTCATAAAGTTACATTCTTTCAGATGGTAAAACTCGGGGTCCTGCTAGGATTATCATATAAGGAGATGGGGGGACGGGGTCACAAGGGGACTCTGGTCCGTGACCATTTACAGCTGAGAGTTGGGGTCTTTCAATGTTTTAAAACAATGACAAAAATCCATCTTTACCTCAGATATGACGAGACTCAGACCAGGGTTTGGGTCAATAATCTGTATTGCAAATCATCAAAACAAACAAAAATAAGTATCAAAAATCACAGGGACACGGTCAGGTCATTTTTCAGTATGACGCTAATATTACCCTTGAATGGGGCCTGGACATGTAATATCATTATTCTACCCTTTGTAGTTTCCATGTTATCATCTTCACACCCTGCAGGGAATCCCTGCATTACTCCTCTCCATTATAAGCAGAGACGATTAGTCCGGCTGCTGTATAAACTGTCATGTGATTATGCACTCCCTCTCAGCAGCTCTCTCCTCCCTCTCAGGAGCTCTCTCCTCCCTCTCAGCAGCTCTCTCCTCCCTCTCAGCAGCTCTCTCCTCCCTCTCAGGAGCTCTCTCCTCCCTCTCAGCAGCTCTCTCCTCCCTCTCAGCAGCTCTCTCCTCCCTCTCAGCAGCTCTCTCCTCCCTCTCAGCAGTTCTCTCCTCCCTCTCAGCAGCTCTCTCCTCCCTCTCAGCCGCTCTCTCCTCCCTCTCAGCCGCTCTCTCCTCCCTCTCAGCCGCTCTCTCCTCCCTCTCAGCCGCTCTCTCCTCCCTCTCAGCCGCTCTCTCCTCCCTCTCAGCCGCTCTCTGCTCCCTCTCAGCAGCTCTCTGCTCCCTCTCAGCAGCTCTCTGCTCCCTCTCAGCCGCTCTCTCCTCCCTCTCAGCCGCTCTCTCCTCCCTCTCAGCAGCTCTCTCCTCCCTCTCAGCAGCTCTCTCCTCCCTCTCAGCAGCTCTCTCCTCCCTCTCAGCAGCTCTCTGCTCCCTCTCAGCAGCTCTCTGCTCCCTCTCAGCAGCTCTCTGCTCCCTCTCAGCAGCTCTCTGCTCCCTCTCAGCAGCTCTCTCCTCCCTCTCAGCAGCTCTCTCCTCCCTCTCAGCAGCTCTCTCCTCCCTCTCAGCAGCTCTCTGCTCCCTCTCAGCACCTCTCTGCTCCCTCTCAGCCGCTCTCTCCTCCCTCTCAGCCGCTCTCTCTTCCCTCTCAGGAGCTCTCTCTTCCCTCTCAGGAGCTCTCTCTTCCCTCTCAGGAGCTCTCTCTTCCCTCTCAGGAGCTCTCTCCTCCCTCTCAGCCGCTCTCTCCTCCCTCTCAGCCGCTCTCTCCTCCCTCTCAGCCGCTCTCTGCTCTCTCTCAGCCGCTCTCTGCTCTCTCTCAGCCGCTCTCTGCTCTCTCTCAGCCGCTCTCTGCTCCCTCTCAGCCGCTCTCTGCTCCCTCTCAGCCCCTCTCTGCTCCCTCTCAGCAGCTCTCTGCTCCCTCTCAGCAGTTCTCTCCTCCCTCTCAGCCGCTCTCTCCTCCCTCTCAGCCGCTCTCTCCTCCCTCTCAGCCGCTCTCTCTCCTCCCTCTCAGCCGCTCTCTCCTCCCTCTCAGCCGCTCTCTGCTCTCTCTCAGCCGCTCTCTGCTCTCTCTCAGCCGCTCTCTGCTCTCTCTCAGCCGCTCTCTGCTCCCTCTCAGCCGCTCTCTGCTCCCTCTCAGCCCCTCTCTGCTCCCTCTCAGCCCCTCTCTGCTCCCTCTCAGCAGCTCTCTGCTCCCTCTCAGCCGCTCTCTGCTCCCTCTCAGCCGCTCTCTGCTCCCTCTCAGCAGCTCTCTCCTCCCTCTCAGCAGCTCTCTCCTCCCTCTCAGCCGCTCTCTGCTCTCTCTCAGCCGCTCTCTGCTCCCTCTCAGCCGCTCTCTGCTCCCTCTCAGCCGCTCTCTGCTCCCTCTCAGCCCCTCTCTGCTCCCTCTCAGCAGCTCTCTGCTCCCTCTCAGCCGCTCTCTGCTCCCTCTCAGCCGCTCTCTGCTCCCTCTCAGCCCCTCTCTGCTCCCTCTCAGCAGCTCTCTGCTCCCTCTCAGCCGCTCTCTGCTCCCTCTCAGCCGCTCTCTGCTCCCTCTCAGCCCTCTCTGCTCCTCTCAGCCCTCTCTGCTCCCTCTCAGCAGCTCTGCAGCCTTCTCCTCTCACTGCTGTGTGCTTTCACTTCTGGAGCTACTGCTCTGTTCAGGACAGGGAGGGAGAATGCTACAGGTCTGCCTTATCTGATCTAGACTCCCATTTGTTTCTGT
Organism: Allobates femoralis; assembly: GCA_033576535.1. Classification (NCBI taxonomy): domain Eukaryota; kingdom Metazoa; phylum Chordata; class Amphibia; order Anura; family Aromobatidae; genus Allobates; species Allobates femoralis. The sequence continues at coordinate 35,311,510 of JARQOC010000004.1, read as the reverse complement.
AAGGCTGGTTTCACATTGGCGTTCCCCTCTGCAGCGTTGTGCGGAGGGGAACCACCATGTGAGCGCAGCCAGTGCAAGCCCCTTTTGTTATAATGGGAGCGCACGGTGCTGCGCTTGACTGCGCATGACCATGCGCACCCATTCACTGCCATATGTGATTTGTACGCAGGCGAATGCCTGCGCACAAATCACACACTCTCGTCCGCACCAGGAATGCAACATGTCGCGTCCCTGGTGCGGACGAGACATATGGCAGTGAATGGGTGCGCATGGTTAAGCGCAGCACCGTGCGCTCCCATTATAAAGATAGGGGCTTGCAGTGGCTGCGCTCACATGGCGGTTCCCCTCCGCAGAACGCTGCAGAAGGGAACGCCAATGTGAAGCCATCCTAAAATGGAATCCCTGCTGTGCTGTGAGAGATCCTGTGTTTATCTGATCTCTTGATTTTGCTGCAAAGAGAGTAGAGATGAGGATACAGCCCCCACTGATCTCCTGTGCTGTGATGTGACATGCATATTCATCATGTGGGGGGTGGACAGCTGAGAACTAAGTGATCACTCGCTGTGAGTGACAGATGGAATGATGAATCTCTTTATTTGAAGTTTACAGAAGATAACAGGGGACTATAAATACTGTATTTTTCCTTTTGGAAGACGCATTTTTTTCCTCCAAATTTTCTGAATATCCAGAAATAATATGCAGTGAAGTGTGCAGCAAACAGATGGTTACTAGTGTACTTCTTAGGGCTGAAAAAGTCCACACAAACCGCACTGATTTAGTCGCGCATTAATTACAAACAGAGAATCAACGTTCTTACAGACCAAGGAAATCCAGAAGTAATAGAGCTTTTCTAGAGGGATGAAACCAACAGCCCGGATCAGGCTAATGCACAGTAGACTGCAGACAGCTGAGAAGTATTAAGGCAGAGCACAGAGCTAACAAGCAGCAGCACAAAGTCTAGAAGCAACAAAGAGACTCAGAAAATAGCTAGCACAAAATACTCAGGAAAGGAATAAATCCTGGACCGGACTTATAAGAGGGACTGACAGTAAGTTCAAAGGCAAGGCACAAACTCCATCTTGGACGAGGCAAGAAGACACAGCAAGTTCAATGGAAAACCCGGAAACTGTACACTTGACCCCAGCGACATCCAACACCACAGACCTCAGCCTCATCCAACAATACAGAGCCCGGACCTCAGCCCCATCCAACACCACAGAGCCCGGACCCCAGCCCCATCCAACACCACAGAGCCCGGACCTCAGCCCCATCCAACACCACAGAGCCTGGACCTCAGCCCCATCCAACATCACAGAGCCCGGACCTCAGCCCCATCCAACCCCACAGAGACCGGACCTCAGCTCCATCCAACACCACAGAGCCTGGACCTCAGCCCCATCCAACCCCACAGAGCCCAGACCTCAGCCCCATCCAACACCACAGAGCCCGGACCTCAGCCCCATCCAACACCACAGAGCCCGGACCCCAGCCCATCCAACACCACAGAGCCCGGACCTCAGCCCCATCCAACACCACAGAGCTCGGACCTCAGCCCCATCCAACACCACAGAGCTCGGACCTCAGCCCCATCCAACACCACAGAGCCCGGACCTCAGCCCCATCCAACACCACAGAGCCCGGACCTCATCCTCATCCAACACCACAGAGCCCAGACCTCAGCCCCATCCAACACCACAGAGCCCGGACCTCAGCCCTATCCAACACCACAGAGCCCGGACCTCAGCCCCATCCGACACCACAGAGCCCGGACCTCAGCCCCATCCGACACCACAGAGCCCGGACCTCAGCCCCATCCGACACCACAGAGCCCGGACCTCAGCCCCATCCGACACCACAGAGCCTGGACCTCAGCCTCATCCAACACCACAGAGCCCGGACCTCAGCCCCATCCAACACCACAGAGCCCGGACCTCAGCCCCATCCAACACCACAGAGCCCGGACCTCAGCCCCATCCAACACCACAGAGCCCGGACCTCAGCCCCATCCAACACCACAGAGCCCGGACCTCAGCCCCATCCAACACCACAGAGCCCGGACCTCAGCCCCATCCAACACCACAGAGCCCGGACCTCAGCCCCATCCAACACCACAGAGCCCGGACCTCAGCCCCATCCAACACCACAGAGCCCGGACCTCATCCAACACCACAGAGCCCGGACCTCAGCTCCATCCAACACCACAGAGCCCGGACCTCAGCCCCATCCAACACCACAGAGCCCGGACCTCAGCCCCATCCGACACCACAGAGCCTTGACCCCAGGCCTATCCAATACCAAATTCCCTCGTTATAATGTGTATGAAATGTAGATGTAGACAGAGAAGCCCCTGGAGGTGATCTGAGAGGGGGGGAAGGGGGGTGTACATACTTTTATCACGTGGACCCGCTCTCATCTAGGATTGCTGGTGTACACGTGCTGGTGTGGGCGTGATGTTTGGGGAGGGGCTGGTCTGTACAAGGCCCCTGATGTTTCGCCCTCCTCTCCGTCCTCAGGGGGTGTACGCGATCCTGGATCTTCATGGCTCAATCACCGCACTGTCAGTCGTCAGCTCTTCGGTTCTGGAGGAATCGGACGCCACCAAGCCGCCGTCTGTCAATTCGGAGAGTGAGGAAGAAGAAGACACGGAGCACAATGTGCGTCCTCCCTGCACCCGCAGCCTCCTCCTCCCTCACAGGGCCATGCTAATGCTGTGTTCCTCTCCTTTCAGGTCGACCCTCCGCCTGCCCTCCAGCCGCACTCGCTGCAGTTCATGGGGAATCATGGGAAAAACATACAACTGTCACATGCTAACCGGACTGCCACACGCGTGAGCAGCTACAACCAGGGAATTGTGGTGCTGGCCCAGCCGCTGCCTCCGCTCTTTCTGTTCCAGGTAGGAGAGCTGGTGATACCTGCAAGACCAAAGAGCTGAGGCCACCGCTGACCCCAGAGTGGGCGATATGTGTAGGACCCCCGGGCTGAGGCCACCGCTGACCCCAGAGTGGGCGATATGTGCAGGACCATCGGCCTGAGGCCACCGCTGACCCCAGAGTGGGCGATATGTGCAGGACCATCGGCCTGAGGCCACGCTGACCCAGAGTGGCCGATATGTGCAGGTCCACCGGGCTGAGGCCACCGCTGACCCCAGAGTGGGCGATATGTGCAGGTCCACCGGGCTGAGGCCACCGCTGACCCCAGAGTTTCCTGTCTCTTCTAGGTCAGGATAGATCAGCTGTCTCCACGCTGGACCTCCTCGTTGTCCATCGGGGTTATTGCTGTGTCCCCCGAGAGGCTCAACTTCCCCGCCACAGCAGCCGCCCTGAAGAGGAACGCTTGGATCTTCCAGCGCAGCGCTATCCTCTACAATGGTGCCAAGGTACCACGAGGCTGACTCACTGGAGCCCCACAGCATGAACCCCCCCACTGACCACAGCCCCCCACTGACCACAGCCCCCCGCTGACGACGCCTTCACTGACCACAGCCTCCCACTGACCACAGCCCCCCACTGACCACACCTTCATTAACCACACCCCTATGGAGCTGACTTCACTGACCACTTCCCTCTGACCACGGCCCCCCACTGACTACTCCCCCGACTGACCACAACCCATCACAGACCTTGGCCCCACACTGACCACGCCTTTACTGCCCATGCCTCCACTGACCACGCCTTCACTGACTACAGCCCCTTGCTGCCCATGCCTCCACTGACCACGCCTTCACTGACTACACCCCCTTGCTGCCCATGCCTCCACTGACCACGCCTTCACTGACTACACCCCCTTGCTGCCCATGCCTCCACTGACCACGCCTTCACTGACTACACCCCCTTGCTGCCCATGCCTCCACTGACCACGCCTTCACTGACTACACCCCCTTGCTGCCCATGCCTTCACTGACCACGCCTCCACTGACTACACCCCTTGCTGACACTCCCCCAACTGACTTTGACCCCTCAATGACCATAACCCGCTTCCCCTCACACTCAGACAAGGCCTTGATCCGCCCCCTCTCACCCAACCATAATTTCCCCTCTGTCTCACCATTCCCCTCTCCCCACTATGAAGCTAATCCAGCTTTGACTCCCCCATTCTCACCCAGCGTCCCCCACTGTTTCTTGCCAGACTGTTCCCCCTCACAGACATGTGCCCGCATCCTCCACCCACTGTTATTACTTGTAGGTCCGTGAAGGGTTCGGGCCCAATCTTGATCTGTGTCCTGAGGGAACCAGTGTCGGCCTCTTGCTGGATTCGTCTGGTGGTCTCCACTTATACATTAATGGCCTGGATCAAGGGGTGGGAGCACAAGACCTCCCCGAGCTCTGCTACGTGGTGATCGACCTGTACGGACAGTGTGAGCAGGTCAGTGATATATATGGGGGGCCCCTGTGGGGTCAGTGATATATATGGGGGGCTCTGGTGGGGTCAGTGATATATATGGGGGGCTCCGGTGGGGTCAGTGATATATATGGGGGGCTCCGGTGGGGTCAGTGATATATATGGGGGGCCCCTGTGGGGTCAGTGATATATATGGGGGGCCCCTGTGGGGTCAGTGATATATATGGGGGGCCCTGTGGGGTCAGTGATATATATGGGGGCCCCTGTGGGGTCAGTGATATATATGGGGGATGCTCCTGTGGGGTCAGTGATATATATGGGGGATGCTCCTGTGGGGTCAGTGATGTATATGGGGGGCCCTGTGGGGTCAGTGATATATATGGGGGATGCTCCTGTGGGGTCAGTGATATATATGGGGGATGCTCCTGTGGGGTCAGTGATATATATGGGGGATGCTCCTGTGGGGTCAGTGATATATATGGGGGCTCCTGTGGGGTCAGTGATATATATGGGGGGGTCTCCGTGGGGTCAGTGATATATATGGCGGATGCCCTGTGGGGTCAGTGATATATATGGGGGATGCTCCTGTGGGGTCAGTGATATATATGGGGGATGCTCCTGTGGGGTCAGTGATTATATGGGGGCTCCTGTGGGGTCAGTGATATATATGGGGGGCTCCGTGGGGTCAGTGATATATATGGGGGATGCTCCTGTGGGGTCAGTGATATATATGGGGGCTCCTGTGGGGTCAGTGATATATATGGGGGGCTCCGTGGGGTCAGTGATATATATGGGGGATGCTCCTGTGGGGTCAGTGATGTATATGGGGGGCCCTGTGGGGTCAGTGATATATATGGGGGATGCTCCTGTGGGGTCAGTGATATATATGGGGGGCTCCGGTGGGGTCAGTGATATATATGGGGGGCTCCGGTGGGGTCAGTGATATATATGGGGGATGCTCCTGTGGGGTCAGTGATATATATGGGGATGCTCCTGTGGGGTCAGTGATATATATGGGGGGCCCCTGTGGGGTCAGTGATATATATGGGGGATGCTCCTGTGGGGTCAGTGATATATATGGGGGATGCTCCTGTGGGGTCAGTGATATATATGGGGGATGCTCCTGTGGGGTCAGTGATATATATGGGGGATGCTCCTGTGGGGTCAGTGATATATATGGGGGATGCTCCTGTGGGGTCAGTGTTTATATGGGGGATGCTCCTGTGGGGTCAGTGATATATATGGGAATCACTGGTTCCGGCTAGGTATGTACCTCGGTCCAGTCACTACCAGGCGTATAATAACACATAAATACTCTGCCACCACCAATCACTTATCGGGTATCCAATTGACCGGTTACTGGTAACGTGAGGCTTCACAGGGTCACGGTTTATACATAGAGCAAGAAGAACAAAGCCATTAAATGTTATAGATTTAATCCAGAGGTATGGGCAGGGTTTACAAAGATTTACAAGGTTTTGCAAAGGAACAAAATACAACACAACATAGAAAGTTACATGAAAATAAACAGGAAAAATGTAAGAGAGTAAACTTGTGTTATGCGGTGAGAACTGCAGGCCTAGGGAGGAAGGAGACTCCTCAGAGGACATATGATCCAGTCCACAGCTTATAGTTCTGTGTCTTCCATGATCTAAGTGAGACACAAAATGGTTTTGTTTTTTAAGATCGCGCCATAAACTTACAGACCTCCCTCTAGTGACCTCATGGGGCTGTATGTAGAAGAGTTGTCAGTACCACAGAAAATTATAGACTAGCTGCTCTTTGCCATTTCCCAGCCTCTGAGAGCTGCACGTGAAAGATATTCACGTCGTCTTGTCGTTTGTGAATTTATCTTTTAATGGACTGGAAATACGACATAGCTGGTTTTCTCTTAACAGGCAGAAATCCATTTGCTATAATTCCTGCCAATGCCCAGCAAATAGTCGCCATTTAGTACGAATTCTAAAAATATAATTTTCATGACTCTACTATTAATGTAGATATAACATTTGAATTGAAGTGTTTTAGCTGAGATAAGAGAACCTCTGCGATGCTTTTTTCACTCCAAATGTTCTTATCTGTCTCATAAAAGCTGGGCCTTTGCATACCTGGGCATTTTCTGCCAAGGGGTGGGGGATTGGAGCTCTTTTCGACAGTGAACATTCACACAAGAGATGTGGAGGAGGGGTGTCACTGTCTCTGAAGTGGAGTATCAGCTCTCTGAGACCATGGATAACCTATTTCTATGATCTGCTCCTGACACCTCCCCCTTTTACAGGTGGCACAGGAGATGGTTACCGACCGTCTCTCATCCTCACCTCCCCAATCCCGCAGGACCCTCTCCATTTTGGACACTGAGACTGGTGTCTCCGCGAGGTTACTTAGCACCTCAGGACTGGCATCTGTTGGTTTAGCAGTCCAAAACCCTTGGCTTAGATAGCAGAGGCGGCGCTAAAGCTTCAACTTTACAGGAACCCTCTTGGACCTGTTCTGAGTCAGTAGCTTGACCGGTTATCCCTCTGCAGGCCAAGAAAGCTGTGCAGGCCCTGCATTGCCAGGACTCAGGCTGCAGGTGACAGCGCCTCGGTAGGCTGTCTTCCCGGGGAAAAATGACACCTTCCTATTGGCCAGAGACACAGCTTTCCCATCACCCTGACAGGCCATGGGCAACATCTGCCCCTCATCTTGTCAGGCTGTAGGTCCGCCATTCCTCCATTTTGACAGGTGATGGTACTGGTTTTCCATCTCCCTGACAGACGATGTGTGCTACTTTCCCATCCAGACAAGCCAAGAGTACAACTTTCCCATTGTCCTGATTGGCTGAGTTCTCCACCACCACGAGGTCCATCACGCTGTGATGCCTCAGCACCAGCACTTCCCATGGAGCAGCTGGCACCCGCCATGTCACAGTCTGGTGTAACCCTGGCAGGTGGCACACACCACCGCTCTTGTGGTTGCCATGCCTGCCTCCATCTCCCTTAGTGCTGATTCCTGCTACCTTCATGGGATCTTCAATAATACCACCCTGCGGTGTGATAGGACTGAGCTCCCTAAACCACGATTTCACTTTATTAACAGGCAAAACATCTGTATCCCTATTCACATTATCAGCCTGGACATTACCTGACGTGTCAGACCTGGGAGGGTTATCGGGGACATAATGTGCAACCAACCGCCCCAACAATCTATTCCCAATAACACACTGGCGGGGAGATCTTGGTTACCCCAACCTCCCTCCACCCTCGTCCCACCCCCCAGTCCAGATAAACCCAGACCATAGGCACAGATCGGCGCTCACCCCCGATACCGGTGACAGTCCGTGTCTTTCCGGGATGAGTTCATGAGGATACCGTATTCGGGGCGGATGAGAGTTCGTTCTGCTCCAGAGTCCCGAGCCCCACAGTGATGGTGTTACCCACCGTGACCGACTGCAACCCGGACCCACCCACCAAATAAATGGCAGCACTAGGCCCTGGGCCTCAGATGGGGGCTCCTCTTCTGCCTCTCCGGACACGTGGCCTCACATGTCCCGGTTGTCCACAGGTAAAGCACTTGTGTGCGTCGCGGTCACCCCAGTGCTGGGGACAGGGCCTCCGGAAGGTCGCTGGCAGGGCGGGATGGTGGTTGATGGCTTACCCCTTTATGCTCGTGGAGACAGGCTGTCGCACTCCGGTTTCCGGTTTGCCTGGTCGGTTTCTGGATCTGCGCTGCTTTATCCACCTCTGTCCATCACGAACTGTCGCACCTCAGTGACAAAGATGCAGGAACTGGTCCTTCACCATCAGATCCTGTATTGCTCAAAGGTGGTCACTGCGTCTGGGATCCATGCCAAAGGTGTCACTGACAGTCCGGGATCCACTGCTCAAAGGTGGTCACTGACAGTCTGGGAACCTGCTCAAAGGTGGTACACTGATCACAAGTCACTGTGGGATCATGCTCAAAGGTGGTCACTGACAGTCGGTCCTGCTCAGGTGTAGACTCCGATCCCTGCTCAAAGTGGTCACTGAGTCCTGGGATCCACTGCTCAATGGCACGAGTCGGATCCACTGCTCAAAGGTGGTCACTGACAGTCCTGGGATCACTGCTCAAAGGTGGTCACTGACAGTCCTGGGATCCACTGCTCAAAGGTGGTCACTGAGTCCTGGATCCCTGCTCAAAGGTGGTCACTGACATCCTGGGATCACTGCTCAAAGGTGGTCACTGACAGTCCTGGGATCCACTGCTCAAAGTGGTCACTGACAGTCCTGGGATCCACTGCTCAAAGGTGGTCACTGACAGTCCTGGGATCCACTGCTCAAAGGTGGTCACTGACAGTCCTGGGATCCACTGCTCAAAGTGGTCACTGACAGTCCTGGATCACTGCTCAAAGGTGGTCACTGACAGTCGGTCCACTGCTAAAGGGCACGACAGTCTGGATCCACTGCTCAAAGGTGGTCACTGACAGTCCTGGGATCCACTGCTCAAAGGTGGTCACTGACAGTCCTGGGATCCACTGCTCAAAGGTGGTCACTGACAGTCCTGGGATCCACTGCTCAAAGGTGGTCACTGACAGTCCTGGGATCCACTGCTCAAAGGTGGTCACTGACAGTCCTGGGATCCACTGCTCAAAGGTGGTCATGACAGTCCTGGGATCACTGTCAAGGTGGTCACTGCGTCTGGGATCCACTGCTCAAAGGTGGTCACTGACAGTCCTGGGATCCACTGCTCAAAGGTGGTCACTGACAGTCCTGGGATCCACTGCTCAAAGGTGGTCACTGACAGTCCTGGGATCCACTGCTCAAAGGTGGTCACTGACAGTCCTGGATCCACTGCTCAAAGGTGGTCACTGACAGTCCTGGGATCCACTGCTCAAAGGTGGTCACTGACAGTCCTGGGATCCACTGCTCAAAGGGGTCACTGACAGTCCTGGGATCCACTGCTCAAAGGTGGTCACTGACAGTCCTGGGATCCACTGCTCAAAGGGGGTCACTGACAGTCCTGGATCCACTGCTCAAGGTGGTCACTGCGTCCTGGGATCCACTGCTCAAAGGTGGTCACTGACGTCCTGGATCCACTGCTCAAAGGTGGTCACTGACGTCCTGGGTCCACTGTCAAAGGTGGTACTGACGTCCTGGGATCCACTGCTCAAGGTGGTCACTGACAGTTCTGGGATCCACTGCTCAAAGGGGTCACTGACAGTCCTGGATCCAGCTCAAAGTGGTCACTGACAGTCCTGGGATCCACTGCTCAAGGTGGTCATGACAGTCCTGGGATCCACTGCTCAAAGGTGGTCATGACAGTCCTGGGATCACTGCTCAAAGGTGGTCACTGACAGTCCTGGGATCCACTGTCAAAGGTGGTCACTGACAGTCCTGGGATCCCACTGCTCAAAGGTGGTCACTGACAGTCCTGGGATCCACTGCTCAAAGGTGGTCACTGACAGTCCTGGATCCACGCTCAAAGGTGGTCACTGACAGTCCTGGGATCCACTGCTCAAAGGTGGTCATGACAGTCCTGGGATCCACTGCTTCAAAGGTGGTCATACGGTGGTCACTGACAGTCCTGGGATCCACTGCTCAAAGGTGGTCACTGACAGTCCTGGGATCCACTGCTCAAAGGTGGTCACTGACAGTCCTGGGATCCACTGCTCAAAGGTGGTCACTGACAGTCCTGGGATCCACTGCTCAAAGGTGGTCACTGACAGTCCTGGGATCCACTGCTCAAAGGTGGTCACTGACAGTCCTGGGATCCACTGCTCAAAGGTGGTCACTGACAGTCCTGGGATCCACTGCTCAAAGGTGGTCACTGACAGTCTGGGATCCACTGCTCAAAGGTGGTCACTGACAGTCCTGGGATCCACTGCTCAAAGGTGGTCACTGACAGTCCTGGGATCCACTGCTCAAAGGTGGTCACTGACAGTCCTGGGATCCACTGCTCAAAGGTGGTCACTGACAGTCCTGGGATCCACTGCTCAAAGGTGGTCACTGACAGTCCTGGGATCCACTGCTCAAAGGTGGTCACTGACAGTCCTGGGATCCACTGCTCAAAGGTGGTCACTGACAGTCCTGGGATCCACTGCTCAAAGGTGGTCACTGACAGTCCTGGGATCCACTGCTCAAAGGTGGTCACTGACAGTCCTGGGATCCACTGCTCAAAGGTGGTCACTGACAGTCCTGGGATCCACTGCTCAAAGGTGGTCACTGACAGTCCTGGGATCCACTGCTCAAAGGTGGTCACTGACAGTCCTGGGATCCACTGCTCAAAGGTGGTCACTGACAGTCCTGGGATCCACTGCTCAAAGGTGGTCACTGACAGTCCTGGGATCCACTGCTCAAAGGTGGTCACTGACAGTCCTGGGATCCACTGCTCAAAGGTGGTCACTGACAGTCCTGGGATCCACTGCTCAAAGGTGGTCACTGACAGTCCTGGGATCCACTGCTCAAAGGTGGTCACTGACAGTCCTGGGATCCACTGCTCAAAGGTGGTCACTGACAGTCCTGGGATCCACTGCTCAAAGGTGGTCACTGACGTCCTGGGATCCACTGCTCAAAGGTGGTCACTGACAGTCCTGGGATCCACTGCTCAAAGGTGGTCACTGACAGTCCTGGGATCCACTGCTCAAAGGTGGTCACTGACAGTCCTGGGATCCACTGCTCAAAGGTGGTCACTGACAGTCCTGGGATCCACTGCTCAAAGGTGGTCACTGACAGTCCTGGGATCCACTGCTCAAAGGTGGTCACTGACAGTCCTGGGATCCACTGCTCAAAGGTGGTCACTGACAGTCCTGGGATCCACTGCTCAAAGGTGGTCACTGACAGTCCTGGGATCCACTGCTCAAAGGTGGTCACTGACAGTCCTGGGATCCACTGCTCAAAGGTGGTCACTGACAGTCCTGGGATCCACTGCTCAAAGGTGGTCACTGACAGTCCTGGGATCCACTGCTCAAAGGTGGTCACTGACAGTCTGGGATCCACTGCTCAAAGGTGGTCACTGACAGTCCTGGGATCCACTGCTCAGAGGTGGTCACTGACAGTCCTGGGATCCACTGCTCAAAGGTGGTCACTGACAGTCCTGGGATCCACTGCTCAAAGGTGGTCACTGACAGTCCTGGGATCCACTGCTCAGAGGTGGTCACTGACAGTCCTGGGATCCACTGCTCAGAGGTGGTCACTGACAGTCCTGGGATCCACTGCTCAAAGGTGGTCACTGACAGTCCTGGGATCCACTGCTCAAAGGTGGTCACTGACAGTCCTGGGATCCACTGCTCAAAGGTGGTCACTGACAGTCCTGGGATCCACTGCTCAAAGGTGGTCACTGACAGTCCTGGGATCCACTGCTCAAAGGTGGTCACTGACAGTCCTGGGATCCACTGCTCAAGGTTGGTCACTGACAGTCCTGGGATCCACTGCTCAAAGGTGGTTCTGAGCCCGTGGACCACATCGCTGTAAAGGCCCGTTACACGGCACGACATTGGAGCGATGTTGGCAATGATCTCGGGGGTGCGGTCGTTTCAGACATGGTTTTGACATCATTGGTGAGATGTCACATGTCTAGATATCGTAGACGACGCACCAATGATGTAGTGAGCAGCTATCGATCACACAACCCAGCGGACGACCCCTGATCATTGCTGAGAATTGTTATCGCGGTGTCACACATAACGATACACCAGATCGGCTGATCGAGGATCGTGTGGTTGGGGAAGCTCCGATCAACGCTTTATCGTTACAACTTGCCAGAGTCACACGCAACGACGTCCTAACTGGATCGCTAGAACGACTCCAAGCCCGTGACGTATCAGCAATGTCGTTAGCGATGTCATGACATGTAACGGGGCCTTTACTGTTGTGTGGTCTACACTGGAGGTTCTGGACCTTTGTACGGTATTCCTCAGGAGTCAGCTGGAACCTCTGTATTAGGACCTTCTTAATGGCTTCATAGTCCCGGGGGAGAGCCTCAAACACGTCCAGAGCTTTGTCTCACACCCATGTGATTAGGTACCGGGTCCACTGGTCGGGCGGCAGCTGCTACTGTCTAAGTCTTTACAAAACCCCTCAAAAAGGTGTCAATGTCCCCGTCCTTTTCCATCACTGGAAGGTGCTCTGGACGGGGTTTAAAGGGTTTTACATTATTGGACTCACAGTTCAGTGGGGCGGACGTGGTATCTCGAGTCCGGACATCTGCAGTTCATGGTCTAAGCTTGGGCCTGCTGCGCGGCAACCTCTCGCTGAGCTTGGGCATCGGCTCTCTCAGCCTCTTGCTCGGCTCTTGCAGTCTCTCGCTTGGTCATCTGGCTCTCGCAGTCTCTCATCCAGTTCTCGCAGTCTCTCAGCGGGCTCTGGCGGTCTCTCGGCGGGCTCTCGGCGGGCTCTGGCGGGCTCTCGGCTGGCTCTGGCCGTCTCTCGGCGGGCTCTGGCGGTCTCTCGGCGGGCTCTGGCGGTCTCTCGGCGGGCTCTGGCGGGCTGTCGGCGGGCTCTGGCCGTCTCTCGGCGGGCTCTGGTGTGGTGTTGGTGAATGAGCCTCAGCCGTCCTTCATGATCCTCTGCGGGAAGTTGCTGTAGAGCCATTTGCAGATAGGGGTCCACGCTGCCCTGGTTGTTGATGCAGCGTGTGTCTACAGGTGAGACCTGTGCAGCAGTACCGTCCATGCTCTCTGGCCTCCGCAGGTGGATGCTGTGCAGCAGTACCGTCCATGCTCTCTGGCCTCTGCAGGTGGATGCTGTGCAGCAGTACCGTCCATGCTCTCTGGCCTCCGCAGGTGGATGCTGTGCAGCAGTACCGTCCATGCTCTCTGGCCTCCGCAGGTGGGTGCTGTGCAGCAGTACCGTCCATGCTCTCTGGCCTCTGCAGGTGGGTGCTGTGCAGCAGTACCGTCCATGCTCTCTGGCCTCTGCAGGTGGATGCTGTGCAGCAGTACCGTCCATGCTCTCTGGCCTCTGCAGGTGGATGCTGTGCAGCAGTACCGTCCATGCTCTCTGGCCTCTGCAGGTGGGTGCTGTGCAGCAGTACCGTCCATGCTCTCTGGCCTCTGCAGGTGGGTGCTGTGCAGCAGTACCGTCCATGCTCTCTGGCCTCTGCAGGTGGGTGCTGTGCAGCAGTACCGTCCATGCTCTCTGGCCTCTGCAGGTGGGTGCTGTGCAGCAGTACCGTCCATGCTCTCTGGCCTCTGCAGGTGGGTGCTGTGCAGCAGTACCGTCCATGCTCTCTGGCCTCTGCAGGTGGATGCTGTGCAGCAGTACCGTCCATGCTCTCTGGCCTCTGCAGGTGGATGCTGTGCAGCAGTACCGTCCATGCTCTCTGGCCTCTGCAGGTGGATGCTGTGCAGTATCATGTTTGAGGCGTTGGCTGCTCTACCTCACTGTGCACCACTTCACAGATCATTTGTTCCTTGTTTTTGCCTTTGGTCGCACATATTCCAGCAGGAAAACTCCCCAACTACAACCCTGATCTCCAAACAAAAGACAGGATAGAAAACCATGGGGAAGGGTCGGGGTAACGCTGCACACACAGGATTGTCTCAGAGCTAATAACACCGAGGTCAATCCTCAAAACCTTCTGTGCAGAATTCTGTAAGAACCGTGCAAGTGAGAGGAAAGATTGCTCTAACCAGATCACTAATGATCTATGATCCACCGCTGCCACCAATTGTCACGATTAGCTTAGTCAGGACCTGCAGCTCTCTGGCGCCCCTTATCCTGCTGGTCAATCAGTGTATTGACAGAGGATTAGGAAAGGAGCGCAGCTGCTGTGATTTATGCAGAATATTGAAGTGCTCAGCATGACGATATGTGTGTGTGTGTATATATATATACACCACCGGTTATAGCTAGGAAAATGTATGTATCTCAGTCCAGTGATCAACAAGTCCACAGTAACACAAATACAAATAAGTGATGTCAGGGCGCTGAATACCTGGGATTCCTGAAATGTGTATGTCCCCCCCCCCCCCCCCACACATCTATGTGCACAACAAGTGATGTTAGGATTTACACAGTGGGTGTACGGTTTAGTATCTAGACTTAGGGTACGGGGGAGACATACCTGGAACAATTGGTGTGGTGTTTCTCCTCTGTAGTGTAGATGGATACAGATAGGCAGTGGGGCTTGTAGAGAGCTCCTGCTGCTGGCGGTGGGTGTACGGTTTAGTATCTAGACTTAGGTACGGGGGAGACATACCTGGAACAATCGGTGTTGGTGTTTCTCCTCTGTAGTGTAGATGGATACAGGTAGGCAGTGGGGCTTGTAGAGAGCTCCTGCTGCTGGCGGTGGGTGTGTAACCTTCGATATCATGTACTGCTGCACCAGAACCACTATCACTGGCTCCATGCTGCACAGCACTGCTGCCTATCTGTATCCATTGTGAGACAGTGCCGGGGTGGATCTAGGATGGCCGGTGTGTGTCTCCCACACTGTGCTCCATATCCCTATAAGAGCCCTCCACTCCGGGTCTTTCATGTCCAGGCGGTGTTAAAGCTTGACCTGCAGACAGGGTGGGTGTGTCAGGTGAAGCCAAAGAGGCTAATGAGCGGGAGCTGAGAGAGCAGGTTGTGTGACTGTGTAGTCTTGGCCCTCACCTGTGTATCCGGTCAGGACACAGCCTGGTAGAGGTGCAGGACTCATACCGGACTGTGTTGTAAACATATGAGGTTGTACTGGCTGCGTCCTGGCACCCGGAGGTCTGTGACCATTGAACTGTGTGAATAAACCGTGTTGTGTGAACCAGAGCCGGGGTCACTGCCTCCTGTCTTCCCAAGCAATGCCGCTACCTCACACCATCTACACTACAAAGGAGGAACATCCACACCGATTGTTCCAGGTATGTCTCCCCTGTACCTAAGTCTAGATACTAAACATTACACCCACCGCCAGCAGCAGGAGCTCTCTACAAGCCCCACTGCCTACCTGTATCCATCTACACTACAGAGGAGAAACACCAGCACCGATTGTACAGGTATGTCTCCCCCGTACCTAAGTCTAGATACTAAACCTTACACCCACCGCCAGCAGCAGGAGCTCTCTACAAGCCCCACTGCCTACCTGTATCCATCTACACTACAGAGGAGAAACACCAGCACCGATTGTACAGGTATGTCTCCCCCGTACCTAAGTCTAGATACTAAACCTTACACCCACCGCCAGCAGCAGGAGCTCTCTACAAGCCCCACTGCCTACCTGTATCCATCTACACTACAGAGGAGAAACACCAGCACCAATTGTTCCAGGTATGTCTCCCCTGTGCAATAAAGGGGATGTCACACGCGTCGATATCGCTGTCAATGTCGCTCATGCGTCATGGATTTTCAGTCGCTCGAGCGACATAAAAGTGACGCAGGAGCGACATTGAAGCGTGTGACCAAGCGATGCAACCAGCGACATGTCGCTGATCGCCGATCGCAGGTTTCACTGCCAGATGTAAAACCTGTCGCTCATCGCTCAGTAGACCTTGTGCATCGCTGCGTGGGACACTAAACTCAGCGACGTATTTTCTATTTTGACACCGTACAAGCGACTAAATAAAATCGCTCGCAAGATGGCGACAAGAACGCATCGCTGGGTCATATTGACGCGTGTGACCTCTTACCTGCGATAATTCCACATCGCTCAGGCGATTAATAATTTGTGACGCATGAGCGATATCGCGGGCGACATTGACACGTGTGACAGGCCCTTAAGTCTAGATACTAAACCTTACACCCACTGTGTAAATCCTAACATCACTTGTTGTGCACATAGATGTGTGGGGGGGGGGACATACACATTTCCAGTAATCCCAGGTATTTAGCGCCCTGACAACACTTATTTGTGGGACTCGGACACACGACCTCTCGTGCTCCCGGCAGCTTCACCTTTATAAGAACAACAATTAGCTGCGCAGGTTCTCGCTCTACAAAAATAATGGCTCCACTAACTGTTTTTTCTGATCATCATAATGGGAGACCCAGACAATGGGGTTTAGGGCACTGCCCTCCGGAGGCCACACTAGGTACTACAAGAACTGTAGACACCGCCTCCTCCGCTTATAAACCCCTACCGCAGGGAACATCCTCAGTTTTAAACTTAGTGTGCTCGGAGGTACCACACGCTTTGCTTGCACTTCATTGCATTCTCACAGCTTACGTGATGGCGTATGAAGACAAGGTAAAGAAGGTCCCAGTCAGGGACCTCCGGCAGTCTCCCTGTTTACCTTCGGGGAACATGCAGGTCGAGGTACCGGAGGGCCTAGTGCCTGGGCACACTGTGTCTCCCGGTACGCTGCCGTGCTCCTTCCCATCCCCCCTGGGGGCTCTGGGAAGTGGGAGATAGGAGCCTTGCACAGCTCCGCTCCGTCCGAGGCCTCCCTAAATGGTGCTTACAGACCGGACTGGAGTCAGCTCTGTCCGAGGCCTCCCTAAATGGTGCTTACAGACCGGACTAGAGCCAGCCCAGTCCGAGGCCTCCCTAAATGGTGCTTACAGACCGGACTGGTGCTGTACCCCCGTCCGAGGCCTCCCATGATATGGTGCTTACAGACCGGACCGGCACTGAGATACTCCGGTGTCTCCGGTGTGCCTGGGGGTAGTGTCTGACACTGATGTGTTTATGACACTCAGACCGCGCGTTGCCTTAGGGTCCGCGGTTCTGGCGGTGTACCCTGTGCTGGGGTCACCCTGGCTGACCGCCCTGTGTGACACAGGGGCTGCGGCTGTGGGCTTCAGACTTTGTCTGTGAGCCTGGGTATTTATGTTTAATACCTCCCGCGCTGCGGGCCCCGGCGCTTACATTATTGTAATGGCGGCCGGGAGAGATGTGGAGCGGCCCATGTGACCTGGATGGGCGTGTGTGTGTGCTTCCCGCGTGTTTCGGCCCCGCCCTCTGCTTCTACAGCGGCGGCCATCTTTTCCCTCACTTTCCTGCTGGGATCGTTGGAGACTGCTCTGCTGCACTCCAGGGGAGACCAGGTCTTCTTACCTCGCGGAGGCCACACACACACCGCTCCCTTCACCACCGCTGTGCAGCGGTCGGTAAGCCACCGGTTTCCGGTGAAGTTTCTCCTGTGTTGATATTCCTCTACCGTGGGTATGTCCTCAGGGAAGAAAGGCGCTGCTAAGGCGGCCAGTACCACACCTGTCTGTGCTACATGCAAAGGGACACTGGTGGAGGGGTCCTGCAATAATTGCGGACGTCCAGACGCCCGGACTGTCACTGCTGAGTCAGCAGCTCCGGTGCTATACCCTGAGGTTCAGGTGATCCCAGGGCCATGGGAAAAACAAAGCGAGATTAATGCTTCTCTGTTGTCCCAATTGTCCTCCATGTCGCAATCCCTGGAGGCACTAACAAGGAGACTGGATGCTCCAGCTACTCCTTCAAACTACCCCCGGGTGTCTCCATCTTCCACCGTGAGACCCCTTAAGCGGGCTCGCCGTGATGATTCACCCGAACTCCAGATCCTCTCTGAGGAGGAGCGTCACTCTGACGGTGACGAGGATGATGGGGGTTCAACTCTCGGGTCGGTGTCTGAACCAGCTGAAGGGGTGGAGGATCTGGTGTCTTCCATCAACGAGACTTTACGTCTCGGGTTACCCCCTCAGGAGACAGCCGTTCACCCGAAGGAGGTCTATCAGTGGTTACAACCTGAGGCTAGACCATGTGGTTCCTTTTTGGACCATACTAACTTTGAAAGGGTGGTTAGAGCTCCCAGGGTACACCCTGGACGGC
Source organism: Allobates femoralis (assembly GCA_033576535.1). Classification (NCBI taxonomy): domain Eukaryota; kingdom Metazoa; phylum Chordata; class Amphibia; order Anura; family Aromobatidae; genus Allobates; species Allobates femoralis. Next base: position 35,293,498 of record JARQOC010000004.1, on the reverse strand, counting down.
GTTATGTCCGCAAATCCAAGGACAATCGCTTCCCCTTCCCCCAGGAGGTGCTTCAGGAGTGGTCGCAGTCCCCGAAAGTGGACGCTTCCATGACCAGGATTGCTGCACGCTCCCTATTCTCTGCCTCTGATAGCTCCTCGCTGAAGGATGCGACAGACAGACAGGTCGAACAACTCGCCAAGTCGTCTTATGAGGCTGTGGGGTCGTCATTTGCCCCGGGTTTTGCTGCGGTCTGGACTCTGCAGGCGATCACATCCTGTCTGGATGGGGTTGCTGACCTGGCAGGTTTTAACTCTGAAGTCCTGGCACTTACAGAGAGGGCAAAGGCCTATGCGGATTATGCTAGGACGGCGTCCCTGGAGACTGCCACTCGCTCAGCTGTGGCTTCGGCCAATGCGATAGCGATCCGCAGATTGTTGTGGCTACGTCTATGGGACTCAGATGCCACGTCAAAGAAGATTCTGCAGAATCTTCCGTTCTCTGGTGACAGGCTGTTTGGTGCCGAGCTGGACAAGTTGATCAAAGACTCTACGGAGTCCAAGATCCCACAGAACAGACCTAAGCCTAGGTATACTGTGAAAAGGAACCCTAAACAGTGGTCCTTTCGTACCAGCTCACAGCCGTCAGCGTCTTCCGCTCGCGCGGACCGTGGGGCCAAGACTTCTCAGCAGTGGCGCCCCAAGAGTCGCCAGAAGAAGTCGGCAGGTACAACAGCTGCCGCTCCCAAGCCCACCTCAGCATGACTCGCCCTCTCTTCCTGCCTACCCACAGGTTGGAGGTCGCCTGTCTCAATTTCAAGACAAATGGCGACTCCACATCCAAGATCAGTGGGTTCGAGACGTAGTCTCCAGAGGATACAGGATAGAGCTGTCATCACAACCCACACACCGATTCCATCGGTCTGTCCCATCTCCAGAAAAGGCTCAGGCTTTTTATCTGGTGTTGGAGGGACTCCGCAGAGACGGAGTGGTGGTCCCAGTGCCCACTGGGGAGAGGTTCAGGGGTTTCTACTCCAACCTCTTTATCGTCCCGAAGAAGGACGGCTCCTTCCGCCCGGTTCTGGACCTGAAGCTGTTCAACCGCCATGTGTTGGTTCGGAAGTTCCGCATGGAATCCCTGCGCTCCGTGATCGCGGCTGTGTCGCAGGGCGACTTCCTAGCGTCCATAGACATTCGCGACGCTTACCTTCACATACCCATTGCACCGTCTCATCAACGATGGTTGAGATTCGCGGTGGGGGAGGAGCACTTCCAATTCGTGGCGCTGCCCTTCGGGTTGGCCTCGGCTCCCCGGGTGTTCACGAAAGTGATGGCATCAATGATGGCCTTACTGCATGCGCAGGGACACGCCGTTATCCCTTATTTAGACGACCTACTGGTCAGAGCGCCATCGGAACACCTGTGTCAGCGAAGCCTGCAGGCGACCATGCAGTCTCTGGAGCAGTTCGGGTGGCTTCTCAACATCCAGAAGTCCACCCTGGTTCCAACCCAGTCACTGACGTACCTGGGCATGGAATTCCACACGGACTCTGCTCTAGTCTCCCTACCACGAGCCAAACAACTGGCCATCCAGTCAGGAGTACGCGATCTCCTCGAATCACCTCATTCATCCCTACGGGTATTGATGAAGCTGGTGGGACGCATGGTGGCAGCAATAGAGGCGGTGCCCTTCGCACAGTTTCGCCTCCGTCCTCTGCAGCTGGAAATCCTCCAGAGGTGGGACAAGAGGACGTCCTCTCTGAATCAGCTGGTGGTCCTCTCCCAGCCGACCAGGGATGCTCTGCAGTGGTGGCTTCAGCCGAGTCACTTATCAAAGGGGCGATCCTTCCTGAAGCCATCGTGGTTAGTGGTGACCACCGACGCCAGCCTGAAGGGCTGGGGCGCGGTGTTCTTACACCACAGAGCTCAAGGTCTCTGGACACGTGCAGAGACGACGTTGCAGATCAACGTGCTGGAGCTCAGGGCGGTCTATCTGGCACTCCTGGCCTTTCGGGTGTTCCTATCCGGACAACCAATTCGGGTTCAGTCCGACAATGCGACGACTGTCGCCTATATAAATCACCAAGGAGGAACCAGGAGTGCACAGGCTCTAGCGGAAGTCCACCGCATTCTATCATGGGTGGAAGCCAACAACTGCTTGATTTCCGCAGTCTACATCCCAGGTGTCGAGAATTGGGAGGCAGATTACCTGAGCCGACAGGGGATGGACGCCGGAGAATGGTCTCTCCATCCGGACGTCTTCCGGGACATCTGCATCAGATGGGGGACCCCGGATGTGGATCTGATGGCCTCACGGCTGAATCATCAGGTGCCACAATACATGGCGAGATCGTGGGACCCTCAGTCTCTGGGGGCAGATGCTCTAGTCCTGAGTTGGTCAGATTTTCACCTGCCATATGTTTTCCCGCCCCTGGCGCTGATGCCCAAGGTCCTGTGGAAAATCAAGACGGAATGTCACACAGCCATTCTAGTGGCTCCGGATTGGCCGAGGAGGTCCTGGTATCCGGATCTATGGCAACTGTCCGGCGGACACCGGTGGGCTCTTCCAGACCGCGCAGATCTTCTCGCGCAGGGCCCCTTCTTCCGTCCCAATTCCGGGGCCCTCAGATTGACTGCATGGCTCTTGAGGCCTGGCTCTTAACATCCAGGGGTTTCTCTCCTGCGGTTGTTTCCACCATGAACAGAGCTAGACGGCCCACGTCACGGAAGATTTACCACAGAACGTGGAAAGTCTTTTTCGCCTGGTGCTCCTCTGGGGGACATGTACCTTGGCCCTTGTCGATCCCGACCCTATTGGCTTTTTTGCAGTCAGGTTTGGAGTTGGGCCTTTCCCTCAGTTCTCTGAAGGGTCAGGTATCAGCGCTGTCTGTATTGTTCGACAGGCGCTTGGCGCTCCTCCCAAAGGTTCGTCAATTTCTCCAAGGGGTGTCTCGAGTGGTTCCGCCGTATAGGCGACCTCTGGACCCTTGGGATCTCAACATGGTCTTGGCGGCTTTGCAGAAACCACCTTTTGAGCCATTGAGAGAAGTCTCTCTCTCTTATTTGTCACAGAAAGTGGCCTTTCTGGTGGCTATTACGTCCCTGAGACGGGTCTCTGAACTGGCGGCACTATCGTGCAAGTCACCCTTTCTGGTGGTTCACCAAGACAAAGTGGTGTTACGCCCGCGGGCGGAATTCCTGCCAAAAGTGGTTTCCACTTTTCACTTGAACCAGGAGATTGTGCTCCCATCATTTTGCCCCGCTCCCGTTCATCAGGTGGAGCGCGACCTCCATACTCTGGACCTCGTACGGGCTGTACGCATTTATGTGTCCAGAACTGCCTCCTTCCGGAGTTCGGACTCCTTGTTCGTACTTACGGCAGGTCGCTGTAAGGGGTCAGCGGCGTCAAAATCTACCTTGGCCAGATGGATCAAGGCACCCATTCAAGAGGCTTACCGGTCTTCTGGTTTGCCTCTCCCGGTAGGCTTGAAGGCACACTCGACAAGAGCTGTCGGTGCCTCCTGGGCCTTGCGACATCGCGCCTCTGCTCTGCAGGTGTGTCAGGCGGCCACTTGGTCTAGCCTGCACACCTTCTCTAAGCACTATATGGTGCATGCCCATGCCTCTGCGGATGCAAGTTTGGGCAGGCGGGTCCTCCAGGCGGCGGTTGCCCACCTTTGAAGGGGACCGCGTATGCAAACGTCTTTTGAGGAACTTTTTCCCGCCCTGGGGTATTGCTTTAGGACATCCCCATTGTCTGGGTCTCCCATTATGATGATCAGAAAAAAGAGAATTTTGTTTACGTACCGTAAATTCTTTTTTCTTGAATCATCAATGGGAGACCCAGCACCCACCCAGTGTTTTCCGTTGTATGTTACGGTTGATCTGTCCCCTGTTGGGGCAGTTTATCCGGGTTGTTGAACCGTCTGTTCACGGTATCTTCCCGAGGTTTCGGGTGTGGTTTTCTGTTGTCTCCTCGCAGCTTATGGACCAAACTGAGGATGTTCCCTGCGGTAGGGGTTTATAAGCGGAGGGGGCGGTGTCTACAGTTCTTGTAGTACCTAGTGTGGCCTCCGGAGGGCAGTGCCCTAAACCCCATTGTCTGGGTCTCCCATTGATGATTCAAGAAAAAAGAATTTACGGTACGTAAACAAAATTCTCTTTATCAGGCCGATTGGACACCCGTTACCGGTAATGTAAAGACTTACATGGGGGGCTCCAGTGGGGTCAGTGATATACATGGGGGGCTCCGGTGGGGTCAGTGATATACATGGGGGGCTCCAGTGGGGTCAGTGATATACATGGGGGGCTCCGGTGGGGTCAGTGATATACATGGGGGGCTCCGGTGGGGTCAGTTATATACATGGGGGGCTCCGGTGGGGTCAGTGATATACATGGGGGGCTCCGGTGGGGTCAGTGATATACATGGGGGGCTACAGTGGGGTTAGTGATATACATGGGGGGCTCCAGTGGGGTCAGTGATATACATGGGGGGCTCCAGTGGGGTCAGTGATATATATGGGGGGCTCCGGTGGGGTCAGTGATATACATGGGGGGCTCCGGTGGGGTCAGTGATATACATGGGGGGCTCCGGTGGGGTCAGTGATATACATGGGGGGCTCTGGTGGGGTCAGTGATATACATGGGGGGCTCCGGTGGGGTCAGTGATATATATGGGGGGGCTCCGGTGGGGTCAGTGATATATATGGGGGGCTCTGGTGGGGTCAGTTATATACATGGGGGGGCTCCGGTGGGGTCAGTGATATACATGGGGGGCTCCGGTGGGGTCAGTGATATATATGGGGGGCTCTGGTGGGGTCAGTGATATACATGGGGGGGCTCCGGTGGGGTCAGTGATATATATGGGGGGCTCCGGTGGGGTCAGTGATATACATGGGGGGCTCCGGTGGGGTCAGTGATATACATGGGGGGCTCCGGTGGGGTCAGTGATATACATGGGGGTGGCTCCGGTGGGGTCAGTTATATACATGGGGGGGCTCCGGTGGGGTCAGTGATATACATGGGGGGCTCTGGTGGGGTCAGTGATATACATGGGGAGCTCTGGTGGGGTCAGTGATATATATGGGGGGCTCTGGTGGGGTCAGTGATATACATGGGGGGCTCTGGTGGGGTCAGTGATATACATGGGGAGCTCCGGTGGGGTCAGTGATATACATGGGGAGCTCCGGTGGGGTCAGTGATATACATGGGGGGCTCTGGTGGGGTCAGTGATATACATGGGGGGCTCCAGTGGGGTCAGTGATGTACATGGGGGGCTCCGCTGGGGTCAGTGATGTACATGGGGGGCTCCGGTGGGGTCAGTGATGTACATGGGGGGGGCTTCGGTGGGGTTAGTGATATACATGGGGGGCTCCAGTGGGGTCAGTGATGTACATGGGGGGCTCCGCTGGGGTCAGTGATGTACATGGGGGGCTCCGGTGGGGTCAGTGATGTACATGGGGGGGCTCCGGTGGGGTCAGTGATATACATGGGGGGGGCTTCGGTGGGGTTAGTGATATACATGGGGGGGGCTTCGGTGGGGTTAGTGATATACATGGGGGGTCTCTGGTAGGGTCTCCTCCTCTTTTTCATGTGACGATTTCCGGCCTATCACGTATCTTCTCTTCAGATTTCCATAGTGACTGGAGAGGTGCAGGGGGCGGAGTCTAATGCTCATGAGGGTCATATTCCCGGAGAGAGAGAGAAGGCGGACATGGTGGATGGTGAGTGATCGTCACGTCAGAATCCAAAGTGTGAACTTACTGGATGGAGGGTGGACGATCCTTCTGTATGTTCTTCAGTGTAACCGAGCCCCACAATACACCGACTCCCTCACTACACTGACCCCACACCACCTTACACCTCTGACCCCCACAATACACTGACCCCTCCCACCACCTTACCCCCACACCTGACCCACACCTTACCCCCCAATACACTGACCCCCACACACTTACCTCCTACATACCCACCCCATTACCCTCACACTACACTGACCCCCACACCACACCTTACCCTCACACTACACTGACCCCCACCACACCTTACCCTCTATACACACCCCTCACTACACTACCCCCAACACCCACACACCTTACCCTCACACTACACTGACCTCCACACCACACCTTACCCTCACACTACACTGACCCCACACCACACCTTACCCTCACACTAACTGACCCACACCCCTACCTCCCTACCGACCCCACACCACACCTTACCCTCACACTACACTGACCCCCACACCACACCTTACCCTCACACTACACTGACCCCCACACCACACCTTACCCTCACACTACACTGACCCCCACACACACCTTACCCTCACACTACACTGACCCCCACACCACACCTTACCCTCACACTACACTGACCCCCACACCACACCTTACCCTCACACTACACTGACCCCCCACACCACACCTTACCCTCACACTACACTGACCCCACACACACCTTACCCTCACACTACACTGACCCCCACACCACACCTTACCCTCACACTACACTGACCCCCACACCACACCTTACCCTCACACTACACTGACCCCCACACCACACCTTACCCTCACACTACACTGACCCCCACACCACACCTTACCCTCACACTACACTGACCCCCACACCACACCTTACCCTCACACTACACTGACCCCACACCACACCTTACCCTCACACTACACTGACCCCACACCACACCTTACCCTCACACTACACTGACCCCACACCACACCTTACCCTCACACTACACTGACCCCACACCACACCTTACCCTCACACTACACTGACCCCCACACCACACCTTACCCTCACACTACACTGCACCCACACCACACCTTACCCTCACACTACACTGACCCCCACACCACACCTTACCCTCACACTACACTGACCCCCACACCACACCTTACCCCACACTACACTGACCCCCACACCACACCTTACCCTCACACTACACTGACCCCCACACCACACCTTACCCCCACACTACACTGACCCCCACACCACACCTTACCCTCACACTACACTGACCCCCACACCACACCTTACCCCCACACTACACTGACCCCCACACCATCCCCACATACCTGACCCCCCACACCTTACACCTACACTGCCCCACACCACACCTTACCCCCACACTACACTGACCCCACACCACACCTTACCCTCACACTACACTGACCTCCACACCACACCTTACCCCCACACTACACTGACCTCCACACCACACCTTACCCTCACACTACACTGACCCCCACACCACACCTTACCCCCACACTACACTGACCCCCACACCACACCTTACCCTCACACTACACTGACCCCCACACCACACCTTACCCTCACACTACACTGACCCCCACACACCTACCACCCCTTTACATGACCCCACACTACCCACACATGACCCCACACCACACCTTACCCTCACACTACACTGACCTCCACACCACACCTTACCCCTCACACTACACTGACCCCACACCACACCTTACCCTCACACTACACTGACCCCCCACACCACACCTTACCCTCACACTACACTGACCCCCACAACACCTTACCCTCACACTACACTGACCCCCACACCACACCTTACCTACACTACCTGACCCCACCCACACCTTACCCTCACACCGATCCCACACCACACCTTACCCCCCACTGACCACAAACTACCCTCACACTGACACTACCCCCACACCACACCTTACCCTCACACTACACCTCCCAACACCCCCCACACCATACCCACACCTTACCCTCACACTACACTGACCCCCCACACACCTTACCCCCATACCACTCACACACTTACCCACTACACTGACCCCCAACCACAACACACCTTACCCTCACACTACACTGACCTCCACACACCACACCTTACCCCCACACTACACACTACAACTGACCCCACACACCACACCTTACCCCTCACACTACACTGACCCCCACACCACACCTTACCCTCACAATACACTGACCCCCACACCACAACTTACCCTCACACTACACTGACCCCCACACCCACACCTTACCCTCACACTACACTGACCCCCACACCACACCTTACCCTCACACTACACTGACCCCCACACCACACCTTACCCCACACTACACTGATCCCCACACCACACCTTACCCTCACACTACACTGACCCCCACACCACACCTTACCCTCACACTACACTGACCCCCACACCACACCTTACCCCACACTACACTGACCCCCACACCACACCTTACCCCACACTACACTGACCCCCACACCACACCTTACCCTCACAATACACTGACCCCCACACCACAACTTACCCTCACACTACACTGACCCCCACACCACACCTTACCCTCACACTACACTGACCCCCCACACCACACCTTACCCTCACACTACACTGACCCCCACACCACACCTTACCCCACACTACACTGATCCCCACACCACACCTTACCCTCACACTACACTGACCCCCACACCACACCTTACCCTCACACTACACTGACCCCCACACCACACCTTACCCCCACACTACACTGACCCCCACACACCACACCTTACCCTCACACTACACCTTACCCTCACACACTACCACTGACCCCCACACACACACCTTACCCTCACACTACACTGACCCCCACACCAACACCTTACCCTCACACTACACTGACCCCCACACCACACCTTACCCTCACAATACACTGACCCCCACACCACACCTTACCCTCACACTACACTGACCCCCACACCACACCTTACCCTCACACTACACTGACCCCCACACCACACCTTACCCTCACACTACACTGACCCCCACACCACACCTTACCCCCACACTACACTGATCCCCACACCACACCTTACCCCCACACTACACTGACCCCCACACCACACCTTACCCTCACACTACACTGACCCCCACACCACACCTTACCCCACACTACACTGATCCCCCACACCACACCTTACCCTCACACTACACCTTACCCTCACACACACTGACCCCCCACCACACCTTACCCTCACAATACACTGACCCCCACACCACACCTTACCCTCACACTACACTGATCCCCACACCACACCTTACCCCCACACTACACTGACCCCCACACCACACCTTACCCTCACACTACACTGACCCCCACACCACACCTTACCCCACACTACACTGACCCCCACACCACACCTTACCCTCACACTACACTGACCCCCACACCACACCTTACCCTCACACTACACTGACCCCCACAACACCACACCTTACCCCCACACTACACTGATCCCCACACCACACCTTACCCTCACACTACACTGACCCCCACACCACACCTTACCCCACACTACACTGACCCCCACACCACACCTTACCCTCACACTACACTGACCCCCACACCACACCTTACCCCACACTACACTGACCCCCACACCACACCTTACCCTCACACTACACTGACCCCCACACCACCACCTTACCCTCACACTACACTGACCCCACACCACACCTTACCCTCACACTACACTGACCCCCACACCACACCTTACCCTCACACTACACTGACCCCCACACCACACCTTACCCCCACAATACACTGACCCCCAACACCACACCCTTACCCCCACACCACACCTTACCCTCACGTTCTCTCTATGAAGCGCTTTATTTAAAAATTGCTTGAAAATGTCAAAATGTCATGGCCATGGTGTCATATAGGATACAGAAGGGGCAGAGAGTAACACACGTAAGATGTGCAGCACAGATTACCCGACAAGATGCGCCTGTCCCGAGACACGTTTCAGGGAGTCTAGATAATAATGTGTGATGCAGCACGTTGCAGGCTGTTGTACTGTTCATTGCTTATCTCTTCTGTATATATACATAGCTGCACATATGTTCCTCTCACTCTTCACATTGTATACAATTCTCATTTGTCATGTTCTGCTTCTCCCTTGTGTTACATGTTGCTTCATTATCACAGTAGGGTCCGTCTCTCCGGCTTCTCATTGTCGTTATTTTTCCTCTCCTTCGGTCTGTATCTGACCTTGCTTCTCGCTCATCCTTCGCTCTCGGACGGTCGGGTCTTGTGCTGGGAAATGAATATGTTTGTATTGTGCTGGTCAGAGGATGGAGGATAATAACAATCCCCGGCCTCATCAGCAGCGTCAGGCACGAGACTGTGTAGGTCTCCATCAGGCAGAGTTACTGGGCCTGAGGAAGGAGACTCGCAAACCTGCTGTTTAATACCATCTGATCCAATAGCTATTAAAGAAAATGATGGGAGTGATGGTGTGCCACGGTCCGCGCTGCTCAGGGTCCAAATAACTCACCAAAGAGTCAGTCAGCTTTTCATCCTCTTTATTCCTCCTACGCGTTTCAGCGCCACACCCGGCGCCTTCCTCAGGGATCCCTGACTCTTTGGTGAGTTATTTGGACCCTGAGCAGCGCGGACCGTGGTACACCATCACTCCCATCATCTCTCTTGGATCATACCACTGTCCAGTGGTCGGTGGAGGTCCTGCAGCAGCTTGGAACAATTGATTCCTAAACGCCTTCAAACCAGTTGTGGGGATCACAACTGGACCAGGTGAGCGGCTCCATAGCACCACCCCCATTACCATTAGTGTCACTAGTGATAGGGCACAATTGCGCCTCTTGTCCCCCTCCCCTTTATATTTTACAATACCTATTAAAGGATCTCCTCCTCTCGGTATGTATGTACTAGATCACTTTCCCATCTGTACAGGTGTGAAGGAAAGTCTGTGCTGGCTCCTCCGGATCCACTGGCTCTCCTCAGCTGTGAATACCTCGCCCTCTGCCTCCGCTTCAAAGAGCTGCTGCTGCTGCCCGGTAAGAGGCGTACATGGCTCCTATCCTCGCTCTGCCTCTTCTTTTCATTCACCTCTTCTTTCCTCCTTTCTTTTTGTCCTCTGATTTTACCTCGATTCCCTTCTCCTTCTTCTCCTTTTCCTCAGCTCTCTCTTGAACTCTCTTGCTCCTCTTCTCCTTCCTTTTACCTCTGCATCTTTATCTCTCTCTCACCTTCCTCCTTCCCTCTCCTCTTTCCTCAGCCTCCTCCTCCTTCTCTTCACTCTCTCCTCCTCCTTCCTTTCCTTCTCCTTCCTCTTCCTCAGCCTCCTCCTCCTCTTTCCTCTCTCCTCAGCCTCCTCCTTCCTCCTTCTTTCTCTCTCTCAGCCTCCTCTCCTCCTCTTTCCTTTCTCCTCGCCTCCTCTCTCCTCTCCTCCTCTCTTCTCTATTCACCTCCTCTCCTCCTCTTTCTCTCATTCACCTCCTCCTCCTCTTTCCTCTCTCCTCAGCCTCCTCTCCTCCTCTTTCCTCTCTCCTCCTGCCCTCCTCTTTCCTTCTTCAGCTCTCTTCTCCTCTCTCTCCTCCTCTCCTCCCTTTCCTTCTCCTACCTCCTCCTCTCTTCCTATTCACCTCCCTCTCTCTTTCCTCTCTCCTCAGCCTCCTCCTCCTCCTCCTCTTTCCTCTCTATTCAGCCTCCTCTTCTTCCTCCTCTTTCCTCAGCCGCCTCCTCTCCTCCTCCTCCTCTTTCCTCTCTCCTTAGCCTCCTCCTCCTCTTTCTCTCTCTCAGCCTCATCTTCTTCCTCCTCTTTCCTTCTCCTCAGCCGCCTCCTGCTCCTCCTCTTTCCTCTCTCTTCAGCCTCTCTTTTTCCTCTCTTCTTTCTCCTCAGCCCCTCTCCTCTCCTCGCTCCTCTCCTCCTCTTTCCTCTCTTCCTTCCTCCTCCTCTCTTCCTCTCTCCTCAGCCTCCTTCTTCCTCCTCCTTTCTTCTCCTCCCCCTCCTGCTCCTCCTCTTTCCTCTCTTTCAGCCTCCTCTTCTTCCTCCTCTTTTCCTCAGCCGCCTCCTCCTCCTCCTCTTTCCTCTCTCCTTCAGCCTCCTCTCTTCTTCCTCCTCTTCCTCATCTCTCTTCTCCTCCTCTTTCCTCTCTCCTAGCCGCTCTCTCCTCCTCTTTCCTCTCTCCTCAGCCTCATCTTCTTCTCCTCTTTCCTTCTCCTCAGCCTCCTCTTTCCTCTCTCCTCAGCCTCCTCTTCTTCCTCCTCTTTCTTCCTCCTTCTTCCTCTCTCCTCTCACTTTTCCTCTCTCCTCGTCCTCCTCCTTCTCTCTCTCAGCCTCTCTTCTTCCTCCTCCTTCTTCCTCTCTCCTCCACTTTCCTCTCTCCTCAGCCTCTCCCTTCTTCCTCCTCTTTTCCTCCTTCTTCCTCTCTCCTCCTCTTTCCTCTCTCCTCAGCCTCCTCTTCTTCCTCCTCTTTCCTCTTTCCTCTCTCCTCAGCCTCCTCCTCTTTTTTGTCCTTCTTCCTCTCTCCTCCTCTTTCTTCTCTCCTCAGCCTCCTCCTCTTTTTCGTCCTTCTTCCTCTCTCCTCCTCTTTCCTCTCTCCTCAGCCTCCTCTTTTTCGTCCTTCTTCCTCTCTCCTCCTCTTTCCCCTCTCCTCAGCCTCCTCTTTTTCGTCCTTCTTCCTCTGTCCTCCTCTTTCCTCTCTCCTCAGCCTCCTCTTCTTCCTCCTCCTTCCTCTCTCCTCAGCCTCCTGCTCCTTCTTCCTCTTTCCTCTCTCCTCCTCTTTCCTCTCTCCTTAGCCTCCTCCTCCTCCTCCTTCCTCTCTCCTCCTCTTTCCTCTCTCCTCAGCCTCCTCTTGGTCCTCCTCCTTCCTCTCTCCTCAGCCTCCTTCAGCATAGTCATTTGCTCTGTATTTCATAGATGGCTATTTCATGGAGGACTCTAAATTGTGCGTTTGTCACTGTGAGTCGTGTCACAAGTTGCGAGGAGATGAGCAGTACAGCAGGAGGGGAGACCCCCCTCGGGAGTACGCCGAGCCCACGGGATGGTGCAGCTTCCCGCTCAGGTACTCGTAGTTTTCATACCTCGATTGCGGGAATTGTGGATATTCTCGCTCACAGCTCTGTTGTCTTTCAGACTCAATCCACGGTTATCATGTACCCAGTACAAGAAGTGGCACATTGCATACCAGGGCAGCAGTGCTGGCAGTGTGCGGAGGACGCTGGATCGGGGGGAACTACTCCCAGGTAAGTGGTCTCAGCACCACTTGTGTCAGTTCTTCATTACTCCATAAAAGGGTGTGAATACTTCTGCATTGTGTTCCTTCTCCCGAGATTCTGGAGGTATTCTCACTTTGCTCCTTCTCCTCAAAATGTTGCATTCTTGCTTCGTTTTTTCTCTGTAGATTCCTAGTGTATTCTCTCTGGTCTCCTCCTCCTCCTCAGGTTCCTCGTGTATTCTCTCTGCTCTTCTCCTCAGGTTCCTCGTGTATTCTCTCTGGTCTCCTTCTCCTCAGGTTCCTCGTGTATTCTCTCTGCTCTTCTCCTCAGGTTCCTCGTGTATTCTCTCTGCTCTTCTCCTCGGGTTCCTCGTGTATTCTCTCTGGTCTCCTCCTCCTCCGGTTCCTCGTGTATTCTCTCTGCTCTTCTCCTCGGGTTCCTCGTGTATTCTCTCTGCTCTTCTCGGGTTCCTCGTGTATTCTCTCTGCTCTTCTCAGGTTCCTCGTGTATTCTCTCTGCTCTTCTCCTCAGGTTCCTCGTGTATTCTCTCTGCTCTTCTCCTCAGGTTCCTCGTGTATTCTCTCTGCTCTCCTTCTCCTCTGGTTCCTCGTGTATTCTCTCTGCTCTCCTTCTCCTCAGGTTCCTCGTGTATTCTCTCTGCTCTTCTCCTCGGGTTCCTCGTGTATTCTCTCTGCTCTTCTCCTCTGGTTCCTCGTGTATTCTCTCTGCTCTTCTCCTCGGGTTCCTCGTGTATTCTCTCTGCTCTTCTCCTCGGGTTCCTCGTGTATTCTCTCTGCTTCCTTCTCCTCAGGTTCCTCGTGTATTCTCTCTGCTCTCTCTCAGTTCCTCGTTATCTCTCTGCCTTCCCAACTTCCTGTGTATTCTCTCTGCTCTTCTCCTCCTCAGGTTCCTCGTGTATTCTCTCTGCTCTTCTCCTCAGGTTCCTCGTGTATCTCTCTGCTCTTCTCCTCAGGTTTGTATCTCTTGCTTTCTCCTCGTCCTCGTGATTCTCTCTGCTCTCTCTCAGGTTCCTCGTGTATTCTCTTCTGCTCTCTCTCCTCAGGTTCTTCCTCGTGTATTCTCTCTGCTCTTCTCCTCAGGTTCCTCGTGTATTCCTCTGCTCCTTCCCCAGGTCTCGGTTTCCTCTGCTCTTCTAGTTCCTCTGTATCTGTCTCCTTCTCCTCGGTTCCTCTGTATTCTCTCTGTCTTCCTCAGGTTCCTCGTGTATTTCTTGCTCTTCTCTCTCGTGTCCTCGTGTATTCTCTCTGCTCTCTTCCTCGGTTCCTCGTGTATTCTCTCTGTCTTCTTCTCCTCGGTTCCTCGTGTATTCTCTCTGCTCTTCTCCTCAGTTCCTCGTGTATTCTCTCTGCCCCTTCTCCTCAGGTTCCTCGTGTATTCTCTCTGGTCTCTTCTCCTCAGGTTCCTCGTGTTTCTCTCTGCTCTTCTCCTCAGGTTCCTCGTGTATTCTCTCTGCTCTTCTCCTTAGGTTCCTCGTGTATTCTCTCTGCTCTTCCTCCTCAGTTCCTCGTGTATCTCTCTGCTCTCTCCTCCTCAGGTTCCTCGTGTATTCTTCTCTTCAGGTCTCTTCTCTCTCCTCTTCCTCGTTCTCGTTATTCTCTCTGCTCTTCTCCTCAGGTTCCTCGTGTATCTCTCTTGCTCTTCTCCTCAGGTTCCTCGTGTATTCTCTCTGCTCTTCTCCTCAGGTTCCTCGTGTATTCTCTCTGTCTTCTCCTCGGTTCCTCGTGTATTCTCTCTCTGCTCTCTCTCTCAGGTTCCTCGTGTATTCTCTCTGGTCTCCTTCTCCTCAGGTTCCTCGTGTATTCTCTCTGCTCTTCTCCTCGGTTCCTCGTGTATTCTCTCTGCTCTTCTCCTCGGGTTCCTCGTGTATTCTCTCTGCTCCTTCTCCTCAGGTTCCTCGTGTATTCTCTCTGTCTCCTTCTCCTCGGGTTCCTCGTGTATTCTCTCTGTCTCTTCTCCTCGGGTTCCTCGTGTATTCTCTCTGGTCTCTTCTCCTCAGGGTTCCTCGTGTATTCTCTCTCTCTCTTCTCCTCGGTTCCTCGTGTATTCTCTTGCTCTCTTCTCCTCGGTTCCTCGTGTATTCTCTCTGGTCTCCTTCTCCTCGGTTCCTCGTGTATTCTCTCTGCTCTTCTCCTCAGGTTCCTCGTGTATTCTCTCTGTCTCCTTCTCCTCGGTTCCTCGTGTATTCTCTCTGGTCTCCTTCTCCTCGGTTCCTCGTGTATTCTCTCTGTCTCCTCTTCTCCTCGGGTTCCTCGTGTATTCTCTCTGGTCTCCTTCTCCTCAGGTTCCTCGTGTATTCTCTCTGCTCTTCTCCTCAGGTTCCTCGTGTATTCTCTCTGCTCTCCTCTCCTCGGGTTCCTCGTGTATTCTCTCTGGTCTCCTTCTCCTCGAGGTTCCTCGTGTATTCTCTCTGCTCTTCTCCTCGGGTTCCTCGTGTATTCTCTCTGGTCTCCTTCTCCTCAGGGTTCCTCGTGTATTCTCTCTGGTCTCCTTCTCCTCAGGTTCCTCGTGTATTCTCTCTGCTTCCTTCTCCTCGGGTTCCTCGTGTATTCTCTCTGGTCTCCTTCTCCTCGGTTTCCTCGTGTATTCTCTCTGCTCTTCTCCTCAGGTTCCTCGTGTATTCTCTCTGGTCTCCTTCTCCTCGGTTTCCTCGTGTATTCTCTCTGGTCTCCTTCTCCTCGGGTTCCTCGTGTATTCTCTCTGCTCTCCTTCCTTGTATGTTTTCAATGTTCCTTTTCTGTAGGATTCTTTGTGTATTTTCGCTCTTTCTCTTCTCCTCAGGTTCCTCATGTATTCTCACATCGATGCCAATATAAGACCGATCCACAAAGGCTTCCCAACATCTGAGCTGAATGTCCTGCAGAGCCGTGAGGTGCAAAGCGTTGTCCTCTCACCCACTCTACGATACGCCGGGCTGCCAGACTTCTGTCCTAAAGTCAGTGATGTATCCAGTAATGGTTGGTCAGGGATAGTACCGTAATGGTTGGTCATGGGATGGTACTGTCGCTCTGCTCAGCCTGTACCGGTAATGGTCGGTCATGGATGGACTGTGCTCTGCTCAGGCCTGTACCGGTAATGGTTCGGTCATGGGATGGTACTGGCTCTGCTCAGCCTGTACCGGTAATGGTTGGTCATGGGATGGTACTGCGCTCTGCTCAGCCTGTACTGGTAATGGTTGGTCATGGGATGGTACTGTGCTCTGCTCGCCTGTACCGGTAATGGTCGGTCATGGGATGGTACTGCGCTCTGCTCGGCCTGTACCGGTAATGGTTGGTCATGGATGGACTGCGCTCTGCTCGCCTGTACCGGTAATGGTTGGTCATGGGATGGTCTGCGTACTGCTCGGCCTGTACCGGTAATGGTTGGTCATGGGATGGTACTGCGCTCTGCTCAGCCTGTACCGGTAATGGTTGGTCATGGATGTACTGCGTCTGCTCGGCCTGTACCGGTAATGGTTGGTCATGGGATGGGTACTGCGCTCTGCTCAGCCTGTACCGGTAATGGTTGGTCATGAGATGGTACTGCGCTCTGCTCAGCCTGTACCGGTAATGGTTGGTCATGGGATGGACTGCGCTCTGCTCAGCCTGTACCGGTAATGGTTGGTCATGGGATGGTACTGTGCTCTGCTCAGCCTGTACCGGTAATGGTTGGTCATGGATGGTACTGCGCTCTGCTCAGCCTGTACCGGTAATGGTTGGTCATGGGATGGTACTGCGCTCTGCTCAGCTGTACCGGTAATGGTTGGTCATGGGATGGTACTGTCGCTCTGCTCAGCCTGTACCGGTAATGGTTGGTCATGGGATGGTACTGTGCTCTGCTCGGCCTGTACCGGTAATGGTTGGTCATGGGATGGTACTGCGCTCTGCTCAGCCTTTACCGGTAATGGTTTGGTCATGGGATGGTACTGCGCTCTGCTCGGCCTTTACCGGTAATGGTTGGCCATGGGATGGTACTTGCTCTGCTCAGCCTGTACCGGTAATGATTGGTCATGGGATGGGGCTTGCTCTGCTCAGCTGTACCGGTAATGGTTGGTCATGGGATGGTACTGCGCTCTGCTCGGCCTGTACCGGTAATGGTTGGTCATGGGATGGGACTTTGGCTCTGCTCGGCCTTACCGGTAATGGTTGGTCATGGATGGGGCTGTGCTCTGCTCGTCCTGTACCGGTAATGGTTGGTCATGGGATGGTACTGTGCTCTGCTCAGCCTGTACCGGTAATGATTGGTCATGGGATGGGCTGTGCTCTGCTCGGCCTTACCGGTAATGGTTGGCCATGGGATGATACTGCGCTCTGCTCGGCCTGTACCGGTAATGGTTGGTCATGGGATGGGACTGTGCTCTGCTCGGCCTATACTGGTAATGGTTGGCCATGGGATGGACTGTGCTCTGCTCGGCCTATACTGGTAATGGTTGGCATGGGATGGGCTGCGCTCTGCTCGGCCTGTACTTTTATTGGTTGGGCATGGGGTGTTGTGGATTGGACTGTGACTTCCCATGGTGCATTAGTTCTAGTAGCCATTTTATAATACACAGTGGTCTTCCCATTCTGATCTTCTGCATTCTCCAATTTCAGGTTCAGAGACCCCCGCTCTCAGCGCACTTTTGGAGCCCAAGTTGCCCTTCAGGTCTGTGTACGACCAGGATCATACAAGATTGGCCCTCCATCAGCGGTAACCTCTGATATTTTGGATCCCAGGATTCCTAGCTCTGAAGTGGAGTGGCTGACCAAGGAAAAGGGGGCCACCATCTTGAGGGGTTTGCTGGTGCGCATGGAGTGAACTTACATAAGATACGCTGCACCTGAAAAGAAAAGCAGATGGCGGGGAATATCTGTGCCACAAACGGGGAGTCTGTTACAGATGACCCTCTGACCGAACTTCTCCCCACCACCCCAACTATTGCCCCTCCATTTTGTCAGCTCCTCCTCTACTCCTTGCCCGTTGTTTACATCCCCCTTCCCATTAATTTATTGAACAAAAGAAGCATTATGGCTGGTGGAGGGACACAGACGGGCGCAGTGTCCGGGTCCAGCCTTCGCCTTTTATTTAAGCTGCTGATCTTTTTTTTTTTTTCTTGATTTGTACATTAAGTTTATTTCTTTTTTTAATACATAAATTTCTTGTACAGAACAAGGGATCTGTGTGTTGGTATAAAAAAAAAGCAGTGTATTGTGTATGAGCGTAAAACCCAAGAGAAAGCCAGTGGATCACAAAGATCAGGTGTGAGAGTAAAACCCGAGAGGAGGCCAGCGGATCACAAAGATCAGGTGTGAGAATAAAACCCGAGAGGAGGCCGGCGGATCACAAACATCAGGTGTGAGAGTAAAACCCGAGGGGAGGCCGGCGGATCACAAAGATCAGGTGTGAGCGTAAAACCCAAGAGAAAGCCAGCGGATCACAAACATCAGATGTGAGCGTAAAACCCGAGAGGAGGCCGGCGGATCACAAAGATCAGGTGTGAGAGTAAAACCCGAGAGGAGGCCGGCGGATCACAAAGATCAGGCTGTGAGAGTAAAACCTGAGAGGAGGCCGGCGGATCACAAAGATCAGGTGTGAGAGTAAAACCCAGAGGAAAGGCCGGCGGATCACAAAGATCAGGTGTGAGAATAAAACCCAAGAGAGGAGGCCGGCGGATCACAAAGATCAGAGTGTGAGGTTAAAACCGAGAGGAGGCCGGCGGATCACAAGATCAGGTGTGAGAGTAAAACCAGAGAGGAGGCGGCGGATCACAAAGATCAGGTGTGAGAGTAAAACCGAGAGGAGGCCGGGGGAAATCACAAAGATCAGGTGTGAGAGTAAAACCAGAGAGGAGGCCAGCGGATCACAAAAGATTCAGGGTTGAGAGTAAAACCCTGAGAGGAAGGCCGGCGGATCACAAGATCAGGTACCGTGGGCGTAGGTAAAAAAACCCGAGAGGAGGCCGGCGGATCACAAAGATCAGGTTGTGGAGTATAAACCCGAGAGGAGGCCGGCGGATCACAAAAGATCAGGTGTGAGAGTAAAACCGAGAGGAGGCCGGCGGATCACAAAGATCAGGTGTGAGAGTAAAACCCCGAAAGGAGGGCCCGGCGGATCACAAAGATCAGGTGTGAGAGTAAAACCCGAGAGGAGGCCGGCGGATCACAAAGATCAGGTGTGGAGAGTAAAACCAGAGAGGAGGCCGGCGGATCACAACATCAGCGTGTGATAGTAAAACCGAGAGGAGGCCGGCGGATCACAAAGATCAGGTGTGAGAGTAAAACCGAGAGGAGGCCGGCGGATCACAAAGATCAGGTGTGAGACGTAAACCCAAGAGAAAGCCGGCGGATCACAAAGATCAGGTGTGAGATAAAACCGAGAGGAGGCGGCGGATCACAAAGATCAGGTGTGAGAGTAAAACCCGAGAGGAGGCCGGCGGATCACAAAGATCAGGTCGTGAGAGTAAAACCGAGAGGAGGCCGGCGGATCACAAAGATCAGGTGTGAGAGTAAAACCGAGAGGAGGCCGGCAGGATCACAAAGATCAGGTGTGAGGAAATAAGACCCCAGACGGAGAAAAAGAGCCAGGGATCACAAAGATCAGGTGTGAGAGTAAACCGAGAGGAGGCCGGCGGATCACAAAGTCAGGTGTGAGGTTAAACCCAGAGGAGGCCGCGGATCACAATCAGGTTGTGAGGAAAAAAAAGATAAAGCGAGCGGATCACAAGATCAGGGGAGAGTAAACCGAGAGGAGCCGGCGTTCACATAATCAGTGTGAGAGTAACCGAGAGGGGCGGCGATCACATAGATCGGTGTGGAGTAAAACCGAGAGAGGCCGGCGGATCACAAAGATCAGGTGTGAGAGTAAACCAGAGGAGCGGCGATCACAAGATCAGTGTGAGCGTAAAACCCAAGAGAAAGCCAGCGGATCACAAAGATCAGGTGTGGAATAAAACCCGAGAGGAGGCCGGCGGATCACAAAGATCAGGTGTGAGAGTAAAACCGGGGAGGCGGGGATCACAAGATCAGGTGAGAGTAAAACCAGAGAGGAGGCCGCGGATCACAAGATCAGGTGTGAGAGTAAAACCGAGAGGAGGCCGCGGATCACAAAGATCAGGGTGAGAGTAAAACCAGAGAGGAGGCCGGCGGATCACAAAGATCAGGTGAGAGTAAAACCAAGAGGGAGGCGGCGGATCACAAAGATCAGGTGTGAGGTAAAACCCAAGAGAAGCCAGCTGATCACAAAGATCAGGTGTGAGATAAAACCCGAGAGGAGGCGGCGGATCACAAAGATCAGGTGTGAGAGTAAAACCGAGAGGAGGCCGGCGGATCACAAAGATCAGGGTGAGAGTAAAACCCGAGAGGAGGCCGGCGGATCACAAAGATCAGGTGTGAGAGTAAAACCCGAGAGGAGGCCGGCGATCACAAAGATCAGGTGGAGAGTAAAACCGAGAGGAGGCCGGCGGATCACAAAGATCAGGTGTGGAAGTAAAACCGAGAGGAGGCCGGCGGATCACAAGATCAGGTTGTGAGAGTAAAACCAGAGAGGAGGCCGGCGGATCACAAAGATCAGGTGTGAGGTAAAACAGAGAAGGCGCGGATCACAAAGATCAGGTGTGAGAATAAAACCGAGAGGAGGCGGCGGATCACAAAATCAAGGTGTGAGAGTAAAACCGAGAGAGGCCGGCGGATCACAAAGATCAGGTGTGAGAGTAAAAACCGAGAGGAGGCCGGCGGATCACAAAGATCAGGTGTGAGAGTAAAACCGAGAGGAGGCGGCGGATCACAAAGATCAGTGTGGGTAAACCAAAGAGGAGGCCAGCGGATCACAAAGATCAGGTGTGAGATAAAACCCGAGAGGAGGCGGCGGATCACAAAATCAGGGTGAGAGTAACCCGAGAGAGGCCGGCGATCACAAGATGGTGTGAGCTAACCCAGAAGCTGCGGATCACAAAGATCAGGTTGAGATTAAAACCGAGAGAGGCCGGCGGTCACAGACTCAGCGTGTGAGAGTTAACCGAGGGGGCCGGGATACAAAGATCAGTGTGAGATAAAACAGAGAGGAGGCGGCGGATCACAAAGATCAGTGTGAGAGTAAAACCCAGAGGAGGCCGGCGGATCACAAAGATCAGGTGTGAGAGTAAAACCCAGAGAGGAGGCCAGCGGATCACAAGATCAGGTGTGAGAATAAAACCGAGAGGAGGCCGGCGGATCACAAAATCAGGTGTGAGAGTAAAACCAGAGAGGAGGCGGCGGATCACAAAGATCAGTAGTGGTGAGGTAAAACCAAGAGAAGCCGCGGATCACAAAGATCAGGTGTGAGAGTAAAACCCGAGAGGAGGCGCGGGATCACAAAGATCAGGCGTGAGAGTAAAACCAGAGAGGAGGCCGGCGGATCACAAAGATCAGGGTGAGAGTAAAACCAGAGAGGAGGCGGAGTCACAAAGATCAGGTTGAGGTAAAACCAGAGAAGCCAGCGATCACAAAGATCAGGTGTGAGATAAAACCGAGAGGAGGCGGCGATCACATAGATCAGGTGTGAGAGTAAAACAGAGAGGAGGCGGCGATCACAAGATCAGGGTGAGAGTAAAACAGAGGGAGGCGCGATCACAAGATCAGGTGTGAGAGTAAAACCGAGAGGAGGCGGCGATCACAAAGATCAGGTGTGAGATAAACCCGAGAGGAGGCGGGGATCACAAAGATCAGGGTGAGAGTAAACAAGAGGAGGCGGCGGATCACAAAGATCAGGTGTGAGGTAAAACCGAGAGAGGCCGCGATCACAAAGATCAGGTGTGAGAGTAAAACCAGAGGAGGCGGGGATCACAAAGATCAGGTGTGAGAGTAAAACCAGAGGAGGCCGGCGATCACAAGATCAGGTGTGAGTAAAACGAGGAGGCGGCGATCACAGATCAGGGGTGAGGTAAACAGAGGAGCGGCGATACAAAGATAGGTGTGAGATAAACCAGAGGAAGCCGCGATCACAAAGATCGGTGTGAGATAAACCCGAGAGGAGGCCGGCGGATCACAAAGATCAGGTGTGAGAGTAAAACCGAGAGGAGGCGGCGGATCACAAAGATCAGGGTGAGAGTAAAACCGAGAGGAGGCCGGCGGATCACAAAGATCAGGTGTGAGTAAAACCGAGAGGAGGCCGGCGGATCACAAGATCAGGTGTGAGAGTAAACCAAGAGGAGCGGCGGATCACAAGATCAGGTGTGAGTAAAACCAGAGGAGCGCGGATCACAAAGATCAGGTGTGAGATAAAACCCAGAGAGGCCGCGGATCACAAGATCAGGTGTGAGAGTAAAACCGAGAGGAGGCCGGCGGATCACAAAGATCAGGTGTGAGAGTAAACCGAGAGGAGGCCGGCGGATCACAAAGATCAGGTGTGAGATAAAACCGAGAGGAGGCCGGCGATCACAAAGATCAGGTTGAGAGTAAAACCAGAGGAGGCGGGATCACAAAGATCAGGTGTGAGGTAAAACCAGAGAGGAGGCCGGCGGATCTCACATAGATCAGGTGTGAGAGTAAAACCAGAGAGGAGGCCGGCGGATCACAAACATCAGGCGTGAGACTTAAACCCGAGAGGAGGCCGGCGGATCACAAAGATCAGGTGTGAGAGTAAAACCCGAGAGGAGGCCGGCGGATCACAAAGATCAGGCGTGAGACTTAAACCCGAGAGGAGGCCGGCGGATCACAAAGATCAGGTGTGAGAGTAAAACCCGAGAGGAGGCCGGCGGATCACAAAGATCAGGCGTGAGACTTAAACCCGAGAGGAGGCCGGCGGATCACAAAGATCAGGCGTGAGACTTAAACCCGAGAGGAGGCCGGCGGATCACAAAGATCAGGCGTGAGACTTAAACCCGAGAGGAGGCCGGCGGATCACAAAGATCAGGTGTGAGAGTAAAACCCGAGAGGAGGCCGGCGGATCACAAAGATCAGGCGTGAGACTTAAACCCGAGAGGAGGCCGGCGGATCACAAAGATCAGGTGTGAGAATAAAACCAGAGAGGAGGCCGGCGGATTATCTTCAAATTATCTTATATATAAAACCTGGAGGGATTTGTGACGTCACATCCGTCACTTTGTCGCAGCAACCGGTTATTGTGCCCAGAGGTACACCCGCTCAGGGTGAGCCAAGATGGCGGCCGTAAGCGGGAGTACCATGGCGACCCACACTACTCGGCACTCACCCCCCCAACCCATGTCCACACACACGTACACCCCTGACACAACACTATCGTACCCCTCCCCCCCCACACACACTCGCACACACTCATACTCTCATGCAGACTACAAGTCTCCTGTATACTTACCCCACCGCCATCCCACTGCGCCGCTCCGGCTTGGCTCTGCCCACCTCGTGGGGCTCCTGCCAAGCTCCGCCCACCTCACGGGACTCCGCCCACCTCACGGCGATCCCGCCAGGCTCCACCCACCTTGCGCTGACCACCGAGCCTCCATCCTGCCCTGACCACCGAGCCTCCGTCGTCTGCTGACCACCGAGCCTCCGTCCTCTGCTGACCACAGAGCTGCCGTCCTGGCCTGACCACCGAGCCTCTGTCCTGCGCTGACCACCAAGCCTCCGTCCTCTGCTGACCACAGAGCCGCCGTCCTGGCCTGACTACCAACCCTCCGTCCTGCCCTGACCACCGACCTTCCGTCCTGCGCTGATCACTGAGCCTCTGTCCTGCGCTGACCACTCGGCCTCCTTCCTGCGCTGACCACTCTGCTTCCATTCTGCGCTGACCACTGAGCCTCCATCCTGCGCTGACCACTGAGCCTCCATCCTGCGCTCACCACTGAGCCTCCATCCTGCGCTCACCACTGAGCCTCCATCCTGCGCTCACCACTGAGCCTCCATCCTTTGCTGACCACTGAGCCTCCATCCTGTGCTGACCACTGAGCCTCCATCCTGTGCTTACCACTGAGCCTCCATCCTGTGCTCACCACTCAAACCTGTGCTGACCACTTAGCCTCCATTCTGTGCTGACCACTGAGCCTCCATCCTGCGCTGACCACTGAGCCTCCATCCTGCGCTCACCACTCTGCCTCCATCCTGCTCTGCCCACTCTGCATCCATCCTGCTCTGCCCACTCTGCCTCCATCCTGCGCTGACTACTCTGCCTCCATCCTGCGCTGACTACTCTGCCTCCATCCCGCGCTGACCACTCTGCCTCCATCCCGCGCTGACCACTCTGCCTCCATCCTGCGCTGACCACTCTGCCTCCATCCCGCGCTGACCACTGAGCCTCCATCCTGCGCTGACCACTCCATCCTGTGCTGACCACTGAGCCTCCATCCTGTGCTGACCACTGAGCCTCCATCCTGTGCTGACCACTGAGCCTCCATCCTGTGCTGACCACTCCATCCTGTGCTGACCACTGAGCCTCCATCCTGTGCTGACCACTGAGCCTCCATCCTGCACTGACCACTCAGCCTCCATCCTGCGCTGACCACTCAGCCTCCATCCTGCGATGACCACTGAGCCTCTATCCTGCGCTGACCACTCAGCCTCTATCCTGTGCTGACCACTCCATCCTGTGCTGACCACTGAGCCTCCATCCTGTGCTGACCACTGAGCCTCCATCCTGTGCTCACCACTGAGCCTCCATCCTGTGCTGACCACTGAGCCTACATACTGCGCTGACCACTCCATCCTGTGCTGACCACTCAGCCTCCATCCTGTGCTGACCAATTAGCCTCCATCCTGTGCTGACTACTCCATGCTGTGCTGACCACTCAGCCTCCATCCTGCGCTGACCACTCAGCCTCCATCCTGCACTGACCACTGAGCCTCCATCCTGCACTGACCACTGAGCCTCCATCCTGTGCTCACCACTCTGCCTCCTTCCTGTGCTGACCACTCTGCCTCCATCCTGCGCTCACCACTGAGCCTCCATTCTGCGCTGACCACTGACCCTCCATTCTGCGCTGACCACTGAGCCTCCATCCTGTGCTGACCACTGAGCCTCCATCCTGTGCTGACCACTCTTCCTCCATCCTGCGCTAACCACGAGCCTCCATTCTGCGCTGACCACTGAGCCTCCATCCTGTGCTGACCACTGAGCCTCCATCCTGTGCTGACCACTGAGCCTCCATCCTGTACTGACCACTGAGCCTCCATCCTGTGCTGACCACTCAATCCTGTGCTGACCACTCAGCCTCCATCCTGCACTGACCACTGAGCCTCCATCCTGCGCTGACCACTGAGCCTCCATCCTGTGCTGACCACTGAGCCTCCATCCTGCGCTGACCACTGAGCCTCCATCCTGCGCTGACCACTGAGCCTCCATCCTGCGCTCACCACTGAGCCTCCATTCTGCGCTAACCACTGACCCTCCATTCTGCGCTGACCACTGAGCCTCCATCCTGTGCTGACCACTCTTCCTCCATCCTGTGCTGACCACTCTTCCTCCATCCTGGGCTAACCACTGAGCCTCCATCCTGTGCTGACCACTGAGCCTCCATCCTGTGCTGACCACTGAGCCTCCATCCTGTACTGACCACTGAGCCTCCATCCTGTGCTGACCACTCAATCCTGTGCTGACCACTCAGCCTCCATCCTGCACTGACCACTGAGCCTCCATCCTGCGCTGACCACTGAGCCTCCATCCTGTGCTGACCACTGAGCCTCCATCCTGCGCTGACCACTGAGCCTCCATCCTGCGCTGACCACTGAGCCTCCATCCTGCGCTGACCACTCTTCCTCCATCCTGCGCTGACCACTGAGCCTCCATCCTGTGCTGACCACTGAGCCTCCATCCTGTGCTGACCACTGAGCCTCCATCCTGTACTGACCACTGAGCCTCCATCCTGTGCTGACCACTCAGCCTCCATCCTGCACTGACCACTGAGCCTCCATCCTGCGCTGACCACTGAGCCTCCATCCTGTGCTGACCACTGAGCCTCCATCCTGCGCTGACCACTGAGCCTCCATCCTGCGCTCACCACTGAGCCTCCATCCTGCGCTGACCACTGAGCCTCCATCCTGCGCTCACCACTGAGCCTCCATTCTGCGCTAACCACTGACCCTCCATTCTGCGCTGACCACTGAGCCTCCATCCTGTACTGACCACTGAGCCTCCATCCTGTGCTGACCACTCTTCCTCCATCCTGCGCTAACCACTGAGCCTCCATTCTGCGCTGACCACTGAGCCTCCATCCTGTGCTGACCACTGAGCCTCCATCCTGTACTGACCACTGAGCCTCCATCCTGTGCTGACCACTCAATCCTGTGCTGACCACTCAGCCTCCATCCTGCGCTGACCACTGAGCCTCCATCCTGCGCTGACCACTGAGCCTCCATCCTGCGCTGACCACTGAGCCTCCATCCTGCGCTCACCACTGAGCCTCCATCCTGCGCTCACCACTGAGCCTCCATCCTGCGCTCACCACTGAGCCTCCATCCTGCGCTGACCACTGAGCCTACATACTGCGCTGACCACTGAGCCTACATACTGTGCTGACCACTCCATCCTGTCCTGACCACTCAGCCTCCATCCTGCGCTGACCACTCAGCCTCCATCCTGCGCTGACCACTCAGCCTCCATCCTGCGCTGACCACTGAGCCTCCATCCTGCGCTGACCACTGAGCCTCCATCCTGCGCTGACCACTGAGCCTCCATCCTGCGCTGACCACTGAGCCTCCATCCTGCGCTGACCACTGAGCCTCCATCCTGTGCTGACCACTGAGCCTCCATCCTGTGCTGACCACTCAATCCTCTGCTGACCACTCAGCCTCCATCCTGTGCTGACCACTGAGCCTCCATCCTGCGCTGACCACTGAGCCTCCATCCTGCGCTGACCACTGAGCCTCCATCCTGCGCTGACCACTGAGCCTCCATCCTGCGCTGACCACTCTTCCTCCATCCCGCGCTGACCACTGAGCCTCCATCCCGCGCTGACCACTGAGCCTCCATCCTGCGCTGACCACTGAGCCTCCATCCCGCGCTGACCACTGAGCCTCCATCCCGCGCTGACCACTGAGCCTCCATCCGCGCTGACCACTGAGCCTCCATCCCGCGCTGACCACTGAGCCTCCATCCCGCGCTGACCACTGAGCCTCCATCCTGCGCTGACCACTGAGCCTCTATCCCGCGCTGACCACTGAGCCTCCATCCTGTGCTGACCACTGAGCCTACATACTGCGCTGACCACTCCATCCTGTCCTGACCACTGAGCCTCCATCCTGCGCTGACCACTGAGCCTCCATCCTGCGCTGACCACTGAGCCTCCATCCTGCGCTGACCTCTGAGCCTCCATTCTGCGCTGACCACTCCATCCTGTGCTGACCACTGAGCCTCCATCCTGTGCTGACCACTGAGCCTCCATCCTGTGCTGACCACTGAGCCTCCATCCTGCGCTGACCACTCAGCCTCCATCCAGCGCTGACCACTGAGCCTCCATCCTGCGCTGACCACTGAGCCTCCATCCTGCGCTGACCACTGAGCCTCCATCCTGCGCTGACCACTGAGCCTCCATTCTGCGCTGACCACTCCATCCTGTGCTGACCACTGAGCCTCCATCCTGTGCTGACCACTGAGCCTCCATCCTGCACTGACCACTGAGCCTCCATCCTGCGCTGACCACTGAGCCTCCATCCTGCGCTGACCACTGAGCCTCCATATACAGTGCTAACCACTGAGCCACCATATACAGTGCTAACCACTGAGCCACCATATACAGTGCTAACCACTGAGCCACCATACAGTGCTAACCACTGAGCCACCGTATACAGCGCTAACCACTGAGCCACCGTATACAGCGCTAACCACTGAGCCACCATATACAGTGCTAACCACTGAGCCACCATATACAGTGCTAACCACTGAGCCACCATATACAGTGCTAACCACTGAGCCACCATATACAGTGCTAAGCACTGAGCCACCATATACAGTGCTAACCACTGAGCCACCGTATACAGTGCTAACCACTGAGCCACCGTATACAGTGCTAACCACTGAGCCATCATACAGTGCTAACCACTGAGCCTCCATACAGTGCTAACCACTGAGCCACCGTATACAGCGCTAACCACTGAGCCACCGTATACAGCGCTAACCACTGAGCCACCGTATACAGCGCTAACCACTGAGCCACCATATACAGTGCTAACCACTGAGCCACCATACACTGTGCTAACCACTGAGCCACCATATACAGTGCTAACCACTGAGCCACCCTATACAGTGCTAACCACTGAGCCACCGTATACAGTGCTAACCGCTGAGCCACCATATACAGTGCTAACCACTGAGCCACCATATACAGTGCTAACCACTGAGCCACCGTATACAGTGCTAACCACTGAGCCACCGTATACAGTGCTAACCACTGAGTCACTATATACAGTGCTAACCACTGAGCCACCAGATACAGTGCTAACCACTGAGCTACCGTATACAGTGCTAACCACTGAGCCACCGTATACAGTGCTAACCACTGAGCCACCATATACAGTGCTAACCGCTGAGCTACCGTATACAGTGCTAACCACTGAGCCACCGTATACAGTGCTAAACACTGAGCCACCATATACAGTGCTAACCACTGAGCCACCGTATACAGTGCTAACCACTGAGCCACCATATACAGTGCTAACCACTGAGCTACCGTATACAGTGCTAACCACACTCCTATAGTTTATAGAACTGTGTTAGCATTTCAATTCAGCCTTGGATTAGTACAGTCGGTCCGGAGACATTCTGATAAGAGCTTCCACACTGCTACATCTAACGTTATATAGAATCGGAGACAGAGGAATCCTGGAGGATAAGAATAGGAGCAAAGGCTTATATAACCGTAACATGCTGTTAGTACACTGGAAGATTTCTGAATGACTTCTATAAGAGTTAGATAGGTTATTAGCTATTTATTGCCATGACATAGTAATCGAGGCGGGAGATGATGAGAGCGTGAATTAGGGTGTTAGCAGTGTCGTGGTCAAGGAAAGTGCGGATCCTATAGATGTTTGTGATCTGGAGGTGGCAGGAGGTGGCGAGGGCCTGGATGTGAGGCCTGAAGGAGAGGGAAGAGCCCAGGATACCCCCGAGGCTCGGAGTGTGGGGGACTGGGGAGAGGGAAGAGTCCAGGATACCCCCGAGGCTCGGAGTGTGGGGGACTGGGGAGAGGGAAGAGTCCAGGATACCCCCAAGGCTCGGAGTGTGGGGGACTGGGGAGAGGGAAGAGTCCAGGATACCCCCGAGGCTCGGAGTGTGGGGGACTGGGGAGAGGGAAGAGTCCAGGATACCCCCGAGGCTCGGAGTGTGGGGGACTGGGGAGAGGGAAGAGTCCAGGATACCCCCGAGGCTCGGAGTGTGGGGGACTGGGGAGAGGGAAGAGTCCAGGATACCCCCGAGGCTCGGAGTGTGGGGGACTGGGGAGAGGGAAGAGTCCAGGATACCCCCGAGGCTCGGAGTGTGGGGGACTGGGGAGAGGGAAGAGTCCAGGATACCCCCGAGGCTCGGAGTGTGGGGGACTGGGGAGAGGGAAGAGTCCAGGATACCCCCGAGGCTCGGAGTGTGGGGGACAGGGGAGAGGGAAGAGTCCAGGATACCCCCGAGGCTCGGAGTGTGGGGGACAGGGGAGAGGGAAGAGTCCAGGATACCCCCGAGGCTCGGAGTGTGGGGGACTGGGGAGAGGGAAGAGTCCAGGATACCCCCGAGGCTCGGAGTGTGGGGGACTGGGGAGAGGGAAGAGTCCAGGATACCCCCGAGGCTCGGAGTGTGGGGGACTGGGGAGAGGGAGGAGTCCAGGATACCCCGAGGCTCAGAGTGTGGGGGACAGGGGAGAGGGAAGAGTCCAGGATACCCCGAGGCTCGGAGTGTGGGGGACTTGTGAGAGGGAGGAGTCCGGGATACCCCCGAGGCTCGGAGTGTGGGGGACTGGGGAGAGGGAGGAGTCCGGGATACCCCGAGGCTCGGAGTGTGGGGGACTGGGGAGAGGGAAGAGTCCGGGATACCCCGAGGCTCAGAGTGTGGGGGACTGGGGAGAGGGAAGAGTCCGGGATACCCGGAGGCTCGGAGTGTGGGGGACTGGGGAGAGGGAGGAGTCCAGGATACCCCCGAGGCTCGGAGTGTGGGGGACTGGGGAGAGGGAGGAGTCCAGGATACCCCGAGGCTCGGAGTGTGGGGGACTGGGGAGAGGGAAGAGTCCAGGATACCCCCGAGGCTCGGAGTGTGGGGGACTGGGGAGAGGGAAGAGTCTAGGATACCCCCGAGGCTCGGAGTGTGGGGGATGGGTGACTGCACTTTGGCTTTTTATGTATTTTTCTGTGTTCTGTAACCCTAAAGCGCACATTTCTGGCAGTTCAGACTTTTTTCTAGGGACATACTAAAAAGAATGAAGAAAAGGAATAAATAAAAAGAATGAAGATAATAACTTGTTACAGAAACATTATGTAGATGTATAAAAGGTTTCTTGGGTATCTTAGACATGGAATGAACACATGTCCCATATAACCAGGTGTATATTATGTTACCTGAGCATTGTAGGTGTGGAATGAAGATGAAATATCAGTAGATAATAGGAGAATGGACACATATCCCATATAACCAGGTGTATATTATGTTACCTGAGCATTTTAGGTGTGGAATGAAGATGAAATGTATGTAGATAATAGAGGATTGAACACATATCCCATATAACCAGGTGTATATTATGTTACCTGAGCATTAGAGGTGTGGAATGAAGATGAAATATCAGTAGATAATAGTGGAATGAACACATATCCCATATAACCAGGTGTATATTATGTTACCTGAGCATTATAGGTGTGGAATGAAGATGAAATGTATGTAGATAATAGAGGATTGAACACATATCCCCTATAACCAGGTGTATATTATGTTACCTGAGCATTAGAGGTGTGGAATGAAGATGGAATATCAGTAGATAATAGAAGAATGGACACATATCCCATATAACCAAGTGTATATTATGTTACCTGAGCATTTTAGGTGTGGAATGAAGATGGAATATCAGTAGATAAAAGAAGAATGGACACATATCCCATATAACCAGGTGTATATTATGTTACCTGAGCATTGTAGGTGTGGAATGAAGATGAAATATCAGTAGATAATAGGAAAATGAACACATATCCCATATACTGTCTTTATGCACTATAAATAAACACATATCTTCACCTTGAAAAGACTTTGAAGTGTGCAGTGTTCTTGAAGCTATATATGACATTGAGACCCAAGGGTCTCCTACACTAGCACCTTAACCACATCCATCAGGTGTGCACGCCAATCACCACTGCTACAGGTAGCATAATATACACCTGGTTATATGAGATATGTGTTCATTCCTCTATTATCTACTGATATTTCATCTTCATTCCACACCTAAAATGCTCAGGTAACATAATATACACCTGGTTATATGGGACATGTGTTCATTTTCCTATTATCTACAGATATTTCACATTAATTCCACACCTAAAATGCTCAGGTAACATAATATACACCTGGATATATGGGATATGTGTTCATTCTCCTATTATCTACATACATTTCATCTTCATTCCACACCTAAAATGCTCAGGTAACATAATATACACCTGGTTATATGGGATATGTGTTCATTTTCCTATTATCTACTGATATTTCATCTTCATTCCACACCTAAAATGCTCAGGTAACATAATATACACCTGGTTATATGGGATATGTGTTCATTCTTCTATTATCTACAGATATTTCATCTTCATTCCACACCTATAATGCTCAGGTAACATAATATACACCTGGTTATATGGGATATGTGTTCATTCTTCTATTATCTACTGATATTTAATCTTCATTCCACACCTATAATGCTCAGGTAACATAATATACACCTGGTTATATGGGATATGTGTTCATTCTCCTATTATCTACATACATTTCATCTTCATTCCACACCTAAAATGCTCAGGTAACATAATACACACCTGGTTATATGGGATATGTGTTCATTCTCCTATTATCTACTGATATTTAATCTTCATTCCACACCTATAATGCTCAGGTAACATAATATACACCTGGTTATATGGGATATGTGTCCATTCTCCTATTATCTACTGATATTTAATCTTCATTCCACATCTATAATGCTCAGGTAACATAATATACACCTGGTTATATGGGATATGTGTTCATTTTCCTATTATCTACAGATATTCCATCTTCATTCCACACCTATAATGCTCAGGTAACATAATATACACCTGGTTATATGGGATATGTGTTAATTTTCCTATTATCTACAGATATTTCACGTTCATTCCACACCTAAAATGCTCAGGTAACATAATATACACCTGGTTATATGGGATATGTGTTCATTCTCCTATTATCTACTGATATTCCATCTTCATTCCACACCTATAATGCTCAGGTAACATAATATACACCTGGTTATATGGGATATGTGTTCATTCTTCTATTATCTACAGATATTTCATCTTCATTCCACACCTATAATGCTCAGGTAACATAATATACACCTGGTTATATGGGATATGTGTTCATTCTTCTATTATCTACTGATATTTAATCTTCATTCCACACCTATAATGCTCAGGTAACATAATATACACCTGGTTATATGGGATATGTGTTAATTTTCCTATTATCTACAGATATTTCACGTTCATTCCACACCTATAATGCTCAGGTAACATAATATACACCTGGTTATATGGGATATGTGTTAATTCTTCTATTATCTACAGATATTTCATCTTCATTCCACACCTAAAATGCTCAGGTAACATAATATACACCTGGTTATATGGGATATGTGTTCATTTTCCTATTATCTACAGATATTTCACGTTCATTGCACACCTATAATGCTCAGGTAACATAATATACACCTGGTTATATGGGATATGTGTTCATTCTTCTATTATCTACAGATATTTCACGTTCATTCCACACCTATAATGCTCAGGTAACATAATATACACCTGGTTATATGGGATATGTGTTCATTCTTCTATTATCTACAGATATTTCACGTTCATTCCACACCTATAATGCTCAGGTAACATAATATACACCTGGATATATGGGATATGTGTTCATTCTCCTATTATCTACTGATATTTCATCTTCATTCCACACCTATAATGCTCAGGTAACATAATATACACCTGGTTATATGGGATATGTGTTCATTCTCCTATTATCTACAGATATTTCATGTTCATTCCCCACCTATAATGCTCAGGTAACATAATATACACCTGGTTATATGGGATATGTGTTCATTCTTCTATTATCTACAGATATTTCACGTTCATTCCACACCTATAATGCTCAGGTAACATAATATACACCTGGTTATATGGGATATGTGTTCATTCTTCTATTATCTACAGATATTTCACGTTCATTCCACACCTATAATGCTCAGGTAACATAATATCACCTGGATATATGGGATATGTGTTCATTCTCCTATTATCTACTGATATTTCATCTTCATTCCACACCTATAATGCTCAGGTAACATAATATACACCTGGTTATATGGGATATGTGTTCATTCTCCTATTATCTACAGATATTTCACGTTCATTCCATGTCTGATACCCAAGAAACCTTTTTTACATCTACATAATGTTTCGGTAATAAATTATTATCTTCATTATTTTTATTTATTCCTTTTCTTCATTCTTTTTAGTATGTCCCTTTTTTCTATTATAGTAGTGATAATAAATGGAGTTAATGTTCGGTGTCACAGCTCTGACGTCTGCACACGTCTATACACCATTATGTATTGTCCTTATTGTGAGTGATGACCCCGGGGACAGTCACACCTGACCCCTCCCCCACCATCTAAAAGAGGAGGAGGACAGAAGAGCTGACAATCAGAGGAGACAAGAACAGCAGAGTGTACAGAGGGAGGACACAATCATTATATATATGGCGTCATTGGTTCCATGTGTAAGGGCAGAACAAGGAGGAATAAATCACACAGGTCCACAAGAGCTCACACTCTATAGGGGGAGGGGGAGGGTCTGGATCATCACAGGGGGAGCAGAGGACAACTCTAAAAAAGAGCCGGATCACCAGATAGAGCCGGATCACCAGATAGAGCCGGATCACCAGATAGAGCCGGATCACTAAAAAAAAGAGCCGGATCACCAGATAGAGCCGGATCACCAGGTAGAGCAGGATCACCAGGTAGAGCCGGATCACTAAAAAAAAGAGCCGGACTGACTGGCCATCACTAGCTGTGCGCCTTCTTTATATACGAGTAGAGGTGTCACGTGACAGGCTCAGCGCATGCTCACTCCTGTCCCTTTGGCGCATGCTCCGTAGAGTTGGTTCGGTGTACTCCGCGCAGGCGCAGTGTGAAGCCGGCAGTGAGTTGGCGCAGGCGCAGTGGTGAAGTCTCGGCAGCGGAAGTGACGCGGGCGCTCAGCCATGGCGGCTGTCAGACGTCTCCGCGGCGGCTCTGTGGCCGCAATGTGAGGTGAGGACGCCGCCTCCCTCCTGTCACCGTCCGCTGTCCTGCCCGACACCACAACCCAAGGCCCGGGATGATGCGGACTCCGATGGACTGCTCGGTCTCCGAGGAGTCCTGGTTCACCTGACCAAACCGGAGCTCGCTCATCGGAGGAGGCAGGTCCGAACACAGTGAGTAGACACGAGGAGGCGAATACCGGGGAAGGGAGAGGCGGGGGGGAGAGAGAGAGACCCGGGGGAGAGACGAGAGAGAGACACCGGGGGAGGCAGGTCCGAACCGTGAGTACCGGGGGAAACCGGGGAGGTAGGGGACCGGGGGGAACGGAGAGAGAGACCAGGGGGGAGAAGACCGAGGAGAGAGACACCGGGGGAGGCAGGTCCGAACCTGAGTACCGGGGGGAACCGGGGAGGAGAGAGAGGAGGAACCGACGGGCGGGAGAAAAACACCGGGGGAGAGGAGACACGGGCGGAGAAAACACCGGGGGAGAGAGAGACCGGGAGAGAGGAGAAAGACACCGGGGGAGGCAGGTCCGAACCGTGAGTACGGGGAAACCGGGGGGAACCGGGGAGGGAAAGAGACACCGGGGGGAGAAACACCGGAGAGGACGACCAGGGAGAAAGACACCTGGGAGAGAGAGGAGACCGAGGAGCCAGGGAGAAAGACACCGGGGGAGAGAGAGAGACCGAGGAGCCAGGGAGAAAGACACCGGGGGAGAGAGGAGACGAGGAGCCAGGGAGAAAGACACCGGGGGAGAGAGAGACCGAGGAGCAGGGAGAAAGACACCGGGGGGAGAGAGACCGGGAGAGAGAGAGACACCGGGGAGCAGGGAGAGAAACACGGGGGAGAGAGACGAGGACCAGGGAGAGACACGGAGAGGAACGAGGAGCCAGGGAGAAAGACACCGGGGGAGAGAGAGAGACCGAGGAGCCAGGGAGAAAGACACCGGGGGAGAGAGAGAGACCGAGGAGCCAGGGAGAAAGACACCGGGGGAGAGAGAGAGACGAGGAGCCAGGGAGAAAGACACGGGGGGAGAGGGGACCGAGGAGCCAGGGAGAAAGACACCGGGGGAGAGAACCGAGGAGCCAGGAGAAAACACCGGGGGGAGAGGAGACGAGGAGCCAGGGAGAAAGACACCGGGGAGAGGACCGAGGAGCCAGGAGAAAGACACGGGGGAGAGAGAACGGGGAGCCAGGGAGAAAGACACCGGGGAGAGAGAGACCGAGGAGCCAGGGAGAAAGACACCGGGGGAGAGAGAGAGACCGAGGAGCCAGGGAGAAAGACACCGGGGGGGAGACGAGAGAGCAGGAGAAGACACCGGGGAGAAGAGACCGGAGCAGGAGAAACACCGGGGAGGAGGACCGAGGAGCGGAGAAAGACACCGGGGGAGAGAGAGACCAGGAGCCAGGGAGAAAGACACCGGGGGAGAGAGACCAAGGAGCCAGGGAGAAGACACGGGGGAGAGAGCCGAGGAGCAGGGAGAAAGAACCGGGGAGGAGAGACCGAGGAGCAGGGAGAAAACCGGGGGAGACGGGAGAGGGAGAACCGGGAAGAAGACACCGGGAGAGGAGAGACACCGGGGGGGAGAGAGACGAGGAGCCAGGGAGAAAGACACCGGGGAGGAGAGAGACCGAGGAGCAGGAGAGACACGGGGAGAGAGAACGAGGAGCCAGGGAGAGAGACACGGGGAGAGAGAGAAGACACCGGGGGGGGAGAGAGACCGAGGAGCCAGGGAGAAAGACACCGGGGGAGAGAGAGAGACCGAGGAGCAGGGAGAAGACACCGGGGAGAGAGAGAGACCAGGAGCCAGGAGAAAGACACGGGGGGAGAGAGAGAGACACCGGGGGGAGAGAGAGACCGAGGAGCCAGGGAGAAAGACACCGGGGGAGAGAGAGAGAGACCGAGGAGTCCAGGGAGAAGACACCGGGGGGAGAGAGAGACCGAGGAGCCAGGGAGAGAGACACCGGGGGAGAGAGGAGAGAGAGAGAAACACCGGGGGGGAGAGAGACCGAGGAGCCAGGGAGAAAGACACCGGGGGGGAGAGAGAGACCGAGGAGCCGGAGGGAGAAGAAACACCGGGGGGGAGAAGGAGAGAGACCGAGGAGCCAGGGAGAAAGACACTGGGGAGAGAGAGACCGAGGAGCCAGGGAGAAATACACGGGGGAGAGGAGAGACCGAGGAGCCAGGGAGAAGACACCGGGGGAGAGGAGAGACCGAGGAGCCAGGAGAGAAAGACACCGGGGGGAGAGAGAGACCGAGGAGCCAGGGAGAAAGACACCGGGGGAGAGAGAGACCGAGGAGCCAGGGAGAAAGACACCGGGAGCCAGGGAGAACACCGGGGAGACCGAGGGAGCCAGGGAGAAAGACACCGGGGGGGAGAGAGAGACCGAGGAGCCAGGGAGAAAGACACCGGGGGGGAGAGAGAGACCGAGGAGCCAGGGAGAAAGACACCGGGGGAGAGAGAGACCGAGGAGCCAGGGAGAAAACACCGGGGGAGAGAGAGACCGAGGAGCCAGGGAGAAACACCGGGGGAGAGAGAGACACCGGGGGAAGGAGAGAGACCGAGGAGCCAGGGAGAAAGACACCGGGGAGCCAGGAGAGAACACCGGGGGAGAGACCGAGGGAGCCAGGGAGGGGAAGAAGACACCGGGGGAGACGAGGAGCCAGGGAGAGACACCGGGGAGCCAGGGAGAGAAAGCACACCGGGGGAGAGACGGGGAGGGCCAGGGAGAAAGGAACCAGGAGGGAGAACACCGGGGGAGAGGAGAGAGACCGAGGAGCCAGGGAGAAAGACACCGGGGGGAGAGAGAGAGGACGAGGAGCCAGGGAGGAAAAGACACGGGGGGAGAGAGAGAGACCGAGGAGCCAGGGAGAAAGACACCGGGGGAGAGAGAGAGAGAACCGAGGAGCCAGGGAGAAAGACACCGGGGGGGGAGGAGAGAGGACCGAGGAGCAGGGAGAAGGACACCGGGGGAGAGAGACGAGAGCAGAGAGACGGGCAGGGGAGAGACGAGGCAGGAGAAAGACACCGGGGGAGAGAGAGAGAGACCGAGGAGCCAGGGAGAAAGACACCGGGGGGGAGAGAGAGAGAGCCGAGGAGCCAGGGAGAAGGACAGGAGGACACGGGGGAGAGAGAGAGACTGAGGAGCCAGGGAGAAATCGAGAGGTGACAGGTCCGAGCTGTGATTATCTGGGGACTGGGGAGAGAGAGATCGAGGGGTGACAGGTCCGAGCTGTGATTATCTGGGGACCGAGGAGAGAGAGATCGAGGGGTGACAGGTCCGAGCTGTGATTATCTGGGGACTGAGGAGAGAGAGATCGAGGGGTGACAGGTCCGAGCTGTGATTATCTGGGGACCGGGGAGAGAGAGATCGAGGGGTGGACAGGTCCGAGCTGTGATTATCTGGGGACTGGGAGAGAGAGATCGAGGGGTGACAGGTCCGAGTGTTATTATCTGGGGACTGGGGAGAGAGAGATCGAGGGGTGACAGGTCCGAGCTGTGATTATCTGGGGATGAGGAGAGAGAGATCGAGGGGTGACAGGTCCGAGCTGTGATTATCTGGGGACCGGGGGGAGAGAGAGATCAGAGGTGACAGGTCCGAGCTGTGATTATCTGGGGACTGGGAGAGAGAGATCGAGGGTGACAGGTCCGAGCTATGATTATCTGGGGACTGGGGAGAGAGAGATCGAGGGGTGACAGGTCCGAGCTGGTCATTATCTGGGGACCGGGAGAGAGAGAGATCGAGGGGTGACAGGTCCGAGCTGTGATTATCTGGGGACTGGGGAGAGAGACATCGAGGGTGAAGGTCCGAGCTGGATTATCTGGGACGGGAGAGAGGATCGAGGGTGACAGGTCGAGCGTGATTATTCGGGAGAGAGAGATCGAGGGGTGGCAGGTCCGAGCTGTGATTATCTGGGGACTGGGGAGAGAGAGATCGAGGGGTGACAGGTCCGAGCTGTGATTATCTGGGGACTGAGGAGAGAGAGATCGAGGGTGACAGGTCCGAGCTGTGATTATCTGGGGACCGAGGAGAGAGAGATCGAGGGGTGACAGGTCCGAGCTGTGATTATCTGGGGACTGGGGAGAGAGAGATCGAGGGGTGACAGGTCCGAGTTGTGATTATCTGGGGACTGGGGAGAGAGAGATCGAGGGGTGACAGGTCCGAGCTGTGATTATCTGGGGATTGAGGAGAGAGAGATCGAGGGGTGACAGGTCCGAGCTGTGATTATCTGGGGACCGGGGAGAGAGAGATCGAGGGGTGACAGGTCCGAGCTGTGATTATCTGGGGACTGGGGAGAGAGAGATCGAGGGGTGAGAGGTCCGAGCTGTGATTATCTGGGGACTGGGGAGAGAGAGATCGAGGGGTGACAGGTCCGAGCTGTGATTATCTGGGGACCGGGGAGAGAGAGATCGAGGGGTGACAGGCCCGAGCTGTGATTATCTGGGGACTGGGGTAAGAACTAAGGGGCTCTGGAGGATTGTGAGAGGCCGAGAGGGGATTGCGCCAGGGAGAACGGAGGGGGCCCGCCTGTCAGCGGAGTGTGTCCCCGGAGTGTGTGGGGGGGTGGAGGACAGGCTGAGGGTCTGGAGCCTGCTGCACCATGGCTCAGTCACAGGAAGCCCATATAGCCTAGAAGAGGGGGGGTGGACTGGAGCCTGGAGGAGAGAGGAGCAGGGGGACTGGAGGAGAGAGGGGCAGGAGGGGGACTGGAGCCTGGAGGAGAGAGGGGCAGAGGGGGACTGGAGCCTGGAGGAGAGAGGGGCAGAGGGGGACTGGAGCCTGGAGGAGAGAGGGGCAGAGGGGGACTGGAGCCTGGAGGGAGAGGGGCAGAGGGGGACTGGAGCCTGGAGGAGAGAGGGGCAGGAGGGGGACTGGAGCCTGGAGGAGAGAGGGGCAGGAGGGGGACTGGAGCCTGGAGGAGAGAGGGGCAGGAGGGGGACTGGAGCCTGGAGGAGAGAGGGGCAGGAGGGGGACTGGAGCCTGGAGGAGAGAGGGGCAGGAGGGGGACTGGAGCCTGGAGGAGAGAGGGGCAGGAGGGGGACTGGAGCCTGGAGGAGAGAGGGGCAGGAGGGGGACTGGAGCCTGGAGGAGAGAGGGGCAGGAGGGGGACTGGAGCCTGGAGGAGAGAGGGGCAGGAGGGGGACTGGAGCCTGGAGGAGAGAGGGGCAGGAGGGGGACTGGAGCCTGGAGGAGAGAGGGGCAGGAGGGGGACTGGAGCCTGGAGGAGAGAGGGGCAGGAGGGGGACTGGAGCCTGGAGGAGAGAGGGGCAGGAGGGGGACTGGAGCCTGGAGGAGAGAGGGGGGGCAGGAGGGGGACTGGAGGAAGAGGGGCAGGAGGGGGACTGGAGCCTGAAGGAGAGAGGAGCAGGGGGACTGGAGCCTGGAGGGAGAGGAGCAGGGGGACTGGAGCCTGGAGGAGAGAGGAGCAGGGGGACTGGAACCTGGAGGAGAGAGGAGCAGGGGGACTGGAGCCTGGAGGAGAGAGGAGCAGGGGGACTGGAGCCTGGAGGAGAGAGGAGCAGGGGGACTGGAGCCTGGGGGAGAGAGGAGCAGGGGGACTGGAGCCTGGAGGAGAGAGGGGGGACTGGAGCCTGGAGGAGAGAGGGGGGACTGGAGCCTGGAGGAGAGAGGGGGACTGGAGCTGGAGGAGAGAGGGGGGACTGGAGCCTGGAGGAGAGAGATGGGGCAGGAGGGGGACTGGAGCCTGGAGGAGAGAGGGGCAGGAGGGGGACTGGAGCCTGGAGGAGAGAGGGGCAGGAGGGGGACTGGAGCCTGGAGGAGAGAGGGGGGGCAGGAGGGGGACTGGAGGAGAGAGGGGCAGGAGGGGGACTGGAGCCTGAAGGAGAGAGGAGCAGGGGGACTGGAGCCTGGAGGAGAGAGGAGCAGGGGGACTGGAGCCTGGAGGAGAGAGGAGCAGGGGGACTGGAACCTGGAGGAGAGAGGAGCAGGGGGACTGGAGCCTGGAGGAGAGAGGAGCAGGGGGACTGGAGCCTGGAGGAGAGAGGAGCAGGGGGACTGGAGCCTGGGGGAGAGAGGAGCAGGGGGACTGGAGCCTGGAGGAGAGAGGGGGGACTGGAGCCTGGAGGAGAGAGGGGGGACTGGAGCCTGGAGGAGAGAGGGGGGACTGGAGCCTGGAGGAGAGAGATGGGGCAGGAGGGGGACTGGAGCCTGGAGGAGAGAGGGAGGGCAGGAGGGGGACTGGAGCCTGGAGGAGAGAGGGGGGGCAGGAGGGGGACTGGAGCCTGGAGGAGAGAGGGGGGGCAGGAGGGGGACTGGAGCCTGGAGGAGAGAGGGGGGGCAGGAGGGGGACTGGAGCCTGGAGGAGAGAGGGGGTGCAGGAGGGGGACTGGAGCCTGGAGGAGAGAGGGGGGGCAGGAGGGGGACTGGAGCCTGGAGGAGAGAGGGGGGGCAGGAGGGGGACTGGAGCCTGGAGGAGAGAGGGGGTGCAGGAGGGGGACTGGAGCCTGGAGGAGAGAGGAGCAGGGGGACTGGAGCCTGGAGGAGAGAGGGGGGGCAGGAGGGGGACTGGAGCCTGGAGGACATCTCCCGGCCGCTCACAATGGAAGTACCCTGACCGGCGCTAGCGATGTCGCTCAGTGTGACACGTAGCAGTGATCAGGCCCCTGTTGTGAGATCTCTGATCGTTACACACCGTTCTGGAGCATGTTTTGGTTGTTGCGCTCCTGCTGGGCAGTGTGCATCGCTGTGTGTGACAGGGTCCCAACAACCGCTGTATCGTTGCTGCGTCGCTGGTGAGATCTGACTGTTTGACATCTCACCAGTGATTACGTAGCGACGCACCAGCGATCCTTACCAGGTCACATAGTTTGTTGGGATCGCTGGAGCGTCGCCAAGTGTGACGGTACCTTACTGATCGCTCATTGCATTATTATCTTCGTAAATACACTACATACATAGTCTAGAATACCCGATGCGTTAGAATCAGGCCACTATCTAGTGTATGTGTCACTTTATTTATTGAATTACTGAAATAAAATAACCTTTTGATGATTTTCCAGTTCATTGAGATGCTCCTGTATATAAGGCGTAGACCGTCCTTTCCCTGTATATCCGGCATATACCGTCCCCTCACCCCCTCCGTATGTGTGGCGTATACCATAACCCCCCTCCCCCCATATGTGCGGCCTAATACGGTCCTCCCCCACATGTCCTGTGTATACCGTCATCTCCCGTGTGTGTGTGTGAGGCGTATACCGTACTTCCCCCCCGACCCCCCCCCACATGTGCAGCGCATACCGTCCTCCCCCGTGTGTGCGGCGCATATTGTCCTCCCCCCATGTGTGCGGCGCATACCGTCCTCGTCCCCCCCCATGTGTGCAGCGT
This sequence comes from Allobates femoralis, assembly GCA_033576535.1. Taxonomy (NCBI): domain Eukaryota; kingdom Metazoa; phylum Chordata; class Amphibia; order Anura; family Aromobatidae; genus Allobates; species Allobates femoralis. The sequence continues at coordinate 35,251,709 of JARQOC010000004.1, read as the reverse complement.
ATACCATCCTCGTCTCCCCCCATGTGTGCGGCGTATACCATCCCCCGTATATACGGCGTATACCTCCCCCCATACATGGCGTATACCGTCCTCTCCCCGTATATACGGCGTATAACGTCCCGTCCCGTCCCCCCCGTATATACGGTATATACCGTCCTCCCAACCCCCCCCCCCATGTGTGCGGCGTATACCGTCCCCCCGTATATACGGCGTATACCTCCCCCCTCCCCCCCCATACGCGGCGTATACCGTCCTCCCAGCCCCAAGCCCCGTGTATATTGCGAATACCGTCCTCCCCCCGTATATACGGCGTATACCGTCCTCTCGCCGTATGTATTGTGTATATATCTGCAGTCTACGTATTGTCCGGTGTCTTGTTCTCCCATGGTTTGTCTGGAGGATGTTTTCGTGCTCAGTCTCTTTCTCCTCCTGCAGGTCATCCAGTATCAGACGGTCAGATACGACGTCCTCCCGCTGTCTCCTTCCTCCAGGAACCGCCTTGGTAAGTAATAATGTGTCTGCGTGTTCTGCCTGCACTCGGCTAGTGCCGGGGGTGCCGCTCCCTCTGCTGGGGCGCCCGTCGCTGGGGTACCTGACGTCAGGGCGCCCGTCACCGCCGCTCCCTTTGTCGGGGTGCCTGTCGTCGGGGTGCCTGTCGTCGCCGCTCCCTTTGACGCGGTGCCTGTCGTCGGGGCGCCCGTCGCCGCCGCTCATCTTGCCGGGGCGCCTGTTGTCAGGGTGCCCGTCGCCGGTGCTCCATATGCCGGGGCGCCTGTCGCCGCCGCTCCCTCTGCCCATTGTTACATTTTAGCTACAACATTTTGAGAGCTTTATTGTCTGTTGCCTGTGAACATTCACCACTCGTGTATGCTGGGGGTTGTAGTGCATCTGTTTGAGTTTCTTGCCTGTGTGTTGCAGGCCAGGTGAAGAAGAAGGTCCTGGTCCTGGACTTGGATGAGACGTTGATTCACTCTCATCACGATGGCGTATTACGGCCGACCGTCCGTCCAGGGACTCCCCCTGACTTTATACTAAAGGTGAGTGTTGTGCTGCCAGACACCGTGCTCACTGCTTCCCCGATGCTCTACTCTCCCCCATCCCCGTACGCCCCCCCATCCTTTCCCACTTGCCCATCACTCTCTCTGCCCCCTACTCCCCTCTTGACCGGTTCTCATCCTCACTCACCCGGCGCTGGGTTCCTCTTGCCCAGTGTTCACCCTGCTCGCTCGACCATCGCTCAGCCATTTCTCCTCTTCACAGGTCGTTATAGATAAACACCCAGTGAGGTTCTTTGTACATAAGCGGCCACACGTGGACTTCTTCCTGGAGGTGGTGAGTAGAGCGTGGAGACCCCACTGTTGCCTTGCTGCCCCTCTACCCATACTGATGGATCCTTCTCTGCAGGTCAGTCAGTGGTACGAGCTGGTGGTGTTCACAGCCAGTATGGAGATCTACGGGTCTGCTGTGGCCGACAAACTGGACAATAACCGGGGTGTCCTGAGGAGGCGCTTCTACAGACAGGTGAGCCACCACCAGACCAGCTGGGGGGAGAGGTCTCCATCACGGACCCCCTGCTATCCCCAACCACCAGACCAGCTGGGGAGAGAGGTCTCCATCACGGACCCCACTGCTATCCCCACCTCCAGACCAGCTAGGGAGAGAGGTCTCCATCACGGACCCCACTGCTATCCCCCACCACCAGACCAGCTGGGGGGAGAGGTCTCCATCACGGACCCCACTGCTATCCTCCACCACCAGACCAGCTGGGGAGAGAGGTCTCCATCACTGACCACACTGCTATCCTCCACCACCAGACCAGCTGGGGAGAGAGGTCTCCATCACTGACCCCACTGCTATCCTCCACCTCCAGACCAGCTGGGGCGAGAGGTCTCCATCACTGACCCCACTGCTATCCTCCACCACCAGACCAGCTGGGGAGAGAGGTCTCCATCACTGACCCCACTGCTATCCTCCATCACCAGTCCAGCTGGGGAGAGAGGTCTCCATCACTTTCCCCACCACCAGACCAGCTGGGGAGAGAGGTCTCCATCACTGACCCCACTGCTATCCTCCACCACCAGACCAGCTGGGGAGAGAGGTCTTGGTTGCTGATTCTTGACAGAGATGGTGCATGGTATTGTTGGTGGTCGGGGAGTGGGGTATTGTTGGGTGGTGGGGCAGTTCTGAGAGCGGTGGGTCCAGGGAGTGATGGGTCGGGGCACGATAGTCGGGTCGGGAGTCGGGTATTGTTAGGGGGTCGGGAGCGATAGCTGGGTCGGGGAGCTGACAGGTTGGGGAGCAGGGTATTGTTGCGGTGTAACAGAGCGGTGGGGCGGATGAGGGAGTGATGGCCGGCTCGGAGAGTGATAGCCAGGTTGGGGAGGTGTCGAGGAGCAGGGTATTGTTGGCCGGGTGTAATCGGTTGATCAGTGAGTAAACGTTTGGTTCCTCTGTCTCTCCTCAGCATTGCACGCTAGAGCTGGGCAGTTACATTAAGGATCTGTCTGTGGTGCACAGTGACCTGTCCAGTGTGGTCATTCTGGACAACTCGCCGGGAGCCTATCGAAGTCATCCAGGTACTTGAATGAGTGTGTATACCTGCATATCCTCATCACATCCTACACTGCTAACTAGCTGTCATGTCACCTCATGCTCTAACCACTGAGCCCCGTCCTGTCTCCCATCATAGCCTGCTAACCACTGAGCCCACATCCTTTATCCCTTTGTAGCCTGCTAACCACTGAGCCCGTGTCCTGTCTCCCCTCGTAGGCTGCTAACCACTGAGCCCGTGTCGTGTCTCCCCTTGCAGCCTGCTAACCACTGAGCCCCTGTCCTGTTTCCCCCTCGTAGCCTGCTAACCACTGAGCCCCCGTCCTGTCTGCCATCGTAGGCTGCTAACCACTGAGCCCCCGTCCTGTCTGCCATCGTAACCTGCTAACCACTGAGCCCCCATCCTGTCTGCCATCGTAGGCTGCTAACCACTGAGCCCCCGTCCTGTCTGCCATCGTAGCCTGCTAACCACTGAGCCCCCGTCCTGTCTGCCATCGTAGCCTGCTAACCACTGAGCCCCCGTCCTGTCTGCCATCGTAGCCTGCTAACCACTGAGCCCCCGTCCTGTCTGCCATCGTAGCCTGCTAACCACTGAGCCCCCGTCCTGTCTGCCATCGTAGCCTGCTAACCACTGAGCCCCCATCCTGTCTGCCATCGTAGGCTGCTAACCACTGAGCCCCCGTCCTGTCTGCCATCGTAGGCTGCTAACCACTGAGCCCCCGTCCTGTCTGCCATCGTAGCCTGCTAACCTCTGAGCCCCCGTCCTGTCTGCCATCGTAGCCTGCTAACCACTGAGCCCCCGTCCTGTCTGCCATCGTAGCCTGCTAACCACTGAGCCCCCGTCCTGTCTGCCATCGTAGACTGCTAACCACTGAGCCCCCGTCCTGTCTGCCATCGTAGCCTGCTAACCACTGAGCCCCCGTCCTGTCTGCCATCGTAGCCTGCTAACCACTGAGCCCCCGTCCTGTCTGCCATCGTAGCCTGCTAACCACTGAGCCCCCGTCCTGTCTGCCATCGTAGACTGCTAACCTCTGAGCCCCCGTCCTGTCTGCCATCGTAGCCTGCTAACCACTGAGCCCCCATCCTGTCTGCCATCGTAGCCTGCTAACCACTGAGCCCCCGTCCTGTCTGCCATCGTAGACTGCTAACCACTGAGCCCCCGTCCTGTCTGCCATCGTAGCCTGCTAACCACTGAGCCCTGTCCTGTCTCCCCTCGTAGGCTGCTAACCACTGAGCCCCTGTCCTGTCTCCCCTCGTAGGCTGATAACCACTGAGCCCCCGTCCTGTCTGCCCTCGTAGCCTGCTAACCACTGAGCCCCCGTCCTGTCTGCCATCGTAGCCTGCTAACCACTGAGCCCTGTCCTGTCTCCCCTCGTAGGCTGCTAACCACTGAGCCCCTGTCCTGTCTCCCCTCGTAGGCTGATAACCACTGAGCCCCCGTCCTGTCTGCCCTCGTAGGCTGCTAACCACTGAGCCCCCGTCCTGTCTGCCCTCGTAGCCTGCTAACCACTGAGCTATTCTTCATCTGTTGTAGATAACGCGATTCCAATCAAGTCGTGGTTCAGTGATCCCAGTGACACGGCGCTTCTGAATCTGCTTCCCATGTTGGACGCCTTAAGGTGGGTGAAGTCCAGCGCTGGCGGTTACACATGGAGGGGGGGGTATGATGCATGTGTGGGGTGGGGCTGTTATATGTGTGGGGCAGTGTGACTCGTATGGGGGCAGGCTGTGGAGTCGGTAAGCCAAACCTCCCACTCCTCAATATCCCTTACACAGACTCCCACATATATGGCTTATATTTAACTGATACATTTATTGTACAATGTGAACATCAGACTTTTATTGATTATTATGATACAATAATCAAGATATTTACATAGAACATAAACTATATTTATTGCAATACAACTTCAGAACACAAACTGCAGAATGTGACAAAAACTATTTCTCCTTCGCCTCATTGGGGGACACAGGACGATGGGTTATAGCATTCTGCCACTAGGAGGCGACACTAAGCAATTAAAGAAGCAGCACCGTGGCTCCTCCAGCAGTATATAACCCCCTGGCCGGCACAGTACAGCCAGTTTTTGTTTTGTTATTTTTTTCTGTTGTTTTTCACCGCTCCCCAGACCCTCAGTTGGGATTCTGGGTTGTAGCTGATCTTTCCCGACTGCTGCACCGTCCCTCCCCAGACCCCACAGTTGGGGCTCTGTGTTACAGTGATGGCAGGCTCCTGCAGCATCCCTCCCCAGACCCCTCAGTTGGGACTCTGTGTTAGTGATGGCAGGCTCCTGCAGCATCCCTCCCCAGACCCCACAGTTGGGGCTCTGTGTTAGTGATGGCAGGCTCCTGCAGCATCCCTCCCCAGACCCCACAGTTGGGGCTCTGTGTTAGTGATGGCAGGCTCCTGCAGCATCCCTCCCCAGACCCCACAGTTGGGGCTCTGTGTTAGTGATGGCAGGCTCCTGCAGCATCCCTCCCCAGACCCCTCAGTTGGGGCTCTGTGTTACAGTGATGGCAGGCTCCTGCAGCATCCCTCCCCAGACCCCTCAGTTGGGGCTCTGTGTTACAGTGATGGCAGGCCCCTGCAGCATCCCTCCCCAGACCCCTCAGTTGGGACTCTGTGTTAGTGATGGCAGGCTCCTGCAGCATCCCTCCCCAGACCCCACAGTTGGGACTCTGTGTTACAGTGATGGCAGGCTCCTGCAGCATCCTCCCCAGACCCCACAGTTGGTGCTCTGTATTAGTGATGGCAGGCTCCTGCAGCATCCCTCCCCAGACCCCTCAGTTGGGGCTCTGTGTTACAGTGATGGCAGGCTCCTGCAGCGTCCCTCCCCAGACCCCTCAGTTGGGACTCTGTGTTAGTGATGGCAGGCTCCTGCAGCATCCCTCCCCAGACCCCACAGTTGGGACTCTGTGTTACAGTGATGGCAGGCTCCTGCAGCATCCCTCCCCAGACCCCACAGTTGGGGCTCTGTATTAGTGATGGCAGGCTCCTGCAGCATCCCTCCCCAGACCCCACAGTTGGGGCTCTGTATTAGTGATGGCAGGCTCCTGCAGCATCCCTCCCCAGACCCCTCAGTTGGGGCTATGTGTTACAGTGATGGCAGGCTCCTGCAGCATCCCTCCCCAGACGCCTCAGTTGGGGCTCTGTGTTACAGTGATGGCAGGCCCCTGCAGCATCCCTCCCCAGACCCCTCAGTTGGGGCTCTGTGTTACAGTGATGGCAGGCTCCTGCAGCGTCCCTCCCCAGACCCCTCAGTTGGGACTCTGTGTTAGTGATGGCAGGCTCCTGCAGCATCCCTCCCCAGACCCCACAGTTGGGACTCTGTGTTACAGTGATGGCAGGCTCCTGCAGCATCCCTCCCCAGACCCCACAGTTGGGGCTCTGTATTAGTGATGGCAGGCTCCTGCAGCATCCCTCCCCAGACCCCTCAGTTGGGGCTATGTGTTACAGTGATGGCAGGCTCCTGCAGCATCCCTCCCCAGACCCCACAGTTGGGGCTCTGTGTTACAGTGATGGCAGGCTCCTGCAGCATCCCTCCCCAGACCCCACAGTTGGGGCTCTGTGTTACAGTGATGGCAGGCTCCTGCAGCATCCCTCCCCAGACCCCACAGTTAGGGCTCTGTGTTACAGTGATGGCAGGCTCCTGCAGCATCCCTCCCCAGACCCCTCAGTTGGGGCTCTGTGTTACAGTGATGGCAGGCTCCTGCAGCATCCCTCCCCAGACCCCACAGTTGGGGCTCTGTGTTACAGTGATGGCAGGCTCCTGCAGCATCCCTCCCCAGACCTCACAGTTGGGGCTATGTGTTACAGTGGTGGCAGGCTCCTGCAGCATCCCTCCCCAGACCCCACAGTTGGGGCTCTGTGTTAGTGATGGCAGGCTCCTGCAGCATCCCTCCCCAGACCCCTCAGTTGGGGCTCTGTATTAGTGATGGCAGGCTCCTGCAGCATCCCTCCCCAGACCCCACAGTTGGGGCTCTGTGTTAGTGATGGCAGGCTCCTGCAGCATCCCTCCCCAGACCCCACAGTTGGGGCTCTGTATTAGTGATGGCAGGCTCCTGCAGCATCCCTCCCCAGACCCCACAGTTGGGGCTCTTGTTACAGTGATGGCAGGCTCCTGCAGCATCCCTCCCCAGACCCCTCAGTTAGGGCTCTGTGTTACAGTGATGGCAGGCTCCTGCAGCATCCCTCCCCAGACCCCACAGTTGGGGCTCTGTGTTACAGTGATGGCAGGCTCCTGCAGCATCCCTCCCCAGACCCCACAGTTGGGGCTCTGTGTTACAGTGATGGCAGGCTCCTGCAGCATCCCTCCCCAGACCCCACAGTTGGGGCTCTGTATTAGTGATGGCAGGCTCCTGCAGCATCCCTCCCCAGACCCCACAGTTGGGACTCTGTGTTACAGTGATGGCAGGCTCCTGCAGCATCCCTCTCCAGACCCCACAGTTGGGGCTCTGTGTTACAGTGATGGCAGGCTCCTGCAGCATCCCTCCCCAGACCCCACAGTTGGGGCTCTGTATTAGTGATGGCAGGCTCCTGCAGCATCCCTCCCTAGACCCCACAGTTGGGGCTCTGTGTTACAGTGATGGCAGGCTCCTGCAGCATCCCTCCCCAGACCCCACAGTTGGGGCTCTGTATTAGTGATGGCAGGCTCCTGCAGCATCCCTCCCCAGACCCCACAGTTGGGGCTCTGTGTTAGTGATGGCAGGCTCCTGCAGCATCCCTCCCCAGACCCCACAGTTGGGGCTCTGTATTAGTGATGGCAGGCTCCTGCAGCATCCCTCCCCAGACCCCACAGTTGGGGCTCTGTGTTAGTGATGGCAGGCTCCTGCAGCATCCCTCCCCAGACCCCTCAGTTAGGGCTCTGTGTTACAGTGATGGCAGGCTCCTGCAGCATCCCTCCCCAGACCCCACAGTTGGGGCTCTGTGTTACAGTGATGGCAGGCTCCTGCAGCATCCCTCCCCAGACCCCACAGTTGGGGCTCTGTGTTACAGTGATGGCAGGCTCCTGCAGCATCCCTCCCCAGACCCCACAGTTGGGGCTCTGTATTAGTGATGGCAGGCTCCTGCAGCATCCCTCCCCAGACCCCACAGTTGGGACTCTGTGTTACAGTGATGGCAGGCTCCTGCAGCATCCCTCTCCAGACCCCACAGTTGGTGCTCTGTGTTACAGTGATGGCAGGCTCCTGCAGCATCCCTCCCCAGACCCCTCAGTTGGGGCTATGTGTTAGTGATGGCAGGCTCCTGCAGCATCCCTCCCCAGACCCCTCAGTTGGGGCTCTGTGTTAGTGATGGCAGGCTCCTGCAGCATCCCTCCCCAGACCCCACAGTTGGGACTCTGGGTTGCAGGAGGTATCCCTTGGGCTTTTTGGCCACGGCAGCTATAAGGTCCAGCTGCATTGGGATGACTGGTCCGCTCTCCTGCCCCTTGGAGGGTTCAGGGATAAGAGCCATTATCATACGCCGTCACTCCATTTATACCAACTCCAAAAATGGGCACCGACTCCACAGCCCTGGTGGGGGGGGATCTGTTATACGTGTGGGGGTGTTACATGTGGGCGGGGTCTGTCCTGTGTGGGGGGGCGGGGGTCTGTCCTGTGTGGGGGGGCGGGGGTCTGTCCTGTGTGGGGGGGCGGGGGTCTGTCCTGTGTGGGGGGGCGGGGGGTCTGTCCTGTGTGGGGGGGCGGGGGGTCTGTCCTGTGTGGGGGGGCGGGGGGTCTGTCCTGTGTGCGGGGGCGGGGGGTCTGTCCTGTGTGGGGGGGCGGGGGGTCTGTCCTGTGTGCGGGGGCGGGGGTCTGTCCTGTGTGCGGGGGCGGGGGGTCTGTTCTGTGTGCGGGGGCGGGGTCTGTCCTGTGTGTGGGGCGGGGTCTGTTCTGTATTTGGGTGGTCTCTGCTGATGTCACTGTCTTTTTCCGCCAGGTTCACGGCTGACGTCCGATCTGTTCTGAGTCGCAATCTTCACCAGCATCGGCTGTGGTGACGAGGAGCCCCCGTGACCCCCTGTGCTGCCGGTCCTGTGCCCCCTCATCACCGCCCCCTCTGCCTTACTCCCTGCAGACACAGACTGTACCCCCAGTAATGAGGACGGGCCGCAGCGCTCCCCCTCTCTACCTCTAGGACTCGGATCGCGGGGGAGGAGTGAGCACAGACTATTCCCCACCACCCCTTTTTTTTCAGGGGCTGGTGATATGTGGGGACACCCGGGGGGGCTGGTTTTTAATTGTAGACTTTCTTGTATAAAGAGAATTATTTGAACCCTTCTGTGTGGTGGATTGTGGGTGCGGCCCCTGTGGGGTCTGTACGGGGCGGGGGGTGGAGGACGCGGTGAGTATCTCTGAAGCTGCCAAGGATCAACATTGTTTTTGGTTTTAATGAACATCTTCATTTTCTTTTTCATCTGGAGACTCGAGGAGGAACAGATCACCTTGGTCCTAATCTCAGACACCTCCCATAGAGATTCATACTGGATCCTCTACAAGGTGCTTCCAATACAGTGTCTGCAGCCACCACTAGGGGGAGCTCCCTGTATACAGAGATACATGATAAGATCCTGTCTGCTGTAACCACTAGGGGGAGCTACCTGTGTACAGAGATACATGATAAGATCCTGTCTGCAGCCACCACTAGGGGGAGCTCCCTGTATACAGAGATACATGATAAGATCCTGTCTGCAGCCACCACTAGGGGGAACTCCCTGTATACAGAGATACATAATAAGATCCTGTCTGCAGCCACCACCAGGGGGAGCTCCTTGTATACAGAGATTCATGATAAGATCCTGTCTGCAGTCACTACTAGGGGGAGCTCCCTGTATACAGAGATACATGATAATATACTGTCTGCAGTCACCGTTAGGGGGAGCTCCCTGTGTACAGAGATACATGATAATATACTGTCTGCAGTCACCACTAGGGGGAGCTCCCTGTATACAAATATACATGATAAGATCCTGTCTGCAGCCAGCACTAGGGGGAGCTCCCTGTATACAGAGATACATGATAAGATCCTGTCTGCAGCCACTAATAGGGGGAGCTCCCTGTATACAGAGATACATGATAAGATCCTGTCTGCAGTCACCACTAGGGGGAGCTCCCTGTATACAGAGATACATGATAAGATCCTGTCTGCAGTCACTACTAGGGGGAGCATCCTGTATACAGAGATACATGATAATATACTGTCTGCAGTCACCACTAGGGGGAGCTCCCTGTGTACATAGATTCATGATAAGATCCTGTCTGCAGTCACCACTAGGGTGAGCTCCCTGTGTACAGAGATTCATGATAAGATCCTGTCTGTATTCACCACTAGGGGAGCCTTCTGTATACAGAGATACATGATAAGATCCTGTCTGCAGTCACCACTAGGGGGAGCTTCCTGTATACAGAGATACAGGATAAGATCCTGTCTGCAGTCACCACTAGGGGGAGCTCCCTGTATACAGAGATACAGGATAAGATCCTGTCTGCAGTCACTACTAGGGGGAGCTCCCTGTATACAGAGATACATGATAACATCCTGTCTGCAATCACCACTAGGGGGAGCTCCCTGTATACAGAGATACATGATAAGATCCTGTGTGCAGTCACCAGCTAGGGGGTGCTCCCTGTATACAGAGATACATGATAAGATCCTGTCTGCAGTCACCACTAGGGGGAGCTCCCTGTATACAGAGATACATGATAAGATTGTGTCTGCAGTCACCACTAGGGGGAGCTCCCTGTATACAGAGATTCATGATAGCATCCTGTCTGCAGTCACCACTAGGGGAAGCTCCCTGTATACAGAGATACATGATAAGATCCTGTCTGCAGCCAGCACTAGGGGGAGCTCCCTGTATACAGAGATACATGATAAGATTCTGTCTACAGTCACCACTAGGGGGAGCTCCCTGTATACAGAGATACATGATAAGATCCTGTCTGCAGCCACCACTAGGGGGAGCTCCCTGTATACAGAGATACATGATAAGAGTCTGTCTGCAGTCACCACTAGGGGGAGCTCCCTGTATACAGAGATACATGATAAGAACCTGTCTGCAGTCACCACTAGGGGGATCTCCCTGTGTACAGAGATTCATGATAAGATCCTGTCTGCAGTCACTACTAGGGGGAGCTCCCTGTATACAGAGATACATGATAATATACTGTCTGCAGTCACCACTAGGGGGAGCCCCCTGTATACAGAGATACATGATAAGATTCTGTCTGCAGTCACCACTAGGGGGAGCTCCCTGTATACAGAGATACATGATAAGATCCTGTCTGCAGTCACCACTAGGGGGAGCTCCCTGTGTACAGAGATTCATGATAAGATCCTGTCTGCAGTCACCACTAGGGTGAGCTCCCTGTGTACAGAGATTCATGATAAGATCCTGTCTGTAGTCACCACTAGGGGAGCCTTCTGTATACAGAGATACATGATAAGATCCTGTCTGCAGTCACCACTAGGGGGAGCTCCCTGTATACAGAGATACAGGATAAGATCCTGTCTGCAGTCACTACTAGGGGGATCTCCCTGTATACAGAGATACATGATAAGATCCTGTCTGCAGTCACCACTAGGGGGAGCTCCCTGTATACAGCGATACATGATAACATCCTGTCTGCAGTCACCACTAGGGGGAGCTCCCTGTATACAGAGATACATGATAACATCCTGTCTGCAGTCACCACTAGGGGGAGCTCCTGTATACAGAGATACATGATAAGATCCTGTCTAGTCACCACTAGGGGGAGATCCCTGTATACAGAGATATAAGATCCTGTCTGCAGTCACCACTAGGGGGAGATCCCTGTATACAGAGATTCATGATAAGATCCTGTCTGCAGTCACCACTAGGGGGAGATCCCTGTATACAGAGATACATGATAAGATCCTGTGTGCAGTCACCAGCTAGGGGGAGCTCCCTGTATACAGAGATACATGATAAGATCCTGTCTGCAGTCACCACTAGGGGGAGCTCCCTGTATACAGAGATACATGATAAGATTGTGTCTGCAGTCACCACTAGGGGGAGCTCCCTGTATACAGAGATTCATGATAGCATCCTGTCTGCAGTCACCACTAGGGGGAGCTCCCTGTATACAAATATACATGATAAGATCCTGTCTGCAGCCAGCACTAGGGGGAGCTCCCTGTATACAGAGATACATGATAAGAGTCTGTCTGCAGTCACCACTAGGGGGAGCTCCCTGTATACAGAGATACATGATAAGATCCTGTCTGCAGTCACCACTAGGGGGAGCTCCTGTACACAGAGATACATGATAAGATCCTGTCTGCAGTCTCCACTAGGGGGAGCTCCCTGTATACAGAGATACATGATAAGATCCTGTCTGCAGTCACCACTAGGGGGAGCTCCCTGTATACAGCAATACATGATAAGATCCTGTCTGCAGCCACCACTAGGGGGAGCTCCCTGTATACAGAGATACATGATAAGATCATGTCTGCAATCACCACTAGGGAGAGCTCCCTGTATACAGAGATAGATGATAAGATCCTGTCTGCAGTCACCACTAGGGGGAGCTCCCTGTATACAGAGATTCATGATAGCATCCTGTCTGCAGTCACCACTAGGGGGAGCTCCCTGTATACAAATATACATGATAAGATCCTGTCTGCAGCCAGCACTAGGGGGAGCTCCCTGTATACAGAGATACATGATAAGAGTCTGTCTGCAGTCACCACTAGGGGGAGCTCCCTGTATACAGAGATACATGATAAGATCCTGTCTGCAGTCACCACTAGGGGGAGCTCCCTGTACACAGAGATACATGATAAGATCCTGTCTGCAGTCTCCACTAGGGGGAGCTCCCTGTATACAGAGATACATGATAAGATCCTGTCTGCAGTCACCACTAGGGGGAGCTCCCTGTATACAGCAATACATGATAAGATCCTGTCTGCAGTCACCACTAGGGAGAGCTCCCTGTATACAGAGACACATGATAAGACCCTGTCTGCAGTCACCACTAGGGGGAGCTCTCTGTATACAGAGATACATGATAACATCCTGTCTGCAGTCACCACTAGGGGGAGCTCCCTGTATACAGAGATACAGGATAAGATCCTGTCTGTAGTCACCACCAGGGGGAGCTCCCTGTATTCAGAGATACATGATAAGATCCTGTCGGCAGCCACCACTAGGGGGAGCTCCCTGTATACAGAGATACATGATAAGATCCTGTCTGCAGTCACCACTAGGGGGAGCTCCTGTATACAGAGATACATGATAAGATCCTGTCTGCAGTTACCACTAGGGGGAGCTCCCTGAATACAGAGATACATGATGAGATCCTGTCTGCAGTCACCACTAGGGGGAGCTCCCTGTATACAGAGATACATGATAAGATCCTGTCTGTAGCCACCACTAGGGGGAGCTTCCTGTATACAGAGATACATGATAAGATCCTGTCTGCAGCCACCACTAGGGGGAGCTCCCTGTATACAGAGATACATGATAAGATCATGTCTGCAATCACCACTAGGGAGAGCACTAGGGGGAGCTCCTGTATACAGAGATACATGATAAGATTCTGTCTGCAGCACCACTAGGGGAGCTCCCTGTATACAGAGATAATGTTAAGATCCTGTCTGCAGCACCAACTAGGGGGAGCTTCCTGTATACAGCAGATACATGATAAGATCCTGTCTGCAGTCACCACTAGGGGGAGCTCCCTGTATACAGAGATACATGATAAGATCCTGTCTGCAGCACACTAGGGGAGCTTCCTGTATACAGAGATACATGATAGATCCTGTCTGCAGCCACTATAGGGAGCTCCCTGTATACAGAGATACATGATAAGATCCTGTCTGCAGTCACCACTAGGGGAGCTCCTGTATACAGAGATACATAAAATCCTGTCTGCAGTCACCACTAGGGGAGCTCCCTGTATACAGAGATACATAAGATCCTGTCTGCAGCACACTATTGGGGAGCTCCCTGTATACAGAGATACATGATAAGATCCTGTCTGCAGTCACCACTAGGGGGAGCTCCCTGTATACAGAGATACATGATAAGATCCTGTCTGCAGTCCACCACTAGGGGGAGCTCCTGTATACAGAGATACATGATAAGATCTGTCTGCAGTCACCACTAGGGGGAGCTCCCTGTATACAGAGATACTGATAAGATCCTGTCTGCAGTCACCACTAGGGGGAGCTCCTGTATACAGAGATACATGATAAGATCCTGTCTGCAGTCCACCACTAGGGGGAGCTCCCTGTATACAGAGATACATGATAAGATCCTGTCTGCAGTCACCACTAGGGGGAGCTTCCTTATACAGAGATACATGATAAGATCCTGTCTGCAGCCACACTTAGGGGGAGCTCCCTGTATACAGAGATACATGAAAGATCCTGTCTGCAGCCACTATAGGGAGCTCCCTGTATACAGAGTACATGATAAGATCCTGTCTGCAGCCACTATAGGGGAGCCTCTGTATACAGAGATACATGATAAGATCCTGTCTGCAGCACCACTAGGGGAGCTCCCTGTATACAGAGATACATGATAAGATCCTGTCTGCAGTCACCACTAGGGGGAGCTCCCTGTATACAGAGATACATGATAAGATCCTGTCTGCAGCCACACTAGGGGGAGCTCCCTGTATACAGAGATACATGATAAGATCCTGTCTGCAGTCACCACTAGGGGGAGCTCCCTGTATACAGAGATACATGATAAGATCCTGTCTGCAGTCACCACTAGGGGGAGCTCCCTGTATACAGAGATACATGATAGATCCTGTCTGCAGTCACCACTAGGGGGAGCTCCTGTTATACAGAGATACATGATAAGATCCTGTCTGCAGTCACCCACTAGGGGGAGCTCCCTGTATACAGAGATACATGATAAGATCCTGTCTGCAGTCACCACTAAGGGGAGCTCCTGTATACAGAGATACATGATAAGATTCTGTCTGCAGTCACACTTAGGGGACCTCCCTGTATACAGAGATAATGATGGATCCTGTCTGCAGCCACCACTAGGGGGAGCTCCCTGTATACAGAGATACATAAGATCCTGTCTGTAGTCACCACTAGGGGAGCTCCCTGTATACAGAGATACATGATAAGATCCTGTCTGCAGTCCACCACTAGGGGGAGCTCCCTGTATACAGAGATACATGATAAGATCCTGTCTGCAGTCACACACAGGGGGCTTGTAACAGAGCAGTGTCCTGTCTGCAGTCACCACAGGAGGCCAGTATGACGGATACATGATAGATCCTGTCTCGTCACCACTAGGGGAGCTCCATGATGAGCAGTATACATTATTTCTCGTCACACAGGGGCAGTAATGAGCCGGTTCTCATGCTTTGCTCCACCAGAGGTCACAATAGAGCGGTTCTCTCTTCTCCACCAAGAGGTCAGTAAATGAAGGCCGTTCTCCTACTCCTCTCGTCAACCAGAGGTCATAATGAGCCGGTTTCTTCCTCTTTTCATCTCCACCAGAGGTCATAGATGACCGGTTCTTATCTCTCACACCAGAGGTCAGTAATGAGCCGGTTCTCTCTCCTCCACCAGAGGTCAGTAATGAGCCGGTTCATCCTCTCTTCCTCCACCAGAGGTCAGTAATGAGCCAGGTTCTTCCTCTCTCTCACCAGAGGTCAGTAATGAGCCGGTTTCTCTCTTTCTCCACCAGAGGTCAGTAATGAGCCGGTTCTCTCTCTCTCTCCACCAGAGGTCAGTAATGAGCCGGTTCTCTCTTTCCTCCACCAGAGGTCAGTAATGAGCCGGTTCTTCCTCTTTTCTCCACCAGAGGTCAGAATGAGCCGGTTCTCTCTCTCCTCCACCAGAGGTCAGTAATGAGCCGGTTCTTCCTCTCTCCTCCACCAGAGGTCAGTAATGAGCCGGTTCTCCTCTCTTTCCTCCACCAGAGGTCAGTAATGAGCCGGTTCTCTCTCTCTCCACCAGAGGTCAGTAATGAGCCGTTCTTCTCTCTCTCTCCACCAGAGGTCAGTAATGAGCCGGTTCTCTCTCTCCTCCACCAGAGGTCAGTAATGAGCCGGTTCTCTCTCTTTCCTCCACCAGAGGTCAGTAATGAGCCGGTTCTTCCTCTCCTCCACCAGAGGTCAGTAATGAGCCGGTTCTCTCTCCTCCACCAGAGGTTAGTAATGAGTCGGTTCTTCCTCTTTGCTCCACCAGAGGTCAGTAATGAGCCGGTTCTTCCTCTTTGCTCCACCAGAGGTCAGTAATGAGCCGGTTCTTTCTCTCTCTCTCCACCAGAGGTCGTAATGAGCCGGTTCTTCCTCTCTTTCCTCCACCAGAGGTCAGTAATGAGCCGGTTCTCTCTCCTCCACCAGAGGTCAGTAATGAGCCGGTTCTCTCTCTCCTCCACCAGAGGTCAGTAATGAGCCGGTTCATCCTCTCTCCTCCACCAGAGGTCAGTAATGAGCCGGTTCATCCTCTTTCCTCCACCAGAGGTCAGTAATGAGCCGGTTCTTCCTCTTTTCTCCACCAGAGGTCAGTAATGAGCCGGTTCTCTCTCCTCCTCACCAGAGGTCAGTAATGAGTCGGTTCTCTCTTTCCTCCACCAGAGGTCAGTAATGAGCCGGTTCTTCCTCTCTTTCCTCCACCAGAGGTCAGAATGAGCCGGTTCTCTCTCTCCTCCCCAGAGGTCAGTAATGAGCCGTTCTTCCTCTCTTCCTCTCACCAGAGGTCAGTAATGAGCCGGTTCTTCCTCTCCTCCACCAGAGGTCAGTAATGAGCCGGTTCTTCCTCTTTCCTCCACCAGAGGTCAGTAATGAGCCGGTTCTCTCTTCTCCTCCACCAGAGGTCAGTAATGAGCCGGTTCTCTCTCTCTTCCACCAGAGGTCAGTAATGATCCGGTTCTTCTCCTTCTCTCTCCACCAGAGGTCAGTAATGAGCCGGTTCTTCCTCTCTCCTCCACCAGAGGTCAGTAATGAGCTGGTTCTTCCTCTCTTTCCTCCACCAGAGGTCAGTAATGAGCCGGTTCTTCCTCTCTCCTCCACCAGAGGTCAGTAATGAGCCGGTTCTTCTCTCCTCCACCAGAGGTCAGTAATGAGCCGGTTCTTCCTCTCTCCTCCACCAGAGGTCAGTAATGAGCCGGTTCTTCTCTCTCTTCCTCCACCAGAGGTCAGTAATGAGCGATTCTTCCTCTCCTCCACCAGAGGTCAGTAATGAGCCGGTTCTCTCTCTTCCTCCACCAGAGGTCAGTAATGAGCCGGTTCTTCCTCTCTTTCCTCCACCAGAGGTCAGTAATGAGCCGGTTTCTCTCTCCTCCACCAGAGGTCAGTAATGAGCCGGTTCTCTCTTTCCTCCACCAGAGGTCAGTAATGAGCCGGTTCTTCCTCTCTTTCCTCCACCAGAGGTCAGTAATGAGCCGGTTCTTCCTCTCTTTCCTCCACCAGAGGTCAGTAATGAGCCGGTTCTTCCTCTTTCCTCCACCAGAGGTCAGTAATGAGCCGGTTCTTCCTCTCTTTCCTCCACCAGAGGTCAGTAATGAGCCGGTTTCTCTCTCCTCCACCAGAGGTCAGTAATGAGCCGGTTCTTCCTCTCTCCTCCACCAGAGGTCAGTAATGAGCCGGTTCTTCTCTCTCCTCCACCAGAGGTCAGTAATGATCCGGTTCTTCCTCTTTCCTCCACCAGAGGTCAGTAATGAGCCGGTTCTCTCTTTCCTCCACCAGAGGTCAGTAATGAGCCGGTTCTCTCTCTTCCTCCACCAGAGGTCAGTAATGAGCCGGTTCTTCCTCTCTCCTCCACCAGAGGTCAGTAATGAGCCTGTTCTTCCTCTCTCTCTCCACCAGAGGTCAGTAATGAGCCGATTCTTCCTCTCCCTCCACCAGAGGTCAGTAATGAGCCGGTTCTTCCTCTCTTTCCTCCACCAGAGGTCAGTAATGAGCCGCTTCTTCTCTCTCCTCCACCAGAGGTCAGTAATGAGCCGGTTCTCTCTTTCCTCCACCAGAGGTCAGTAATGAGCCGGTTCTCTCTTTCCTCCACCAGAGGTCAGTAATGATCCAGTTCTTCCTCTCTTTCCTCCACCAGAGGTCAGTAATGAGCCGGTTCTTCCTCTTTCCTCCACCAGAGGTCAGTAATGAGCCGGTTCTTCCTCTCTTTCCTCCACCAGAGGTCAGTAATGAGCCGCTTCTCTCTCTCCCCACCAGAGGTCAGTAATGAGCCGCTTCTCTCTCTCCTCCACCAGAGGTCAGTAATGAGCCGGTTCTTCCTCTTTCCTCCACCAGAGGTCAGTAATGAGCCGGTTCTTCCTCTCTCTCCTCCACCAGAGGTCAGTAATGAGCCGGTTTCTCTCTTTCCTCCACCAGAGGTCAGTAATGAGCCGGTTCTTCCTCTCTCTCCTCCACCAGAGGTCAGTAATGAGCCGGTTCTTCCTCTCTCCTCCACCAGAGGTCAGTAATGAGCCGGTTCTTCCTCTCTCTCCTCCACCAGAGGTCAGTAATGAGCCGGTTCTTCTCTCTCTCCTCCTCTCCACAGAGGTCAGTAATGAGCCGGTTCTTCCTCTCTCCTCCACCAGAGGTCAGTAATGAGCCGGTTCTTCCTCTCTCCTCCACCAGAGGTCAGTAATGAGCCGGTTCTTCCTCTTTCCTCCACCAGAGGTCAGTAATGAGCCGGTTCTTCCTCTCTCCTCCACCAGAGGTCAGTAATGAGCCGGTTCTTTCTCTCCTCCACCAGAGGTCAGTAATGAGCCGGTTATTCTTCCTCTTTCCTCCACCAGGAGGCGATGATGAGAATGTTTTCACTCATGTGACAGGAGGGCGTGTCTGTGTGTTGTTGTGACGCCTCGATATTAGCGCCTGGATTGGCTGGATTTTACGTCATTGACGTTCTGTTGATGCTGATCTGTGATTGGCTGCCGGTAGTTG
This sequence comes from Allobates femoralis, assembly GCA_033576535.1. NCBI lineage: Eukaryota > Metazoa > Chordata > Amphibia > Anura > Aromobatidae > Allobates > Allobates femoralis. The sequence continues at coordinate 35,233,298 of JARQOC010000004.1, read as the reverse complement.
TCGCCGCCCCTGTGGCCGCCATGATGCTGGAGTTTCCCGTGACGTGGGCGGCTGTTGTTGGGCAGTTTGCGCTATAGGGGCGTGTCCTGGAGCAGTGTGGGCGTGGCGTAGTGCGGAAGCGGAGGGGGCGGGGCTGTTTATGTGTCTCCGTCAGTCTGAGCCGCAGCCGCCGACATGAAGTTCGTGTATAAGGAGGAGCACAGCTTCGAGAAGAGGCGATCAGAGGGCGAGAAGATCCGCAAGAAGTACCCGGACCGAGTGCCGGTGCGCGGGGGCGGGGCCAGGGGAGGAGGAGGGGAGCTGGAGAGAGAGGGGAGGAGGGGGCCCCGGAGAGAAGGGGGACAGGAGGAGGGGCCCCGAGAGGAGGGAGGGGAGAGGGGGCCCCGGGAGAGGGGAAGGGAGGAGGGGACAGGGGAGGAGGGGGCCCCGGAGGAGAGAGGGGGACAGGGGAGGAGGGGCCCGGAGAGAGAGAGGAGGGACAGGGGAGGAGGGGGCCCCGGAGAGAGAGAGGGGGGACAGGGGAGGAGGGGGCCCCGGAGAGAGAGAGAGGGACAGGGGAGGAGGGGCCCCGGAGAGAGAGAAGAGGGGACAGGGGAGGAGGGGGCCCCGGAAGAGAGAGAGGGGGACAGGGGGGAGGGGGCCCCGGGAGAGAGAGGGAGAGGGACAGGGGAGGGAGGGCCCGGAGAGAGAGAGGAGGGGGACAGGGGAGGAGGGGGCCCGGAGAGAGAAAAGGGGGAGGGGGGAAGAAGGGGAGGAGGGGAGGGGGGACAGGGGAGGAGGGGGCCCCGGAGAGAGAGAGAGGAGGGGGACAGGGGAGGAGGGGGCCCCGGAAAGAGAGAGGGGGGACAGGGGAGGAGGGGGCCCCGGAGGAGAGAGAGAGAGAGGGACAGGGGAGGAGAGGGCCCCGGAGAGAGGGGGACAGGGAGGAGGGGGACAGGGGAGGAGGGGGCCCCGGAGAGAGAGAGGGGGGACAGGGGAGGAGGGGGCCCCGGAGAGAGAGAGAGAGGGACAGGGGAGGAGGGGGCCCCGGAGAGAGAGAGAGGGGGGGGACAGGGGGAGGAGGGGGCCCCGGAGAGGAGAGAGGGGGACAGGGGAGGAGGGGGCCCCGGAAAGAGAGAGGGGGACAGGGGAGGAGGGGGCCCCGGAGAGAGAGAGAGAGAGAGGACAGGGGAGGAGAGGGCCCCGGAGAGAGAGGGGGACAGGGGAGGAGGGGGCACCGGAGAGAGAGAGGGGGACAGGGGAGGGGGGCACCGAGAGAGAGAGAGGGGGACAGGGAGGAGGGGGCACCGGAGAGAGAGAGGGGGACAGGGGAGGAGGGGGCACCGGAGAGAGAGAGGGGGACAGGGGAGGAGGGGGCACCGGAGAGAGAGAGGGGGACAGGGGAGGAGGGGGCCCGGAGAGAGGGAGGGGGCAGGGAGGAGGGGGGCCCAGAGAAAGAGAGAGAGGGGGACAGGGGAAGAGTGGGCCCCGGAGATAGTGAGAGGGGGGGAGAAGGGGACAGGGTTCCCGAGGGGGAGGGGGGGGAGGTTCCCGAGAGACAGAGAGAGAGGGGGAGAGAAGGGGTTTGGGGTTCCCGAGAGAAAGGGGATGGGGTTCCTGAGAGAGAGGGGGGGGGAGAAGAGTGACAGGGTTCCCGAGAGAGAGAGAGGGGGAGAGAAGGGGTTTGGAATTCCCGAGGGGGGGGAGAAGGGGATGGGGTTCCTGAGAGAGAGAGGAGGGGGAGAAGAGGGACAGGATTCCCGAGGGGGAGGGGGGGAGTTTCCCGAGGGGGAGAGAAGGGGTTTGGGGTTCCCGAGGGAGGGAGAAGGGGACGGGGTTCCCGAGAGAGAGGGGGGGAAAAGGGGATGGGGTTCCTGAGAGAGAGGGGGGGGGGGGGGAAAAGGGGATGGGGTTCCCAAGAGAGGGGGGGGGGGAAAAAGGGGATGGGGTTCCCAAGGAGAGGGGGGGGGGGGAAAGGGGATGGGGTTCCCAAGAGAGAGGGGGGGGGGGGAAAGGGGATGGGGTTCCTGAGAGAGAGAGGGGGGGGGGGAAAAGGGGATGGGGTTCCCAGAGAGAGGGGGGGGGGGAAAGGGGATGGGGTTCCCAAGAGAGAGGGGGGGGGGGGGAAAGGGGATGGGGTTCCTGAGAGAGAGAGGGGGGGGAAAAAAAGGGGATAGGGTTCCAAGAGGGGGGGAGAAGGGGACGGGGTTCCCGAGAGAGGGGGAGAGGGAGAAGGGGACGGGACTCCCGAAGAGGGAGGGAGGGAGAGGAGAGGGGACGGGACTCCCGAGAGAGGGGGAGAGGGAGAAGGGGACGGGACTCCCGAGAGAGGGGGAGAGGGAGAAGGGGACGGGACTCCCGAGAGAGGGGAGAGGGAGAGGGAGAAGGGGACGGGGCTCCCGAGAGAGGGGGGAGGGAGAAGGGGACGGGATCCCGAGAGAGAGGGGGGAGGGAGAAGGGGCGGGCTCCGAGAGAGGGGGAGAGGGAGAAGGGGGCGGGACTCCCAGAGAGAGGGGGGAGGGAGAAGGGGCGACGGACTTCCCAGAGAGAGGGGGGAGGGAGAAGGGACGGGTTCCCGAGAGAGGGGGGAGGAAGAGGGGACGGGGACTCCGAGGAGAGGGGGAGAGGGAGAAGGGGACGGGGATTCCGAGAGAGGGGGGAGAGGGAGAAGGGGACGGGACTCCCGAGAGAGGGGGAGAGGGAGAAGGGGACGGGACTCCCGAGAGAGGGGGAGAGGGAGAAGGGGACGGGACTCCCGAGAGAGGGGGAGAGGGGAGAAGGGGACGGGACTCCCGAGAGAGAGGGGAGGAGGGGGGGGGAGAGGGAGAAGGGGACGGGACTCCCGAGAGAGGGGGGGGGAGAGGGGGACGGGACTCCCGAGAGAGGGGGAGAGGAGAAGGGGACGGGACTCCCGAGAGAGGGGGGAGAGAAGGGGACGGGTTCCCGAGAGAGGGGGAGAGGGAGAAAGGGGACGGGGTTCCCGAGAGAGGGGGAGAGGGAAAGGGGACGGGGTTCCCGAGAGAGGGGAGGGGGGAGGGGATGAGAGAGGGGAAGGGGCGAGCTTCCCTAGAGAGAGGGGGGGGGGGAGGCAGAGAAGGGGCGTGTTCCCGAGAGAGCGGGGGGCAGAAGGGGGGGGTTCTCGGAGAGAGGGGGGGAGAAGGGAGGGGGTTCCCGAGAGGGGGAGAAGGGGCGGGTTCTCCGAGGAGGGGGAGAGGAAGGAGGACGGGGTTCCGAGAGAGGGGGAGAGGAGAAGGGGACGGGGTCCCGAGAGAGGGGGGAGGGAGAAGGGGCAGGCTTCCCTAGAGGAGGGGGGGGGGAGAAGGGGGACGGGTTCCGAGAGAGGGGGGGAGAGGGGAAGGGGCGGGTCTCGGAGAGGGGGGGAGAGAAGGGGCGGTGTTCCGAGAGGGGGAGAAGGGGGACGGTGTTCCGAGAGGGGGAGGAGTGAAGGAGGACGGGGTTCCAGAGAAGGGGGGACGGTGTTCCGTAGAGGAGAGGGGGGGGAGAAGGGGGCGTGTTCCGTAGAGGGGGGGGGGGAGAAGGGGGACGGTGTTCCGAGAGAGGGGGGGGGAAGAAGGGGGGCGGTGTCGAGAGGAGGGGGGGGAGAAGGGGGACGGTGTTCCCGAGAGGGGGAGAAGGGGGACGGTGATCCGAGAGGGGGAGGAGTAGAAGGAGGACGGGGTTCCAGAGAAGGGGGACGGTGTTCCGTAGAGGAGAGGGGGGGGAGAAGGGGGACAGTGTTCCGTAGAGGAGGGGGGGGAGAAGGGGGACGGTGTTCCGTAGAGGGGGGGGGGGGAGAGAGAAGGGGGCGGTGTCCGTAGAGGAGGGGGGGGAGAAGGGGGACGGTGTTCCCGAGAGAGGGGGAGAAGGGGGACGGTGATCCCGAGAGGGGGAGGAGTAGAAGGAGGACGGGGTTCCAGAGAAGGGGGACGGTGTTCCGTAGAGGAGAGGGGGGGGAGAAGGGGGACAGTGTTCCGTAGAGGAGGGGGGGGAGAAGGGGGACGGTGTTCCGTAGAGGGGGGGGGGGGAGAAGGGGGGGCGGTGCTCCGTAGAGGAGGGGGGGGGAGAAGGGGGACGGTGTTCCCGAGAGGGGGAGAAGGGGGACGGTGATCCCGAGAGGGGGAGGAGTAGAAGGAGGACGGGGTTCCAGAGAAGGGGGACGGTGTTCCGTAGAGGAGAGGGGGGGAGAAGGGGGACAGTGTTCCGTAGAGGAGAGGGGGGGGAGAAGGGGGACGGTGTTCCGTAGAGGGGGGGGGGGAGAAGGGGGGCGGTGTCTCCGTGAGGAGGGGGGGGAGAAGAAGGGGACGGTGTTCCGAGAGGGGGAGAAGGGGGACGGTGATCCGAGAGGGGGGGAGTAGAAGGAGGACGGGGTTCAGAGAAGGGGGACGGTGTTCCGTAGAGGAGAGGGGGGGAGAAGGGGGACAGTGTTCCGTAGAGGGGGGGGGGAGAAGGGGCGGTGTTCCGTAGAGGGGGGGGGGGGAGAGAGGGGGGCGGTGCTCGTAGAGGAGGGGGGGGAGAAGGGGGACGGTGTTCCCGAGAGGGGGAGAAGGGGGACGGTGATCCCGAGAGGGGGAGGAGTAGAAGGGGGACGGTGATCCGAGAGGGGGAGGATAAAAATCAGCCGGTTGATGTGAAGCTGTACTTAATTTTCATTTTGTTGTCAGGTGATTGTGGAGAAAGCTCCAAAGGCGAGGATCGGGGACCTGGACAAGAAGAAATACCTGGTGCCCTCGATTGACAGGTATCAGTGGCAGCCCAATACCCCCCCAACCCCCCTAACCCTCCCAACCCACCACACCCTACACACCCCATCCAAACCTCACCCTGTGTCACATTGAGGTCTTGTCGTGGCCAGCTTGTTACAGGAAAAGAATTATAGTCGAAGAGGTCTTGAAAAGTCATCCCCACGGCTCATGGACATTACAGGTGAGCATGATAGCAGAGCCGAGTGTGTATGTTTTACAGTACAGGAATAGTAGATACAGGACGGATGGAGGTGTAGGTGTAGAGCTGTGTACAGGAATAGTAGATACAGGACAGGATGGAGGTGTAGTGTAGACTGTGTACAGTACAGGAATAGTAGATACAGGACAGGATGGAGGTGTAGTGTAGACTGGTGTACAGTACAGGAATAGTAGATACAGGACAGGATGGAGGTGTAGTGTAGAGCTGTGTACAGGAATAGTAGATACAGGACAGGATGGAGGTGTAGTGTAGAGCTGTGTGTACAGTACAGGAATAGTAGATACAGGACAGGATGGAGGTGTAGTGTAGAGCGTGTGACAGTACAGGAATAGTAGTACAGGACAGATGGAGGGTAGTGTAGAGCTGTGTGACAGGATAGTAGATACAGACAGGATGGAGGTGTAGTGTAGAGTTGTGTGTACAGTCAGGAATATAGTAGTACTAGGACAGGATGGAGGTGTAGTGTAGAGCTGTGTACAGGAATAGTAGATACAGACAGGGGAGTGTAGTGTAGAGTGGGACGGATAGTAGGGGTGGAGGAGTGTAGAGCTGTGTGTTACAGTACAGGAATAGTAGATACAGGACAGGATGGAGGTGTAGTGTAGAGCTGTGTGTACAGTACAGGAATAGTAGATACAGGACAGGATGGAGGTGTAGTGTAGAGTGTGTGTACAGAATAGTAGATACAGGACAGGTGGAGGTGTAGTGTAGCTGTGTACAGTACAGGAATAGTAGATACAGGACAGGATGGAGGTGTGTGTGAGCTGTGTAAGTCAGGAATAGTAGATACAGGACAGGATGGAGGGTAGTGTAGAGTGTGTACGTACGAATGTAGAACGGACAGGAGGAGGTGAGTGTAGATGTGACAGGTACAGGAAGTAGATGGAGGTGGAGGTGTAGTGTAGAGCTGTGTACAGTACAGGAATAGTAGATACAGGACAGGATGGAGGTGTAGTGTAGAGCGTGTGTACAGTACAGGAATAGTAGATACAGGACAGGATGGAGGTGTAGTGTAGAGCTGTGTGTACAGTACAGGAATAGTAGATACAGGACAGGATGGAGTGTAGTGTAGAGCTGTGTACAGAGAATAGTAGATACAGGACAGGATGGAGGTAGTGTGAGCTGTGTACAACAGGAATAGTAGATACAGGACAGGATGGAGGTGTAGTGTAGAGCTGTGTACAGTAGAATAGTAGATACAGGACAGGATGGAGGTGTGTGTAGAGCTGTGTCAGTACAGGAATAGTAGATACAGGACAGGATGGAGGTGTAGTGTAGAGCTGTGTTACAGTACAGGAATAGTAGATACAGGACAGGATGGAGGTGTAGTGTAGAGCTGTGTGACAGTACAGGAATAGTAGATACAGGACAGGATGGAGGTGTAGTGTAGAGCTGTGTACAGTACAGGAATAGTAGATACAGGACAGGATGGAGGTGTAGTGTAGAGCGGGTTGTACAGTACAGGAATAGTAGATACAGGACAGGATGGAGGTGTAGTGTAGAGCTGTGTACAGTACAGGAATAGTAGATACAGGACAGGATGGAGGTGTAGTGTAGAGCTGTGTAAGTACAGGAATAGTAGATACAGGACAGGATGGAGGTGTAGTGTAGAGCTGTGTACAGTACAGGAATAGTAGATACAGGACAGGATGGAGGTGTAGTGTAGAGCTGTGTACAGTACAGAATAGTAGATACAGGACAGGATGGAGGTGTAGTGTAGAGCTGTGTACAGTACGGAATAGTAGATACAGGACAGGATGGGGAGGTGTTGTAAGTGTAGGACGGTGGGGGTAGTGTAAGGAGTGAGTGTAATTGTGTACAGTACAGATATAGATACAGAAGGATGAGGTAGTGTAGGCTGTTAATACAATAGTAGATACAGACAGGGGAGTTTGTGATGTGTACAGTAGAAAGTGATACAGGACAGAGGGTTGTAGCTGTACGTAAAATATAAGGACAGGAGAGTGTAGTTAGAGCTGTTACAGGAATGTAATACAGGCAGATAGTGTAGTGTAGAGCGTGTAAGAATAGTAGATACAGGCAGATGAGTGTGTGAGCTTGTACATACAGAATAGTAGATAAGACAGATGGAGGTGTAGTGTAACGTGTGTACAGAATATATCAGGACAGGATGGAGTGTGTTAGCTGTCTCAGGAATATAGTACAGGACAGATGAGTGAGTAGAGTGTACATACAGGAATAGTAGATACGGACAGATGGAGTTGTGTAAGCTGTGTACAGTCAGGAATAGTAATACAGACAGGATGAGTGTGTAGAGTGGTCGTACAAAGTAATCAGGAAGGATGGAGTGTAGTGTAAGTGTGTACTAAGAATAGAGAACAGGACAGATGAGTGTAGTGTAAGCGTGTACAGTCAGAATGTGATAGAAGAGGAGTAGTTAAGCTTTATACAGAATATAGATACAGGCGAGAGTGAAAGTGAAACGGCAGGATGGGTATGTAGAGCTGGTACGTAGGAATATCAGGAAGAGGATGTGTTAGTGTTGACGTCAGGATATATACAGAAGGATGGAGTGTGTGTAGAGTGTGTACATACAGAAAGTAGAACAGGACAGATGAGGGTAGTGTGAGCACGTAGTAACAGGACAGGTGGTGAGTGTAACTGTTACAGACAGGAATAGTAGATACAGAGGATGGAGGTGTAGTGTGAGCTGTTTCGTACGGAATAGTAGATACAGGCAGGATGGAGGTGTAGTGTAGAGCTTGTGTACAGTACAGGATAGTAGATACAGGACAGGATGGAGGTGTAGTGTAGAGCTGTTAAGTACAGAATAGTAGATACAGGCGGATGGGGTGTAGTGTGAGCTGTGTACAGAAGGAATAGTAGATACAGGACAGGATGGAGGTGTAGTGTAGAGCTGTGTACAGTACAGAATAGTAGATCAGGACAGATGAGGTGTGTGTAGAGCTGTGTACAGTAGGAATAGTAGATACAGGACAGGATGGAGGTTAGTGTAGAGCTGTGTACAGTACAGGATAGTAGATACAGGAAGATGGAGGTGTAGTGTAGAGCGTGTGTACGTACAGAATAGTAGATACAGGACAGGATGGAGTGTAGTGTAGAGCTGTGTGTACAGTACAGATAGTAATAAGGACAGGATGGAGGTGTAGTGTAGAGCTGTGTACAGTAAGAATAGTAGATACAGGACAGGATGGAGGTGTGTGTAGAGCTGTGTACAGTACAGAATAGTAGATACAGAAGGATGGGGTGTAGTGTAGAGCTGTGTAAGTACAGGAATAGTAGATACAGGAAGGATGGAGGTGTAGTGTAGAGCTGTGTACAGTACAGAATAGTAGATACAGGAAGGATGGAGGTGTAGTGTAGAGCTGTGTACAGGAATATAGATACAGGACAGGATGGAGGTGTATGTAGAGCTGTGTACAGTACAGGAATAGTAGATACGGACAGGATGGAGTGTAGTGTAGAGCTGTGTACAGTACAGGAATAGTAGATACAGGACGGTGGAGGTGTAGTGTAGAGCTGTGTACAGTACGGAATAGTAGATAAGGACAGGATGGAGGTGTAGTGTAGAGCTGTGTACAGTACAGGAATAGTAATACAGGACAGGATGGAGGTGTAGTGTAGAGCTGTGTGTACAGTACAGGAATAGTAGATACAGACGATGGAGGTGTAGTGTAGAGCTGTGTACAGTACAGGAAAGTAGTAAGGACAGGATGGAGGTGTAGTGTAGAGCTGTGTACAGTACAGGAATAGTAGATACAGGACAGGATGGAGGTGTAGTGTGAGCTGTGTGTACAGTACAGGAATAGTAGATACAGGACAGGATGGAGGTGTAGTGTAGAGCTGTGTGTACAGGAATAGTGATACAGGACAGGATGGAGGTGTAGTGTAGAGCTGTGTGTACAGTAAGGAATAGTAGATACAGGAGGATGGAGGTGTAGTGTAAGCTGTGTACAGTACAGGAATATAGATACAGGACAGGATGGAGGTGTAGTGTAGAGCTGTGTACAGTACAGGAATAGTAGATACAGGACAGGATGGGGTGTGTGTAGAGCTGGTGTACAGTACAGGAATAGTAGATACAGGACAGGATGGAGGTGTAGTGTAGAGCTGTGTGTACAGTACAGGAATAGTAGATACAGGACAGGATGGAGGTGTAGTGTAGAGCTGTGTACAGTACAGGAATAGTAGATACAGGACAGGATGGAGGTGTAGTGTAGAGCTGTGTACAGTACAGGAATAGTAGATACTGGACAGGATGGAGGTGTAGTGTAGAGCTGTGTATACAGTACAGGAATAGTAGATACAGGACAGGATGGAGGTGTAGTGTAGAGCTGTGTGTACAGTACAGGAATAGTAGATACAGGACAGGATGGAGGTGTAGTGTAGAGCTGTGTACAGTACAGGAATAGTAGATACAGGACAGGATGGAGGTGTAGTGTAGAGCTGTGTACAGTACAGGAATAGTAGATACAGGACAGGATGGAGGTGTAGTGTAGAGCTGTGTGTACAGTACAGGAATAGTAGATACAGGACAGGATGGAGGTGTAGTGTAGAGCTGTGTGTACAGGAATAGTAGATACAGGACAGGATGGAGGTGTAGTGTAGAGCTGTGTGTACAGTACAGGAATAGTAGATACAGGACAGGATGGAGGTGTAGTGTAGAGCTGTGTACAGTACAGGAATAGTAGATACAGGACAGGATGGAGGTGTAGTGTAGAGCTGTGTACAGTACAGGAATAGTAGATACAGGACAGGATGGAGGTGTAGTGTAGAGCTGTGTACAGTACAGGAATAGTAGATACAGGACAGGATGGAGGTGTAGTGTAGAGCTGTGTGTACAGTACAGGAATAGTAGATACAGGACAGGATGGAGGTGTAGTGTAGAGCTGTGTGTACAGTACAGGAATAGTAGATACAGGACAGGATGGAGGTGTAGTGTAGAGCTGTGTGTACAGTACAGGAATAGTAGATACAGGACAGGATGGAGGTGTAGTGTAGAGCTGTGTGTACAGTACAGGAATAGTAGATACAGGACAGGATGGAGATGTAGTGTAGAGCTGTGTGTACAGTACAGGAATAGTAGATACAGGACAGGATGGTGGTGTAGTTGTAGAGCTGTGTACACAGGTTTGTCAGTGACTTTTCTTCCTTTCTTCTAGGAGCACCATGAAGAGGATTGCTTCTTGTATATTGCGTACAGTGATGAGAGTGTATACGGGCAGTAGCCGTCTCCCCTTTACGTCTTCCCTTCTTATGGTCTTTGATTTGCTCATTTTTCCTGATGGCTTCAGTTTTCCTTTTAATCCTGTAATCTCAGTTTATTTGCTCCTCTGGGGCTCTTCATTTTGGGGGTTGTAGAGTTATTTCTCCCCTTTCCATCAGCCCTATTATGGGTTGTTCGTAATAAAATAACTTGATGTGTTCTGGGTTCCGATTTGTGTTTATTAAATGAGGGAGAATAATCTTGACAATCCTCCCTCCTCTATTCACCTGAACACAAACACTGCAGCCTCCGGGGCTTCATGGCTGAGCAGCTGACTGCAGCCGTACATCACCAGGCACAATGCTGAGCCTCGGATAGAGCTGTGTACAGCATCCAGCACTGTGCCATGGAGGAGAGGGGCTCTGTGCAGCCGTACATCACCAGGCACAATGCTGAGCCTCAGAGCAGTGTACAGCATCCAGCACTGTGCCATGGAGGAGAGGGGCTCTGTGCAGCCGTACATCACTGGGCACAATGCTGAGCCTCAGATAGAGGAGTGTACAGCATCCAGCACTGTGCCATAAAGGAGAGGGGCTCTGTGCAGCCGTACATCACTGGGCACAATGCTGAGCCTCGGATAGAGCAGTGTACAGCATCCAGCACTGTGCCATGGAGGAGAGGGGCTCTTTGCAGCCGTACATCACTGGGCACAATGCTGAGCCTCGGATAGAGCAGTGTACAGCATCCAGCACTGTGCCATGGAGGAGAGGGGCTCTGTGCAGCCGTACATCACTGGGCACAATGCTGAGCCTCGGATAGAGCAGTGTACAGCATCCAGCACTCTGCCATGGAGGAGAGGGGCTCTGTGCAGCCGTACATCACCAGGCACAATGCTGAGCCTCGGATAGAGCAGTGTACAGCATCCAGCACTGTGCCATGGAGGAGAAGGGCTCTGTGCAGCCGTACATCACTGGGCACAATGCTGAGCCTCGGATAGAGCAGTGTACAGCATCCAGCACTGTGCCATGGAGGAGAGGGGCTCTGTGCAGCCGTACATCACTGGGCACAATGCTGAGCCTCGGATAGAGCAGTGTACAGCATCCAGCACTGTGCCATGGAGGAGAGGGGCTCTGTGCAGATGTGTATTTCCAAGCACAAAGCCGAGCGTCAGATGGAGCCGTGTAAAGCTGCCACCACTGGGGTCTCTGGAGGAGAGGTGCTCTATGCAGCCGAACGTACATCACCAGACACAATGCTGAGCCTCGGATAGAGCCGTGTAAAGCTGCCACCACTGGGGACTCTGGAGGAGAGGTGCTCTATGCAGCTATACATCAAGTCCAAGTGTCGCAATCTCTCAGCTCTCTGGCGCCCCCTTATCCTGCTGGCCAATCAGGGTATTGACAGAGGATAAGGAAATGAGTGCGGCTGCCTGCCTTTTGTAGAATATTTAGGTGCTCGACGTGACAGAATGTGTATATACCACCAATCCTTGCTAGGAGTATATATATATACCTCCGGTCCGGTCACCAAGAAGCCCACAGTACCATACACTGCCACCACCCAGCGTTGATCAGGCCAGCTGGATCCCAGTCACTGGTAATGGGAGGCTTCATGGGTTCGTGGGGTTTTTTGTTATAGAGCAAGAACGACTAAGCTATTAAATGTTCTAGATTTAATCTGATATCAGAAGGAAGAGCCGCCCTCCTTATGGAGATCAATCTGCCGCCATGAGGAGACTTATAGCCGCAATGCTCCTCTGGGAAATGTGCAAACTGTCACTTCAGTGAGGAACTCTAGCGCCACCTAGTTATGGTGGGATCCTGTAAGACATAATGGACTATAAGGATCCTTTTAATATGACTCACTGAACATTGCAGCCATAAGTCTCCCTCATGCCGGCAGATCGATCTCCATAAGGAGAACAGCTGTTCCCCCAGACCTCGTCTACAGCCCCTCATACATCCAGTCAGATCCCACACACTGCACTGATGAGGGGCAATCACCCCGAAATGCAGCGTCTGCAGATTGGGGTCCTGATCTGGCACAAATCCTAACTTCTATTAAAAAGTTTGTTAAAGAGTCAATTATAACTTAGGCCGGCTCCACACCACGGCCAGATGAGATCCGGGGCTATCAGCCTCGGACCGGCTCTGGACACTGACCCGGAGCGCCTATTATGCCCTCCAGTCCAGTGTGCAGCCGGATGCCTCATTTGCAGCTGCAGCTGCTGATAATTCAAGATCGTGGGGAGCGAGCCGCATTCCTGAACTGTCAGCAGGGGACAGCTCCGTGGTGCTGAAGTTCAGTGCTGAACTTCAGCACCCGGCGTCCGGCTCCCAGGTGCTGACCCCCCATGTTAGGGGGCGCTGGATCGCACCGGACCGGGAGGATCAGCATTTTTCCCCCGGACACAAAAATTCTGCATGCAGCATTTTTGTGTCCGGGAGAAAAATCTGAATCCTCCCGGACAGATGGAAGCCGGATGGCTGATACCTGCCATCCGGCCCCATAGCATACTATGGGGCCGAAATCCGGTTCGGGGCTGTCCGGTTCACCCCTGACACCCCTGATCAGATTTCACCGTGGTGTGAAGCCGGCCTTTTAGGATTGCTACTTTCAATAGGTGGTGCTAGCGTTTCCCTTCTCCTCACTGAAGTGACAATTTGCATAGATTTAAAGATTTGACAATGTTCACAGAAATATACAAGATATCATAGAGACAATGTACAGCACAATATAGAAAGTTCCATAAGAATATAAGGGATTAAAATACGAACGTTACTAAATCTGTGCCACAGTTATGACTTCCAGATATAGAGAGGAAGAGACTCCTTAAGGCCGGGTTACATGCAGCGACATCGGTAGCCTTGATTTTATGTTTTTAATCTAATATTAGTACTCCCCTTCTGCTGCCCTCGTATATGGACATCTCAGGGGTGTACACATCTCTTTGAAAGTTCTCAATTTATAGTTTTCTCTCGAGTTTTGGGCCTGGAAGCTCACAGGCAGAAGGCGTCATTCTTCTGCACATGATTTTATCCTTTGATTGAGACCAAACATGATCGCGCTCTGATGTGCTGATGAGCAGAAATTAATTTCTTATGGTTTTGGCAACCCTCAGTGAAGCAGAACGGTGCTTTGTGTTCACCAGGATGTGTGGACTCTGGAAAATCTAATTTTCATAATTTAGCTATTAATGAGCAGTGTTGTACTAATTACCTGTAGGGAGGGGGAAGTGAGAGACAACTGTCCCTATGGATGGAGGCACACGAGCGCAAGAATCGTGCGAGTGCAATGCGAGGAAAACTCAATGAAGGAATATCCAGAATGGCAAAGGCTCAGCCAATGATGAGGATCAAAGTTGTCTCAAGATACCTGTGAGGACAGAAGACACCGGTGTGAAGATCATCTATAGCAAGACGTCTCCGCATAGTCCAACTAAAGAGGAGGAACATTGTGTGGACGGAGAGATGGAGGAACATTGTGTGGACGGAGGAATGGAGGAACATTGTGTGGACGGAGGAATGGAGGAACATTGTGTGGACGGAGGGATGGAGGAACATTGTGTGGACGGAGGAACATTGTGTGGACGAAGGAACATTGTGTGGACGGAGGAATGGAGGAACATTGTGTGGACGGAGGAACATTGTGTGGACGGAGGAACATTGTGTGGACGGAGGAATGGAGGAACATTGTGTGGACGGAGGGATGGAGGAACATTGTGTGGACGGAGGAACATTGTGTGGACGAAGGAACATTGTGTGGACGGAGGAATGGAGGAACATTGTGTGGACGGAGGAATGGAGGAACATTGTGTGGACGGAGGAACATTGTGTGGACGGAGGGATGGAGGAACATTGTGTGGACGGAGGGATGGAGGAACATTGTGTGGACGGAGGAACATTGTGTGGACGGAGGAATGGAGGAACATTGTGTGGACGGAGGAACATTGTGTGGACGGAGGAATGGAGGAACATTGTGTGGACTGAGGGATGGAGGAACATTGTGCGGACGGAGAAATGGAGGAACATTGTGCGGATGGAGAAATGGAGGAACATTGTGCGTACGGAGAAATGGAGGAACATTGTGCGGACGGAGGAACGGAGGAACATTGTGTGGACGGAGGGATGGAGGAACATTGTGTGGACGGAGGAACATTGTGTGGACGGAGGAACATTGTGTGGACGGAGGGATGGAGGAACATTGTGTGGACGGAGGGATGGAGGAACACTGTGTGGACGGAGGGATGGAGGAGCACTGTGTGGACGGAGGGATGGAAGAACATTGTGTGGACGGAGGAACATTGTGTGGACGGAGGGATGGAGGAACATTGTGTGGACGGAGGGATGGAGGAACATTGTGTGGACGGAGGAACATTGTGTGGACGGAGGGATGGAGGAACATTGTGTGGACGGAGGAACATTGTGTGGACGGAGGGACGGAGGAACATTGTGTGGACGGAGGAACATTGTGTGGACGGAGGAAACATTGTGTGGACGGAGGGATGGAGGAACATTGTGTGGACGGAGGAACATTGTGTGGACGGAGGAACATTGTGTGGACGGAGGGATGGAGGAACATTGTGTGGACGGAGGGATGGAGGAACACTGTGTGGACGGAGGGATGGAGGAGCACTGTGTGGACGGAGGGATGGAGGAACACTGTGTGGACGGAGGGATGGAGTAACATTGTGTGGACGGAGGAATGGAGGAGCATTGTGTGGATGGAGGAATGGAGGAGCACTGTGTGGACGGAGTGATGGAGGAACATTGTGCGGATGGAGGAACGTTGTGTGGACGGAGGGATGGAGGAACATTGTGTGGATGGAGGAACGTTGTGTGGACGGAGGAATGGAGGAACGTTGTGTGGACGGAGGGATGGAGGAACATTGTGTGGACGGAGGGATGGAGGAACATTGTGTGGACGGAGGGATGGAGGAGCACTGTGTGGACGGAGGGATGGAGGAGCACTGTGTGGACGGAGGGATGGAGGAACATTGTGTGGACGGAGAAATGGAGAAACATTGTGCGGATGGAGGAATGGAGGAACATTGTGTGGATGGAGGAACATTGTGTGGACGGAGGAATGGAGGAACATTGTGTGGACGGAGGAATGGAGGAACATTGTGTGGACGGAGGAACATTGTGTGGATGTGAATGTGAGAGGTTTTAATACCCCCCAGAAACGCTCCTAAATCCTCTTCTACATGCACAAACGTAACGTCCAAATTTTACTGCAGCAGGAAACGCATTTCAAACCCAGATCTGTACCCGACCTCAACCCCAAACTCTCCCCAGTACGGCTCCACATCACTAACGCTGACTCTAGGGCGGAGGGAGGATCTATAGTGATCCACAAAAATCTGACCCATATGGTCATAGATCCCAGAATCGACACGGGGGAAGGAGACATTTCCCTCAAATTGTCTGACTCCAGTTTGACTGTTGTTACCTGGCACCGGCCCAACAGGGACCAGATTAAAGTTTGCAGGACGCTCCTGACCCGACTCACTGAATTCACTGAGGGAACAACGATTATCGGGGGCGACTTCACCTTCACTATGGCCCCTGCATGGACTCCACCTCAGGGAAAGGCACAATCCCACCCAAACCACTGAGGACACTCAAGAAACTCCTCCACACCTCCAACATGTCGACATCTGGCGGATACTCAACCCCAAGGTAAAGACGTCACGTACTGCTCCCACATACACAACTCCTATAGCCCCATTGACGTTTCTTGGCGAGCCATTGCACCCTCTCATGGGACCCCGATGCCGGTATCGGAGACCTTCTCCTATCAGACCAAGCCCCGACATTCTTGAGTTTACCACTACCAGATGCCTCAAGCCATAGACCTGGAGGACAACACCTGCCTGACGGAGCTGAAACCCGACATCAAAGCATTTACCCAAGTCCATGAGCTGCACCCAACACCACAGCCCTTCACATGGGGGGAAGCCCTGAAATGCTGCCCGAGGGGAACATTGATAAAAAATGGAGCCAGACGTCAAAAGCTCAGACTCCAATCAACAAACTAATCTCTCGAATACATGTCTTAAGCCCCTGTTACACGGGGCGACATCGCCGCCCATTACAGAGGCGACGTGGGGGCGTCGCCTATCACCGACGTCATCGCCCCTACGTCGCCTCATGTAAAGGGGCGATGTCGGCGGTGCCGGGCGGACGCCTGGTTTCAAAACAGTGCTCTGAAACCAGGCGACCATCATGGGGCGATGTGCACACATCGCCCCATGTAACCGGCACCGGCGACCTGTCAGACTCCCATTGTCTGGCATCGCCGCTAGGGTTTCCAGACACCCCAGCAGCGATGCCGCCTGACAGATCGCCGGCGCGGGGCTGGAGTTTTCGCCCTGTGTAAAACAGGGGGGCGGCGACGCTGGCGGGGGAACCAAAAACGTGCGCGCACCCGCCAGTCGCCGTCGACATCCCCAACCCCGTCGCCTGGTGTGACGGGGGCTTTAGAGACGTCATATAAATGGACACTGACCCAATCGATACTAAAAGACCTCATCCTCAAAGGACAGGAACTTAGGGAACAACTAGACCAGAAATATAAACTACAGACGGAAAGAACCAAACATTACTACTCCAGGGTCTGTAATGAGTGTGGCTGCCCCTAGCACGCCCGCTACACCCCACATCAAACTACACCTACATTCCCAAGATCAGGTCCACAAATGAAAAGGATGCCTATAACCCATCCAAAATATTGGAAGTATTCCATTGCTTCTATAAAGACCTATACAACCTTAAGGGGAAATACTCAGACAAGGCACCAGATGACCTACTTAGCAAGACCCCGGACTATATAAAATCCACCGCACTCCCCCACCTGGGGAAACGAGACATAGACGTCCTTGAAACTGAGTTTACTGAACACGAGATCCTAACATCAACATCACAATGCCCCGGACCAGACGGGTTCACCCCAATCTCCTATAACACACTCCAGGCCCAGCTAATGCCCCAAATGCTGGCCACATTTATCTCCATATCCGACGGCACAGACCTTGCCCCACAATCGCTGGAGGCCCACATAAGTATTCTACCCAACCCAGGAGAGACCCTACCCTGACCGCCAACTATAGACCTATCTCCCTACTAAACATCGATATAAAGCTTTATTCAAAGATCCTAGCGGATCACTTAGCGCCCCTACTCCCCTATATAATCAAGAGATCATAGAGGGGAGTAGGGACAATACAATCAGGACATTGCCCCTGATCAACAAGGCCCAAACTCATAACCTCCCCCTTAGCCTGCTGTCTGTAGACGCTGAGAAGGACTTAGACATGGTTCACTGGGGCTTCATAAGGGAGGCGCTCACCCAAATTGGCCTAGGCCCTACATATCTACACAGACTACTCTCACTATACTCCACACCAAGGGTCAGGGTCAACGGTGGCCTTCACCGTCGGGATCGGGACCAGACAGGGCTGCCCGCTGTCACCGCTCCTCTATGTGATAGTCATGGAACACCGAGCTAATTCCATCAGGGGCAATGATAGCATACAGACAAAAGGGGGACCACCATTAAATAGCTCTGTTCGCTGATTACCTCCTCCTATACGTATCCCATCTACATCCCTTCTATCTTGAAGGAACTCGAGGTGTTTGGCTCCTTGAGCAACTTCAAGATAAGTTTCACTAGTCGGAGGCGCTGAATATATCCCTCTCCCCAGAGGCCTCCTCCCTAAAAAGAAGATCCCCTTCAAATGGAAAAAAGACCCCATCAAATACCTGGGAGTCCATATTCCCTCAGGCTTATCGAAACTCTACTCACTTAACTACCAGCCCACACTATCTCAACTGGACACGCGTCAATCCTCAGACAGACCGCTCAAACTATCCTGGATGGGAAGGATCAATGTAATTAGGATGGACATCCTGCCTCGAACACTATACATTTTCCACACTTTCCCCACCGCACCCCATAGAGTCTTCTCCGCTCCCTTACAGGGAGGATTGTATGGGGATCAATGAAACCCAGGGTCTGTCAGCCCCCGTCAAACTCGGAGGCGTGGGCCTACCTGACTTTAATAACTTCTTCCTGGCCGCATCGTTAGTCAGATTGGAGACACCACACTAAACGATGGGTAGCACTGGAACAGGAGGGACTGCACATCTCCCCGCACTACCTCCCATGGACTCTCCACCTTAACCCACAACAAATTGGCCCCATGTCTGGCCTCGCCGCAGAAACTCTGAAAATGTGGCAGATCATACTCCATGAGAGGGACAATGGGCCCACTTGTTTCCCTTTTTGCCTTTCAGCCAGGGTTACACAGGACATTCTTCTTGGGATGGACGAGAGGAGACGATGTCCGCATGGGACAAATTCTCCACAACGGCGAGCTTCCCTCTGTCACTACAAAGTCTCTGACCGACAACAAATGGTACGAGCACCCCCACCTGCCTCTGAAATGGTCCGAGCACCTCCACCTGCCTCTGAAATGGTCCGAGCACCCCACCTGCCTCTGACATGGTCCGAGCACCCCCACCTGCCTCTGACATGGCCCGAGCACCCCCACCTGCCTCTGAAATGGTACGAGCACCCCACCTGCCTCTGAAATGGTACGAGCACCTCCACCTGCCTCTGAAATGGTACGAGCACCTCCACCTGCCTCTGACATGGTACGAGCACCCCACCTGCTTCTGACATGGTACGAGCACCTCCACCTGCCTCTGACATGGTACGAGCACCCCACCTGCCTCTGACATGGCCCGAGCACCCCCACCTGCCTCTGAAATGGTACGAGCACCCCACCTGCCTCTGAAATGGTACGAGCACCTCCACCTGCCTCTGAAATGGTACGAGCACCTCCACCTGCCTCTGAAATGGTACGAGCACCTCCACCTGCCTCTGACATGGTACGAGCACCTCCACCTGCCTCTGAAATGGTACGAGCACCTCCACCTGCCTCTGAAATGGTACGAGCACCTCCACCTGCCTCTGACATGGTACGAGCACCCCCACCTGCTTCTGACATGGTACGAGCACCTCCACCTGCCTCTGACATGGTACGAGCACCCCACCTGCCTCTGACATGGCCCGAGCACCCCCACCTGCCTCTGAAATGGTACGAGCACCCCACCTGCCTCTGAAATGGTACGAGCACCTCCACCTGCCTCTGAAATGGTACGAGCACCTCCACCTGCCTCTGAAATGGTACGAGCACCTCCACCTGCCTCTGACATGGTACGAGCACCCCCACCTGCTTCTGACATGGTACGAGCACCTCCACCTGCCTCTGACATGGTCCGAGCACCCCCACCTGCCTCTGACATGGTACGAGCACCTCCACCTGCCTCTGACATGGTCCGAGCACCTCCACCTGCCTCTGAAATGGTCCAAGCACCTCCACCTGCCTCTGACATGGTACGAGCACCTCCACCTGCCTCTGACATGGTACGAGCACCTCCACCTGCCTCTGACATGGTCCGAGCACCCCCACCTGCCTCTGACATGGTACGAGCACCTCCACCTGCCTCTGACATGGTCCGAGCACCTCCACCTGCCTCTGAAATGGTCCAAGCACCTCCACCTGCCTCTGACATGGTACGAGCACCTCCACCTGCCTCTGACATGGTACGAGCACCCCACCTGCCTCTGACATGGTACGAGCACCTCCACCTGCCTCTGACATGGTACGAGCACCTCCACCTGCTTCTGACATGGTACGAGCACCTCCACCTGCCTCTGACATGGTACAAGCACCTCCACCTGCCTCTGAAATGGTCCGAGCACCCCCACCTGCCTCTGAAATGGTCCGAGCACCCCCACCTCCCTCTGACATGGTACGAGCACCCCCACCTGCCTCTGAAATGGTCCGAGCACCTCCACCTGCCTCTGACATGGTACGAGCACCTCCACCTGCCTCTGACATGGTCCGAGCACCCCCACCTGCCTCTGAAATGGTCCGAGCACCCCCACCTGCCTCTGAAATGGTACGAGCACCCCCACCGGACTCTGAAATGGTACGAGCACCTCCACCTGCCTCTGAAATGGTCCAAGCACCCCCACCTGCCTCTGAAATGGTCCGAGCACCCCCACCTGACTCTGAAATGGTACGAGCACCTCCACCTGTCTCTGAAATGGTCCGAGCACCCCCACCTGACTCTGAAATGGTATGAGTATCTCCACCTGCCTCTGAAATGGTACGAGCACCCCCCACCTGCCTCTGAAATGGTACGAGCACCTCCACCTGCCTCTGAAATGGTCCGAGCACCTCCACCTGCCTCTGAAATGGTACGAGCACCTCCACCTGTCTCTGAAATGGTCCGAGCACCCCTACCTGACTCTGAAGTGGTATGAGTATCTCCACCTGCCTCTGAAATGGTACGAGCACCCCCACCTGCCTCTGAAATGGTATGAGTATCTCCACCTGCCTCTGAAATGGTACAAGCACCCCCACCTGCCTCTGAAATGGTCCGAGCACCACCACCTGACTCTGAAATGGTACGAGCACCTCCACCTGTCTCTGAAATGGTCCGAGCACCCCCACCTGACTCTGAAATGGTATGAGTATCTCCACCTGCCTCTGAAATGGTACGAGCACCCCCACCTGCCTCTGACATGGTACGAGCACCCCCACCTGCCTCTGACATGGTCCGAGCACCTCCACCTGCCTCTGAAATGGTCCGAGCACCCCCACCTGCCTCTGAAATGGTATGAGTATCCCCACCTACCTCTGAAATGGTACAAGCACCCCCACCTGCCTCTGAAATGGTCCGAGCACCCCACCTGACTCTGAAATGGTACGAGCACCCCCACCTGCCTCTGAAATGGTCCGAGCACCTCCACCTGCCTCTGAAATGGTACGAGCACCTCCACCTGCCTCTGAAATGGTACGAGCACCCCCACCTGTCTCTGAAATGGTACGAGCACCTCTACCTGCCTCTGAAATGGTACGAGCACCCCCACCTGCCTCTGAAATGGTACGAGCACCTCCACCTGCCTCTGAAATGGTACGAGCACCCCCACCGGACTCTGAAATGGTACGAGCACCTCCACCTGCCTCTGAAATGGTCCAAGCACCCCCACCTGCCTCTGAAATGGTCCGAGCACCCCCACCTGACTCTGAAATGGTACGAGCACCTCCACCTGTCTCTGAAATGGTCCGAGCACCCCCACCTGACTCTGAAATGGTATGAGTATCTCCACCTGCCTCTGAAATGGTACGAGCACCCCCCACCTGCCTCTGAAATGGTACGAGCACCTCCACCTGCCTCTGAAATGGTCCGAGCACCTCCACCTGCCTCTGAAATGGTACGAGCACCTCCACCTGTCTCTGAAATGGTCCGAGCACCCCTACCTGACTCTGAAGTGGTATGAGTATCTCCACCTGCCTCTGAAATGGTACGAGCACCCCCACCTGCCTCTGAAATGGTATGAGTATCTCCACCTGCCTCTGAAATGGTACAAGCACCCCCACCTGTCTCTGAAATGGTCCGAGCACCACCACCTGACTCTGAAATGGTACGAGCACCTCCACCTGTCTCTGAAATGGTCCGAGCACCCCCACCTGACTCTGAAATGGTATGAGTATCTCCACCTGCCTCTGAAATGGTACTGCCGAGGTCACTTTAGTACGGCATTCGCGTCTTGCTCATTCACTAGTCATTCCAAATTAGACTATGAACATATGGTACCGCTATAAGAATAAATCAGACTGAGATCTGTTTCAAACTTATATTATGTTCATCAAGTAACTACAATGGCAACATCACAGCAACAACAACTACATTTCCGGATACACTACATTTTATAATCCATGGAATGGGCGTACATAATCAGAGAGCAAGGTGGGATTATGTGAAAAGTCAGGTGGGTTTAAGCTAATGTCTATGAGTATATTGGCTAGTTTAATGAGTCCTTTGTCTTCTTTCTTGTATTCACGCCTCCTGGCCAGGTGTCATCTTCAAGCTGGTAGTTGGTAACATGCAAGGTCATTCCACATTCCATCCTTGATACTCCTTTCAATGCAGGCCTCATCCTGGCACCTTATCTGTCTGTTTCCCATTCATCCCACGTCCTTTGTCCAGATGGATCTACACAGCTTCTGCAAAACTCAACTTAAACCATAAAATAGTCAAGAACAGCAAGGGGGTTGGGGATACAGAGTAGAAAGCGAGAAATGAAACTCAGAGAGATAAACAAGCAGAGATATATAAAATATATGGAAGAAAATAGACAAGATGGAGGCAGAAAGGAAACCAGTATAGTCAGGAAAGCAGTTGAAGGAAATACTGACAGAAAGAGGGGAAAAACATATAGAGAAACTATGAAAGGAAGAGAGAGAAGAGAACAACTCTTATCTGTTAATATACATATTAATTGATATAGAAAAACTTAATATTTTATCCAGAATATTAGTACTTTGGTTATATTTGTGATATTAACATATAATATGATCTCTAATAGCTACATATTGATAAGGAAATATAATAATTTCCCCCACAATCCCCCCTAAATATTAATTTTTCTATTTACAACTTCTCCTAATGTTTCCCTAGAGAACTCAGGAACCTCTGAGACTGTCCATGTGATGGGAAAAAGGGAAAGGGATTTCTTCATCCAAGCATCTCAGAGACCCTTTCCTTGTGAAAGGTCCCCAGACACCTGAATCCTACTCTAGCCTCACATGGAGTTCTCCCACTGTCCCTTAACTCAAATCCCTCAACTGGGTGTGATAATAGGGGAGATTCTTAGACTGCTTATGGGATTTTCCTTTGGGCATTTCCTCCTCTTTCACCATTCCACAGACCCCGCCCTTTTCAGCTAGAAGCATATCAAGGGCCAACCTGTTTTGAAGAATCATTCTAGTATTGGGACCTAGTTCCTCAACTATACCCTGGAAAGCATCTCAACCATAGTTGACAAACCTTTGCTCACTGTAATATATGTAATTAATCCAATCAACGTTCTTATTGATCTGTACCTGTGGAATTAAGGAAGCAAATCCAGCATATACCTGATTTTGGGCCTTAAACTGGTCAGACACCCCCCTTGGCACACCAATAGCATCAATGTATACTTGAGGGTCTTCCTCATATCCCATGTGGAGTTGATCGATGCTTCTCCTTCTCTTGATGGTCTCATTGGAAAACTCTGGGTCCCATGGTAAGATGTTGAACTGCATAGCTAGTTTAACCAGGGTGCATTGACCTGTCCAGGCATCGGGCAACCTGGATCGGAGCTTACCATCCCCACACAACCGGTAAATATCATACATATATTGTATATATTAGCTGAGTAAATTTATACTTACAGAGCTGTTTTCATTACAAAATCCCAGTTTAAAGGTTCCTACTAACGAAAACCTCAGAACATATTAGAAACGGCCTGGGGAATTGTGTATCAGATTTACACTATTAGTAACATATAACCTTAAAAATACAAGACTCATTCTTCCTTGAACACTTTATCATATACCATTATCATTATGGAGGGTATACAAAGGATATGAACTTCTTAAATATCTGCAAATAAGCACAGTTATCCACAAGAGAAAAGAGATACACAACAAAATCATACAAGAACCATATTATGTACTCCTGTACTTACTTATTCTAAAAACATTTTAACCAGGGTATGTTTGACATTCTATAATATCTTAGATAGGAAAAAGAGATTTACACATATTGGGATAATTTTTATACAGTTTTCTTGGTTTCCTTGTCCGCTCACTATTTGCAATTTCCAAACCCATGGAGCGATTGCTGCTCGAAGCCCGTACCTTTCTGAGTTGTGTTGTGCGCAAGAATAATGCAGAATAGTATACACAGCTTACCTGTACCAGGAGCGAACTAGGAGGTACTCACCCGATCTCACCCGTGACCTATTTTGAGGCGTAAAGTGAGGCCAAGCAGAAACCAGTCTAACCTTTGTTGATGAGAGACATCATGGCCTGCCCTGTCCCCTCTCACAACTCCTAGTTTAACACTGTTAGTGGTTCGGTCAGTCCCTATAAGGCAGTCGACTATAGAGAGGGCTCAGGCCGCCAGACGCAATCCGGCTGGGATGGGGCAACCACCCGCCATTACCTTTCCTTCCTTTTGTTGTAGCTTGCCTTCTACCTCCGAGAGGACAGGACACCTGTGGTGATTGTCAGTGTGATTATACCATCCTAGACTGATAACATGGTGTTTACCTCACTGTAATATACCAATACTGCATTTAGTAGGCTTACCGTATTGTTAAGGAATTCTTCAACCGGAAATCGCTCCATTCGCTCAGAAAATGCAAGTCAGAACCAAATATTCTGATTACCTCATGTGAGGATCCTACCATTATCCAGCATAAAATCTCTTTGGTCTATAAACATATCTGCAATAAAAAACTTAAAAAATTTGTATTAATTTCAGAGATTAGAAAATTCTTATAATATATGGGCGCTGTACATCAGAACAGACATGTGTAACATCACCTTTAATTCAAAATTCCTGCTACCAGCATTTTCTCCAGAAAGCCCCTTACCCCTCCCATATGGAGAAAGATAACGGACTACAAGAAATATTCTCACATAGTAAAGAACAAAGACTGCTCTAATAGAAAGAATGTAAGGAGGTGTGGAGGAGTGGTTCACTCCCTTCCATATTTTCAAACTCTTCGGCCTTGACATACCCACAAAATATCCACAATTCTGATAAAGGACCTAACTACTTTCTTCTTTCTTGTCTTTCCACCTCCCCCCTTTTTTTTTTTTTTTTCTTCGACTTTGTGTTATTTTCTAAACTATATTTTCTGTTGCTTTTCTCATCAAACTTGCTAATTTCCATCTCTAACATCTCACATTGACTCAATTGAGTGTCCCCTTAAAATACAATCTATATTCCTGCTTATCGACATACCTTGTACATTCTGGATCTATTAACTTAACAATACCTTCATCACATTGTAGTTAGATTTTCCTGTCTAGTACCACCTCCCCACAGCGTCAATATATATTATTTCCCCTTGGGCACTCAGTATATTAATCTTCTCTCTAGATAGCTTAATTTTAAAACACACAACAACCATAAATAAGGGAAAGTTTCTCTCTGCCATAACTACATCTCTAACTAAATTATTCCTGTGCTGCAGGTGGCTATTGACAACATTCACTCATATAAGTCAATAAAAATCTGATTACTATTATTGTATTCAATATTGGGCATTATTATTAATATCAAACTACCATAAATGTGAAAAATCCATCTTTGCCTTTCAGAATCCCTGGAAAGATGGATAAGATTCCAGTCTGCATGTCACAGTGTGCAGATTCCACCTTCCCTCCCCCCCCTCTTTGACTCTCTCCCTCCCCTCTTTCTTACAGAAACAGGCTTTCACACAGCTGCTTAGATAAGGAATTCAATAGAAAAAAAGAAATCCTTCTCTCCCAAACTGAGTTTACAAATTTGATTAACTGTTTCACACTTATAGCTATATACAACTAACAATTCTAGCCATTATCTGAAACCCCATGGCTTAATATTTAATTCTTCACTTACTCTTTATAACTTCAAGAACTTTCCATAACAGAAAGAATAGTAAAATATATTGATAGACGGACCGTGAACAGAGTGTATTGGCAGTCGGCATAACTTCAATAAAACAGAATGATCTCCATAAGATTATATACACCTCATCCTAATTTACCCTAACCACTCTGGAGCTAGAAACACACCCACACATCCGGGGACCTCATATCGCCGCCATGATAGGGTGGTGGCTGGGATAGCGTACTCAATAACAATGGCGTGGCGGCCATTTTACACTGTATAAAATTATTGTTAGGAAGCAACTTATAATCAAACACAGGTTCTGCATCATCTTTTTTTTTTTTTTTTTTCTTTCTCCATCTACTTCTCTTTATTCCTCACTTTTCAAACTATTTGCAATTCGTAAATAAACCTGCGCTTGATCTAGCAGCCCTTGGTCTTTCAGCTTACTTTTTTTCTCTCTGGATAGAATCATTTTATATAAACGGCTGCAATCTCTTCGACAAAGCAATCCTGCGTGCTTGTACAACCTGTTCACATTCTTAACAGCCTGCTTGCCTTCCCGTGATTCCACTAACATTTTTGCCTCTGCTACATCCTCATCCAGCTTATGAGGGGCGGTCTTCTTCTGCACTACAAGACGCAACATGACTCAATACTACGTCCCAACTGCAGCTCAGAACGCTGGCAACAGTAAACAACACTGGGTCCCCACCGTCTGGAGTCTCGGCTTCCACGTACGGTGATACCTTTACCTAAGGAACACGGAGCCCAAGCAACCACGTGTTCTAATTTGCTCTTTCCCAAGGGGCGGAACCCAAGTTCCACGTACCTTTCCCTGCGGCTTGAGGAGCTCCAACTCAACTCAACCCAGATCAACTTCAATGAATATACAGTACTTAGTACTACGTACTCCCAGCTCTACCGAGTGTGCCGCTCAACTGCCGCACACCCTCCCCTTAAAGCACGGAGCCCCAACTCCACGTGCTCGAGTGAATACCAGGCTTGTCACCTCTGTATTCAGTCTAGTGATACGGAGCTCCAACTCAACATACCACTGCACACAGAATCCAAATTCCACATGCAGACAAATACAAAGCCTATTGTCTCTAAATTTGTCTTTGATGCCTAAGCACAGAGCAACAACTCCATGTGCTTCCCAACGCTGGGTCTATGGACACCGCGTTCTGCCAACTAACTCACAAGTGCAGAGCTCCAACTCCATACACTGTATTATCACCCGGCACAGAGCTCCAACTCAATGTACCTCCGAACACAGAATCTGCTGATTCCGTGTCCCGTTCTTTCTATGAAGTATAGAGCCAATTGGCTCCACGCTCCGTCTCCGATCCAAGAAGTGAGGAGCCACAACTCAACAATATTTCTGAGGTGCGGAGTCCCTACTCAACAACACCCCTGAGTCATAAAAGCCAGCCGGCTCTTATGCTCCCCTAACACTGAGACCCAGTGCTTACAGATTACTTTGCTACGGTATTTCAGTTCAGAAGAAATTCTCCTTCACTATTACATCACAGAGGTTGCGTCTCCTTTCACTTTCATTACACCGTCCTCCAGCACACATGCCTATCAAGTCTCACTATACATTTCAATGCACAATAACAATCACGGGAAGGGTTAACAGCTACAGAACGTTAATGACCAGTGGAGGAGACGTGGTGAAAACACAGACACGCGCAGAAGGCTGCGTGACTCAAATGCTGCTGGTTCAGACGTGATGCTGGGTCAAACACGGTCTCACCACACGACCGCTTGCCCCCCGTACCCACTAGACACCCACAGAACAATCTATAACGACTGAGACACGAGGAAGGGTCAGCACATATGAATGTGTCTTTCCACTTACCTCATGCTCTGGAGGGTGATCAATCCTCGTCAGTCGTCACAGATCGTCCACAGATATCCACGCGTAGGTCCGGAGAGCCGTGGACCACAGATCACGCCCCACGTGCTGGGCGCCAAAAATGCCGAGGACACTTTAGTACGGCATTCGCATCTTGCTCATTCACTAGTCATTCCAAATTAGACTATGAACATATGGTACCGCTATAAGAATAAATCAGACTGAGATCTGTTTCAAACTTATATTATGTTCATCAAGTAACTACAATGGCAACATCACAGCAACAACCCCTACATTTCCGGATACACTACATTTTATAATCCATGGAATGGGCGTACATAATCAGAGAGCAAGGTGGGATTATGTGAAAAGTCAGGTGGGTTTAAGCTAATGTCTATGAGTATATTGGCTAGTTTAATGAGTCCTTTGTCTTCTTTCTTGTATTCACGCCTCCTGGCCAGGTGTCATCCTCAAGCTGGTAGCTGGTAACATGCAAGGTCATTCCACATTCCATCCTTGATACTCCTTTCAATGCAGGCCTCATCCTGGCACCTTATCTGTCTGTTTCCCATTCATCCCACGTCCTTTGTCCAGATGGATCTACACAGCTTCTGCAAAACTCAACTTAAACCATAAAATAGTCAAGAACAGCAAGGGGGTTGGGGATACAGAGGGAAGCAGAGATATATAAAATATATGGAAGAAAATAGACAAGATGGAGGCAGAAAGGAAACCAGTATAGTCAGGAAAGCAGTTGATGGAAATACTGACATAAAGAGGGGAAAAACATATAGAGAAACTATGAAAGGAAGAGAGAGAAGAGAACAACTCTTATCTGTTAATATACATATTAATTGATATAGAAAAACTTAATATTTTATCCAGAATATTAGTACTTTGGTTATATTTGTGATATTAACATATAATATGATCTCTAATAGCTACATATTGATAAGGAAATTTAATAATTTCCCCCACAGTACGAGCACCCCCACCTGCCTCTGACATGGTACGAGCACCCCCACCTGCCTCTGACATGGTCCGAGCACCTCCACCTGCCTCTGAAATGGTCCGAGCACCCCCACCTGCCTCTGAAATGGTATGAGTATCCCCACCTACCTCTGAAATGGTACAAGCACCCCCACCTGCCTCTGAAATGGTCCGAGCACCCCCACCTGACTCTGAAATGGTACGAGCACCCCCACCTGCCTCTGAAATGGTCCGAGCACCTCCACCTGCCTCTGAAATGGTACGAGCACCTCCACCTGCCTCTGAAATGGTACGAGCACCCCCACCTGTCTCTGAAATGGTACGAGCACCTCTACCTGCCTCTGAAATGGTACGAGCACCCCCACCTGCCTCTGAAATGGTACGAGCACCTCTACCTGCCTCTGAAATGGTACGAGCACCCCCACCTGCCTCTGAAATGGTACGAGCACCTCCACCTACGCTCTTTTTGCTCATCAGCAGTTCAGTCGGGAGGGATCAGATCCTTCCCCTCCCCCCTAGAGGAGTTGTTCTAAAATGAATCCCCCCTTCTCACGCAATCTCTGCAATACACCATGCCATTGCAGAGGCGGTGCAAATCACAAGTAGGAAACATGCTGCACTTATGGTGGGAACGCCCTAAAATTAAAAGTTTCTGGGAGGGAGTATTTCAGAATTACAACCTCATCACAGGCAAAAAATAACTGGCATCCCCGAGATGGCGCTACTATCTGTGTACCCCGGATGGGACATCCTCCGCTTCTGCATCTCGGCAGCCAGGTCCTCACGGTATTGGAAATCCACAGAACAACCTCCTATTATAGACTGGTATGAGGACATGTAACTCCAATCAAATACCTCTGGAGTAAGGCCCAAAGTCAAAATGTAATTTAATTAATTTTATTTGAAACACCAAACACAATTAAAAGATGACAGATGTTAATCCGGAACACAGAACACGTGACCACATGATTCCGTGACAATATACTCCACCACTATTAGTATAAATCATAATGTACAGCCAATATAATCAGGTAGGTACACATCAATACCTTGTATCCCACTTTTGGGTACAACTAGAGGCTCTAAGTACAAAGAATCATATACACAAGTGTCTCCTCAGAAGAAGCCTAAGCGAAACGTGGGTTAGGGGGCGGTCACAGACAGGTAACATACTTTTTGACCCATGAACTGACACTTGTTTATATGATTCTTTGTACTTAGCTCAGGATCCATGGACAAATTTAAAGCCACATGGAAGGAATGGATCTTGTTCAGGGACTCCCCCTGACCTCCCAAAATTATTCCTCCAGCCACCCTAAAGCTGAGTGACAAAGCCCAGATGTGGGCCCCAGGAGACCCAGGTGAACCCCATTACTCATCCCCCCTGTCCGCTCCCAGTTCCGTCCCCTATCCCACTCCCTTCCACGCTCGCGCTATACATCCTTCTATCACCTGTAGACTACCTACACATTAAACGCTAGCCGACTCTGCAGGACTCACCCAGCCCTCGATCTGATGGGCCGCTGAACCACATGAACACCAAACTAAACCAGTGCAGAGGAATAAGCCACCCATAACGCCTAGGAAAGGAGTCAACACCCCACCGATCTCTGAAGCACAGACGGCACTGGAAGCTTGGGGCCCTTAATCTCTCTTGATGGACTTCCTATACAACCCCCGTCCCACCACCGGCTCATTCCTAACCATGTCCACTGTATATCTGTATGCATGTGATTATCGTGGTTGTTATACGATTCATTACTGTATGATCTTTAGATATGTACTCAATAACCAAAGACTGAACCAAAAAAGGCAAATCCAATAAATGCAGACAAATTGTGGGATGTAGTCAAAGCCTCCTGGGCTGGAATAACAGGTGGCAGGAGCCAGACGATGGGTGACTATGCAACATAGCCATGAAGCTGTTGTAAAAACTGCACTTACAACTAAATATTAGGTCAGTGAATCACAGGAATCCTAAAAAATAAAAGACAAATGCAGACACCACTATTACTGTGAACAGCCCAATGTTCATTTCTGTAAAGTAGTTATAAATTATCCACATTTCTCATGTTTTGATTTAGAAATCAGTGTGCAATGTTCCCAATGGGTCATTCCATGTCAAGTGAACCAATGATTATTACCTCTATATTTTTAATTCTTTTGAGATTTTGTTATTTGATAATAGCATGTCAGACAATGCAAAATGTGAAGAGAAAATTTTTTAAAAAAATTTATTTTTAAAAAAAATGATTTTCAAAGTTCGGAAAAAGTGCGAATTTCGCTGTTGCCTGCCTTTACGTTTCTCCTCATAACTAAGGCTAGGAATAAGATAGAGAGACAAAATAAACACCAATCTACTCAGAACTATACAGGCTTTCACCAGATATGTCACAAGAGGATCTTTGTGAATATTTTACCCATGTGATCGCAAGCGCAAAACTTTAAAACGCATTTCCGAAAAATCGGCGGACTTTAATTATTTCAAAAACTGCCCATGTGTCTGCTGTGCTCTTAGCCACATCTGTACCAAATTTCAAGTTGGGATCGCGATGGGATCATATTTTAACATATTTTACTATTAATAGCGTCAATGGGTCATTCCATATCAAGTGATCTAAATATGAATATTTTTTTTTACCTGACGTCTTTAGATTTTTTTTTTTTTCCTTTATGAAGTACTACTTTAGTTAATTACAAATTAAAAGTTTAGAATTTTTTTCTTCATCAGTTAATTTTTTACAGATTTTTAAAGTTTAAAAAAAGGGTGAATTTTGGCCTGGTATGGCTTTACATTTTTTTATCTTGGGCTAGAAATAAGATAGAGAAACATAATAAACACCATTCTACTCAGAACTGTCCAGGCTTTCACCAGATAGGTCACAAGAGTATATTTGTTAATTTTAATTTTTTTACCCATGCGAACGCAAACGCAACATTTTGAAACGCATTTCCGAAAAAACGTTTTAATAAAAATTTTCCAAAACTGCCCATGTGTCTTTTATGCTCTTAGCCACATCTGTACCAAATTTCAAGTTGGGATCGTGATGGGATCATATTTTAAAATATTTAACTATTATAGTGTCAATTCAAAAATCTTGAATTCAGATCTGTTCAACCTGTGGTCTAAAAGCGTGGGGTCTATATTTACCAAATCCATTATTTTTAGACATTACTGTATTATTTTGATATGTTACAGCTTAGAAGCAGGAGAGGACATATAGGAAAAAGCTTTGTTAGGGCTCAACCTGAGAAAGCACAGGGATAGACAGTGAATGCAGAGCAGATGGTAGGCCAGCAGCTCTGTCAATCATGTTAAGTGTCTACCCACTGCATTCAGGAAGTAAGACCGCTCGTTCAGACCTTTCATGTCCTGACATGTCTGGACATCTTCACTCCTGAACAAACAATAGTCTGTACAAAGCCATCAAGGCTGTGTACTAAAATATGGGTGAGTAAATATATTAATAGTTTAATGCTTTTATTATTAAGGGCCAAAACACAGTGCTATTCTTAGGGATCATCATTCAGAAAAACAGCCCCATTGATTTCTATGGGGTTCACCACATGCAGTGTTTTTGGAAACACTCAAGAGTGAGTAAATCACTGCTTGAACTACTTTTTAATCGCTGCAATAAACGCAGCATTTATCATTTATATAAAAAAAGCTGCCATTTTTTTCACTAGCGATTAAAAAAAACTAACGCATATGTGGTAAAAACTTGGTAGAAAAACAAGCTGCCAAAACTGCAGCGTGTATCTGCAGACAGAAAAAACTGTGCGCGCTAGCCCTAAAACTCACTTTATAGTAATACAGTTCTATCTCAAGTGTACTGTAAATCTTTATTTTTATTACCTATCTTCCTTACTTAATATTAACTGTGTCACGTCCTACAGACGGACCTCACACGTGAACCCACTGGACCGCGTAAAGCGGATGCCGATACCGGGTGATAAAGAGGCGGACCAGTACCGTAAAGTCAACAGGTTTATTAGAGTAACAACAACAGAGGACCTCACGCCCCTGGGGAGAGCCACAAGGTCGCAACACTGGAACCCACCGAAGGAGACCCCGGAGCGCTTAACCCCTATACAGGGATCCCGCCGGAACCAGCCTCGGAGGGGCCAATGAAGCGGACACGAGTGTTAAACCGACCCCAGGCGACGTGGTAAAAACAACAACCGAGTATACAACGAGAAACAGAAACCAGGAACACAGAGGATCCGGAGCAGGGCTGGAGGAAGCACTTCAGCTGGGAAGGGGTACGGAGGCAGACCGAAACCACTGGAGTCAGCGAAGAGCCGGCACGGAAGGAATCTGCGGGAAGGAACAAGAGTAAATCAAAAATCAAGCCAACAAAGGAACAGCCTGAGCAGACCAGGATTAGCAAGTTCTCTACATAGAAATTGCCCTGGCAATGAGTAAGAGAAAACAGGAAGTTTATATCATGACAGAGTACACCTGATTGGGAGAACACAGAGACCTGGTGATTGGCTGATGGGAGGGGCTAGCTCCTAGCAGTTCTCCAGCAGATACTAATGTGGAGATGAATAGACATAGCTCAAGTAGTGGTCCTGGAAGTGAGAGGAGCAGCGTTGCTCAAGCAGAGGGTGCTGGAGCCCTGCGGCAGGAAACAGGTGCGCGCACCCGGGGAGCATGGGGTAAGGAAGACGCTACCCGACCGACCCGCGGGCGGCGGCTGCCAGCGCCCCGGAACCGTCGACGGATGGTCGACACCCGGAACCCTTGAGGCCGGACAGGGGCAGTAGGAGCCGAGGGAGTAACGGCAGCATGCCGCGGGGCACGGGCGGCAGGCCCCTGGGTGGTAACAGTACCCCCCCCTCCACGCCCCCCCGGACGGAACCCGGCCAGAAACCTGCGCAAGAGGCGCGGAGCGTTGACGTCAGCCTCGGGTACCCAGGACCGCTCCTCGGGGCCAAACCCCTTCCAGTCGACCAAATACCACTTAGAACGGCCCCTCATCCGCATGTCCAGAATAGCGCTGATCTCGAACACATCGGAAGCCGTAACCGGTGGTGGATGCGAGTCCGGATCCGGGAAGTAGCGGTTGAGGACCAGAGGCTTGAGGAGAGAACGGTGGAAAGAGTTATGGATACGCAGTGATGGAGGCAAACGTAACTGGTAACACACCTCATTCAGTCTCCGAACCACAGTAAAGGGGCCGATATATCGCGGACCGAGCTTGTATGATGGCATCTTGAGGCGTACATACTTGGAGGAGAGCCATACCTTGTCCCCGGGGTTGAACAGGGGGGAGTCCAGACGACGTTTGTCGGCATGACCTTTCATCCGCTGGGAAGCCCTCTCCAGGGCCGAACGGGTCGTCGCCCAGATCCTGGTAAAGTCCCGAGCCAGCGTGTTTGCAGCTGGATTCGGAGTCGCGACCGCTACGGACGTGGGACCCCGGGATGGTGTCCATAGACTATGAAGAAAGGACTGTTACCGGAGGACTCACCAACATGGTTGTTGTAGGAAAACTCGGCCCAAGGAAGCAGGGAGGACCAGTCGTCATGGTGGGCGTTGACGAAATGTCGCAGGTACCCGGACAACACCTGGTTTACCCGTTCCACCTGCCCATTGGACTGAGGATGATAAGCAGAAGAGAAGTCGAGGTTGACATCGAGCTTCCTGCAGAGGGAACGCCAGAACCTGGAGACAAACTGCACACCCCTGTCGGAGACAATGTTGGAGGGAAGACCATGCAGACGAAGAACATGAGACACAAACAGTTCAGCCAACCTGGGAGCCGATGGAAGACCGGGCAGGGGAATAAAATGAGCCATCTTCGAGAACCGGTCAACCACGACCCATACCACAGTGTTACCGGAGGAGGCAGGAAGGTCAGTGACGAAGTCCATAGCGATGTGTCTCCATGGTTCCGAGGGCACCGGTAGGGGTAGAAGGAGCCCGACGGGCCGTTGCTTGGGCGTCTTGTTCCGAGCGCAAGAGGGGCAGGCGGAGACATAGTCGGAGATGTCCCGACGCATCTGCGGCCACCAATAGTACCGCTCAATCAAGAGCTGGGTCTTTGTCACCCCCGCATGGCCTGCGAGTCTGGACGAATGTCCCCAGCGCAGGACATGCCTGCGATCAGCCTCGGGTACCAGCGTCTTACCTGGTGGCGGAAGGGACAGACGGAGTGGTGCCACCATGCGGATGTTGGAAGGATCGACGATGGATCGGGGCTCCTCCTCTTGGTCCTCTACGAGGAAGGACCGGGATAGGGCATCCGCCTTGATGTTCTTGCCTGCTGGGCGAAAATGGAGTTGAAAGTCAAAGCGGGCGAAAAACAGTGACCATCGAGCCTGTCGGGGATTGAGTCTCTGTGCCGACTGGACGTATGCCAGGTTTTTGTGATCAGTGTAGATGACCACGGGATGTACTGCCCCCTCCAGGAGGTATCGCCATTCCTCCAGTGCCATCTTGACGGCCAGCAGCTCCCGATCCCCTATGGAATAATTCCGCTCGGCGGAGGAAAAGGCCTTAGAGAAAAAACCGCATGGCACCATACGCCCTGAGAAGGACTTCTGGGAGAGGACGGCTCCGGCTCCGGAGGAGGATGCGTCCACCTCCAGAAAAAACTGGTTATCTGCCACCGGCCGGTGGAGAATCGGAGCCGAGGAAAAGGCACTCTTGAGTGTCATGAAGGCGGTCTCGGCCTCGGGAGTCCAGGCCTTAGCAGGCGTCCCCTTCCGGGTCAGCGCGGTAAGGGGCTTGACCACGTCGGAGAAACGTGGGATAAACTGCCGATAATAGTTGGCAAAACCAAGGAACCTCTGGATGGCCTTGAGTCCCACGGGTCGAGGCCACGAAAGGATTGCGGACAGCTTCTCCGGGTCCATTTCCAGACCGACGTCGGAGATAACGTAACCCAGAAAGGGCAAAGATGTCCGTTCAAACAGGCATTTTTCATATTTGGCATACAACTGGTTCTCCCGTAACCGGAGAAGGACCCGTCGGACATCTCGCCTGTGAGTGGGAAGATCCGGGGAAAATACCAGAATGTCATCCAGGTAGACCACGACACACACGTACAGAAGGTCCCGGAAGACATCGTTCACGAATTCCTGGAAGACAGCAGGGGCGTTACTGAGACCGAACGGCATTACCTTGTACTCATAGTGCCCGTCCCTGGTGTTGAAGGCGGTCTTCCATTCGTCCCCGGCTCGTATCCGGACCAGGTTATAAGCCCCTCGGAGGTCCAGCTTCGTGAAGACCCGGGAACCACGTAACCGGTCGAATAGCTCTGGTATGAGGGGAAGCGGGTATCTATTTTTCACGGTGATGGCGTTGAGACCCCGATAGTCAATGCACGGTCGTAAGGAGCCGTCTTTCTTCTTCACGAAGAAGAAGCCAGCCCCTGCGGGTGAGGAGGACTTCTGGATGAAACCCCGCGCCAGGCTGTCCCTTACGTAGTCGGACATTGCCTGGGTCTCGGCAGGGTTTAACGGATAGATGCGGCCTTTCGGCAGTTGAGCCCCAGGCAGCAGGTCAATAGGACAGTCATAAGGTCTGTGCGGGGGTAACGTCTCGGCCTCCTTCTTGTCGAAGACGTCGACATACGACCAATAAGCCGAGGGCAGACCAGGTAACGCTGCCGGTGACGGTGGCAACCGGACCGGGGACACGGGAAGAAGGCAACGACTATGACAAGCTTGCCCCCATCGCAGGACCTCACCTGTACGCCATTCCAGAACCGGTTCATGCATGCGGAGCCATGGAAGACCAAGCATAAACGGGGGAGACAGGGTCGGCAGGACATAGAAAGTGAGGCGTTCCGTGTGCAGAGCTCCGACCTGTATCTCTACCTCTCCGGTGATACCCGTCACGGCGTCCTGTAAGGGTCTCCCATCGACAGAGATGAGGACACGGGGTTGCTGCAGGGGGTATATAGGAATACCATAGCGCTGCGCTGTGTCCTGTTGCACAAAATTACTTGCAGAACCGGAATCCAGGTGAGCCACCTCCGAATGGCGTTTGTCTCCGACCTTAAGCAAGATGGCGATAGTAAGAGGGTGAAAGGAATCGTTCTTCGTTAGGTTGGTCTCTCTTACCTCACCGAGACGAAGGTCCACCGGTCGCTTGGGGCATTGGCGACGAAGGTGATCAGATCCTCCGCAGTACAGGCATAGGCCCCAGGCGATCCTCTCCTCCCTTATCTGGCTCCGGGAGCGGACGTGATCCACCTGCATGGCCTCCTGGCCTGTCGGAGGCGCTGTGGGCACTGGAAGAAGAGGTCGCTGGAAAGTGGGAGCTAAGCGAAGGGGTCTTCTCTCCTGCGTCCTCTCCTGGACTCTCTCCTGCGACCGCTCCTGTAGACGACGGTCGATTCGGACAGCGAGAGTAATGTACTCCTCCAGGGAGCTGGGCAAATCCCGAACCGCCAGTTCGTCTTTGATCCGGCTCGATAATCCCCGGCGGAAGACACCAACTAAGGGTTCATCCGCCCAGCGGAGTTCGGAAGCAAGGGTACGGAACCGGATGGCATATTGCCCAACAGACTGGTTACCTTGGTGTAAGTTGAAGAGTGCCTCGGTGGCAGAGGCCACCCGACCCGGTTCATCGAAGGTTCTACGGAAGGTGTCCAAGAACGCCCGGAGGTCGGACACGATGGGATCCTCCCTCTCCAATACCGGGTTGAACCATGCCAGTGCCTCTCCCTCGAGATGCGAAGCCAGAAACGCCACCTTTGCCTCATCCGTCGGGAATTGGTGGGGTAGCAGCCGGAAGTGGAGTTGGCACTGGTTGATGAACCCCCGACATGCTTTAGGATCCCCTGCATACCTGGTGGGCTGGCATAAGCGAGGAGAAGATACGGCTCCGGCTTGAACTCCAACAGGTAGCACGGGGACGGAACCCGGACCTCCAGTCGCTCTCTGTAGGCAGGTAAGCCGATCGTCCACGGAGGCCAGATGGGATAGTATCCGAGTCTGTATCCTATTCTGGTGGTCCATCTCCTGGTGGAGACCCAAGATCTGAGAAGAGAGAGCGGGATCAGAAGCGGAGAGCGCCCCTAGGCGCCCCTCCAAAGACTGGATAAAACCCACGACCTGGTCGTGACTCTGGCGGAGTCCGGCCAACTCTCTTAGGGCATCAAACCTGGTATCAGCGGGGTCCATGGCCAGGGCAAGATCTGTCACGTCCTACAGACGGACCTCACACGTGAACCCACTGGACCGCGTAAAGCGGATGCCGATACCGGGTGATAAAGAGGCGGACCAGTACCGTAAAGTCAACAGGTTTATTAGAGTAACAACAACAGAGGACCTCACGCCCCTGGGGAGAGCCACAAGGTCGCAACACTGGAACCCACCGAAGGAGACCCCGGAGCGCTTAACCCCTATACAGGGATCCCGCCGGAACCAGCCTCGGAGGGGCCAATGAAGCGGACACGAGTGTTAAACCGACCCCAGGCGACGTGGTAAAAACAACAACCGAGTATACAACGAGAAACAGAAACCAGGAACACAGAGGATCCGGAGCAGGGCTGGAGGAAGCACTTCAGCTGGGAAGGGGTACGGAGGCAGACCGAAACCACTGTAGTCAGCGAAGAGCCGGCACGGAAGGAATCTGCGGGAAGGAACAAGAGTAAATCAAAAATCAAGCCAACAAAGGAACAGCCTGAGCAGACCAGGATTAGCAAGTTCTCTACATAGAAATTGCCCTGGCAATGAGTAAGAGAAAACAGGAAGTTTATATCATGACAGAGTACACCTGATTGGGAGAACACAGAGACCTGGTGATTGGCTGATGGGAGGGGCTAGCTCCTAGCAGTTCTCCAGCAGATACTAATGTGGAGATGAATAGACATAGCTCAAGTAGTGGTCCTGGAAGTGAGAGGAGCAGCGTTGCTCAAGCAGAGGGTGCTGGAGCCCTGCGGCAGGAAACAGGTGCGCGCACCCGGGGAGCATGGGGTAAGGAAGACGCTACCCGACCGACCCGCGGGCGGCGGCTGCCAGCGCCCCGGAACCGTCGACGGATGGTCGACACCCGGAACCCTTGAGGCCGGACAGGGGCAGTAGGAGCCGAGGGAGTAACGGCAGCATGCCGCGGGGCACGGGCGGCAGGCCCCTGGGTGGTAACAAACTGTATTTTTCCCACACAGCAATGGCTGCTACTTCTCAAGAAACAGCATTTTATCATAGACACTGTTGCAATCCTTTTGAAAAAATATGAATATGATTGGCGCTGGTGGCGGCTACTGTACTCTCCAAAGATTGGGAAAATGAAGAAGTAGAATTGACTTTATTGCATCCTTCTGGTCCAGCGCCAGCCTTTGTGTATCCAAGAAAGCCAGACATTGTAAAAGTGCACAAAAATCAGATATTAACTCAGGCGGAGCCTAACACTGTGACAGGCCGGACATACTGTGACACACAAGGAAATGGCGATTGCTAGTAAGCGTTTATGGACAAGATTACATTTCACCCACTAGAAGGGACAAATTCATAAAATGCCACTTTAAAAACAAACTATTAATTGTTTGATTAGTTCATAATTTATAGAACGATGATTTAACTACTGTACTATTCTTATTAAACACTTCATAAATCACATGTTTAATGATAGAATAGAAAACAAATTTATATGTATAAATAGGGGTTAACATTTTTGGTTCTTTTAATCTTGTTTAATCAAACTTGAGGATATGATCACCTTTCTTCTTTTGGTTTGTTCAATACATTCAGGTTGAAAATGCTGAGCGTTGTGTTCTGAGGATTAAGATGTATTTATCCTGGCACTTATGGGATTTGTTTTTTGTGTTTCTTTTTTGTTGCATATAAATGTTTTATTCAATAAGTTGTGATAACTCATAGAACCATAAAATAAAAATATATAAATTTGACAGGTCCCAAGTTGAATCTCTGCACAAATATAACCAAGAACACAATCAGTCATTTTTTCACAATTGCCCGTCAATAGTTTGAATTTGATATAAAGAAACATAGTCTTGTAACATCTCAAATGAAAGCTGTTACCGTTCTGAGTAAAATGATGCCTCTCCCACTTCATTATCTTATTTCTAGCCTGAGATAAAAAAAATGTAAAGCCAGACCAGGCCAAAATTCACCCTTTTTTTAAACTTTAAAAATCTGTAAAAAATTAACTGATGAAGAAAAAAATTCTAAACTTTTTTTTTGTAATTAGATAAAGTTGTTCTTCATATAGAAAAAAAATTAAAAAAATCTGAGGACGTCAGGGAAAAAAATATTCATTTTTGGATCACTTGACATGGAATGACCCCATAGTGTCATTAAATGTAATGGAAATACATCTACTATATCAGGGGCTGACTGGCAGATGTAGCCCTGGGGGGCAGTCTGCCTCTGCCAGCCAACTGAGGACCGGGGGGGGGATGGTAGGGTGCTACCGAGCGCAAGTGAGGACCGGGGGGTTTTGGGGGGGGATGTGCTGCCGCGGCTTAATCCTTGCCTCTGCCGCCGTTCCGCTGCCTCCATCCTACTGCGTCACGGCCCCAGCTCCCGCCATCAATGCGGAATGCAGTAAGTGCGCGGCAGCTTTCACTGTGGGGGCGGCCCTAAAGGGGCGGCCCCTGTACTATATAATCATCTAAGGTTCTCTGTCTGTCACGGAAATCGCGCGCCAGCGCTCATTGGCCACCGCTAGCCGTGGCGACCAATGAGCGCAGCGTATGCAAAACAGCCGCGGCCGCGATCCAATTCGCGATGCGGGATTTCGCCCTCAGAGACACGCCTTCAGCCTCCTCCTGCCCGCACCCGCCCGCTAGAGCGGCTGCTCCCACCTCCGGCCCCCTGTTACCCGGTGTCATTCACCCCCCCCTTTCCCCCTCCACGCCGGCCCGCTCTCACCTCTCCTCTCTCTCTCCGGGTGATGGAGCGGCGGCGGCTCTGACCGTGAACTCTGTGTCTCTGCTGTTGTCGGTCACCGCCTTCTGTATCAGTCACTGGTGTCAGGGGATCCGCAAGGTGCTGAAGCCTTTCTGTCTGGGCCCCCGGGAGAGCTGCATCCACTACAACAGCAGCTCCGGGGCCGCGCTGTACAGCTGGGAGACCGGGGACGACAAGTTCATAGAGAGGCGCTTCCATGCCGGGATCTGGAGCTCCTGCGAGGAGAACGTCAGCGAGGACGGTACAGCACACATCATCGGGGTGTGTAAGTGTGTCCACTGAGCCGCCGTATACTGTGCTGTCCACTCACCTGTAGTATACTGTGCTGTCCACTGAGCCGCCGTATACTGTGCGGTCCACTCACCCGCCGTATACTGTGCTGTCCACTGAACCACCGTATACTGTGCTGTCCACTCGCCCGCCGTATACTGTGCTGTCCACTGAGCCGCCGTATACTGTGCTGTCCACTCATTCACCGTATACTGTGCTGTCCACTCATTCACCGTATACTCTGCTGTCCACTCACCCGCCGTATACTGTGCTGTCCACTCACCAGCCGTATACTGTGCTGTCCACTCACCCGCCATATACTGTGCTGTCCACTCACCCGCCGTATACTGTGCTGTCCACTCACCAGCCGTATACTGTGCTGTCCACTCATTCACTGTATACTGTGCTGTCCACTCACCAGCCGTATACTGTGCTGTCCACTCACCAGCCGTATACTGTGCTGTCCACTCACCTGCCGTATACTCTGCTGTCCACTCACCCGCCGTATACTGTGCTGTCCACTCACCCGCCGTATACTGTGCTGTCCACTCACCCGCCGTATACTGTGCTGTCCACTCACCCGCCGTATACTGTGCTGTCCACTCACCCGCCGTATACTCTGCTGTCCACTCACCAGCCGTATACTCTGCTGTCCACTCACCCGCCGTATACTCTGCTGTCCACTCACCCGCCGTATACTGTGCTGTCCACTCACCAGCCGTATACTCTGCTGTCCACTCACCAGCCGTATACTCTGCTGTCCACTCACCAGCCGTATACTGTGCTGTCCACTCACCAGCCGTATACTCTGCTGTCCACTCACCCGCCATATACTGTGCTGTCCACTCATTCACCGTATACTGTGCTGTCCACTCACCAGCCGTATACTGTGCTGTCCACTCACCCACCGTATACTGTGCTGTCCACTGAGCCGCCGTATACTCTGCTGTCCACTCACCAGCCGTATACTCTGCTGTCCACTCACCCGCCGTATACTGTGCTGTCCACTGACCCGCCGTATACTCTGCTGTCCACTCACCCACCGTATACTCTGCTGTCCACTCACCTGCCGTATACTGTACTGTCCACTCACCCGCCGTATACTCTGCTGTCCACTCACCCGCCGTATACTGTGCTGTCCACTCGCCCGCCGTATACTGTGCTGTCCACTCATTCGCCGTATACTGTGCTGTCCACTCACCCGCCGTATACTCTGCTGTCCACTCACCCGCCGTATACTGTGCTGTCCACTGAGCCGCCGTATACTGTGCTGTCCACTCACCCGCCGTATACTCTGCTGTCCACTCACCCGCCGTATACTGTGCTGTCCACTCGCCCGCCGTATACTGTGCTGTCCACTCATTCGCCGTATACTGTGCTGTCCACTCACCCGCCGTATACTGTGCTGTCCACTGAGCCGCCGTATACTGTGCTGTCCACTCATTCACCGTATACTCTGCTGTCCACTCACCCGCCGTATACTGTGCTGTCCACTCACCAGCCGTATACTGTGCTGTCCACTCACCCGCCATATACTGTGCTGTCCACTCACCCGCCGTATACTGTGCTGTCCAGTCACCAGCCGTATACTGTGCTGTCCACTCACCCGCCGTATACTCTGCTGTCCACTCACCCGCCGTATACTGTGCTGTCCACTCACCAGCCGTATACTGTGCTGTCCACTCACCAGCCGTATACTGTGCTGTCCACTCACCTGCCGTATACTCTGCTGTCCACTCACCCACCGTATACTGTGCTGTCCACTCACCCGCCGTATACTGTGCTGTCCACTCACCCGCCGTATACTGTGCTGTCCACTCACCCGCCGTATACTGTGCTGTCCACTCGCCCACCGTATACTGTGCTGTCCACTCACCAGCCGTATACTCTGCTGTCCACTCACCAGCCGTATACTCTGCTGTCCACTCACCAGCCGTATACTGTGCTGTCCACTCACCAGCCGTATACTCTGCTGTCCACTCACCAGCCGTATACTCTGCTGTCCACTCACCAGCCGTATACTCTGCTGTCCACTCACCCGCCATATACTGTGCTGTCCACTCATTCACCGTATACTGTGCTGTCCACTCACCAGCCGTATACTGTGCTGTCCACTCACCCGCTGTATACTGTGCTGTCCACTCACCCGCCGTATACTGTGCTGTCCACTCACCCACCGTATACTGTGCTGTCCACTCACCAGCCGTATACTCTGCTGTCCACTCACCAGCCGTATACTCTGCTGTCCACTCATTCACTGTATACTGTGCTGTCCACTCACCCGCCGTATACTGTGCTGTCCACTCACCTGCCGTATACTCTGCTGTCCGCTCACCCGCCGTATACTGTGCTGTCCACTCACCAGCCGTATACTGTGCTGTCCACTCACCTGCCGTATACTGTGCTGTCCACTCACCCGCCGTATACTGTGCTGTCCACTCACCAGCCGTATACTGTGCTGTCCGCTCACCCGCCGTATACTCTGCTGTCCACTCATTCACTGTATACTGTGCTGTCCACTCACCAGCCGTATACTGTGCTGTCCACTCACCCACCGTATACTGTGCTGTCCGCTCACCCGCCGTATACTGTGCTGTCCACTCACCAGCCGTATACTGTGCTGTCCACTCACCTGCCGTATACTGTGCTGTCCGCTCACCCGCCATATACTGTGCTGTCCACTCACCCACCGTATACTGTGCTGTCCACTCACCCACCGTATACTGTGCTGTCCGCTCACCCGCCGTATACTGTGCTGTCTACTTACCCGCCGTATACTGTGCTGTCCACTCACCCACCGTATACTGTGCTGGCCACTCACCCACCGTATACTGTGCTGTCCACTCACCCGCCGTATACTGTGCTGTCCACTCACCCGCCGTATACTGTGCTGTCCACTCACCCGCCGTATACTGTGCTGTCCACTCACCCGCCGTATACTGTGCTGTCCACTCACCCGCCGTATACTGTGCTGTCCACTCACCCCCCGTATACTGTGCTGTCCACTCACCCACCGTATACTGTGCTGTCCACTCACCAGCCGTATACTGTGCTGTCCACTCACCCGCCGTATACTGTGCTGTCCACTGAGCCGCCATATACTCTGCTGTCCACTCACCCGCCGTATACTGTGCTGTCCACTCACCCGCCGTATACTGTGCAGTCCACTCACCCGCCGTATACTCTGCTGTCCACTCATTCACCGTATACTGTGCTGTCCACTCACCCGCCGTATAC
This sequence comes from Allobates femoralis, assembly GCA_033576535.1. NCBI lineage: Eukaryota > Metazoa > Chordata > Amphibia > Anura > Aromobatidae > Allobates > Allobates femoralis. The sequence continues at coordinate 35,189,413 of JARQOC010000004.1, read as the reverse complement.
TGTGCTGTCCACTCACCCACCGTATACTGTGCTGTCCACTCACCAGCCGTATACTCTGCTGTCCACTCATTCACCGTATACTGTGCTGTCCACTCACCCGCCGTATACTGTGCTGTCCACTCATTCACTGTATACTGTGCTGTCCACTCACCAGCCGTATACTGTGCTGTCCACTCACCCACCGTATACTGTGCTGTCCGCTCACCCGCCGTATACTGTGCTGTCCGCTCACCCGCCGTATACTGTGCTGTCCACTCACCAGCCGTATACTGTGCTGTCCACTCACCCACCGTATACTGTGCTGTCCACTCACCCACCGTATACTGTGCTGTCCGCTCACCCGCCGTATACTGTGCTGTCTACTTACCCGCCGTATACTGTGCTGTCCACTCACCCACCGTATACTGTGCTGTCCACTCACCCACCGTATACTGTGCTGTCCACTCACCCGCCGTATACTGTGCTGTCCACTCACCCGCCGTATACTGTGCTGTCCACTCACACCCGCCGTATACTGTGCTGTCCACTCACCCGCCGTATACTGTGCTGTCCACTCACCCGCCGTATACTGTGCTGTCCACTCACCCCCCGTATACTGTGCTGTCCACTCACCCACCGTATACTGTGCTGTCCACTCACCAGCCGTATACTGTGCTGTCCACTCACCCGCCGTATACTGTGCTGTCCACTCACCTGCCGTATACTCTGCTGTCCGCTCATTCACCGTATACTGTGCTGTCCACTCACCTGCCGTATACTGTGCTGTCCACTCACCTGCCGTATACTCTGCTGTCCGCTCATTCACCGTATACTGTGCTGTTCACTCATTCACCGTATACTGTGCTGTCCACTCACCCGCCGTATGCTGTGCTGTCCACTCACCCACCGTATACTGTGCTGTCCACTCACCCACCGTATACTCTGCTGTCCACTCACCCACCGTATACTGTGCTGTCCACTCACCCGCCGTATACTCTGCTGTCCACTCACCCGCCGTATACTGTGCTGTCCACTCACCCACCGTATACTCTGCTGTCCACTCACCCACCGTATACTCTGCTGTCCACTCACCCGCCGTATACTCTGCTGTCCGCTCACCCGCCGTATACTCTGCTGTCCGCTCACCCGCCGTATACTCTGCTGTCCACTCACCCGCCGTATGCTGTGCTGTCTACTCACCAGCCGTATACTCTGCTGTCCGCTCACCCGCCATATACTCTGCTGTCCACTCACCCGCCGTATGCTGTGCTGTCTACTCACCAGCCGTATACTCTGCTGTCCGCTCACCCGCCGTATACTCTGCTGTCCGCTCACCCCGCCGTATACTGTGCTGTCCGCTCACCCGCCGTATACTGTGCTGTCCACTCACCCGCCGTATACTCTGCTGTCCGCTCACCCGCCGTATACTGTGCTGTCCGCTCACCCCGCCGTATACTCTGCTGTCCGCTCACCCGCCGTATACTCTGCTGTCCGCTCACCCGCCGTATACTCTGCTGTCCACTCACCTGCCGTATACTCTGCTGTCCTCTGAGCCCCTGTATACTCTGCTAACCATTGAGTCCCTTATTCGATATGGAGGACTGAGGGGGGTGCATTATTCTATATGGAGGACTGTGGTGTGCATTATTCTATATGGAGGACTGTGGTGTGCATTATTCTATATGGAGGACTTTGGTGTACTTTATACTATATGGAGCACTGTGGGGGTGCATTATACTATATGGAGCACTGTGGGGGTGCATTATACTATATGGAGGACTGTGGGGGTGCATTATACTATATGGAGGACTGTGGCCTACATTATTCTATATGGAGGACTGTGGGGGTGCATTATACTATATGGAGCACTGTGGGGGTGCATTATACTATATGGAGGACTGTGGCGTACATTATACTATATGGAGAACTGTGGGGGAGCATTCTATATGGAGGACTGTGGGGTGCATTATTCTATATGGAGGACTGTGGGGGTGCATTATTCTATATGGAGGACTGTGGCGTGCATTATACTATATGGAGGACTGTGGCGTGCATTATACTATATGGAGGACTGTGGCGTGCATTATACTATATGGAGGACTGTGGGGGTGCATTATTCTATATGGAGGTCTGTGGGGGTGCATTATTCTATATGGAGGTCTGTGGGAGTGCATTATTCTATATGGAGGTCTGTGGGGTGCAATATGCTATTTGGAGGACTATGGTTGCAGTATACTATATGGAGAACTGTGGGGGTGCATTCTATATGGAGGACTGTGGGGGTGCATTATTCTATATGGAGGACTATGGGTTACATTATACTATATGGAGGACTGTGGCGTGCATTATTCTATATGGAGGACTATGGCGTGCATTATTCTATATGGAGGACTGTGGGGTGCATTATTCTATATGGAGGACTGTGGGGTGCATTATTCTATATGGAGGACTCTGGCGTGCATTATTCTATATGGAGGACTGTGGCGTGCATTATTGTATATGGAGGACTGTGGGGGTGCATTATTCTATATGGAGGACTGTGGGGTGCATTATTCTATATGGAGGACTGTGGGGTGGATTATACTATATGGAGGACTGTGGATGCATTATTCTATATGGAGGACTGTGGGGGTGCATTATTCTATATGGAGGACTGAGGGGGTGCATTATTCTATATGGAGGACTGAGGGGGGTGCATTATTCTATATGGAGGACTGTGGCGTGCATTATTCTATATGGAGGACTGTGGGGGTGCATTATTCTATATGGAGGACTATGGGGTGCATTATACTATATGGAGGACTGTGGATGCATTATTCTATATGGAGAACTGTGGGGTGCATTATTCTATATGGAGGACTGTGGGGGTGCATTATGCTATATGGAGCACTGTGGCGTGCATTATTCTATATGGAGGACTCTGGCGTGCATTATTCTATATGGAGGACTGTGGGTACATTATTCTATATGGAGGACTGTGGGGTGCATTATTGTATATGGAGGTCTGTGGGGGTGCATTCTATATGGAGGACTGTGGCGTGCATTATTCTATATGGAGGACTGTGGGGGTGCATTATTCTATATGGAGGACTGTGGGGTGCATTATTTTATATGGAAGACTGTGGGGGTGCATTCTATATGGAGGACTGTGGCGTGCATTATTTTATATGGAAGACTGTGGGGGTGCATTATTCTATATGGAGGTCTGTGGGGGTGCAATATGCTATTTGGAGGACTATGGGTTGCAGTATACTACATGGAGGACTGTGGCATGCATTATACTATATGGAGGACTGTGGATGCATTATACTATATGGAGGACTGTGGATGCATTATTCTATATGGAGGACTGTGGATGCATTATTATATTTGGAGGACTGTGGGGTGCATTATTCTATTTGGAGGACTATGGGTTGCAGTATACTATATGGAGGACTGTGGCGTGCATTATACTATATGGAGGACTGAGGGGTACATTATTCTATATGGAGGACTGAGGGGTACATTATTCTATATAGAGGACTGAGGGGTACATTATTCTATATGGAGCACTGTGGGGGTGCATTATTCTATATGGAGGACTATGGGGGTGCATTATATTATATAGAGCCAATTATACTACATGGAAGCCATCATAATATATGGAGGGCTATGTGGGAGGCATCATAATACTTGGAGGTCTACAAGGGAGCCTTTATACTTTATGAAGGGCTATTTGAGGGCTGTGTTGGGGGCCATTATACTGTACATAGGTCCATTATACTACATGGAGGGCTGGGCGGGAGTCATAGATGGGGATCATACTGTACTGGGGTAGATGAAGGAGGTACAGTGCGTGTGAAGGAATGCACTGTGGGGGATTATACAGTGTTTGTGGGGCATATATATTGTATATAATATCATATAAAATATAATAATACTATAATAATAGTATTTTTATATTTTATAATTTAATTTTCTTTTTCTGTAGTGTAATTTCTGTCCACTAGAGGGCAGTATAGTGTCATGAAATGTAATGGAAATACATTTATATAATAATAATAATAATAATAATAATAATAATAATAATAAAGCTTTATTTATATAGCGCCAACATATTCCGCAGCGCTTTACAATGTAGGGTACAGAAAATATACAGTAAGTAATTACAGTAGAGAACAAATACAGTACAATAATTGGATACAAAACAATAGGCAGAGAATCAATGTAACAAAGAAAATACAATAAATAAAGCAAGAAATGAAGGTGACCCTGCTCAAGAGCTTACAATCTACAACGGGAAAGGGGTTGCACAAGGTGCTGGGGCTTATTGCACTGATGGTCCAGGCATCTTGAGGAAATGGGGTATAGGGCTAAGCTTACATGGATGGTCATTATACAGTCTGTGTAGACCTTTATGGTTTGGTGGAGTTTGTAGAAGAGTAATGTCCAGAGGGATCGCCCATTCACTGTCTACAGTACAATGGACTTCTATTAGGGAGTATGATAGGCCACCTTAAAAAGATGCGTTTTTAGGGATCGCCTGAAGCCATGCAAGTTGTGGATAGTCCTGATTTCTTGGGGTAAAGCATTCCAGAGGTTTGGTGCAGCTCTGGAGAAGTCTTGGAGCCGGGAGTGGGAGGATTGGATTAGTGCAGATGTTAGTCGAAGGTCATTTGAGGCACGTAGAGAACAGGTGGGTGATAGACAGAGATGAGGGAGGAGAGGTAGGGGGTGCTGCACTGTGAAGAGAACGGGTGGGGTGATAGACAGAGATGAGGGAGGAGAGGTAGGGGGGTGCTGCACTGTGAAGAGGACGGGTGGGGTGATAGACAGAGATGAGGGAGGAGATGTAGGGGGGTGCTGCACTGTGAAGAGGACGGGTGGGGTGATAGACAGAGGTGAGGGAGGAGATGTAGGGAGGTGCTGCACTGTGAAGAGGACGGGTGGGGTGATAGACAGAGATGAGGGAGGAGATGTAGGGGGGTGCTGCACTGTGAAGAGGACGGGTGGGGTGATAGACAGAGATGAGGGAGGAGATGTAGGGGGTGCTGCACTGTGAAGAGGACGGGTGGGGTGATAGATAGAGATGAGGGAGGAGAGGTAGGGAGGTGCTGCACTGTGAAGAGGACGGGTGGGGTGATAGACAGAGGTGAGGGAGGAGATGTAGGGGGGTGCTGCACTGTGAAGAGGACGGGTGGGGTGATAGACAGAGATGAGGAAGGAGATGTAGTGGGGTGCTGCACTGTGAAGAGGACGGGTGGGGTGATAGACAGAGATGAGGGAGGAGAGGTAGAGGGGTGCTGCACTGTGAAGAGGACGGGTGGGGTGATAGACAGAGGTGAGGGAGGAGATGTAGGGGGGTGCTGCACTGTGAAGAGGACGGGTGGGGTGATAGACAGAGATGAGGGAGGAGATGTAGGGAGGTGCAGAACTGTGGAGAGGACGGGTGGGGTGATAGACAGAGATGAGGGAGGAGAGGTAGAGGGGTGCTGCACTGTGAAGAGGACGGGTGGGGTGATAGACAGAGATGAGGGAGGAGAGGTAGAGGGGTGCTGCACTGTGAAGAGGACGGGTGGGGTGATAGACAGAGGTGAGGGAGGAGATGTAGGGGGGTGCTGCACTGTGAAGAGGACGGGTGGGGTGATAGACAGAGATGAGGAAGGAGATGTAGTGGGGTGCTGCACTGTGAAGAGGACGGGTGGGGTGATAGACAGAGATGAGGGAGGAGAGGTAGGGGGGTGCTGCACTGTGAAGAGCTTTGTGGGTGAGAACAAGCAGTTTGAATTTGATGCTGTAGTATACAGGCAGCCAGTGCAATGACTGGCACAGAGCAGAGGCATCTGAGTAACGATTGGCCAGATGGGTGATCCTGGCTGCTGCATTAAGGATGGACTGGAGAGAAGAAAGTCTGGTGAGGGGGAGGCAGATTAGTAGAGAATTGCAATAGTCAAGGTGGGAATGGATTAGGGCCACGGTGAGGGTTTTTGTTGTTTCCAGGGTGAGAAAGGGGCGGACTCTAGAGATATTCTTCAGGTGTAAGCGACAGAGCGGACAAGAGATTGTGTGTGGGAGGAGAAGGAGAGATCGGTGTCAAACATAACACCCAGACAGCGAGCCTGCTGCCTAGGCGTTATCACAGCGAGCCTGCTGCCTAGGCGTTATCACAGCGATCCTGCTGACTAGGTGTTATCACAGTGAGCCTGCTGACTAGGCGTTATCACAGCGATCCTGCTGACTAGGTGTTATCACAGTGAGCCTGCTGCCTAGGCGTTATCACAGCGAGCCTGCTGACTAGGTGTTATCACAGTGAGCCTGCTGCCTAGGCGTTATCACAGCGAGCCTGCTGACTAGGTGTTATCACAGTGAGCCTGCTGACTAGGCGTAATCACAGTGAGCCTGCTGACTAGGTGTTATCACAGTGAGCCTGCTGCCTAGGTGTTATCACAGTGAGCCTGCTGACTAGGCGTTATCACAGTGAGCCTGCTGCCTAGGCGTTATCACAGCGAGCCTGCTGACTAGGCGTTATCACAGTGAGCCTGCTGCCTAGGCGTTATCACAGCGAGCCTGCTGAATAGGCGTTATCACAGCGAGCCTGCTGCCTAGGCGTTATCACAGCGAGCCTGCTGAATAGGCGTTATCACAGCGAGCCTGCTGACTAGGCGTTATCACAGCGAGCCTGCTGACTAGGCGTTATCACAGCGAGCCTACTGACTAGGCGTTATCACAGCGAGCCTGCTGACTAGGCGTTATCACAGCGAGCCTGCTGCCTAGGCGTTATCACAGCGAGCCTGCTGACTAGGCGTTATCACAGCGAGCCTGCTGACTAGGCGTTATCACAGTGAGCCTGCTGACTAGGCGTAATCACAGTGAGCCTGCTGACTAGGCGTTATCACAGTGAGCCTGCTGACTAGGCGTTATCACAGTGAGCCTGCTGACTAGGCGTTATCACAGTGAGCCTGCTGACTAGGCGTTATCACAGCCAGCCTGCTGCCTAGGTGTTATCACAGCGAGCCTGCTGACTAGGTGTTATCACAGCGAGCCTGCTGACTAGGCGTTATCACAGTGAGCCTGCTGACTAGGTGATATCACAGCGAGCCTGCTGCCTAGGTGTTATCACAGTGAGCCTGCTGCCTAGGCGTTATCACAGTGAGCCTGCTGACTAGGCATTATCACAGCGAGCCTGCTGACTAGGCGTTATCACAGTGAGCCTGCTGACTAGGTGATATCACAGCGAGCCTGCTGCCTAGGTGTTATCACAGTGAGCCTGCTGACTAGGTGTTATCACAGCGAGCCTGCTGCCTAGGCGTTATCACAGCGAGCCTGCTGACTAGGCGTTATCACAGTGAGCCTGCTGACTAGGCGTTATCACAGTGAGCCTGCTGACTAGGCGTAATCACAGTGAGCCTGCTGACTAGGCGTTATCACAGTGAGCCTGCTGACTAGGTGATATCACAGCGAGCCTGCTGCCTAGGCGTTATCACAGCGAGCCTGCTGACTAGGTGATATCACAGTGAGCCTGCTGACTAGGCGTTATCACAGTGAGCCTGCTGACTAGGCGTTATCACAGTGAGCCTGCTGACTAGGCGTAATCACAGTGAGCCTGCTGACTAGGCGTTATCACAGCGAGCCTGCTGACTAGGCGTAATCACAGTGAGCCTGCTGACTAGGCGTTATCACAGTGAGCCTGCTGACTAGGCGTAATCACAGTGAGCCTGCTGACTAGGTGATATCACAGCGAGCCTGCTGACTAGGGGTTATCACAGTGAGCCTGCTGACTAGGTGATATCACAGCGAGCCTGCTGACTAGGCGTTATCACAGCGAGCCTGCTGCCTAGGCGTTATCACAGCGAGCCTGCTGACTAGGTGTTATCGTGGTGCTGCACACAGAGAGAGATGTCAGATTTAGGGAGGTTAGTGGATGGGGGAGCAGAAGAAGTTCAGTTTTGGAAAGGGTTTGAGTTTCAGATAGAGAGTGGACATGATATTGGAGACTGCGGTTAGACAGTCACTGGTGTTCTTTACTACCGCAGGGGTAAGGTCAGGGGCTGAAGTGTATAATTGTGTGACATCAGCATAAAGATGGTACTGAAAGCCAAATCTACTGATGGTCTGTCCAATCGGGGCTGTGTAGAGAGAGAAGAGAAGAGGGCCAAGGACTGAACCCTGAGAGACCCCAATAGTGAGAGGAAGAGAAGAGGGCCAAGGACTGAACCCTGAGGGACCCCAATAGTGAGAGGAAGAGGAGAGGGCCAAGGACTGAACCCTGAGAGACCCCAATAGTGAGAGGAAGAGAAGAGGGCCAAGGACTGAACCCTGAGGGACCCCAATAGTGAGAGGAAGAGGAGAGGGCCAAGGACTGAACCCTGAGGGACCCCAATAGTGAGAGGAAGAGGAGAGGGCCAAGGACTGAACCCTGAGGGACCCCGATAGTGAGAGGAAGAGGGGGAGGAAGTAGAGCCAGAGAATGATACACTGAAAGAGCGGTCAGACAGATAGGAAGAGAGCCAGGAGAGAGCCGTGTCCTTGATGCCGATGGAGTGCAACATAGAGAGTAGGAGATGGTGGTCAACAGTGTCAAAGGCTGCAGAGAGATCAAGAAGGATAAGCAGAGAGTGGTCACCATTACGTTTTGCTGTCAGAAGGTCGTTGGTGACTTTGATGAGGGCGGTTTCTGTAGAGTGAAGGGGGCGGGAACCAGACTGTAATGGAAGAGAGTGAGCGGAGAGGTAACGGGTGAGGCGGGAGTAGACCAGGCGCTCCAGGAGTTTAGAGATGAAGGGGAGATTGGAGACTGGTCTGTAGTTATTTGTGCAGGTTGGGTCGAGAGAGGTTTTCTTTAATAATAGAATAATGATCGAGTGTTTGAAGGAGGAGGGGAAGATGCCAGAAGAGAGGGAGAGGTTGAAGATTTTGGTTAGATGAGTGGTGACCACTGGAGAGAGAGTCTGGAGTAGGTGTGAGGGAATGGGGTCAGTAGTGCATGTGGTGGGACGAGAGGAAGATAGGAGCCTGGAGACGACTTCTTCTGTGACTGGGTCAAATGTGCAGAGTGAGCCAGAGGGGATGTGGGGAAGAATGGGGGTGGCAGCGCTTGGAGGCTGAGAGCTGATTTCCTGGCGGATATTGTCTATTTTCTCCATGAAGTAGGAAGCCAAGTCATCAGCACAGAGGTCAGTGATAGAGGCAGTTCATCAGCACAGAGGTCAGTGATGGGGGCAGGTCATCAGCACAGAGGTCAGTGATGGGGCAGATCATCAGCACAGAGGTCAGTGATGGGGCAGATCATCAGCACAGAGGTCAGTGATGGGGGCAGATCATCAGCACAGAGGTCAGTGATGGGGGCAGATCATCAGCACAGAGGTCAGTGATGGGGGCAGATCATCAGCACAGAGGTCAGTGATGGGGGCAGATCATCAGCACAGAGGTCAGTGATGGGGGCAGATCATCAGCACAGAGGTCAGTGATGGGGGCAGTTCATCAGCACAGAGGTCAGTGATGGGGTAGGTCATCAGCACAGAGGTCAGTGATGGGGCAGATCATCAGCACAGAGGTCAGTGATGGGGCAGATCATCAGCACAGAGGTCAGTGATGGGGGCAGATCATCAGCACAGAGGTCAGTGATGGGGCAGATCATCAGCACAGAGGTCAGTGATGGGGGCAGATCATCAGCACAGAGGTCAGTGATGGGGGGCAGATCATCAGCACAGAGGTCAGTGATGGGGGCAGATCATCAGCACAGAGGTCAGCGATGGGGGCAGGTCATCAGCACAGAGGTCAGTGATGGGGGCAGATCATCAGCACAGAGGTCAGTGATGGGGGCAGATCATCAGCACAGAGGTCAGTGATGGGGGCAGATCATCAGCACAGAGGTCAGTGATGGGGGCAGGTCATCAGCACAGAGGTCAGTGATGGGGCAGATCATCAGCACAGAGGTCAGTGATGGGGGCAGATCATCAGCACAGAGGTCAGTGATGGGGCAGATCATCAGCACAGAGGTCAGTGATGGGGCAGATCATCAGCACAGAGGTCAGTGACGGGGGCAGATCATCAGCAGAGAGGTCAGTGATGGGGGCAGATCATCAGCACAGAGGTCAGTGATGGGGGCAGATCATCAGCACAGAGGTCAGTGATGGGGGCAGATTATCAGCACAGAGGTCAGTGATGGGGCAGATCATCAGCACAGAGGTCAGTGATGGGCAGATCATCAGCACAGAGGTCAGTGATGGGGGCAGATCATCAGCACAGAGGTCAGTGATGGGCAGATCATCAGCACAGAGGTCAGTGATGGGGGCAGATCATCAGCACAGAGGTCAGTGATGGGGGCAGATCATCAGCACAGAGGTCAGTGATGGGGACAGATTATCAGCACAGAGGTCAGTGATGGGGGCAGATCATCAGCACAGAGGTCAGTGATGGGGGCAGATCATCAGCACAGAGGTCAGTGATGGGGGCAGATCATCAGCACAGAGGACAGTGATGGGGGCAGATCATCAGCACAGAGGTCAGTGATGGGGCAGATCATCAGCACAGAGGTCAGTGATGGGGCAGATCATCAGCACAGAGGTCAGTGATGGGGGCAGATCATCAGCACAGAGGTCAGTGATGGGGGCAGATCATCAGCACAGAGGTCAGTGATGGGGGCAGATCATCAGCACAGAGGTCAGTGATGGGGGGCAGATCATCAGCACAGAGGTCAGTGATGGGGGCAGATCATCAGCACAGAGGTCAGTGATGGGGCAGATCATCAGCACAGAGGTCAGTGATGGGGGCAGATCATCAGCACAGAGGTCAGTGATGGGGGCAGATCATCAGCACAGAGGTCAGTGATGGGGGCAGATCATCAGCAGAGAGGTCAGTGATGGGGCAGATCATCAGCACAGAGGTCAGTGATAGGGGCAGATCATCAGCACAGAGGTCAGTGATGGGGCAGATCATCAGCACAGAGGTCAGTGATGGGGCAGATCATCAGCACAGAGGTCAGTGATGGGGGCAGATCATCAGCACAGAGGTCAGTGATGGGGCAGATCATCAGCACAGAGGTCAGTGATGGGGGTAGATCATCAGCACAGAGGTCAGTGATGGGGGTAGATCATCAGCACAGAGGTCAGTGATGGGGGCAGATCATCAGCACAGAGGTCAGTGATGGGGGTCTGCACTTTAGGACTGAGGAGAGAGTGAAAGGTGTCCGTGTTTTTGGGTTGTTGGATAGTGAGGAGATCGGGGTGGTGATGTCGGTCTGTTTGGGGGGTGAAGGGTGGAGTTGTAGGTTTTTAGCATGAATTTATAGTGGATAAAGTCTCCTGGTGAGCGAGTTTTCCTCCATAGGCGTTCAGCACTCCTGGAGCATCGCTGGAGGAATCGGGTTTGTGATGTGGCCAGGGCTGTTTTGTTCTGTGTTTGGAGGTTCTGGGGGTGAGGGGCGCTACTTGGTCCAGGAGCTTCTGAGAGTGTTATTATAGTGATTTACTGCCTGATCTGGAGAAGAGATTGAAGAGATTGGGGACAGAGATGAGATGAGGGAGTCTGTGAGTGCTTCAGGGTTAATGGCCTGTAGATTTCTGGATGTGTGATAGGTAGGGGTGGGCTGTGTTGGCCGAGGGTTAATGAGTGAGAAGGAGAGAATGTTGTGGTCAGAGAGTAGAGTTGAGTTATCCAAGGGGGAGGATGAGCAGAGCCGGGTAAAGACAAGGTCAAGGGTGTTACCGTTTTCGTGCGTCTTAGAGGTTGAGAGCTGTGATAGGTAGTTAGAGATAGGATCTGGGATGCAGATGGGGAGATGGGGCTGTTTATGGGAATGTTAAAGTCTCCCAGAATAAGGGTTGGTAAATCTGAGGACATGAAATGCGGGAGCCAAGTGGAGAAATGGTCGAGGAACTGGGTGGGTGACCCTGGGGGGCGGTATACCACTGCTACTTTGAGGGGGAGGGGATGGAATAGCCTAATGGTATGGACCTCAAAAGAAGGGAATGAGAGTGATGGGGCTGGAGGAATGACCTGGAAAGTACATTGTGGGGACAGGAGGAGGCCAACTCCACCACCACGTCTGTTCCCAGGTCTAGGGGAGTGAGAAAAGTGTAAGCCGCCGTAAGAAATAGCAGCAGGGGAAGCAGTGTCTGAATCCTGGATCCAGGTTTCAGTGAGAGCCAGGAGGATGAGAGAGTTAGTGAGAAAGTAGTTATGAATGAAGGGAAGTTTGTTGCATACAGACTGTGGATTCTAGAGAGCGCAATTAAAAGAGGGAGATGAAGGTGTGCAGGTGATATTAATAAGGTTAGTGAGGTTTCTGTGTGAGGTGGGAGAGGGGTTGAAGTTAGCAGATGGCGGACCAGGGTTGGGGGAGATATCACCTGACAGGAGCAGCAGCAAAAAGAGAAAGAGCAGGTAGTTTTTGGAATTAGGACATGATTTATTGTGACAAACTTTGGAATATGATGGACTGAGAATCTTCAGTAAACTGGAGATAGCATGGGAGCTGTACATAGGGGAGGAGAGAGGGGCTGATGTGAATGAGTGGTGATGGAGGGGGGATGGGGTGATAAAAATAGGTGGAGAGAGCACATAAGAAAACAAACAGTGAAATACAAGACATGGTAAAGATTAGTAGTGAATGGAGTTATACACAGTGTTTGAGTGTCCCTCTATGTCATTGTCTTCCAGTCGCACCACATGGACAGCAGAGAAGAGTGGAGGACGGTGCAGTTGCACAGACCACTGTTATTTTAAGTATTGAAGACATTGAAAACAGACATTGAAGTAAAGGACATGGGAAAAAAAATAAAATAATAAATTTAATTGAAAAGTAAAGTAACAAAGACAGTACCGTCTGGTTACTTCTGTGTTATTTCTGGGATATTTCTTATGTGACACTTAAAAATGTCACACTTTAATAATGTCACATCTGACATGTCTGACCGGCTCCATTCAACTTATACCATTCAAAATGATCCGCTATACCGGAGTCCAGTAAGGAGACTGTGACAGGCAGATGATCCGCTATACCGGGGTCCAGTAAGGAGACTGTGACAGGCAGATGATCCGCTATACCGGGGTCCAGTAAGGAGACTGTGACAGGCAGATGATCCGCTATACCGGGGTCCAGTAAGGAGACTGTGACAGGCAGATGATCCACTATACCGGGGTCCAGTAAGGAGACTGTGACAGGCAGATGATCCGCTATACCGGGGTCCAGTAAGGAGACTGTGACAGGCAGATGATCCGCTATACCGGGGTCCAGTAAGGAGACTGTGACAGGCAGATGATCCGCTATACCGGGGTCCAGTAAGGAGACTGTGACAGGCAGATGATCCGCTATACCGAGGTCCAGTAAGGAGACTGTGACAGGCAGATGATCCGCTATACCGGGCTCCAGTAAGGAGACTGTGACAGGCAGATGATCCGCTATACCGGGGTCCAGTAAGGAGACTGACAGGCAGATGATCCGCTATACCGGGGTCCAGTAAGGAGACTGTGACAGGCAGATGATCCGCTATACCGGGGTCCAGTAAGGAGACTGTGACAGGCAGATGATCCGCTATACCGGGGTCCAGTAAGGAGACTGTGACAGGCAGATGATCCGCTATACCGGGGTCCAGTAAGGAGACTGTGACAGGCAGATGATCCGCTATACCGGGGTCCAGTAAGGAGACTGTGACAGGCAGATGATCCGCTATACCGGGGTCCAGTAAGGAGACTGTGACAGGCAGATGATCCGCTATACCGGGGTCCAGTAAGGAGAATGTGACAGGCAGATGATCCGCTATACCGGGGTCCAGTAAGGAGACTGTGACAGGCAGATGATCCGCTATACCGGGGTCCAGTAATGAGACTGTGACAGGCAGATGATCCTCTATACCGGGGTCCAGTAAGGAGACTGTGACAGGCAGGTGATCCGCTATACCGGGGTCCAGTAAGGAGACTGTGACAGGCAGATGATCCGCTATACCGGGGTCCAGTAAGGAGACTGTGACAGGCAGATGATCCGCTATACCGGGGTCCAGTAAGGAGACTGTGACAGGCAGATGATCCGCTATACCGGGGTCCAGTAAGGAGACTGTGACAGGCAGATGATCCGCTATACCGGGGTCCAGTAAGGAGACTGTGACAGGCAGATGATCCGCTATACCGGGGTCCAGTAAGGAGACTGTGACAGGCGGATGATCCGCTATACCGGGGTCCAGTAAGGAGACTGTGACAGGCAGATGATCCGCTATACCGGGGTCCAGTAAGGAGACTGTGACAGGCAGATGATCCGCTATACCGGGGTCCAGTAAGGAGACTGTGACAGGCAGATGATCCGCTATACCGGGGTCCAGTAAGGAGACTGTGACAGGCAGATGATCCTCTATACCGGGGTGCAGTAAGGAGACTGTGACAGGCAGATGATCCGCTATACCGGGGTCCAGTAAGGAGACTGTGACAGGCTGATGATCCTCTATACCGGGGTCCAGTAAGGAGACTGTGACAGGCAGATGATCCGCTATACCGGGGTCCAGTAAGGAGACTGTGACAGGCAGATGATCCGCTATACCGGGGTCCAGTAAGGAGACTGTGACAGGCTGATGATCCTCTATACCGGGGTCCAGTAAGGAGACTGTGACAGGCAGATGATCCGCTATACCGGGGTCCAGTAAGGAGACTGTGACAGGCAGATGATCCGCTATACCGGGGTCCAGTAAGGAGACTGTGACAGGCAGATGATCCGCTATACCGGGGTACAGTAAGGAGTCTGTGCTGGAGTCTGTGCTTTTATTGAATGTAGTAGTGAATTGGAGCGGTGAAACTGGGAACAATAGGATTCATACAGTCAGTGCATGATACAGCAGAAATACACATCACACAGTTATACAATGTGCATGAACATCTACAACCTAGTAACTGACCTAGGGTATAACTGACTGCGCTAGGGTAACATTCCAGCAAGAAAATAGCTGCAAAAAGCATAAATACATACCAACAAGGGGAACGTAATGGAGGTCTTTGTGGCGCCCCTATGGCAATGCGCCACAGGGAGGTACTGCACCCCAAACAGAAGGTGTGGAGCCTCCGTAGTCACAGATATGGAGGAAACG
Source organism: Allobates femoralis (assembly GCA_033576535.1). Taxonomy (NCBI): domain Eukaryota; kingdom Metazoa; phylum Chordata; class Amphibia; order Anura; family Aromobatidae; genus Allobates; species Allobates femoralis. The sequence continues at coordinate 35,174,384 of JARQOC010000004.1, read as the reverse complement.
ACAGTGTCTGCACCCATCACCCACACAACAGGACACCTCAGCGCAGGGGACTGGTGGGGGAAGAGTTTACACAAGGCAGTCAGATGGTGTGAGGAGAGCAGTACTTAGATGAACCTCTAGGGGGTATAAGAGAGGAAAAGGCTTGGTGCAACTCTAAAGGTCCTGTCACACGCGTCAATGTCGTCAGCGATCTGATCGCTGACGACATTGCCGGCTGATCGCTGGTGAGCTGTCACACAGACAGACTCACCAGCGATCAATTGACCAGTGACATCATGGAAACGATTTAAATATCGTTTCCACGATGTCCTGCTCCCGCTGCCAGCCTGCTGGAAGCGGGAGCAGCCTGGTCTCCAAGGTACACTGCGGGTAACTAGGCAGCGCGCGCTGCCTAGTTACCCGCAGTGTACCTTGGATACCAGCTCCCAGCGCTTGTGAGAGGCGCTGGGAGCTGGAATATCGCTCGCTCCCGGTGTCACACGCAGCGATGCTGCGTGTCCACCGGGCGACAATCGCCAGGTTTTAGGACTGATTCTAAAACCTGGCGATCATCAACCAGCGATTTATCGCTGGTTGATTCACTATGTCACACGCGTCAATATCGCTGCAACGTCACGTGCAGCCGATATCGTGCAGGCGATATTGACGCGTGTGACAGGCCCTTTAGTGCAGTAATTACATTTCAGCATAGAGATGTTATACTTTGATGTTGCTCACCTTCCAGGGGTCTTGGTTATATTGCATATAAGATCTCCTTTGTTGTGCAGCTCTCCCACTCCGGATGGATCAGATCTAGGAAACCTGGTGCGTCACATGCAGTAATAGGTATACCGGTCTATTGGTACAGCGCTTCCACAGGAGACCGGAGTTCAAGTACATTTTCCTTTATTCTTAAAATGTAGATCACAGTGGGCAGTACAACGCGTTTCCACCCTTGTAATGGGTCTTCCTCAGGCACAGTTGTATCATTTCCTAACGCTTCCATGTGTCTCCTTATATCGCTCATGCAGTGTCTGAGTGTGATGGTGGGTTTACACGCCGCGATATCGGCGTCCAACTCCGACATAAAGTCACGTGGGTCGCGAGTTGGAGCCGATATCGTTGGCGCGTTGTACGGTTTGAGCGTACAACGCGATGCTGGAACGATGCCAAAACGATATCGGAGTTGAATAGCAAAGCTATTCAACTCCCCGGTATCGCAAGGCCGTTGTACCAGCATCGCTGCGTGTGACAGCCCAACTCCGATGTGTACTCGCACCTCACCCATTAACTCCCATGTTAAATGGTCGTTACTGGGTTGGTGGGCGTACACATCGGAGGGACGTTGTTTCCTGATATCGCAGCGTGTAAACTGCCGATGCGATATCGGGAAAAGAGATGAAAAAATGCGCGCTCCCGCGGCGTTGTATGCGATATCGGGACGATATCGCTACGTGTAACCCCACCATCAGGGTTACCTCATTAGCTGATTGCCTTCAGGTGTGCGCATATCATTAGCATAGAGTTGTCCATCAATTAACACTGCTCTAAAGATGTAAAAAAATAGTCATATAAAATATCCAGCTGTAATACTCAGAAATCAAAAATGGCTACAAACTCTTATACAATTTACTTATAAAATGATCTTATTTGTATATATAGTATATACATATATAGGTTATATAGAGAAAAAGCCAGTCAGTCATATCTTACATTTTTGCATCATTTTCTAATGTTCTTTCAGCTTTTCTGTTTATAGAACGATATAAAAGAGGATGGTGCTTGTTTCTTATTATTGTACTGCTTGTGCTCTCTATAATAATTGTTATTTTCAGTTCTATGAATGTGGTGAACTTCTATATCTTTCATTGTATCTCTTTCCACCATGATAGTAGTCATCAGGAGCGGTGATTCGTTATTTACATTAGACCTTGTGTGTTATGTCCCGGTCGGTCTTCTGGGGAGTTAGATATATTCTATGTTGCCATTGAGTCGGTCTGGGTGCAGCTTCGCAGGTGATACATCCAGGACTCCTTTCTGTTTAATACCTGAGTTCTATTAGGATTAGAGGAGGGTATATGTTCAACAGGTGTCATTGTACCATCAAACTTGCCTCCATGACAAATGTAGAGATGCCGTGATAGACTGTGTCTGTAATTGGATTTTTGCATTATAACGATGTCCACTCAGTCTTGTCTGTACTTTTTGAGTTGTTCGTCCGACATACTGTAGACCACATTTACAAGTGATCACATATTACAGACTCGGGTTGTCAGGTGAGATGTTGTTTTATGAGGTTTTTCTCCAGTGACAGTGGAGATCATTTCTGTGACACCATGTGAAATGCTACCACAGCAGTGACAATGTCTTTTTCTGCACTTCTATACCCCTGATTTTTGGGTTAGGAATGTTAGTTCCCTATCTGGGTATGTTGATTTCAATTGACTTGGGGCTATCCTATTGCGTATGGTTCTCCCTCTTCTGAACGGGAGTCCAGGGTTATCAGGGAGCGATTTCTTCAATAAAGGATCTTGTTACAATATGTTCCAGTGCTTTTTCACAATACTCCTGATGTTCACATTTTCTGTGTTACAAGTTGTTATAAAATGTAGATGCCAGTTCTCAGTCTGGTTATTAGGAGTGAGTGCTGGTCTGTATTATGGATGAAGCTGGTTCAGATACAATGGGCTCTGGTGGATTATCACCTTCTTATTCTTTAGCTTTTGTATCATTTTTAGGAGGCAATCCATCTGAGGTTTTTCCTTATACAATTCATAGACTGAGGTCATCAATTTTTGGGGTATTTTTCCATTTGGAGCCTGTTGATTAGAATCTGACTGTTCATTATAGTCCTCTACTGTGGTATAATTTTTTCTCATTTGTAAGAATTGACTATATGGTATATTTTGCACTTGTGTAATTCAGATATCCATTGCAGTCTATGGATATAAAGTGTGTCTTGGTACTGATCCCCATGGGAGATGCATTTATTTCAAGGTCTAGATATACAATACTATTCTTATTGATGTTGGAGGTGAAACTTATACCCCAGCAGGGGCAGAACTACTGTGGTGCAGCTGCACCAGGGCCCCGACCGGATAGGGGGCCCCTTCAAGCCTGCAGGGGGGCCCCCAGCCGACCCCCGTAAGCCGTTGTCAGAGGAGAGGAGGGTCAGGCAAGGGAAGCAGAAAGCTTCCTGCTTCCCTTGCCTGATCCCGCCCCTCCTCTCTTCTGCATCCCTACTCCCCCTGCTCCTCAACATGGCTGTACCAGGGCCCCGTGGGGTAAAGGTCCGCCACTGTACCCCAGTTATTATTATTCAATGCTGTAAGTAATTGCTCTGCTTGTGTTGAGCTCCCTTCCCATATTAAAACTAGATCATCGATATATCTACGGTATAGAACGATATTATCTGCATATTGGGGATCAGTCAGTCCCGATAGGGACTCAAATCGCCCCATGAATAAATTAGTGAAACTTGGCGCGAGCCGAGACCCCATCGCGGTCCCGAGTCTCTGGATGTATGTTTGGTCCTGAAATTTAAAAAGGTTTCTTTTAAGGATGAATTCCAGGCCGGAGAGTAAAACGTGGTTTGATTTTCTAAGTAGAATCACACTGCTGTGATTCCTAATCCATGATTTATATTGGAATATAATGAGATGACATCTAGTGCTATGAACCAGTAGTTATCCTTCCAAGTTATGTTATGAAGTTCCTCCAGGAGCTGGGTGGAATCTCATATAGGATGGTAAATTCTTGGCCAATTCTTGTAGGTGGAGGTCTATAAATGTGATAGGGAGCTCGTGAGTGAGTTTATCCCAGATATTATTGGGTGACCGGGAGGTCTTATTATGTCCTTGTGGACTTTTGGTAAATAGCAAAAAAAGGCACGTGAGTATTCTCTATTAGTATGAAATTGCCTCTCCTTTTTATTAATAATCCCTTTAGTATATGCATTATTTATCAGGGTCTCACTTTCTCATAGTATTTCTCATCTGATAATATAGGCTGAGCTTCTGCAATCTATTCCTCCCGATCCTGTACAATTATCCCCCCTTTGTCTGCTTCCCTAATAACAATCGGTGTATTAGTTCTTAATGATGTTAATGTCTGCAAGTTTTCTTTTGAGATGTTATCTCTTAGGATTTTGTTATTGTTCTTCTTTTTCATTACATTTTTTGCTTGCTAGACTTTTTTTCTGGAGTTTTTTCATTTAGTTTCCTGAATTCCTGTCCTACCACGGAGGGGAACGTCTCACATAACTCCCGTGATGATGTGTAGGGTTACACTGACTGAGATGGACGCTCTCATCTTTTTACAGTTTTGTACATTTGAAATGTCACAGTTTTGTGGATCATTTTTCTCTCCGGATTTTGTTGCAGATTTTATCTGGATCTTTTTTATTTATGTTATTTTTTTCTTTTATTGTAAAATGTCTCATCAGTGTCAGGCGTCTTACAAAATGGTTTCAATGTACAAATAGGTCAAATTTATTGTCAGATTGTGAAGGGCAGAAATTCAGTCCTTTATATTATATTTACGGTATATTCTATTTATATTTGGAGAGGTTGAACATTCTCATTCTCTCTCCGCTCATTGGCCTCATCTTTTTCCTATTTGTCTTTTCGAGGATGATTGTATTTTCTTTTTTAGGAGCTTATTTGGGGACCTGTCCATAGTTTTGTTGTTATTGTGTTTCCGCCCCCCTCTGCTTCGCCTTTTCTTTTTTTGGAGGTGTGTGAATTGAGGAGGGGAAACAATGGTGTCATTTTCTGCTGTGATGGAGGAACTACATAGGGGGCTGTTATGGCTGAACTTAATATTGGGGGAAGGATTGTTTCTAGTAAGGGGGGGTTGTAGACTCCTGTGAAACAGTGGCGGAGGGTGATGGTATTGGTGCTTCAATGACTGTAACATACGGCTGTATACTGTTACATTAGACAAAGCCGTTACATTGAACACATGATCACATTCTTCTTTATTCTGTACAGACCTGGGCTTCTTTTTGATTATTTTCATTCCTTCTCCTACCTGGATTGTTAAGGGATGAAGCTTCTTATTTGGAGGTGGAAGTCTATGTATATCTGCATTCACTTCAATGCGTATTGGTGATAGGTTTACGTTGGAGACATTATAGGCCTTAGTGTTATCGATAGGCGACTCTTCTCTGGACAGGGATTAGACGACTCAGTAGAAGGTTTAGAATTTAGAAAAGACGTGTTTCGGGTGCAGTCCAATGTTCGCATGTTAGAGAGTTTCATAGATAGTACAAGGATTACTGACTGTTTCTTTTTGTGTATTTTTTTCATTATTTCTCTCTAGGGTTTTCCCGCACTTCTTCATTGATGGTAGTTATAGGTATATACGGTATATAGTAGCCATTTTTGATTTATGAGTATTACAGCTGGATATTTTATATGACTATTTTTATACTTCTTTAGAGCAGTGTTAATTGATGGACAGCACCTCTATGCTAATGATATGCACACACCTGAAGGCAATCAGCTAATGAGATAACCCATACACAGACACTGAGCGATAGAAGGAGACACATGGAAGTGTTAGGAAATGATACAACTGTACCTGAGGAAGACCCATAAAAAGGGTGGAAACGCGTTGTACTGGCCACTGTGGTGTGAGGAGAGCAGCAGAGGCAGGAGGGCACCTCTAAACTGAGAGGTGACCCAGACCATGAGAGGGGCCACCGCAGGACAGGTCATCACCGGCTGGAGACCCAGGTCATCACCGGAGCCGAGGCGGTTAATCATGGTTTATCCCTGACTGCAGACCGGCAGGCTGTGGCCCTAATAAGTAGGAGCCGCAGCACCACAGGACTGAATCCCCACCTCTGTCCCAATTGGGTCCAGGACACTAACAAGGGAAGGACTAAATACCGGTGGCGGGAGGATTGGCTTCTGTATCGGAAAGGGGTCAGAAGTACCTTTTAGTAACAGACCTGGGGACCGGTGACCGGTGACTGGGCTCTATAGTGTGAATGATATAAGAGCTACAGCAACACACAGACCAAGAGAGTTATTGTAGAGACACCTCTGCCAGACTGTAAAAAGCCTCCTGTATCCGTGTCTACCACCCCCGGTACCCCAGACTGCACTGTGCACCTCCACATCTGCCCGGTACCAGGAACAACTGTCTGAGCTCATCTGGACTCTGTCTGTGATTCACCCCCCGGAGGGCTTCTACAGCATCACAAAGGTGAGGACTACGACTCCCCTCATCCACCCCACTGCCCTGAGGTAACGCTCCACCTGTGAGGACTACGACTCCCCTCATCCACACCGCTGCCCTGAGATAACGCTCCACCTGTGGGGAGCTGGACTACCAAAGCTGCCCCTCCATCAACTTAGCAGTCGGACCGCAGCGCTGGTGTCTATGTTAACCAGGTACCACAGGTGGCGTCACGTTACGATTCCCCATCATCATCACCCCCACCCCGCCACTGAGGGTCCAGGGCACGGAACCGGGAACCGACCAGCCGTGATTCCCGCTGAAGTAACCACCTGTCCCAGTATCTGAGTACCCCCTACCCTGTCGACCGACTCATCTTCATAAATGCTCTCCCCTCGGTCTCGGTGCGCTCGCTCTCCCCTTGGTCTCGGTGCGCTCGCTCTCCCCTCGGTCTCGGTCCGCTCACACTCTCCTCAGTCCGCTCGCTCTCCCCTCGGTCTCGTTGCGCTCGCTCTCCCCCTCGGTCTCTGCGCTCGCTCTCCCCTCGGTCTCGTCCGCTCGCCTCCCCCTCGTCTCGTCCGCTCCCTCTCCCCCTCGGTCTCGGTCCGCTCGCTCTCCCCTCGGTCTCGTCCGCTCGCTCTCCCCTCGTCGTCTCGGTCCCGCTCGCTCTCCCCTCGTCTCGTGCGCTCCGCTCGCCTCTCTCTCCTCAGTCCCTCGCTCGTCCCTCGCTCTCCCCTCGGTCTCGGTCCGCTCTGCTCTCCCCTCGGTCTCGGTCGCTCGCCTCTCCCCTCGGTCTCTGGTGCGCTCGCTCTCCTCTCCTCCTGTTCCTCGGTCTCGGTCCGCTCGCTCTCCCTCCTCAGTCCGCTCGCTCTCCCCCCTCGGTCTCGGTCCCGCTCGTCTCTCCCTCAGTCCGCTCGCTCTCTCCCCTCGTCTCGTTCGCTCGCTCTCCCCTCGGTCTCGTCCGCTCGCTCTCTCCTCAGTCCCGCTCGCTCCTCTCCCCCTCGGTCTCGGTCCGCTCGCTCTCCCCCTCGGTCTCGTGTTCGCTCGCTCTCCCCCCTCGGTCTCGTTGCGCTCGTCGCTCCTCCCTCGTCTCGTTGCGCTCGCTCTCCCCTCGGTCTCGTCCGCTCGCTCTCCCCGGTCTCGTTGCGCTCGCTCTCCCCTCGGTCTCGTTGCCGCTCGCTCTCCTCGTTCTCGCCGCTCGCTCTCCCCCTCGGTCTCGTGCGCTCGCTGTCCCCTCGGTCTCGGTCCCCCTCGGTCTCCCCTCAGTCCGCTCGCTCTCTCCCCTCGGTCTCGTTGCGCTCCTCTCCCCCCTCGGTCTCTCACCCTCAGTCCGCTCGCTCTCCTCCCCTCAGTCTCGTTCGCTCGCTCTCCCCTCGGTCTCGTTGCGCTCGCTCTCTCCCCTCGGTCTCGTTGCGCTCGCTCTCCCCTCGTCTCGTTGCGCTCCTGCTCTCCCCTCGGTCCCGTGCGCTGCTCTCCCCTCAGTCCGCTCGCTCCTCTCCCCCCTCGGTCTCGTTGCGCTCGCTCTTCCCCTCGGTCTCGTCCCAGCTCGCTCTCCTCCTCAGTCCCGCTCTCCTTCGCTCGCTCCCCTCGGTCTCGGTCCGCTCGCTCTCCCCTCGGTCTCGGTGCGCTCGCTCTCCCCTCGGTCTCGGTCCGCTCGCTCTCTCTCCTCAGTCCGCTCGCTCTCTCCCCTCGTCTCGGTCCGCTCGCTGTCCCCGCTCGGTCTCGGTCCCCCCTCAGTCCGCTCGCTCTCCCCTCGGTCTCGTTGCGCTCGCTCTCCCCCTCGGTCTCCCCTCAGTCCGCTCGCTCTCTCCTCAGTCCGCTCGCTCTCCCCTCGGTCTCGTTGCGCTCGCTCTCCCCTCGGTCTCGTTGCGCTCGCTCTCCCCTCGGTCTCGTTGCGCTCGCTCTCCCCCTCGGTCTCGTTGCACTCGCTCTCCCCTCGGTCTCGTTGCGCTCGCTCTCCCCTCGGTCTCGGTCCGCTCGCTCTCGCCCTCGGTCTCGGTCCGCTCGCTCTCCCCTCGGTCTCGTTGCGCTCGCTCTCCCCTCGTCTCGTTGCGCTCGCTCTCCCCTCGGTCTCGTCCGCTCGCTCTCCCCTCGGTCTCGGTCCGCTCGCTCTCTCCTCAGTCCGCTCGCTCCCTCCCCTCGGTCTCGGTCCGCTCGCTCTCCCCCTCGGTCTCGGTCCGCTCGCTCTCCCCTCGGTCTCGGTCCGCTCGCTCTCCCCCTCGTCTAGGTCCGCTCGCTCTCCCCTTGGTCTCGGTCCGCTCGCTCTCCCCTCGGTCTCGGTCCGCTCGCTCTCTCCTCAGTCCGCTCGCTCTCCCCTCGTCTCGGTCCGCTCGCTCTCCCCTCGGTCTCGGTCCGCTCGCTCTCCCCTCGGTCTCGGTCCGCTCGCTCTCCCCTCGGTCTCGGTCCGCTCGCTCTCTCCTCAGTCCGCTCGCTCTCCCCTCGGTCTCGGTCCGCTCGCTTCTCTCCTCAGTCCGCTCGCTCTCCCCCTCGGTCTCGGTCCGCTCGCTCTCTCCTCAGTCCGCTCGCTCTCTCCCCTCGTCTCGGTCCGCTCGCCTCTCCCCTCGGTCTCGGTCCGCTCGCTCTCCCCTCGGTCTCGGTCCGCTCGCTCTCCCCTCGGTCTCGGTCCGCTCGCTCTCTCCTCAGTCCGCTCGCTCTCTCCCCTCGGTCCTCGGTCCGCTCGCTCTCCCCTCGGTCTCGGTCCGCTCGCCTCTCTCCCCTCGGTCTCGGTCCGCTCGCTCTCCCCTCGGTCTCGGTCCGCTCGCTCTCCCCTCGGTCTCGGTCCGCTCGCTCTCTCCTCAGTCCGCTCGCTCTCCCCTCGGTCTCGGTCCGCTCGCTCTCCCCCCTCGGTCTCGGTCCGCTCGCTCTCCCCTCGGTCTCGGTCCGCTCGCTCTCCCCTCGGTCTCGGTCCGCTCGCTCTCCCCCTCGGTCTCGGTCCGCTCGCTCTCCCCTCGGTCTCGTTGCGCTCGCTCTCTCCCCTCGGTCTCGTTGCGCTCGCTCTCCCCTCGGTCTCGGTCCGCTCGCTCTCCCCTCGGTCTCGGTCCGCTCGCTCTCTCCTCAGTCCGCTCGCTCTCCCCCTCGGTCTCGGTCCGCTCGCTCTCCCCTCGGTCTCGGTCCGCTCGCTCTCCCCTCGGTCTCGGTCCGCTCGCTCTCCCCTCGGTCTAGGTCCGCTCGCTCTCCCCTTGGTCTCGGTCCGCTCGCTCTCCCCCTCGGTCTCGGTCCGCTCGCTCTCTCCTCAGTCCGCTCGCTCTCCCCTCGGTCTCGGTCCGCTCGCTCTCCCCCTCGGTCTCGGTCCGCTCGCTCTCCCCTCGGTCTCGGTCCGCTCCTCGTCTCCCCTCGGTCTCGGTCCGCTCGCTCTCCTCCTCAGTCCGCTCGCTCTCCCCCTCGGTCTCGGTCCGCTCGCTCTCTCCTCAGTCCGCTCGCTCTCCCCCTCGGTCTCGGTCCGCTCGCTCTCTCCTCAGTCCGCTCGCTCCTCCCCTCGGTCTCGGTCCGCTCGCTCTCCCCTCGGTCTCGGTCCGCTCGCTCTCCCCTCGGTCTCGGGTCCGCTCGCTCTCCCCCCTCGGTCTCGGTCCGCTCGCTCCTCTCCTCAGTCCGCTCGCTCTCTCCCCCTCGGTCTCGGTCCGCTCGCTCTCCCCTCCGCCGCTCCCGTCTCGGTCCGCTCGCTCTCCCCTCGGTCTCGGTCCGCTCGCTCTCCCCCTCGGTCTCTCGGTCCGCTCGCTCTCCCCTCGGTCTCGGTCCGCTCGCTCTCTCCTCAGTCCCGCTCGCTCCTCCCCTCGGTCTCGGTCCGCTCGCTCTCCCCTCGGTCTCGGTCCGCTCGCTCTCCCCTCGGTCTCGGTCCGCTCGCTCTCCCCTCGGTCTCGGTCCGCTCGCTCTCCCCCTCGGTCTCGGTCCGCTCGCTCTCCCCTCGGTCTCGGTCCGCTCGCTCTCTCCTCAGTCCGCTCGCTCTCCCCTCGGTCTCGTTGCGCTCGCTCTCCCCTCGGTCTCCCCTCAGTCCGCTCGCTCTCTCCTCGGTCCGCTCGCTCTCCCCTCGGTCTCGGTCCGCTCGCTCTCTCCTCGGTCTCGGTCCGCTCTCTCTCTCGGTCCCCTCGGTCTCTCCTCATGCGGTGTCCTCACTGTCCCATAGTATAACACTGGGCCGGGCACTGTCCCATCACCACCAGTGTGAACGAGCCTTGAAATTTCCTCACTATCGCAACAACACACTGCGCATGCGCCTGCGGCTGTCCTGTCACATGACTCTGACGTCATGCACTCACACACTACCGCCTCCGTCACGATTTCCCAGCATACTGCGCTGCCCTATTACGCATGCGCCTCTTACTGGCTATGTCACATGTCGTTATAGTGACGTAGATTGCGCAATGCCTTCCGGGAGTGAGGGCGGTTAGGCCGCAGTGCATTCTGGGAGTTGTGGTTCTCGGAGTTCATACATCCGGTCTGTGCGGCTCCAGCAGACTACAAGTCCCAGCAGTCACCGGGCGGCGGCGACTACAGATCCCGGAGAGCAGCGCGGGGAGCGAGCGGGCGGCCAGGAGCGGCGGGAGGGGGAGACGGAGAGAGGGGGAGACGGAGGCCGTGTTGTTCTGCCTCAGGGGCCCGGCCACGGACATTTGGCCCCTTTTGGGGCCCTCATAGGCCAACATGCTGGAGACTACGGTGGGAGAAGCCAATGCCGAAGGTAAGTGAGGCTGGGACTAGAGGCTGAGAACAGAGGCTGAGGAGCCGGGACTAGAGGCTGAGGAGCCGGGACTAGAGGCTGAGAAAAGAGGCTGAGGAACCGGGACTAGAGGCTGAGAAAAGAGGCTGAGGAGCCGGGACTAGAGGCTGAGGAGCCGGGACTAGAGGCTGAGAAAAGAGGCTGAGGAACCGGGACTAGAGGCTGAGAAAAGAGGCTGAGGAGCCGGGACTAGAGGCTGAGAAAAGAGGCTGAGGAGCCGGGACTAGAGGCTGAGAAAAGAGGCTGAGGAACCGGGACTAGAGGCTGAGAAAAGAGGCTGAGGAGCCGGGACTAGAGGCTGAGAAAAGAGGCTGAGGAACCGGGACTAGAGGCTGAGAAAAGAGGCTGAGGAGCCGGGACTAGAGGCTGAGAAAAGAGGCTGAGGAGCCGGGACTAGAGGCTGAGAAAAGAGGCTGAGGAGCCGGGACTGAGGCTGAGAAAAGAGGCTGAGGAGCCGGGACTAGGGCTGAGGAGCCGGGATAGAGGCTGAGGAGCCGGGACTAGAGGCTGAGGAGCCGGGACTAGAGGCTGAGGAGCCGGGACTAGAGGCTGAGGAGCCGGGACTAGAGGCTGAGAAAGAGGCTGAGGAGCCGGGACTAGAGGCTGAGAAAAGAGGCTGAGGAGCCGGGACTAGAGGCTGAGGAGCCGGGACTAGAGGCTGAGAAAAGAGGCTGAGGAGCCGGGACTAGAGGCTGAGGAGCCGGGACTAGAGGCTGAGGAGCCGGGACTAGAGGCTGAGGAGCCGGGACTAGAGGCTGAGGAGCCGGGACTAGAGGCTGAGAAAAGAGGCTGAGGAGCCGGGACTAGAGGCTGAGGAGCCGGGACTAGAGGCTGAGGAGCCGGGACTAGAGGCTGAGGAGCCGGGACTAGAGGCTGAGAAAAGAGGCTGAGGAGCCGGGACTAGAGGCTGAGGAGCCGGGACTAGAGGCTGAGGAGCCGGGACTAGAGGCTGAGAAAAGAGGCTGAGGAGCCGGGACTAGAGGCTGAGGAGCCGGGGCTAGAGGCTGAGAAAAGAGGCTGAGGAGCCGGGACTAGAGGCTGAGGAGCCGGGACTAGAGGCTGAGGAGCCGGGACTAGAGGCTGAGGAGCCGGGACTAGAGGCTGAGGAAAGAGGCTGAGGAGCTGGGACTAGAGGCTGAGAAAAGAGGCTGAGGAGCCGGGACTGGAGGCTGGGGAGCCGGGACTAGAGGCTGAGAAAAGAGGCTGAGGAGCCTGGACTAGAGGCTGAGGAAAGAGGCTGAGGAGCTGGGACTAGAGGCTGAGAAAAGAGGCTGAGGAGCCGGGACTAGAGGCTGAGAAAAGAGGCTGAGGAGCCGGGACTGGAGGCTGGGAGCCGGGACTAGAGGCTGAGAAAAGAGGCTGAGGAGCCTGGACTAGAGGCTGAGGAAAGAGGCTGAGGAGCCGGGACTAGAGGCTGAGAAAAGAGGCTGAGGAGCCGGGACTGGAGGCTGGGGAGCCGGGACTAGAGGCTGAGAAAAGAGGCTGAGGAGCCTGGACTAGAGGCTGAGGAAAGAGGCCGAGGAGCCGGGACTAGAGGCTGAGGAGAGAGGCCGGGGAGCCGGGACTAGAGGCTGAGAAGAGAGGCTGAGGAACCGGGACTAGAGGCTGAGAAAAGAGGCTGAGGAGCCGGGACTAGAGGCTGAGAAAAGAGGCTGAGGAACCGGACTAGAGGCTGAGAAAAGAGGCTGAGGAGCCGGGACTAGAGGCTGAGAAAAGAGGCTGAGGAGCCGGGACTAGAGGCTGAGAAAAGAGGCTGAGGAGCCGGGACTTGAGGCTGAGAAAAGAGGCTGAGGAGCCGGGACTTGAGGCTGAGAAAAGAGGCTGAGGAGCCGGGACTAGAGGCTGAGGAGCCGGGACTAGAGGCTGAGGAGCCGGGACTAGAGGCTGAGGAGCCGGGACTAGAGGCTGAGGAGCGAGGCTGTGGAGCCGGAACTAGAGGCTGAGGAGAGAGGCTGTGGAGCCGGGACTAGAGGCTGAGAAGAGAGGCTGAGGAGCCGGGACTAGAGGCTGAGGAAAGAGGCTGAGGAGCCGGGACTAGAGGCTGAGAAAAGAGGCTGAGGAGCCAGGACTAGAGGCTGAGAAAAGAGGCTGAGGAGCCGGGACTAGAGGCTGGGGAGCCGGGACTAGAGGCTGAGAAAAGAGGCTGAGGAGCCGGGACTAGAGGCTCAGAAAAGAGGCTGAGGAGCCGGGACTAGAGGCTGAGAAAAGAGGCTGAGGAGCCGGGACTAGAGGCTGAGAAGAGAGGCTGAGGAGCCGGGACTAGAGGCTGAGGAGCCGGGACTAGAGGCTGAGAAGAGAGGCTGAGGAGCCGGGACTAGAGGCTGGGGAGCCGGGACTAGAGGCTGAGGAGAGAGGCTGGGGAGCCGGGACTAGAGGCTGGGGAGCCGGGACTAGAGGCTGGGGAGCCGGGACTAGAGGCTGGGGAGCCGGGACTAGAGGCTGGGGAGCCGGGACTAGAGGCTGGGGAGCCTGAACGAGAGGCTGAGGAGCCGGGACTAGAGGCTGAGGAGAGAGGCTGGGGAGCCGGGACTAGAGGCTGAGAAAAGAGGCTGAGGAGCCGGGACTAGAGGCTGAGAAAAGAGGCTGAGGAGCCGGGACTAGAGGCTGAGGAGCCGGGACTAGAGGCTGAGGAGCCGGGACTAGAGGCTGAGGAGCCGGGACTAGAGGCTGAGGAGCCGGGACGCGAGGCTGAGGAGCGAGGCTGAGGAGCCGGGACTAGAGGCTGAGAAGAGAGGCCGGGAAGAGAGGCTGAGGAGTCGGGGCTAGAGGCTGTGGAGCCGGGACTAGAGGCTGAGAAGAGAGGCTGTGGAGCCGGGACTAGAGCCTGAGGATAGAGGCTGAGGAGACAGGCCGGGACTAGAGGCTAAGGAGAGAGGCCGGGACTGGAGGCCGAGAAGAGAGGCTGAGGAGCCGGGACTAGAGGCTGAGAAGAGAGGCCGGGAAGAGAGGCTGAGGAGTCGGGGCTAGAGGCTGTGGAGCTGGGACTAGAGGCTGAGAAGAGAGGCTGTGGAGCCGGGACTAGAGCCTGAGGATAGAGGCTGAGGAGACAGGCCGGGACTAGAGGCTAAGGAGAGAGGCCGGGACTGGAGGCCGAGAAGAGAGGCTGAGGAGCCGGGACTAGAGGCTGAGAAGGAGGCCGGGAAGAGAGCTGAGGAGTCGGGGCTAGAGGCTGAGTATTGAGGGGCTGAGGACAGCGACTGTGAGGAGAGGCGGCGGAGCCGGGAATAGAGGCCGACTATAGAGGCGGTGGAGCCGGGGAGAAGAGGAGGCTGAGTATAGAGGCCGAGGAGCTGAGACTTGAGTGTACGGAGGAGGGAGAGGGGAGGTTGAGGAGCCAGGGAGGCCGAGGAGCTGGGGAGAGAGAGGGGAGGCCGAGGACATGGGGAGCAGAGGAAGGAAGGAGGGGGAGGCCGAGGAGCTGGGGAGAGAGGGGAGGGCGAGGATCCGGAAGGCCAAGGTGAAGGGAGAGGGGGAGAATGAGGAGCTGGGAGTGGAGGCCGGGGAGACCGAGGGGCTGGAGTGAAGGAGGCCGAGGAGTGGCGTGTGGGGGCTGTGTACTTTGGTGTTTGGCGGAGGGAGCGCAGTCTGTGTGGGGGGAGCGATCCTTTTGTGTGTGGCGGTGCGGTATCGGTGGGGAGGCTCCTCTTGTAGTAGATGTTAGTGTGTGGCAGGGCAGTGTGGTATCTGTGAGTGGCAGTGCAGTTTGGTGGGGGTGTGGTATCGTGGCGGGTTCCTCTTGTATTGGATGTTGGGGGGGTACGGTATCAGTGGAGTGACGGTGCAGTGTTGGGGGGGAGGCGCTATCGGTAGAGGGCTCCTCTTTTATTAGATGTTGGTGTATGGCAGTGCAGTGTTGGCGGGGGGTGGTATCAGTGGGGGTCTCCTCTTGTATTAGATTTTGGTGTGTGGCCGTGAAGTGTTGGTGAAGGTGGGGGGAGTGCGGTATCGGTGTGTGGTGGTGCAATGTTGGCGGGGGTGTGCGGTATTGTGGGGGGCTCCTCTTGTATTAGATGTTGGTGTGTTGCTGTGCAGTGTTGGTGGGGGTGCTGTCATGTATGTGGCAGTGCAGTTTTGGTGGAGGTGCACGGTATCTGTAGGGGCAGTATAGCTGGGGGGCTTCTCTTGTATTAGATGTTGGTGGGGTTGTGGTATCGCTGGGAGGCTCCTTTTGTGTTAGATGTTGGTGTGTGGCGGTGCATTGCTTGGGGGCTCCTTTTGTATTAGATCTTGGTGTGTGGCGGTGTAGTGTTGGCGGGGTGTGTGCGGTATCGGTGGGGGGGGGGCGGTAGCGCTGGGGGGCTTCTCTTGTATTATATGTTGGCCGGGGGTGCGGTATCTATGTGTGGAGGTGCAATGTTCGTGGGGGTGCGGTATCGGTGTGTGGACGGTGCAGTGTTGGGGGGGGAGGGGTGCTATCCCTGTGGCGGTGGTGTTGGGGGTGCCGTATCGGTGGGGGGGCTCCTCTTGTATTAGATGTTGGCGGGGGATGCGGTATCTATGTGTGGCGGTGCAGTGTTGATGGGGGTGCGGGTGGTGGTGCAGTGTTGGTGGGGGTGTCGGTATCATTGTGTGGCGGTGCAGTGTTGGCGGGGGTGTGGTATCGCTGGAGGGCTCCTCTTGTATTATATGTTGGCAGGGGGTGCAGTGTTGGTGTGGGTGTGGTATCGGTGTGTGGCGGTGCAGTGTTGGCTGGGGGTGCGGTATTGGTGTGTGGCGGTGCAGTGTTGGTGGGGGTGCGGTATCGTGTGGCGGTGCAGTGTTGGGGGTGCGGTATCGCTGGAGGGCTCCTCTTGTGTTATATGTTGGCAGGGGGTGCAGTGTTGGTGGGAGTGTGGTATTGGTGTGTGGTGGTGCAGTGTTGGTGGGGGTGGTATCGCTGGGGGCTCCTTTTGTATTATATGTTGGCAGGGGGTGCAGAGTTGTTGGGGGTGTGGCATTGGTGTGTGGCGGTGTTGGTGGGGGTGGTATTGCTGGAGGGCTCCTTTTGTATTATATGTTGGCAGGGGGTGCAGTGTTGGTGGGGTGTGTGGTATCTGTTTGGCGGTGCAGTGTTGGTGGGGGTGCAGTGGGGGTGCGGTATCGGTGTGTGGCGGTGCAGTGTTGGTGGGGGTGTGGGTATCTGGCGGTGCAGTGTTGGTGGGGGTGGTATCGCTGGGGGGCTCCTCTTGTATTATATGTTGGCAGGGGGTGCAGTGTTGGCAGGGGGTGCAGTGTTGGCAGGGGGTGCAGTGTTGGCAGGGGGTGCAGTGTTGGCAGGGGGTGCAGTGTTGGCAGGGGGTGCAGTGTTGGTGGGGGTGCGGTATCGGTGTGTGGCGGTGCAGTGTTGGTGGGGGTGGTATCGCTGGGGGGCTCCTCTTGTATTATATGTTGGCAGGGGGTGCAGTGTTGGCGGGGGTGCAGTGTTGGCAGGGGGTGCAGTGTTGGCGGGGGTGCAGTGTTGGCGGTGTGGCATCGGTGTGTGGCGGTGCTGTGTTGGTGGGGGTGGTATCGCTGGAGGGCTCCTCTTGTATTATATGTTGGCAGGGGGTGCAGTGTTGGTGGGGGTGTGGTATCTGTTTGGCGGTGCAGTGTTGGTGGGGGTGCAGTGGGGGTGCGGTATCGGTGTGTGGCGGTGCAATGTTGGTGGGGGTGTGGTATCTGGCGGTGCAGTGTTGGTGGGGGTGGTATCGCTGGAGGGCTCCTCTTGTATTATATGTTGGCAGGGGGTGCAGTGTTGGTGGGGGTGCGGTATCGGTGTGTGGCGGTGCAGTGTTGGTGGGGTGTGGTATCTGGCGGTGCAGTGTTGGTGGGGGTGGTATCGCTGGGGGGCTCCTCTTGTATTATATGTTGGCAGGGGGTGCAGTGTTGGCAGGGGGTGCAGTGTTGGCAGGGGGTGCAGTGTTGGCGGGGGGTGCAGTGTTGGCGGGGGGTGCAGTGTTGGCGGGGGGTGCAGTGTTGGTGGGGGTGCGGTATCGGTGTGTGGCGGTGCAGTGTTGGTGGGGGTGGTATCGCTGGGGGGCTCCTCTTGTATTTTATGTTGGCAGGGGGTGCAGTGTTGGCGGGGGTGCAGTGTTGGCGGGGGTGCAGTGTTGGCAGGGGGTGCAGTGTTGGCGGTGTGGCATCGGTGTGTGGCGGTGCTGTGTTGGTGGGGGTGGTATCGCTGGAGGGCTCCTCTTGTATTATATGTTGGCAGGGGGTGCAGTGTTGGTGGGGGTGTGGTATCTGTTTGGCGGTGCAGTGTTGGTGGGGGTGCAGTGGGGGTGCGGTATCGGTGTGTGGCGGTGCAGTGTGGGTGGGGGTGTGGTATCTGGCGGTGCAGTGTTGGTGGGGGTGGTATCGCTGGGGGGCTCCTCTTGTATTATATGTTGGCAGGGGGTGCAGTGTTGGCAGGGGGTGCAGTGTTGGCGGGGGTGCGGTATCGGTGTGTGGCGGTGCAGTGTTGGTGGGGGTGGTATCGCTGGGGGGCTCCTCTTGTATTATATGTTGGCAGGGGGTGCAGTGTTGGCGGGGGTGCAGTGTTGGTGGTGTGGTATCGGTGTGTGGCGGTGCTGTGTTGGTGGGGGCGGTATCGCTGGAGGGCTCCTCTTGTATTATATGTTGGCAGGGGGTGCAGTGTTGGCAGGGGGTGCAGAGTTGTTGGGGGTGTGGTATCGGTGTGTCGCGGTGCAGTGTTGGTGGGGGTGGTATCGCTGGGGGGCTCCTCTTGTATTATATGTTAGCAGGGGGTGCAGTGTTGGCAGGGGTGCAGTGTTGGTGGGGGTGTGGTATCTGTGTGGCGGTGCAGTGTTGGTGGGGGTGTGGTATCTGGCGGTGCAGTGTTGGTGGGGGTGTGGTATCTGTGTGGCGGTGCAGTGTGTGGTGGGGGTGTGGTATCTGTGTGGCGGTGCAGTGTTTGTTGGGGTGTGGTATTGGGTTGTGTGTGTGGGTGCAGTGTTGGTGGGGGTGTGGTATCTGTGTGGCGGTGCAGTGTTGGTGGGGGTGTGGTATCTGTGTGGCGGTGCAGTGTTGGTGGGGGTGTGGTATCTGTGTGGCGGTGCAGTGTTGGTGGGGGTGTGGTATCTGTGTGGCGGTGCAGTGTTGGTGGGGGTGTGGTATCTGTGTGGCGGTGCAGTGTTGGTGGGGGTGTGGTATCTGTGTGGCGGTGCAGTGTTGGTGGGGGTGTGGTATCTGTGTGGCGGTGCAGTGTTGGTGGGGGTGTGGTATCTGTGTGGCGGTGCAGTGTTGGTGGGGGTGTGGTATCTGTGTGGCGGTGCAGTGTTGGTGGGGGTGTGGTATCTGTGTGGCGGTGCAGTGTTGGTGGGGGTGTGGTATCGCTGGGGGGCTCCTCTTGTATTATTGACATTTCTTCTTTTTCAGCTGATCCTGCGGTGAATGGGAAGTCCGTTCCTCAGGTGAGTCCTCTGCAGTGTTGGTGTGAGTGTGGCATGCTGGGGGTTGTAGTTCCTCGGGGGCGGGGCCATGGCACTTTGTTGATTCTCTGCTCCGATTTCCAGCAGCCGCCTCAGAAACGTTCCCGGACGGTTGAAGATTTTAACCGTTTCTGCACTTTTGTTCTTTCGTATGCGGGATACAGACCCACGCCAGCGAAGGAGGTGAGAGCCGGGGGAGGGGGCTGTATGCGGTGATGATTGGGAGGGGGACAGGAGAGGTCTGAGGTGATGGCGGGTGCTGGGGGGGAGAGGTCTGAGGTGATGGCGGGTGCTGGGGGGGGAGAGCTCTGAGGTGATGGCGGGTGATGGGGTGGGGGAGAGGTCTGAGGTGATGGCGGGTGATGGGGTGGGGGAGAGGTCTGAGGTGATGGCGGGTGCTGGGGGGGGAGAGGTCTGAGGTGATGGCGGGTGCTGGGGGGGGAGAGGTCTGAGGTGATGGCGGGTGCTGGGGGGGAGAGGTCTGAGGTGATGGCGGGTGCTGGGGGGGGGGGAGAGGTCTGAGGTGATGGGGGTGCTGGGGGGGGGAGAGGTCTGAGGTGATGGCGGGTGCTGGGGGGGGAGAGGTCTGAGGTGATGGCGGGTGCTGGGGGGGGGGAGAGGTCTGAGGTGATGGCGGGTGCTGGGGGGGGGGAGGAGGTCTGAGGTGATGGGTGCTGGGGGGGGGGGGAGAGATCTGAGGTGATGACGGGTGCTGGGGGGGAGAGGTCTGAGGTGATGGCGGGTGATGGGGTGGGGGAGAGGTCTGAGGTGATGGCGGGTGCTGGGGGGGAGGGTTCTGGGAGAGGTCTGAGGTGATGGCGGGTGTGGTGGGGGGGGGGGGAGAGGTCTGAGGTGATGGCGGGTGCTGGGGGGGGGGAGAGGTCTGAGGTGATGGCGGGTGCTGGGGGTGGGGGGAGAGGTCTGAGGTGATGGCGGGTGATGGGGTGGGGGAGAGGTCTGAGGCGATGGCGCGGGGAGGGGTCTGAGGTGATGGTGGGTGCTGGGTGGGGGGAGAGGTCTGAGGTGATGGCGGGTGCTGGGGGGGGGGGGGGAGAGTCGAGGTGATGGGGGTGCTGGGGGGGGGGGAGAGGTCTGAGGTGATGGCGGGTGCTGGGGGGGGGGAGAGGTCTGAGGTGATGGCGGGTGCTGGGGGGGGGGGGGAGAGGTCTGAGGTGATGGCGGGTGCTGGGTGGGGGGAGAGGTCTGAGGTGATGGCGGGTGCTGGGTGGGGGGAGAGGTCTGAGGTGATGGCGGGTGCTGGGGGGGGGGGGAGAGGTCTGAGGTGATGGCGGGTGCTGGGGGGGGGAGAGGTCTGAGGTGATGGCGGGTGCTGGGGGGGGGAGAGGTCTGAGGTGATGGCGGGTGCTGGGGGGGGGGGGAGAGGTCTGAGGTGATGGCGGGTGCTGGGGGGGGAGAAGTCTGAGGTGATGGCGGGCGCTGGGGGGGGAGAGGTCTGAGGTGATGGCGGGTGCTGGGGGGGGAGAAGTCTGAGGTGATGGCGGGTGCTGGGGGGGGAGAAGTCTGAGGTGATGGCGGGTGCTGGGGGGGGGAGAGGTCTGAGGTGATGGCGGGTGATGGGGCGGGGGAGAGGTCTGGGGTGGGGGAGAGGTCTGAGGTGATGTCGGGTGCGTGGGGGGGAGGTCTGAGGGGATGGCGGGTGCTGGGGGGGGGGGGGGAGAGATTTGGGGCGATAGTGGGGTGGGGGAGGTGAGGGGCAATCTGAGTCGGTGGTACTGTGGCCCGTTCATCCTGACGTGCTCTTCTTTGTCCTGTAGGAGAAGTCCTGGAGTCCGCCACGTCCCACCACCCCTCATCGGACGGAGGAGAGCGATGGCTGGGAATCCCGGACCCCCCGCACCTCCCTCTGCCATCGGGGGGCTCCGGGCTCAGCACTATCCAGACTTTTGTCATGAAAGCCAAAGGGCAGAGCAGCGGGAGCAGTAAGCGTCGGGGAGCGGAGCACTCCCGTGTGAAGAGGAGCTCCCGGCGGAGGAGGAGGCAGCGGTACCGGGGTGGGCGGCGGGCAGGATGAGTGACACGGACACTGATGATGAGGATCGGGGGGAGCCGCACATGGCCTCCTCCTCCACACCGCAGCCTCCCCTCAGTGCGGAGAGCAGCCGGGACGCCGCGGGGGGCAGCTCCAGCGATGCCGACACTCAGGTGATGGATGAAGACATCATGGTGGACTCAGGTGAGGAGGGATGGGGGCGGCACTTCTGCTTGTCTTGCTGTGGGTGGGGCAGGGTGTGTGGCCCTGGGGCCCCGCCCTGATGCTTGTCTTCCTGTGGGTGGGGTGTGGTCCTGGGGCCCCGCCCTGATGCTTGTCTTGCTGTGGGTGGGGCAGGGGGTGTGGCCCTGGGGCCCCGCCCTGATGCTTGTCTTCCTGTGGGTGGGGTGTGGTCCTGGGGCCCCGCCCTGATGCTTGTCTTGCTGTGGGTGGGGCAGGGGGTGTGGCCCTGGGGCCCGCCCTGATGCTTGTCTTCCTGTGGGTGGGGTGTGGTCCTGGGGCCCCGCCCTGATGCTTGTCTTGCTGTGGGTGGGGCAGGGGGTGTGGTCCTGGGGCCCCGCCCTGATGCTTGTCTTCCTGTGGGTGGGGTGTGGTCCTGGGGCCCCACCCTGATGCTTGTCTTGCTGTGGGTGGGGCAGAGGTGTGGTCCTGGGGCCCCGCCTGATGCTTGTCTTCCTGTGGGTGGGGTGTGGTCCTGGGGCCCCGCCCTGATGCTTGTCTTGCTGTGGGTGGGGCAGAGGTGTGGTCCTGGGGCCCCGCCCTGATGCTTGTCTTCCTGTGGGTGGGGTGTGGTCCTGGGGCCCCACCCTGATGCTTGTCTTGCTGTGGGTGGGGCAGAGGTGTGGTCTGGGACTTCTTCTCTGATGCTTGGTTTGCTGTGAGCAGGAGGGGGATGGGTGTCCACGGGGCTCCCGCGCTGACGCTCATCTTGGTAGGGGAGGGGGGTTGTGGCCCAGCTGTGACTCTTGTCTTTGTGGTGGGGGGGGGGGTGTGGCCCCGCTGCCCCTGCTCTGGCGCCTCTCTTGATATGGTTGGGGATTGTGGCCCTGGGGCCCCTGCTTTGATGCTCTTAACTGTGGGTGGGGAGGGTGGTGTGTGGCCCTCAGTTCCCTATTCTGATTCTTGTCTTTGTAGTGGGGTGCTGTGTGGCCCCGGGCCCCGCTCTGACTCTTGTCTTGCTTTGGGTGGGGGAGGGGTGGTATGTGTGGCCCGGGCCCCGCTCGGACTCTTCTCTTGCTATGGGTGGTGGAGGGGGGTAGTGTGCGGTGTGGGTGGTATGTGTGGTATGTGTGGCCCGGGCCCCGCTCTGATTCTGTCTTGCTTTGGGTATGGGTAGTTTGTGTGGCCCCGGGCCCCGCTCTGACTCTGTCTTGCTTTGGGTGGGGGAGGGGTGGTGTGTGTGGCCCCGGACCCCGCTCTGACTCTTCTCTTGCTATGGGTGGTGGAGGGGTAGTGTGCGGTGTGGGTAGTATGTGTGGCCCCGAGCCCCGCTCTGACTCTCGTCTTGCTTTGGGTATGGGTAGTATGTGTGGCCCGAGCCCCGCTCTGACTCTCGTCTTGCTTTGGGTATGGGTAGTATGTGTGGCCCCGGGCCCCGCTCTGACTCTCGTCTTGCTTTGGGTATGGGTAGTATGTGTGGCCCCGGGCCCGCTCTGACTCTTGTCTTGCTTTGGGTGGGGGAGGGGTGGTATGTGTGGCCCCGGGCCCCGCTCGGACTCTTCTCTTGCTATGGGTGGTGGAGGGGGTAGTGTGCGGTGTGGGTGGTATGTGTGGCCCGGGCCCCGCTCGGACTCTTCTCTTGCTATGGGTGGTGGAGGGGGTAGTGTTGCGGTGTGGGTGGTATGTGTGGTATGTGTGGCCCGGGCCCCGCTCTGATTCTGTCTTGCTTTGGGTATGGGTAGTATGTGTGGCCCCGGGCCCCGCTCTAACTCTCGTCTTGCTTTGGGTGGGGGAGGGGTGGTGTGTGTGGCCCCGGGCCCCGCTCTGACTCTGTCTTGCTCCCGGCAGGTGATGACTCCTGGGACCTGGTGACGTGTTACTGTGAGAAGCCGTTTGCCGGGCGGCCGATGATCGAGTGTAACGTTTGCTGCACGTGGGTCCATCTCTCCTGCGCCAAAATCCGCAAGAGCAACGTGCCGGACATCTACTACTGCCAGAAGTGCCGGGACGGCCGCGGTGGGAGCAAGGAGGAGCAGCCCTGACTCCATGGACTGTGGGGGGAGGGGCGTCACGTGACCTCCACCCCCAGGGGTGACCTCCTCCCCGGGGGCCCTGTAAATAGTGGACAGAATCTTTATTTTATTTTTTTGTCTCCTGTAATAAATCCTGTTTGTATCCCAGAAATAAAAGTTCCTTGTGTATAATAGAGCCGGCTCCAGAATTAGCAGCCTGGGAACAAAACACCATGGGGCCGGCTCCAGAATTAGCACCATGGGGCCGGCTCCAGAATTAGCACCATGGGGCCGGCTCCAGAATTAGCGGCCTGGGGACAACACCATGGGGCCGGCTCCAGAATCAGTGGCCTGGGGACAACACCATGGGGCCGGCTCCAGAATTAGCAGCCTGGGGACAACACCATGGGGCCGGCTCCAGAATTAGCGGCCTGGGGACAACACCATGGGGCCGGCTCCAGAATGAGTGGCCTGGGGACACCATGGGGCCGGCTCCAGAATTAGCACCATGGGGCCGGCTCCAGAATTAGCGGCCTGGGGACAACACCATGGGGCCGGCTCCAGAATTAGCAGCCTGGGGACAACACCATGGGGCCGGCTCCAGAATCAGTGGCCTGGGGACAACACCATGGGGCCGGCTCCAGAATTAGCAGCCTGGGGACAACACCATGGGGCCGGCTCCAGAATTAGCAGCATGGGGACAACACCATGGGGCCGGCTCCAGAATTAGCACCATGGGGCCGGCTCCAGAATTAGCGGCCTGGGGACAACACCATGGGGCCGGCTCCAGAATTAGCAGCCTGGGGACAACACCATGGGGCCGGCTCCAGAATCAGTGGCCTGGGGACAACACCATGGGGCCGGCTCCAGAATTAGCAGCCTGGGGACAACACCATGGGGCCGGCTCCAGAATTAGCGGCCTGGGGACAACACCATGGGGCCGGCTCCAGAATGAGTGGCCTGGGGACACCATGGGGCCGGCTCCAGAATTAGCACCATGGGGCCGGCTCCAGAATTAGCAGCCTGGGGACAACACCATGGGGCCGGCTCCAGAATTAGCGGCCTGGGGACAACACCATGGGGCTGGCTCCAGAATTAGCGGCCTGGGGACAACACCATGGGGCCGGCTCCAGAATGAGTGGCCTGGGGACACCATGGGGCCGGCTCCAGAATTAGCAGCCTGGGGACAACACCATGGGGCCGGCTCCAGAATTAGCAGCCTGGGGACAACACCATGGGGCCGGCTCCAGAATTAGTGGCCTGGGGACAACACCATGGGGCCGGCTCCAGAATTAGCAGCCTGGGGACAAACACCATGGGGCCGGCTCCAGAATTAGTGGCCTGGGGACAACACCATGGGGCCGGCTCCAGAATTAGCAGCATGGGGACAACACCATGGGGCCGGCTCCAGAATTAGCGGCCTGGGGACAACACCATGGGGCCGGCTTCAGAATTAGCGGCCTGGGGACAACACCATGGGTCAGCTCCAGAATTAGCGGCCTGGGGACAACACCATGGGTCGGCTCCAGAATTAGCGGCCTGGGGACAACACCATGGGTCGGCTCCAGAATTAGCGGCCTGGGGACTACACCATGGGGCCGGCTCCAGAATTAGTGGCCTGGGGACAACACCATGGAGCCGGCTCCAGAATTAGCGGCCTGGGGACAACACCATGGGTCGGCTCCAGAATTAGCGGCCTGGGGACTACACCATGGGGCCGGCTCCAGAATTAGCAGCCTGGGGACAACACCATGGGGCCGGCTCCAGAATTAGCGGCCTGGGGACAACACCATGGGGCCGGCTCCAGAATCAGTGCCCTGGGGACAACACCATGGGGCCGGCTCCAGAATTAGCGGCCTGGGGACAACACCATGGGGCCGGCTCCAGAATTAGCGCCCTGGGGACAACACCATGTAAACCTAGAAAAAGCCATGGCATAGAAGGAGCACACGCTGCACACCTGAGTGATTATATGCGTGCACAGTTACATACAACACAGCAACAGACAAGATTAAAACTCGTGCTTCATGTCAAGGTGGTCAGAGTGCATTAATCACCAATTATTATCATAAGATCACAGCTGTTAATATCAAAATTGACACATGTAAATCCTATGGGAATGATCACAGTACAGTAGTCAATGACAATTACAAGGTAATCAGGGATAGATTATGTACCAATTCTTTACAGTATCAAACATTGGTGATACATACAGATAATACACCCTATGTTTGATACTGTAAAGAATTGGTACATAATCTATCCCTGATTACCTTGTAATTGTCATTGACTACTGGACTGTGATCATTCCCATAGGATTTACATGTATGTCAGCTGTGATCTTATGATAATAATTGGTGATTAATGCACTTTGACCACCTTGACATGAAGCACTTGCTGAGCCGCACGTTACTGATGGACCCTTGTTGTGATTCTTTGTGAGTTTTAATCTTGTCTGTTGCTGTGTTGTATGTAATTTTGCACACATATAATCACTCAGGTGTGCAGCGTGTGCTCCTTCTATGCCATGGCTTTTTCTGGGTTTACATAATCATTTACATGGCATGGTGAGCACCCATATGCATGTTATATACCCTTATGGGGGGGCGTGGTTTGGGAGCTCATGGCGCCAGACGCACTTTACTGAGCTCCTGGAAGAGTCCCGAGGAAAGCGGCACCAACGGCTTGAATCAGGCTCCTTTCCTTCTGAGAAGCAGCTAGGACCTTCCCTACAATAGCGGCGATGCCCAGGAACTCGTCCCGCCGACGAGGTGAGCCCTCCAGGGTCACGGACTTCTTCCCGCCAGAACGGCCCCCGGCGAGGCCGCACATGGCGCCGTCTCCCTCCATGTCCTCCCCGGCAGCACCTAGTGCACGCTCTCCTCGCGGCTCTGGGAGAGAGACAGCGGGGGAGACAGGGGAAGCCTTGGTGACCAAGGACTTCCTCACAGAGGTGCTGGGCTCCCTCCAGAAGTCCCTCCTGGATGAAATCCGGGGGATGGTAGGAGGACTCAGAGAGGACCTAGATGCCCTGGGGGAGCGCACAGGGCAAATGGAAGAGAAGATGGCGGAGTACGCATCCGCTCATAATGAGCTTGCGGATGATTATACAGCTATGGAGGGAGAGCTCAAACAGCTCAAGCTGAGGATGTGGGACATGGAGGACAAAGCCAGAGCGGCGAATCTGCGGTTCAGGGGCTTCCCGGAGGCAGGTGACGGAGAGGATCTGCGGGACACTGTGCTGCGATTTCTGAAGGTACTGCTCCCAGATGCCCATTACACTGACTCCCAGATTGGGAAGACTTTTCGCCTCCCTAAGCCTCCACACATTAGCAAATCCCTGCCCCGAGACATCCTTGTGGCATTTGATAATACTAAATCCAGAGACAATGTCATGCAGGCGGCTCGTCAGAGATCTTCACTCCCAGATCCATACATGAGCATTCTGACTTTCCCAGACTTATCTCCGGGCACTCTGGCCCGCAGACGAGAGTTTGCTCCCCATTGCAAAGTCCTACGGGACAGGGGAATTACGTACAGCTGGGGTACACCTGTTCGCGTCAAGTTCAGATATAAAGGATCCAACCAGTTGTTCGTGTCCCCTAGCCATTTGGGAAAGGCGCTGCGGCAATGGAACCTGACTGCTAGCCCCAAGGGGCACCCCAGAAGCCCACCGGGAAGAGACGAGACCCCATCGACTCCCCCAGAATTGGAAAGAATTACCTGATTTGCATACTTTCCTGACGTCCTCGGACCACTCCCAGGACCTCTGAAGGAGACTGTTTTCTTTTTCTTTCTCTCTTCCTCTCCGTTGAAGAGACATTGATTCCAGCCTTGTGAGACCTGTCACTCACATTTGGGCTGGACGATGGGAGACCTTTACTCCTGCACAACCTCCCCCCCCAGACGGAGGGGCCCCACGTGGGCCTGTGCTACATTTTTCCGTGGTTTACATATTTGTTCTTTGTGTATTTTTCTCTCTATGTTGTCTTTTCTTCTCCCCCCCCCCTCCTCCCGTACACCCTACCTCCCCCCCAAGTCCTGTTCCTCCTACCCCCCCAATTCCCCTCTTCCACAGAGTCACCCGGCGGATCAGAACACATCAATCAGGTGAGCGAATCTACAGTTGTACTAAAATAACATGAAAATTGTATCCTACAACGTAAGGGGGCTGAATTCCCCCTTTAAGCGCTCCCTCCTTTGGAGGGATGCACAAAAACTAAGAGCAGATATTATTTGCGTCCAGGAGTCGCACCTCCTAGTGGGTGACAACTTCAGAATGCAACACCGATTATACCCGGTGGCTTTTTTCGCCAATGCACCCGAAAAGAAAGCTGGAGTGTGTATCTTTATCAAGCATTCGGTGGACTTCTCTCTTTTGAAAGTAGACACTGACCCCGCAGGCAGATATATCATCTTAACGTGTGAAGTGGCGGGATCCCGGATGACACTGGCCTCAATATATGCGCCTAACGTGGGCCAACTGCGTTTCCTGCGTTCTATACTTGACAAAATAGACGGTCCCTCGGCCGGCTACAAAATAGTATGTGGCGACTTCAATGTGGTTCCAGACAGAATAATGGATTGCTCGGGGAGGGCACCGGGGAGGGTCCGGGAGTCTGGCCTTGTGTGCAGAGAATATCATATGCACGATCCCTGGCGTTACTTTCACGCGAATGAAAGGGACTACTCCTTTTACTCCCACAGGCACAGGTCCTATTCCAGACTAGACTATTTTCTGGTTGATGATAAGACTCTACTGGCCTGTGCCTGTGCGGAGGTGGAGTCGATCACATGGTCGGATCACTCCCCGGTGTCCCTCGGGCTGTCCCTAGGTGTCCGCCCTCTCCCCCCGTTCTCCTGGAGATTGAATAGAGCTCTGCTCTCTGACCCGGGCCTGGTGGACGAAGTAAACTCCCGGCTCGTTGACTTTTTCCAAATTAATGACAACGGCCTGGTCTCAGAGGAAACCCTCTGGGCCGCGCATAAGGCCTACGTCAGGGGAGTCTTCCTCCAGAAGGCCTCACAGATGAAGAGAGCAAGGGAGAGGGAGCAGGACTCGCTACTTACACAACTAAAACTTCTAGAGGACTTAAACAAGGCGAACCCTAGTCCCAGCATCGCCGCCCAATTATCCACACTTAGGCTGCAACTGCGCTCTCTATTGCTCCTCCGACATGAAAAATATCTCCGACGGTCTAAAACCGCTTTTTATGAGTCAGGAGACAAAGCTGGAGCCTTGCTGGCTAAAAGATTGAGGAGGAGGGAGGCGCGCTCAGTAATAACTAATATGAAAGACGAGTCTGGCCAAACGATTAAAAACCCTAACGAGATTGCCGCCATCTTCCAACGCTTCTACTCTAAGTTGTACAATCTCAGAGAGGACCAGGACACCCCCAACCCTCCGCGGCGCTGATAGGTGTCTTCTTGGAGGACTTGAGCTTACCAACTATCTCCCCATCAGACATGGAAAAACTAAACCTTCCCTTTACCCTTCCGGAGGTCCTCCGGGCTATTGGTGCCTCTAAACTCCATTCGGCCCGGGTCCGGATGGCCTCCCGAATGAGTACCTCCGTACGTTTGGGAACACTCTGGCCCCTTTTCTCTTACGGACATTCCAACAATGGAGAGAGACAGGTATAATTGCCCCCTCACATCTACAGGCCACAATTGTCACCATCCCCAAACCGGGGAAACCCCCAAATCTGCCCGAAAATTATCGACCTATATCACTACTAAACTGTGATTTGAAAATTTTTGCTAAAATCTTGGCGTCTAGGCTGCTGGAGGTGGTTCCCAAACTGATCAACCCGGACCAAGTGGGGTTTGTGGCTGGCAGGCAGGCGAAAGATGGGACGAGGAGGATGATTAACCTCATTAAGACCCTGGAGCTGCGGGGAGTACCCGGTGCATTCCTGTCCTTAGACGCTGAAAAAAGCGTTTGACAGGGTGCACTGGGGATACCTGGAGGCGGTCCTCAGGAAATTTGGCCTTGTTGGCCCTTTTCTTTCGGCCATTTTATCCTTGTACTCCTGTCCCAACGCCAGAGTTTTGGTATCTGGCTTTCTTTCGCCTGCCTTCCAGATCACAAATGGAACTCGACAGGGCTGCCCCTGTCCCCAGTGATTTTCGCCCTGGCAGTCGAACCCCTGGCGGAAAAAATTCGTACCGCTCCAGGGATCACGGGCATTAAGGTCGGTGGGGAGACACATACCATAGGCCTATACGCCGACGACATCATCATCACCTTTTCTAATCTTTCCACCTTCTTACATCAATAATGGAAATTCTGCAGAATTACTCTGCAGTCTCCATGTATAAACTCAACGCCTCGAAATCCGAGATCTTGCCTTTGAACGTCGCGGAGGGGGAAATCCCGAACTTATCCAGGGCCTTCCCCTTTAAGTGGTCGCGTCAGGGAATCTCCTACTTGGGCATAAAACTAGCACCTTCCTCCCAACTAACCAAGCTCAATCTAGACACCCTTACTGCTAAAATAAGCGCCGACACAGCGCTTTACAATACCTCCAAGCTCTCTTGGATAGCAAGATTACAAACCCTAAAAATGATGTTATTGCCCAAGATACTATACGTCTTCAGGTGCGTTCCCCTTAAAATACCAAAACAGATGATTAATAGGCTACAAACCATACTTAATAGGTTCGTTTGGGCGGGAAGGACTCCTAGAGTTGCCAGAGAAGTTATGTACCGTCCCTTCCAATTTGGAGGGATGGGGCTACCTAACCTATGGGAATATCACAGGGCATTGATCCTGGAGGAGGCCAAATCCTGGTGGCATGAGCCAAAACACCTTAAATGGGTATCTATTGAAGATGACTCATTGAAGGGCGGATCGCTTCGAGATCTTCTGGCGGCTGAATCTATCCACCCGACTGGAAAAGCCTCCCGCTTAGATTCCGTTCAGACCCTCCTCACATACTGGAGGACGGTCCCTCGGGCCTGGACGAGGCTGCCTCCGGGAGTCATTTCCCTAGACGCTCTGAAATTTCTGATTCCCATGCTCCAGCTGCGGTGGTGGCGGGAGGCGGGACTAACGACCTTGGAGGATTTTCTTAGAGATGGACGCGTCCTCTCTTTTGAGTCCTTTTGCAGCTCCTACCCTCTTGTCGGCCTGCCTTCTTCCAGTTCTGTCAGCTCGACCATCTACTTAAATCGGGACCACTCCTTAATAGCCGGGCCTCCGACCCAGACCAACCAGCCTTGCGAAAATTTATCTTGTCCGACCCCTCTAAGACCAAAGGTTTGTCAAAAATATACAAGGAACTAGTGGGAGGCGACCGGCCAGTGAAATTATCTTACATGAGGATTTGGGAAAGGGACCTGGGGTTCTCCTCCACAGTGGAGGATTGGCATATGGCCGTATCAGAACTGGGGAGGGCCACCAGATGTGTCAACCACACCGAGAACCTAAAGAAAATACACCTTAGATGGTATGTCCCCCCTATTAGGGTGGCATGTTTCTCTAAAAACCTCTCCCCGCTGTGCTGGAGGCATTGTGGAGGACGAGGCAGTTTGGTCCACATGTGGTGGTCTTGCCCCAAACTAAACGCATTTTGGTCCTCAGTCATGAGCCTGGTGTCCTCGGTTACGGGGATACAGCAAGGCCTCCCCCCACAACTTCTGATCCTAAACATAGGCATACAAGAATATCCTTCAACGGTTAAGGGCACGGTGGCCTATATTCTCATAGCAGCCCGACTCTGCCTTGCCGCAAGGTGGAAGGCACCTCTACCGCCCACCATACAGGAGGTCATCGGAAAGGTCAACTGGATATTCCACCAGGAGTTCTTCCTAGCTCTGGACAAACCCACAAAGTCCTCGGTTAAGAATAGATGGGAGATTTGGGCTGCTCACCCACAAGCCTCCCCAATCCCAATGGAGATGCTCCGTTCTTCATACGCCCCTCCTCGGATTGGTGTCCCCTTAGACGGGGGGAGGTGAAACATTACAGAGGGACAGCACCATCTCTCCAGATTATCCTGGTTTCACCTGATGTGAGACCCGCCCGGGTGCCTCTTCCCCCTCCATCCCCCCCTCCCCTACCTTCCCTACCCTCCTCCCTTTGTCTACTTTCTTACTTTTGGTATGTTCTCTCCTCACTGCAAATGTTTGATTTGTTTTGACTTTATATATGGACCTAATCTCATGTTCCGAGATATCAGGCCGTGCATACTTTTCTTCTCTGTTTAAACCAAAAATTTCTCTTCTGAATAAACATTTATTGGTTAAAAAAAAAAAAGTTATATACCTTATGACCCTGTGGTGCTCCTCTATTAATTCTATATCTGGGGACAACACCATGGGGCATCTCTGGAATCAGTGCCCTGGGGACGACACCATGGTGCAGGCTCTGGAATCAGTGCTCTGGGGATGACACCATGGTGCAGGCTCTGGAATCAGTGCTCTGGGGATGACACCATGGCGCAGGCTCTGGAATCAGTGCCCTGGGGATGACACCATGGCGCAGGCTCTGGAATCAGTGCTCTGGGGATGACACCATGGTGCAGGCTCTGGAATCAGTGCCCTGGGGATGACACCATGGCGCAGGCTCTGGAATCAGTGCCCTGGGGATGACACCATGGGGCCGGCTCTGGAATCAGTGCTCTGGGGATGACACCATGGTGCAGGCTCTGGAATCAGTGCCCTGGGGATGACACCATGGCGCAGGCTCTGGAATCAGTGCCCTGGGGACGACACCATGGAGCATCTCTGGAATCAGTGCTCTGGGGATGACACCATGGTGCAGGCTCTGGAATCAGTGCCCTGGGGATGACACCATGGTGCAGGCTCTGGAATCAGTGCCCTGGGGATGACACCATGGGGCATCTCTGGAATCAGTGCCCTGGGGATGACACCATGGCGCAGGCTCTGGAATCAGTGCCCTGGGGATGACACCATGGCGCAGGCTCTGGAATCAGTGCCCTGGGGATGACACCATGGTGCAGGCTCTGGAATCAGTGCCCTGGGGATGACACCATGGTGCAGGCTCTGGAATCAGTGCCCTGGGGACGACACCATGGGGCCGGCTCTGGAATCAGTGCCCTGGGGATGACACCATGGTGCAGGCTCTGGAATCAGTGCCCTGGGGATGACACCATGGCGCAGGCTCTGGAATCAGTGCCCTGGGGATGACACCATGGAGCATCTCTGGAATCAGTGCTCTGGGGATGACACCATGGTGCAGGCTCTGGAATCAGTGCCCTGGGGATGACACCATGGTGCAGGCTCTGGAATCAGTGCCCTGGGGATGACACCATGGTGCAGGCTCTGGAATCAGTGCTCTGGGGATGACACCATGGTGCAGGCTCTGGAATCAGTGCCCTGGGGACGACACCATGGGGCCGGCTCTGGAATCAGTGCCCTGGGGATGACACCATGGGACCGGCTCTGGAATTGGTGCCCTGGGCACGACACCATGGGGCCGGCTCTGAAATCGGTGCCCTGGGGACGACCTCATAGGACCCGCTCTGGAATCGGTGCCCTGAGGATGACACCATGGGGCCGGTCTGGAATCAGTGCCCTGGGGACGACACCATGGGGCCGGCTCTGGAATCAGTGCCCTGGGGATGACACCATGGGTCCGGCTCTGGAATCGGTGACCTGGGGATGACACCATGGGGCCGGCTCTGAAATCGGTGCCCTGGGGACGACCTCATAGGACCCGCTCTGGAATCGGTGCCCTGAGGATGACACCATGGGGCCGGTCTGGAATCAGTGCCCTGGGGACGACACCATGGGGCCGGCTCTGGAATCAGTGCCCTGGGGATGACACCATGGGTCCGGCTCTGGAATCAGTGCCCTGGGGATGACACCATGGGGCCGGCTCTGGAATCAGTGCTCTGGGGATGACACCATGGTGCAGGCTCTGGAATCAGTGCCCTGGGGATGACACCATGGTGCAGGCTCTGGAATCAGTGCCCTGGGGACGACACCATGGAGCATCTCTGGAATCAGTGCTCTGGGGATGACACCATGGTGCAGGCTCTGGAATCAGTGCCCTGGGGATGACACCATGGGGCATCTCTGGAATCAGTGCCCTGGGGATGACACCATGGTGCATCTCTGGAATCAGTGCCCTGGGGATGACACCATGGCGCAGGCTCTGGAATCAGTGCCCTGGGGATGACACCATGGCGCAGGCTCTGGAATCAGTGCCCTGGGGATGACACCATGGGGCCGGCTCTGGAATCAGTGCCCTGGGGACGACACCATGGGGCCGGCTCTGGAATCAGTGCCCTGGGGATGACACCATGGTGCAGGCTCTGGAATCAGTGCCCTGGGGATGACACCATGGCGCAGGCTCTGGAATCAGTGCCCTGGGGATGACACCATGGTGCAGGCTCTGGAATCAGTGCCCTGGGGATGACACCATGGTGCAGGCTCTGGAATCAGTGCCCTGGGGATGACACCATGGTGCAGGCTCTGGAATCAGTGCTCTGGGGATGACACCATGGTGCAGGCTCTGGAATCAGTGCCCTGGGGACGACACCATGGGGCCGGCTCTGGAATCAGTGCCCTGGGGATGACACCATGGGACCGGCTCTGGAATTGGTGCCCTGGGCACGACACCATGGGGCCGGCTCTGAAATCGGTGCCCTGGGGACGACCTCATAGGACCCGCTCTGGAATCGGTGCCCTGAGGATGACACCATGGGGCCGGTCTGGAATCAGTGCCCTGGGGACGACACCATGGGGCCGGCTCTGGAATCAGTGCCCTGGGGATGACACCATGGGTCCGGCTCTGGAATCGGTGACCTGGGGATGACACCATGGGGCCGGCTCTGAAATCGGTGCCCTGGGGACGACCTCATAGGACCCGCTCTGGAATCGGTGCCCTGAGGATGACACCATGGGGCCGGTCTGGAATCAGTGCCCTGGGGACGACACCATGGGGCCGGCTCTGGAATCAGTGCCCTGGGGATGACACCATGGGTCCGGCTCTGGAATCGGTGACCTGGGGATGACACCATGGGTCCGGCTCTGGAATCGGTGCCCTGGGGATGACACCATGGTGCAGGCTCTGGAATCAGTGCCCTGGGGACGACACCATGGGGCCGGCTCTGGAATCAGTGCCCTGGGGATGACACCATGGTGCAGGCTCTGGAATCAGTGCCCTGGGGATGACACCATGGCGCAGGCTCTGGAATCAGTGCCCTGGGGATGACACCATGGAGCATCTCTGGAATCAGTGCTCTGGGGATGACACCATGGTGCAGGCTCTGGAATCAGTGCCCTGGGGATGACACCATGGTGCAGGCTCTGGAATCAGTGCCCTGGGGACGACACCATGGGGCCGGCTCTGGAATCAGTGTCCTGGGGATGACACCATGGGACCGGCTCTGGAATTGGTGCCCTGGGCACGACACCATGGGGCCGGCTCTGAAATCGGTGCCCTGGGGACGACCTCATAGGACCCGCTCTGGAATCGGTGCCCTGAGGATGACACCATGGGGCCGGTCTGGAATCAGTGCCCTGGGGACGACACCATGGGGCCGGCTCTGGAATCAGTGCCCTGGGGATGACACCATGGGTCCGGCTCTGGAATCGGTGACCTGGGGATGACACCATGGGGCCGGCTCTGAAATCGGTGCCCTGGGGACGACCTCATAGGACCCGCTCTGGAATCGGTGCCCTGAGGATGACACCATGGGGCCGGTCTGGAATCAGTGCCCTGGGGACGACAGCATGGGGCCGGCTCTGGAATCAGTGCCCTGGGGATGACACCATGGGTCCGGCTCTGGAATCGGTGACCTGGGGATGACACCATGGGTCCGGCTCTGGAATCGGTGCCCTGGGGATGACACCATGGGGCCGGCTCTGGAATCAGTGCCCTGGGGATGACACCATGGGGCCGGCTCTGGAATCAGTGCCCTGGGGACGACACCATGGGGCCGGCTCTGGAATCAGTGCCCTGGGGATGACACCATGGTGCAGGCTCTG
The DNA here is from genome assembly GCA_033576535.1 of Allobates femoralis. Taxonomy (NCBI): domain Eukaryota; kingdom Metazoa; phylum Chordata; class Amphibia; order Anura; family Aromobatidae; genus Allobates; species Allobates femoralis. Next base: position 35,139,974 of record JARQOC010000004.1, on the reverse strand, counting down.
GAATCAGTGCCCTGGGGATGACACCATGGCGCAGGCTCTGGAATCAGTGCCCTGGGGATGACACCATGGGGCATCTCTGGAATCGGTGCCCTGGGGATGACACCATGGTGCAGGCTCTGGAATCAGTGCTCTGGGGATGACACCATGGTGCAGGCTCTGGAATCAGTGCCCTGGGGACGACACCATGGGGCCGGCTCTGGAATCAGTGCCCTGGGGATGACACCATGGGACCGGCTCTGGAATTGGTGCCCTGGGCACGACACCATGGGGCCGGCTCTGAAATCGGTGCCCTGGGGACGACCTCATAGGACCCGCTCTGGAATCGGTGCCCTGAGGATGACACCATGGGGCCGGTCTGGAATCAGTGCCCTGGGGACGACACCATGGGGCCGGCTCTGGAATCAGTGCCCTGGGGATGACACCATGGGTCCGGCTCTGGAATCAGTGCTCTGGGGATGACACCATGGTGCCAATTCTGGAATCGGTGCCCTGGGGACGACACCATTATTATTATTATTTATTTATATTGCGCCATTATATTCCAAGGCGCTTTACATGTTAAAAAGGGCAGACTAGGACAAGTAACATAGTAACAATACAAGTAACAATAAATGTTGACAATTCGGTCATACAGATACAAGAGGGGAGAAATCCTGTCCACGAGGCTCACAGTCTACGAGGGGCGGGTGGGGATACAGTGAGAGGGGGAAATTCCAGTCATGAGGCGGTGTGGTGGACCGGGTCTTATTGCAGGTTGTAGCTTGGAGGAACAGGTGGGTCTTCAGGCTTCTTTTGAAGGTTCTCAGGGTAGGAGAATGTCTGATGTGTTGGGGCAGTGAGTTCCAGAGTCTGGGTGAAGCACGGGAAAATCCTGTATGCGGTTGTGTGAAGAGGAGATGAGGGGGGAGTAGAGGAGAAGCTCTTGGGAGGAGCGGAGGTTGTGTGAGGGTAGGTAACGGGAGACCATGTCAGAGATGTATGGAGGGGACAGGTTGTGAATGGCTTTGTATGTCATGGTTAATGTTTTAAACCGGGATCTCTGGGAAGCAGGGAGCCAGTGAAGGGCTTGGCAGAGGGGGGAGACAGGGGAGTAGCGGGGAGACAGATGGATTAGGCGGGCAGCGGAGTTGAGGGTAGATTGGAGAGGTGCAAGGGAGGTATTGGGGAGGCCGGTGAGCAGGAGGTTACAGTAATCGAGGCGGGAGATGATGAGAGCGTGAATAAGGGTTTTTGCAGTGTCGTGGTCAATGAAAGTGCGAATCCTATAGATGTTTTTGAGCTGGAGTCGGCAGGAGGTGGCGAGGGCCTGGATGTGGGGCTTGAAGGAGAGGGAAGAGTCAAGGATAACCCCGAGGCACTTGGCGTGGGGGACTGGGGAGAGAAAGCAGTCGTTGACGATGATGTATAGGTCAGGTAGAGGGGGAGCGTCTTGGGGGGAAGACTATGAACTCGGTTTTGTCCATGTTCAGCTTAAGGAATCGAGCAGAGAAGAAGGATGAGATGGCGGACAGGCAGTGTGGGATTGTGGATAGAAGGGAGGCGATGTCAGGACCAGACAGGTAGATTTGGGTGTCGTCGGCGTAGAGGTGATATTGGAGGCCGTGGGGCTCAATGAGTTGCCCTAGACCGAGGGTGTAGATTGAGAACAGTAACGGTCAAAGAACCGAGCCCTGGGGGACCCCGACAGATAGGGGGTAGGGCGAGGAGGATGTGTGGGAGTGGGTGACGCTGAAGGTGCGGTCCGTTAAGTATGAGGAGATCCAAGAGAGGGCAAGGTCCGTGATGCCAAGAGATTCCAGGATCTGTAGTAGAAGGGAGTGGTCAACCATGGGGCCCGTTCTGGAATCGGTGCCCTGGGGACGACACCATGGTGCCAACTCTGGAATCGGTGCCCTGGGGACGACACCATGGGTCCGACTCTGAAATCGGTGCCCTGGGGACGACACCATGGGGCCGGCTCTGGAATCGGTGCCCTGGGGATGACACCATGGAGTCTCACTACTTGTCTGTCCTCCATCCATTGACCCTCACGCTGCAGCTGTTCTCAGTGTAGGAGCTTCGGATGACATCAAATGTTTTGCCTCCTATTCCGCTCCCCAGCAGTTTTAGGAAAAGTCCTGGGTGCCACACTGAGTCAAACGACTTATTGAAGTCCAGACAACAGGCATATATCTTCTTGTTATTTGTATGGAAGACGTTCTTAATGAGGCTGTGCGGGGTGTAGATGTAGATGTGGCTCTTGATGAAGCTGTGCAGGGTGTAGATGTAGATGTGGCTCTTGATGAGGCTGTGCAGGGTGTAGATGTAGATATGACTCTTGATGAGGCTGTGCAGGGTGTAGATGTGACTCTTGATGAGGCTGTGCAGGGTGTAGATGTGACTCTTGATGAGGCTGTGCAGAGTGTAGATGTGGCTCTTGATGAGGCTGTGCAGGGTGTAGATGTGGATGTGGCTCTTGATGAGGCTGTGCAGGGTGTAGATGTAGATGTGACTCTTGATGAGGCTGTGCAGAGTGTAGATGTGGCTCTTGATGAGGCTGTGCGGGGTGTAGATGTGGCTCTTGATGAGGCTGTGCAGGGTGTAGATGTGGCTCTTGATGAGGCTGTGCAGGGTGTAGATGTAGATGTGACTCTTGATGAGGCTGTGCAGGGTGTAGATGTAGATGTGACTCTTGATGAGGCTGTGCAGGGTGTAGATGTGGCTCTTGATGAGGCTGTGCAGGGTGTAGATGTAGATGTGACTCTTGATGAGGCTGTGCAGGGTGTAGATGTGACTCTTGATGAGGCTGTGCAGGGTGTAGTTGTAGATGTGGCTCATGATGAGGCTGTGCAGGGTGTAGATGTGGCTCTTGATGAGGCTGTGCAGGGTGTAGATGTGGCTCTTGATGAGGCTGTGCAGGGTGTAGATGTGGCTCATGATGAGGCTGTGCAGGGTGTAGATGTGACTCTTGATGAGGCTGTGCAGGGTGTAGATGTAGATGTGACTCTTGATGAGGCTGTGCAGGGTGTAGATGTGGCTCTTAATGAGGCTGTGCAGGGTGTAGATGTGGCTCTTGATGAGGCTGTGCAGGGTGTAGATGTGGCTCTTGATGAGGCTGTGCAGGGTGTAGGTATGGCTCTTGATGAGGCTGTGCAGGGTGTAGATGTGGCTCTTGATGAGGCTGTGCAGGGTGTAGATGTGGCTCTTGATGAGGCTGTGCAGGTTGTAGATGTGGCTCATGATGAGGCTGTGCAGGGTGTAGATGTGGTTCTTGATGAGGCTGTGCAGGGTGTAGATGTGGCTCTTAATGAGGCTGTGCAGGGTGTAGATGTGACTCTTGATGAGGCTGTGCAGGGTGTGGATGTGGCTCTTGATGAGGCTGTGCAGGGTGTAGATGTGGCTCATGATGAGGCTGTGCAGGGTGTAGATGTGGTTCTTGATGAGGCTGTGCAGGGTGTAGATGTGACTCTTGATGAGGCTGTGCAGGGTGTAGATGTGACTCTTGATGAGGCTGTGCAGGGTGTAGATGTGGTTCTTGATGAGGCTGTGCAGGGTGTAGATGTGGTTCTTGATGAGGCTGTGCAGGGTGTAGATGTGGCTCTTGATGAGGCTGTGCAGGGTGTAGATGTGACTCTTGATGAGGCTGTGCAGGGTGTAGATGTGGCTGTTGATGAGGCTGTGCAGGATGTAGATGTGGCTCTTGAGGCTGTGCAGGGTGTAGATGTGGCTCTTGATGAGGCTGTGCAGGGTGTAGATGTGACTCTTGATGAGGCTGTGCAGGGTGTAGGTATGGCTCTTGATGAGGCTGTGCAGGTGTAGATGTAGATATGACTCTTGATGAGGCTGTGCAGGGTGTAGATGTGGCTCTTAATGAGGCTGTGCAGGGTGTAGATGTGACTCTTGATGAGGCTGTGCAGGGTGTAGATGTGACTCTTGATGAGGCTGTGCAGAGTGTAGATGTGACTCTTGATGAAGCTGTGCAGGGTGTAGATGTGACTGTTGATGAGGCTGTGCAGGGTGTAGATGTAGATGTGACTCTTGATGAGGCTGTGCAGGGTGTAGATGTGGCTCTTGATGAGGCTGTGCGGGGTGTAGATGTGACTCTTGATGAGGCTGTGCAGGGTGTAGATGTAGATATGACTCTTGATGAGGCTGTGCAGGGTGTAGATGTGGCTCTTGATGAGGCTGTGCAGGGTGTAGATGTAGATATGACTCTTGATGAGGCTGTGCAGGGTGTAGATGTGGCTCTTGATGAGGCTGTGCAGGGTGTAGATGTGGCTGTTGATGAGGCTGTGCAGGGTGTAGATGTGGCTCTTGATGAGGCTGTGCGGGGTGTAGATGTGGCTCTTGATGAGGCTGTGCGGGGTGTAGATGTGGCTCTTGATGAGGCTGTGCAGGGTGAAGATGTGGATGTGACTCTTGATGAGGCTGTGCGGGTGTAGATGTAGATGTGACTCTTGATGAGGCTGTGCAGGGTGTAGATGTGGCTCTTGATGAGGCTGTGCAGGGTGTAGATGTAGATGTGGCTCTTGATGAGGCTGTGCAGGGTGTAGATGTAGATGTGGCTGTTGATGAGGCTGTGCAGGGTGTAGATGTGGCTCTTGATGAGGCTGTGCAGGGTGTAGATGTGGCTCTTGATGAGGCTGTGCAGGGTGTAGATGTGACTTGATGAGGCTGTGCAGGGTGTAGATGTGACTCTTGATGAGGCTGTGCAGGGTGTAGATGTGGCTCTTGCTGAGGCTGTGCAGGGTGTAGATGTGACTCTTGATGAGGCTGTGCAGGGTGTAGATGTGACTCTTGATGAGGCTGTGCAGGGTGTGGATGTGGCTCTTGATGAGGCTGTGCAGGGTGTAGATGTGGCTCATGATGAGGCTGTGCAGGGTGTAGATGTGGTTCTTGATGAGGTTGTGCAGGGTGTAGATGTGACTCTTGATGAGGCTGTGCAGGGTGTAGATGTGACTCTTGATGAGGCTGTGCAGGGTGTAGATGTGGTTCTTGATGAGGCTGTGCAGGGTGTAGATGTGGTTCTTGATGAGGCTGTGCAGGGTGTAGATGTGACTCTTGATGAGGCTGTGCAGGGTGTAGATGTGGCTCTTGCTGAGGCTGTGCAGGGTGTAGATGTGACTCTTGATGAGGCTGTGCAGGGTGTGGATGTGGCTCTTGATGAGGCTGTGCAGGGTGTGGATGTGGCTCTTGATGAGGCTGTGCAGGGTGTAGATGTGGCTCATGATGAGGCTGTGCAGGGTGTAGATGTGGTTCTTGATGAGGCTGTGCAGGGTGTAGATGTGACTCTTGATGAGGCTGTGCAGGGTATAGATGTGGCTCATGATGAGGCTGTGCAGGGTGTAGATGTGACTCTTGATGAGGCTGTGCAGGGTGTAGATGTGACTCTTGATGAGGCTGTGCAGGGTGTAGATGTGGCTCATGATGAGGCTGTGCAGGGTGTAGATGTGACTCTTGATGAGGCTGTGCAGGGTGTAGATGTGACTCTTGATGAGGCTGTGCAGGGTGTAGATGTGACTCTTGTGAGGCTGTGCAGGGTGTGATGTGGCTCTTGCTGAGGACTGTGCAGGGTGTAGATGTGCTCTTGATGAGGCTGTGCAGGGTGTGGATGTGGCTGTTGATGAGGCTGTGCAGGGTGTACATGTGGATGTGGCGTTGATGAGGCTGTGCAGGGTGTAGATGTGGCTCTTGATGAGGCTGTGCAGGGTGTAGATGTGGCTCTTGATGAGGCTGTGCAGGGTGTATGATGTGACTCTTGATGAGGCTGTGCAGGGTGTGATGTGGCACTTGATGAGGCTGTGCAGGGTGTGTGATGATGTGCTCTTGATGAGGCTGTGCAGGTGTGATTGGCTCTTGATGAGGCTGTGCAGGGTGTAGATGTGACTCTTGATGAGGCTGTGCAGGGTGTGTGAGTGTGCTCCTTGATGATGGCTGTGCAGGGTGTAGATGTGGCTCTTGATGAGGCTGTGCGGGGTGTAGATGTGGCTCTTGATGAGGCTGTGCAGGGTGTAGATGTGGCTCATGATGAGGCTGTGCAGGGTGTAGATGTGACTCTTGATGAGGCTGTGCAGGGTGTAGATGTAGATGTGACTCTTGATGAGGCTGTGCAGGGTGTAGATGTGGCTCTTGATGAGGCTGTGCAGGGTGTAGATGTGGATGTGGCTCTTGATGAGGCTGTGCAGGGTGTAGATGTGGCTCTTGATGAGGCTGTGCAGGGTGTGGATGTGGCTCTTGATGAGGCTGTGCAGGGTGTAGATGTGACTCTTGATGAGGCTGTGCAGGGTGTAGATGTAGATATGACTCTTGATGAGGTGCAGGGTGTAGATGTGACTCTTGATGAGCTGTGCAGGGTGTAGATGTGGTTCTTGATGAGGCTGTGCAGGGTGTAGATGTGGCTCTTAATGAGGCTGTGCAGGGTGTAGATGTGACTCTTGATGAGGCTGTGCAGGGTGTGGATGTGGCTCTTGATGAGGCTGTGCAGGGTGTAGATGTGGCTCATGATGAGGCTGTGCAGGTGTAGATGTGGTTCTTGATGAGGCTGTGCAGGGTGTAGATGTGACTCTTGATGAGGCTGTGCAGGGTGTAGATGTGACTCTTGATGAGGCTGTGCAGGGTGTAGATGTGGTTCTTGATGAGGCTGTGCAGGGTGTAGATGTGGTTCTTGATGAGGCTGTGCAGGGTGTAGATGTGGCTCTTGATGAGGCTGTGCAGGGTGTAGATGTGACTCTTGATGAGGCTGTGCAGGGTGTAGATGTGGCTGTTGATGAGGCTGTGCAGGATGTAGATGTGGCTCTTGAGGCTGTGCAGGGTGTAGATGTGGCTCTTGATGAGGCTGTGCAGGGTGTAGATGTGACTCTTGATGAGGCTGTGCAGGGTGTAGGTATGGCTCTTGATGAGGCTGTGCAGGGTGTAGATGTAGATATGACTCTTGATGAGGCTGTGCAGGGTGTAGATGTGGCTCTTAATGAGGCTGTGCAGGGTGTAGATGTGACTCTTGATGAGGCTGTGCAGGGTGTAGATGTGACTCTTGATGAGGCTGTGCAGAGTGTAGATGTGACTCTTGATGAAGCTGTGCAGGGTGTAGATGTGACTGTTGATGAGGCTGTGCAGGGTGTAGATGTAGATGTGACTCTTGATGAGGCTGTGCAGGTGTAGATGTGGCTCTTGATGAGGCTGTGCGGGTGTAGATGTGACTCTTGATGAGGCTGTGCAGGGTGTAGATGTAGATATGACTCTTGATGAGGCTGTGCAGGGTGTAGATGTGGCTCTTGATGAGGCTGTGCAGGGTGTAGATGTAGATATGACTCTTGATGAGGCTGTGCAGGGTGTAGATGTGGCTCTTGATGAGGCTGTGCAGGGTGTAGATGTGGCTGTTGATGAGGCTGTGCAGGTGTAGATGTGGCTCTTGATGAGGCTGTGCGGGGTGTAGATGTGGCTCTTGATGAGGCTGTGCGGGGTGTAGATGTGGCTCTTGATGAGCTGTGCAGGTGAAGATGTGGATGTGACTCTTGATGAGGCTGTGCGGGTGTAGATGTAGATGTGACTCTTGATGAGGCTGTGCAGGGTGTAGATGTGGCTCTTGATGAGGCTGTGCAGGGTGTAGATGTAGATGTGGCTCTTGATGAGGCTGTGCAGGGTGTAGATGTAGATGTGGCTGTTGATGAGGCTGTGCAGGGTGTAGATGTGGCTCTTGATGAGGCTGTGCAGGGTGTAGATGTGGCTCTTGATGAGGCTGTGCAGGGTGTAGATGTGACTTGATGAGGCTGTGCAGGTGTAGATGTGACTCTTGATGAGGCTGTGCAGGGTGTAGATGTGACTCTTGCTGAGGCTGTGCAGGGTGTGGATGTGGCTCTTGCTGAGGCTGTGCAGGGTGTAGATGTGACTCTTGATGAGGCTGTGCAGGGTGTGGATGTGGCTTTGATGAGGCTGTGCAGGGTGTAGATGTGGAGTGGCTGTGATGAGGCTGTGCAGGGTGTAGATGTGGCTCTTGATGAGGCTGTGCAGGGTGTAGATGTGGCTCTTGATGAGGCTGTGCAGGGTGTAGATGTGACTCTTGATGAGGCTGTGCAGGGTGTGATGTGGCTCTTGATGAGGCTGTGCAGGGTGTGGATGTGGCTCTTGATGAGGCTGTGCAGGGTGTGGACTTGTGAGGCTGTGATGGTGTATGTGCCATGGGGTGTAGATGTGACTCTTGATGAGGCTGTGCAGGGTGTGGATGTGGCTCTTGATGAGGCTGTGCAGGGTGTAGATGTGACTCTTGATGAGGCTGTGCAGGGTGTATGGATGTGGCTCATGATGAGGCTGTGCAGGGTGGTAGATGTGACTCTTGATGAGGCTGTGCGGGTGTAGATGTGGTTCTTGATGAGGCTGTGCAGGGTGTTAGATGTGACTCTTGATGAGGCTGTGCAGGGTTAGATGTGTGGCTCTATGATGAGGCTGTGCAGGGTGTAGATGTGGCTCTTGATGAGGCTGTGCAGGGTGTAGATGTGGCTCTTGATGAGGCTGTGCAGGGTGTAGATGTGGCCTTTGATGAGGCTGTGCAGGGTGTAGATGTGGCTCTTGATGAGGCTGTGCAGGGTGTAGATGTGCTCTTGATGAGGCTGTGCAGGTGTAGATGTGACTCTTATAGCATGATGCGCTGTGCAGGGTGTAGATGTGGCTCATATGAGGCGTGCAGTGTGACTGTGACTCATGATGAGGCCTGTGCAGGGTGTAGAGTGGTCTTGAGAGGCTGTTGCAGGGTGTAATGTGATCTGAGAGCTGTGCAGGGAAGGTGGACTCTGATGAGGCGTGAGGTAGATGTGGCTCATGATGAGGCTGTGCAGGGTGTAATGTATCATGAGGTAGGGTGCAGTGTAGATGTGCTCTGTGATGAGGCTGGCAGGGGTAGATGTGCTCTTGATGAGCGTGCAGGTGTAGATGTAAAGACCTGTATAAGAGCCACACCAGTCCCCTGTATACAGCAGGAGCCACACACAGCCCCCTGTATACAGCAGGAGGACCACACACAGCCCTGTATACAGCAGGAGATGCCACACACAGCCCCTGTATACAGCAGAGGACACACAGCGCCTGTATACAGCAGAGCCACACACAGCCCCTGTATACAGCAGGAGGCCACACACAGTCCCCCTGTATACAGCAGGAGGCACACACAAGTCCACCTGTATACAGCAGGAGGACACACACAGCCCTGTAACAGCAGACGTCCAGCGTCCATGTTACAGCTAGAGCACAAGTCCCCTGTATACAGCAGGCCCGTCCCTGTATACAGCAGAGCCCACCACCGTATCAGAGGACCACACACAGTCCCCTGTATACAGCAGAGCCACACACAGCCCCCTGTATACGCAGAGTACCACACAGCCCCTGTATACGCAGGAGCCACACCTCCCCTGTATACAGCAGAGCACAACAGTCCTGTTCAGCAGAGGTCCAGCATGCTATCAGGCTGTCCCGTAACAGCGTAGTCCACAACAGTCCCTGTATACAGCAGAGCCACACACAGTCCCTGTTCAGAGAGAGTCCTGTTACAGAGATGACCATCCAGTCCCCTGTATACAGGTGAGATCACACACCCCTGATCAGCAGAGCCCACAGCCTGTATACACGAGAGCCCACACAGCCCCTGTATACAGCAGGAGTCCACACACGTCCCTGTATACAGCAGGAGATCACACACAGTCCCCTGTATACAGCAGAGACCCACACAGTCCCCTGTATACAGCAGAGCCACACACAGTCCCCTGTATACAGCAGAGTCCACACACAGTCCCCTGTATACAGCAGGAGAGCCACACACAGCCCCTGTATACAGCAGAGCCACACACAGTCCCCTGTATACAGCAGAGACCACACACAGTCCCCTGTATACAGCAGAGACCACACACAGCCCTGTATACAGCAGAGCACACACAGCCCCTGTATACAGCAGAGCCCACACAGCCCCCTGTATACAGCAGGGGACCACACACAGCCCCCTGTATACAGCAGAGACCACACACAGTCCCCTGTATACAGCAGAGACCACACACAGTCCCCTGTATACAGCAGAGACCACACACAGTCCCCTGTATACAGCAGAGACCACACACAGTCCCCTGTATACAGCAGAGAGCACACACAGTCCCCTGTATACAGCAGAGACCACACACAGTCCCCTGTATACAGCAGAGACCACACACAGCCCCTGTATACAGCAGAGACCACACACAGTCCCCTGTATACAGCAGGAGACCACACACAGCCCCCTGTATACAGCAGAGACCACACACAGTCCCCTGTATACAGCAGAGACACACACAGTCCCCTGTATACAGCAGAGACCACACACAGTCCCCTGTATACAGCAGAGACCACACACAGTCCCCTGTATACAGCAGAGACAGCAACAGCAGCCACCCTGTATACAGCAGAGAGCACACACAGTCCCCTGTATACAGCAGAGAGCACACACAGTCCCCTGTATACAGCAGAGACCACACACAGTCCCCTGTATACAGCAGAGACCACACACAGCCCCCTGTATACAGCAGAGACCACACACAGTCCCCTGTATACAGCAGAGACCAACACAGTCCCCCTGTATACAGCAGAGACCACACACAGCCCCTGTATACAGCAGAGACACACACAGCCCCTGTATACAGCAGAGAGCACACACAGTCCCCTGTATACAGCAGAGACCACACACAGTCCCCTGTATACAGCAGAGACCACACACAGTCCCCTGTATACAGCAGAGACCACACACAGTCCCCGTATACAGCAGAGACCACACACAGTCCCCTGTATACAGCAGAGCAAAGCTCACCACACAGTCCCCTGTATACAGCAGAGACCACACACAGTCCCCTGTATACAGCAGAGACCACACACAGTCCCCTGTATACAGCAGAGACCACAACAGCCCCTGTATACAGCAGAGCCACACACAGTCCCTGTATACAGCAGAGACCACACACAGTCCCCTGTATACAGCAGAGACCACACACAGTCCCCTGTATACAGCAGAGACCACACACAGCCCCCTGTATACAGCAGAGACCACACACAGTCCCCTGTATACAGCAGAGACCACACACAGTCCCCTGTATACAGCAGAGACCACACACAGTCCCCTGTATACAGCAGAGAGCCACACACAGCCCCCTGTATACAGCAGAGACCACACACAGTCCCCTGTATACAGCAGAGACCACACACAGTCCCCTGTATACAGCAGAGACCACACACAGTCCCCTGTATACAGCAGAGGACCACACACAGTCCCCTGTATACAGCAGAGACCACACACAGTCCCCTGTATACAGCAGAGACCACACACAGTCCCCTGTATACAGCAGAGACCACACACAGTCCCCCTGTATACAGCAGAGACCACACACAGCCCCTGTATACAGCAGAGACCACACACAGTCCCCTGTATACAGCAGAGACCACACACAGTCCCCTGTATACAGCAGAGAGCACACACAGTCCCCTGTATACAGCAGAGTCCACACACAGTCCCCTGTATACAGCAGAGACCACACACAGTCCCCTGTATACAGCAGGAGACCGCACACAGCCCCCTGTATACAGCAGAGGCCACACACAGTCCCTGTATACAGCAGAGAGCACACACAGTCCCCTGTATACAGCAGAGACCACACACAGTCCCCTGTATACAGCAGGAGACCACACACAGCCCCCTGTATACAGCAGAGACCACACACAGCCCCCTGTATACAGCAGAGACCACACACAGTCCCCTGTATACAGCAGAGACCACACACAGTCCCCTGTATACAGCAGAGAGC